>JALIGW010000008.1:3725000-4435000 GCA_023053685.1 Diadophis punctatus similis | reverse complement strand
GGTGCTGCACTGGGCAGCTGTTGTAAGTCTGTTTTGGTCACTGAGCAAATGGTTGTAAGTCAAGGACTACCTGTATTGAAACAGTTTTGTCCTCATATTTTCTACAAGAAACTTTTGAAAAAAAGATCTCATTTAGAGATCTATTCCAAACAGATTTGGATCTAACTGCTTGAAATACTTACTCCCTTCAGCGTAAGTCTGAATCTGCTTAACTGTCTTACGTGTACTGATATGTTTAAAGTTTGTTGATGATTGCCTGCATAAGGCTCTTCTTATTGCAGTGCCCATATATAAAATTCCACATGCTGAAAGTTTTCTTCCTCTTCACTGGTATCTCTAGTATTTTTTTAGATTTGATACTTAATTTGTCTGTTATTTAATTCTATTTATTGCAGTTTTAGTTGGGGCATTTTGGGTCTTTGCTATTTCTTTTTAATATATATTTTAATGAATTCTATTTTTAACATTTGCATTTCTCATAAGCTCTTTTGATTAGTCCTTTTTCTGGGGTGGAAGGTAGAGTATGTACTTCTTAAACGAATGATTAATTTGTTATCTTTCTTGTGAAGAAACACATTCAATAATAGATGACCTCTGTAGAAGTAGCTTATATTATTAGAAATGTGAAAACATAAGAATTACTATCAAAATCTATTTTTATGTTGTATTACAGCAGAAAATGAGAGCACTCCTATTCAGCAATTATTGGAACATTTCCTTCGTCAGTTACAAAGGTAAGAATATATCATATATAAATATAATAAGATGTAGAGCTGCTATTTTGAGTTTTGAAATTTAGATGCTTAACAATGTGTCTTCTCTGATTAAGAGATGTTTTAAGATTTAAAATTTCTTTACCAGATTGATTCACTTTATTCTTTGCAATAAGAAAAGGGCTCTGGAGACTCTGGAAATATTTATGAATCATATTGCTTGGTACAGGTAGATGAGCTTTAATCATGGTTCTTAATTTACCTCCAGGTTTGAAAGACCCTTTCCCACATTTATGTCATTTATATTACATTTACATTTATATTTGCATTACATTTATATTTGCATTACATACAGGAACTCCAGAAAAATAGGCTGCCTAGATCTCTTAAAGGTCCAATTAGATTTGGCTTAGGCCATGTAGAAAGTTATTAATTGATATCATTAATTTATATCATCATGTTGTACTTAAATATAATGTTCTGTGTTTTTTTTAGGAAGGATCCTCATGGTTTTTTTGCTTTTCCAGTCACGGATGCTATTGCTCCTGGCTATTCCATGATAATAAAACATCCTATGGATTTTGGTACCATGAAAGAAAAAATTGCAGCAAATGAGTACAAATCAGTAACAGAATTCAAGGTAAATTAATAGAGATTTATTAACCCAATATTAATATTCATGTGGATCTTTGTTTTCACTGTAACAAAAATAAGATTCCAGGGATAGACATCTTTGTATTCTACAGGAATGTCCTTCAACCTATACCTAAAAAGTCAAAGCCATTCAGTGTGTTCAATGTATTATATTGCTACTTGTCCTACATATATGTATTTTATAAACTATAAAAATTTATTTTAAGATTATAGCAGTCTCCTAATAACTTGGCGCCTTCATTTTTTTATTATTTTTCAGATTTGCCCTATAAATTCCTTGGCAAATTGCTTAAGTTTTCCCCCTAAATATATTAAAAAATAGGACAAAAATAGTAAAATGAAATTCTTGTTTGGTTCTTGGAAGCATCTTCTTTCCAACTCTTTTTCTGCTTTTGCCAAAATAATACCTATATTTCATACTTTCCCCCCCTTTTCAGTCAAATTATTCTCTAAACAAACTTGCCTCATTGACGTCTTCTTCCACTTCCTCCTCCTCTTCCACCTCTATCTTTTTTTCATTCCAGAGAAAAAGTAATCTAGAACTCTATACTCTGAGAAATAACATTGATATTCCTTGAATGGACGAGTAATTAAATGTTCCCTGATAATTCTGATCTAGACTAGTTAATAGAATATTCTGCTGTTTTAATCTATCTTTTGCATCAACATTAAAATATAACATGAGGTTTAGAAATAAACAAAAGAATATCATCTGCAAATAAAATTTGTGTTCAATTATATACTATTCTGTAGATCCCTCTATGTTATTTAATAGCACAAGCCAAGAGTTTCATGCAAATACTAAAAAGCAAAGGTGAAAGTAGACAACCTTGTCAGACTAGGGTTAATAGTCAAGTCTAAAAAAAATTCTGATATTCTGTGAATAAAGTGTATATCCTCTTTTATGCATCAAACACCAAGGGTCTATTAAATTAAATTAAATTTTGAATAAATATTGTTTCCCTCATTAATAATTGTTTTTTATGCTGGCATATTTCTATCAAGCTCAGGAACCAATATTTCACTAAAATCTCTTTCTCTTATCACTTATCATTAACACACTTATTCAAATGTTGGGAACATTCATATAACATAATAAGGGTATCTAAATTAGGTCCATAAATATTAAGCATAGCTATTAAAGTCTCTGCTATATTAACATATAAAATTAAATAAGCCCATTTACATCAGTAATCAATTGCTGTACATCAATTCGGAATCTCTTTCAAACTAAAATGCTACACCTTTAGCTTATGTCGAAGTATCTGTGAGGTAAACCTGTGTTACCCAATCCTTTATTAATATAAATTTATCCATTTCCATTAAATGAGTCTTCTGTAAATAAGCAATATCTGCTCTTAATTATTTTATATATGCTAATATGTGTCTGAATTCTCACAAGTTTTTACATTAAGACTAACTTCATCCATAAATTTTTTTTGGACCACTTATCAATATTCTCTTGATACGAATTCACTTGATGAACTGTACCACTTAACAAGTATCAATACGTAACAATAATTACCTTTTTATGTTTAAATATTTAGTATATTTTCTAGTATTGCTCACAGACATAGAGTCTCAATTTAATATTCAAATATTACATATATAATTTATTTTTTAAAAAACATGATTATGGCATAAAAGATTAAAAACAAGAGATTGAAAAAGTGCTAAAATAGAATATAGAATATATATAAGTTAAAAGAATGAACATTAACCCTTTCTTTTAACTATGGGAACAACAGTTGCTGTCATCTAAGTATCTGGTACTTCAGGATTTCTCAAATACTAAAGGTGTGACAGATCATCAGTTACATTAATAGCATAGCATAGCACAGCACAGCACAGCACAGCACAGAACAGAACAGAACAGAACAGAACAGAACAGAACAGAACAGAATATTCAGAATTGGAAGGGACCTTGCAGGTGTTCTAGTCCAACCCTCTACTCAAGCAGGAGACCTTATATCCGTGATGCATGCTACAGATGGCATGCAGCACCCTCTCTGTGGGCACGCGAGCAGTCGCCCTAGTTCAGCTCCACTGCACATGCACGCATGCCTCCCACCAGCCAGCTGGTCGTCAGGTCTCTGCCAAGCATGCATGGGGGATGGGGTGCATGCAGGGGGTCACATATGCATGCGTGGGGGTGGGGCGCATGCAGGGGGCGCACACACATGCATGGGGCATGCCGGGCCCCCATGCATGCATACATGAGGCATGCAGGGGGTACAGGGGTGGAGTGCATGGACGGGGGCCGTGCCGCATTGCATTTTGGGTGTTCTGGCATGCATGCGCGCTTTGGCCACTGACTCCGGAAAAGGTTAGCCACCACTGCCTTATACCATTCCAGACAAATGCTCTTTTTAAAAGCCTCCAGTGATGAAACTTTTCATCACAACTTTTGAAGGAAACTATTCCTTTGGTTAATTGTTCTCATTGTTAGAAAATTTCTCCTTAGTTCTAGGTTGCTTCTCTCCTTAATTAGTTTCTGTCCATTGTTTCTTGTCTTGCCTTCTGGTGCTTTGGAAAATATGTTGACCCCCTCTTCTTTGTGACAGCCCCTCAATTATTGGAACATTGCTATCATCACCCCTAGTCCTTCTTTTCATTAGACTACCCATTTCTGTAACTGATCATGTTTTAGCCTCCTTCATATGTTTTAGCCTTCATAAGAATGTTATGCTATGTTACGTTACGTTGTTATTGTTTGTATTATATATATTATATTACTATATATGCATGCCCTTTCTACTGTATATTTCTGTAAATCTCAAGCTACAGTCTTGCCTTTCACAGTTTCCTGATGGAATGAAATTTTGAGCAGACATGAAAATAGGAATTGAGTAACTATCTTCTTTTCTTAACCATTAGCCTTTTGCCCTCTTTGAATAACTGGTATATTGATTGCTTTCTCTTCAACATGTTTACATTTTTTTTATTTGATTTGATTTCTTAACATCTAACTAATATCAGCACATTTTGAGCTTTGTTTTCATGACATCCCCTATATTGTCCCAGGCTATATACTTGTATATATATTTGTGACCTGTCCTCTTTCCATTTTTTTGTATATATCCTTTCTAGGTTTCAGATCTTCATTAAATTTTTTAGTAATCACATTGTTTCTTCAACCACTCTCCATTTTTCTTCCCTTATTGGAATTTTTTGTACAAGTACAGTTAGTCCTAGACTTCCAACAGTTCATTTAGTGACCATTCAAAGTTATAATGGCACTGAAAAAAATGACTTATGACCATTTTTCACATTTATGACCATTGCACCATCCCCATGGTCACGGGATCAACATTTGGACGCTTAGTAACTGACTCATATATATGATGATTACAGTGTCCCAGGGTCATGTGACCACCTTTTTCAACCTTCTGTCAAGCAAAGTCAATCAGGAAGCCTGATTCACTTAACAATCGTGCTACTGTTAACAGCTGCAGTGATTCACTTAATGACTATAGCAAGAAAGGTTGTAAAATGGGGTAAAACTCACTTAAATGTCTCACTTAGTAACACAAATTTTTGGCTCAATTTGTGGTCGTAAGTCATGGACTACCTGTAGTCCTAAAGTTATAGCTGGTCATTTAATACTGTTTGAATTACAATTGCCTCATAAAATGGTGCTTTACAACCTGTTAAGCACTTCTGGCTATTATAAAATGTTGCCCATGCACTCCCATGATCATGTGATTGCAATCTTGGTGCTTGTCCACCTGTTTGCACGTATATGGGATTGTCAAGCACCATGCAAACATGTGATTACTATTTGCAGCCTTCTCTGCTGGCTTCATCAGAAAGTCATTGGGGAAGTTAGTAAAGAAAGTTGCATGCTGGTTACACCTGCTGAGAGAACTCCCTCTCATTCTATCTGAAAGAGCTGCCTGCTGAGGATGGAAGCTGAACTCCTTTGGCAGGCAACTCTTTCAGTCAGCCACTAGAGATGAGACAGAGCTGAAATCCAAGTAGAGAGCAGGGAGGCAGCACAGTAAAGAGTATGGGGTGCCTCAGGTGGGTGGGTGGGACCCTGGGAACATAGGGGTGTCTCTGTTTCTCAAGCGCTGAAAATCCTGCTGATTTTCAGCGCTGATTTCCTCCCTACAGGGAGGATTTTCAGCTCCTGTGTGGAGCCTGCCAGGGTCTTCCCTGCCTGTTTACATTGTAAGATTCTACTGAAATTGAATTTCTTAGGATATAAACAGTTTTTGAAAATATAGCAATGATTATGTTTATGTTTTCCAGGCAGATTTTAAACTGATGTGTGACAATGCAATGACTTACAACAGACCAGATACCGTGTATTACAAACTGGCTAAAAAGATTCTCCATGCTGGCTTTAAGATGATGAGCAAAGTAAGACAACTACAACAGAGAACATATTGGGACAAAAAATATAGATTAACCTTTGTAGATGATTACAATACATAATTATTTTATACTTCCGATTTAGATTTAGTGTCAAAAAGGAGATTCAGGTGAACGGGTATGTGAATGCAGCAAGTGTCTACAGAAATACAACAATTTCTGATATGTTGCATTCATACTTCCACGTGCTCTTAAACATTTAACTTTACTTTAAATAAAGTATTCTACTGTAGATTAAATATTTATAGCCCTAGGGGCAGACTATGTCTTTATAAAATAAAACTGGAAATTTAAGGAAATTGAATTTGCTCTTAGTGTTGGTGTCTCAGACTGCTGGGTTTACTAAAGGTCTCATTGGCATTTCCGTTATACATCTCTTTTCTTTTAAAGTGAATACTACTCTTTTAAGAATTGGTTTATTCAAGATAAAAATGTTAAACTGAAGCTTTCACTGAAGAAATAAACATTGTTTTATTTCCATAAATTTGGAATTAGTCTAGAACGTTAAGCATTTTGCTATTTTTATGTTTCTTTCCATAAAATATTGGAAGAAATGCATACATACTTTTTATATTAAAGCTGATTGATTATATATTTAATGAATTCCTAAATACAATACCTATTCCTTCACCTACTGAATAGTATAATGGAAATGTTTATATAAAATGAGTGAAAGGTGGATTTGTGTAACACATACTTATTATATAATACTATTTTTCAAAATTATTAAAAACTGACTTTCAAACTGAACAATTGATTATCTTGTATGAAGATTGTATACAGGTAGGTGGCCATTTGTATGTATGGTTTCCCTTCTGAAATAGGTTGCAGGTGTTCCGGTGTCATGCTGCTCATGATTGAATCACCTTGCATCCTCATTGAAGATATAGTTGTTAGGTGCAAAGCCATGGCCATTCCCATCCCATCCCATCATCATAGCATCTTCGCTATGAGGGAAAGGTGTAAAGTCCCTGCTGCTCTGTCCTTTCTAATTCTAGGAACGGCTGTTAGCTTTGAAGCGCAGCATGTCGTTTATGCAGGACATGGATTTTTCTCAGCAGGCAGCTCTTTTGGGCGATGAAGATCCAGCTGTTGAAGATCCAGTGCCCGAAGTTGTTCCTGTGCATGTAGAGACTACCAAGAAATCCAAAAAGCCAAGTAAAGAAGTTATTAGGTAAATGTTGGAGGAAGTGTTTTGCCCTTTTGTGCCTTTATTTGCAAGTTAACATCCCTATTTTTTGAACTGAATTAATTAGACCATTAGTTTATAACTTTGAAATACTAGGCACAATATATAATTATTTTTCAAGGAATTTAAGGACCTAGGACATCTTGAGCAGAATCATTATGCATCCCAGAAGCTTTTCCTGGAGTTTAAAGTCAGTATAGGTAGTATTTGATAAAAATTTTGAAAATGAGCTGGAAGAATTGGCAGACATGAGTACAGAATATTCTTTCCATTCATTGTAAGTTTTCCATGTGAGCCAGAAAAAAAGATACAGTTGTAAGGTGTGCTTTAATTTTAATGAGCTCACTTCTTAAATCAGCCACATCTTTTTGGAGGATGGAATAGAAGTGAAAAGAGAGAGATTGTTTTAATGAATAGCAGCATGACATGTGTTCATTCTTACGCAAGAACTAAAACAGTTCTTCAAAATTATTTTTAAAATGAGCGGTCTTGGTGCTCTCTGAGCTTGCTTGTTTTCTTGCAGATGTTTCATTTCATTATAGGTAACATCATCAGTGCTAGTAAGGACTGCTGTTTGCTGTCAGTTTATATTCAAGTGGTTTGCCTGTCACTGTCAGTGAGGGTGGTCTTAAAGATTCTTTGGTTGGGCTGTTGGCTGTTGGCTGCTTTGGCAATTTCTTGATTGGGGTATTGTTTACTTGATTGCTGATCTGCACAGTTCTGTGTTGGTTCACTCCTTCCTCTGAGGTTGGTTCCTATTGGTGTTCGTAGGGAGCAGGAGCTCTTGGTCCCTGCTTTGTGGGATCCCTTAGGGCTTGCGGCTGTCTCTGCTCCTTTTTAACATTTACATGAAACCACCAGGTGAGATCATTTGTCATTAGGGGATGAGGTATCACAGTAAGCTGATGATATCCAGTTATATATCTTCATCCCGGATGAAATGAGTGAAACTGTGGGTTTTCTTGCGCGTTGTCTGGAGATATGGATGCCTGGATGGGGAACAGACTTCAACTGGGCCCTGGTAAGATGGGGTGGCTGTTGATGAGGTTGCACTACCCCAGACAGATCTGGTGCTCCTGCACTCATGGCTCCAGCTTGAAGAATAGGTGTAAAAGTTCTCTGCTCAATCACTCATGCCCTGGTCTTCTCCCATTTGGACTATTGCAACATGCTCTACGTGCGGTTGTCCTTGAAAAATGTCCAGAATACTCAGCTTGTATAAAATGTGGCTGCATGGGAAATTTTAGGCACCCAAAGAAGAGCGCAGGTAACTCTCCTTTGCAAGCTGGATTGGGTGCCAGTTTCCTTCTGGGTCCAATTCAAGGTGTTGGTTGTCAATGATAAAACCCTACATGGCATTGGGGCAGGCTACTTATGGAACAGTCTTCATCCCATTACATCAGCCCATCACACATGGTCAGGCAGGGAAGGTATGTTGCAGACCTTGTCACTTAAAAAACTTTGACTGTTGGGGTCTAAGAAAACAGCTTTCTCTGCTGTTTCCTCTCTTCCCCATCCTATGGAATATTCTTCCTGTGATGGTGAGGCAGGCTTTCATTCTTCTGCCTTCCAAAAAGGAGTTAAAAATAAGGCTATTTGGCCTCATGTGGGGAGCCCAGAGGAGCAGGCAGCCATGAGACTGGTTAATTCCCTGGAAACCCTGTCTTCATCTTCTAGCTAATTTTAATCCCTTGTCTGCTCTTAACATTTTTAACTTTTATACATACTGCTTTATATTTTAACGTTTTATTGTACATCGCTCAGAGTCTCTCTTTGAAGGAGATAAATGCTTAAGAAAATTTTAAAAATAAAGAGAAATAAATAAAATAAAGTAAAATAAAAACCAATGAGGTATCCTGTCTAACTCCATTGGATATCATCCATAACTTCAGTGTTAAAACCTGTTGCTTGATATATGCATTACATACTTTCAAAGATCTGGAGCACCAGGGAACTACCAGAGGACTAGAAAAGAGCTGATGTAGTTTCCATCTTCAAAAAAGAAAAACAAAAATAGATCCAGGAAACTACAGACCTGTCAGCCTGACCTCAATACCTGGGAAGATTCTGGAAAAGATAAGCAACGAATCAGCGAACATCTAGAGGCAAACACAGTCATAACCAAAAACCAACATGGGTTTGTCAAAAACAGATCATGCCAGACAAATTTTATTGCATTATTTAACAAAGTGACAAAATTAGTTAATTAGAAGAATGCTGTGGATAAAATATGGATTAGACTGCAGGCAGTATCACCACCAGATGGATTTGTAATTGGCTGACCAACCGCATTCAAGTGTAGTCCTCAATGGAACTGTATTTACATGGAGGGAAGTATGCAGTGGGGTACCCCAAGGCTCTGTTTTAGGCTCAATACTCTTCAACATCTTCATCAATGATTTGGATGAGAAGATAGATAGTGAATTCATCAAATTTGCAGACGACACCAACCTGATAGGAATAGTCAACACTACAGAAGATAGGCTTAAGATACATTAGGATCTTGACAAACTTGAACATTGGGCACTATCTAACAAAATGGAATTCAATGGTGAAAAAACTAAGGGTATACATTTGGGCAAGAAAAACCAAATGCACAGGTATAGTATATGTGCTACCTGTACCTGTGAGAGGGATCTTGAAGTCCTAGTGGACAATCACTTAAATATGAGCCAGCAGTATGCTAGAGCTGCCAAAAAATCCGACATAGTTCTAGGCTGCATTAACAGAGGGATAGAATCAAGATCACTTAAAGTGTTAATACTACTTTATAATGCCTGGAAAGGCCACACTTAGAATACTGCATTCAGTTTTGGTCGATACGATGTAATAAAGATGTGCAGAGAAAGAGTGCAGAGAAGAGCAACAAAGATAATTAGGGGACTGGATGCTAAAACATATAAAGAATGATTGCTGGAATTGGGTATGTTTAGTTTAATGAAAAAAAGGATTAGGGGTAACATGATAGCAGTGTTCCAATATCTTATGGATTGCCACAAAGAAGAGGGGGTCAAGCTATTCTCCAAAGCATCTGAAGGCAGGACAAGAAGCAATGGATGGAAACTAATCAAAGAGAGAAGCAACCTAGAACTAAGAAGAAATTTCCTGACAATTAGAACAGTTAATCAGTGGAACAACTTGCCTCCAAAAATTGTGAATGCTCCAATACTGGACATTTTTAATAAGAGATTGGACAACCATTTGTCTGAAATGGTATAGGGTTTCCTGTCTGAGCGGGGAGTTGGACTAGAAGACCTCCCTTCCAACTCTGTTATTCTGTTATTTCTTCCACTGTCAAATTCCTTATCAACATTTGAGTTTTCTCTTTATTGATCTGGTAACTTGACACTGAACCATATTGTTTTACATGTTCCATCACCAATGTTAAAGAGTCTTTAGGGTGAGAAATTTAAATACAATATCATTAGCAAATGCTAAATTTTAATTTATATTATTTTATAGTTTATTTTTTTGAAATTTTGCTCTCTTAGTATAGCTAGTAGGCCAGTAAAGATAGGGGATCATCCTTGTCCCCTTTGATATAATATATTGCTTTGAAATAAGAACATTTACTACAATTTTGGCTGCTTATTTTTTTTATAAATGTTGTATGGATATAAGAGAATTACCCCTAACCTATTTTTTTCAAAACTGCAAACATAAAAGCCCATTTCATATTGTCAGAGTTTTGTTTAGCAGCAAGAAATATCATGGCCAATTTTTAATATAATGTTAATCCAGATATATTTCTTTGAGACAAATCCGTCTAGTCAAAATGTATCATTTCAGCTAAAAGCCACCTAGAGTCACTTTGGATAGTGAGACAAGTGTCATATAAATTTAATAAATAAATGACTATTTAGCAAAAATTGTTGAAAAAGCTTATAATCCACAATCAGTAAAGTAATAGGTCTATGGTTCAGAATGAGTTAGACCTTTTCCTTCCTTTATAAATCAAAGAGATGGAGACTTCTTTCCATGACATATGAGATTCATGACATAATTGTATCTCATTTATTATTTGAGTTTAAGAATTTCTTGAAAAATTCTCCAGTAATTTGTAGAAATACTGTCAGGTCCTAGAGTTTTATTCAATGTCACTTTTTGATTGACACTGTGTTCTGTTGTAAGTTGATTAAGAATTTCTTTTTGTTGAGCCATACATTTTTAAAGTATGGCTTTAATATTTTATTCAAATTTTATTCAGTTTCTACTCTTATTACATTCTTGTTTATTAAATAAGTTCAAATAAAGAATGAATTGCAACACCATATGTAGAAACATGTTTATCGTTGTTTCAAATGTAAGTGCTTATTTTTTTGGTTATTGATGTTTTTTACTTTCTTGATGGGCTAACAATTAACAAAAATATTTATGCCATGTGAAGTTATTTTTGGCTCACTGCCAATCAGTTATAATTGTTCCTTATTGCTTGTATCTTTTGCTTTAAATCTAAAATTGAATTGAGCTACTTCCCAATGTGGCTTAGTTCTAATTGTTCAGATTATTCAGTAATATATCTTTTTGATTTTGCATAACTTTTGGTTTGATTCAGAGACAAAGAACTCTCCAATAAATGCTTTACTTGCCTCTCATACTACGAGCAAAGAATATTTCAGAAGTTAGATTGCACTGTATTTCTAAACTTCAATTAAAATTATTGTAAAAAAGAGAGAGAATTGACAGGAGAGCTTATTTTCCTTGGAGACCTGTTCCGAGAGGGTAAATCCAAGGGAATTGTAAATCTTTATAAAATACTTGCAATAATGGTCAGCAATTATGTCGATAAGAAATTCTTGATCTGCACTTAATAAATTTACTGGTTAAAATCTCTCATTACCTCCCTGAATTTCTGGATATGTATTATGTAGCTTTTTCCAATATCTACTGAAACTGATTAGGACATTAGTGTGGAAAGGAAACCGGGCACTTGAAAGCTCTAGCCAATTTTTGGGCACTGCAGCGTGCCTAAGTTCCCATATGGTAAAGATGTTTGAGAACTTTTTTTAAGGTTCTGGGATCTTTTACAGCACAGATTCGTACAACATTAAAATTTCAAGGTGTTTCTAAAATTAAGAATTTCAGTAATTTGGAGCTATAGATCCTGGTTTTTTTAATGTATGTTATGGTACTTTTTTCTAATATAATTTTGAAAGAAATTTACGTTTGTGCCAATAATATTTACTACAAGATATTTCTGTAATTAAAACCAATTACTTTGATTTAATTGGTAGATTGCTTAATACAGTACTTGTTGGATATTTTTAATGATTTTTTTCCTACATGCTAGTCAATCATTTTGATGCCAGAATCTGTTCTGTTTTCAGACTGTTTTTTTCCTCTTTAGCTATTTCATCACAAAAAATCATAAGTGAACTTTTTACACTATTATTACTTATCTTAATAGCTTTTATTTAATTTCTAATATAGTTGATTATATAATTGGAACTGATCTGAGTTCATCTATATATGATGCTTGCTTGTTCTATTTCCTTTCTCTTTCTTGCTGTTCATCTTAATTATCAAAATATAGTCAGTTAATTTGTTGTGATGATTTCTTTTTGCATGTTTTCATACCAATTATTTTTGTTCATTTGTTTTATATCAAACATTATTGATATATTTTTAAATACTTAACTCTCAACAATAAAATCTGCTTTATTTTAATGAACAGAAGTTCTAGACATAAGAATACATACATTTTTTTAACAAGCAAAAGAAAGAAAGCTTTTTCAGATTGGAGCTCCACAGCATGATTTCCCTGATTCTTCTGCACAGTCACAAGATTTTTTGTATGAGAGATATATGTAATAGAAGATAATCTCTCTAAATTAATCCAGCAGACACATCACAAGGAAACTTTAACAAGGACTGTTCATAAGACACTTTCATTCAGTATTATAACTTCAGTCTCCAAACGAGACTGTTAATGTTATTCAATGGGGGTCCTGTAAAACAAAATTTTATATAAATTTTTAAACTGTAAACTCTGGAGAGAAATATTTTAGTATGGGAATATAAGTGGGGTCTTAAATTTATTTTATTATACTTTATTATACTCTACATATGGCTGTCTTTAAAGTTTACTCAGAAGCTGCAGATAATCCAGAACACAGCAGCATGGAAAGTTATGAGCATACCACAGTATGATCATGTAATTCCTCTGCTTCAGGGTTACCCCCTAGGCTTTTGGGTACAATTCAGGGTGCTAATTATCAGCCATAAAACTTTTTGTATCATAAAGCCTGGATGTCTGAAGTTCCATCTCCTTAAATCTTCCACAAATTTTAAAGCCTGGATCTTCCACTAGGCTTTGGATTAAGTCAAGTGGTGGGCTCTTGGTGGGAATGCTATATGGTGAGAGGATGCTTGGTTTTATTCCTCATCTTTGTTGTTGCTGTTAATTTTGTTCTATTGTCTATTACAATGGAGCTGGGATATTAAAATTAAAAAATATAGTAAGATGAAAAGAATGTTGATTTACCCATGAAATTCATTATATTTACCTAGTGGTCATAAAACTCAGTGGCTTAGAACCTATTTGTGGAGAGAGAGTACATTTGATTTATTATTTATTTAATGATTTGTGCTTTGTTATAGCTGTATATTTGAACCAGAAGGAAATGCATGCAGTCTGACCGACAGCACAGCTGAAGAACATGTCCTGGCCTTGGTAGAGCATGCAGCAGATGAAGCACGGGATCGGATCAACCAGTGTCTCCCAAACAGCAAGGTCTTGTTAAATTAATTCACATTTTGTTTGGCTAATTTTCTCAGGAATTTTTGCTCAGTTGGACAAGAATTTTTACATAGTATTTAGTACATAAATATTTTTAATAAGGAGCTTTTATGTTAAATTTCTATAATACAGATTTAAAATTACATCTTTTAAACTTTAGTTTGAATATAAATGGAAATTACCGTATTTTTCAGAGTATAAGACGCACCTTTTTACCCCCCAAAAGAGGGTGAAAACTTGAGTGCGTCTTATACACCGAATGTAGCCCCACCCAGCGAGCCACCCCCACCCTTTGGCCTCTGTCTTCCAGCAATTTACCTGCTTGCAGGAAAGAGGGAAGAGCCTGTAAAGCCAAGCAAGTCAGTAGCAGTTTCCCGAGGAACAGCTGATTAGATTTGCCACATGGGAAAATGAAAGTGAAACTAACTGCAAAGAGGCAAATAGCTGGGAGAGACGCAGGTTTTTATTTTTGCTGAACTGGCTGCAAAGGGGTAAATGAATAACTAAATGTCTGTAGAATGTTCAAATTATTAGACTTATTTTTTAAAGACTGCTTTATTATTGTTCTAGAGCCAGGGGTCTCCAACCTTGGCAACTTTAAGACTTGTGGACTTCAACTCCCAGAATTCAACAGCCAGCTTTGTTAGCTTTGCTGGCTGTGGAATTCTGGGAGTTGAAGTCCACAAGTCTTAAAGTTGCCAAGGTTGGAGATCCCTGTAAATCTAGACAACTTAAAAAAATAAAGAAGCTTTTTAAAATAAATGCTTGCTCTTAAGAGGCCCAATGCTATTGTATCTTCTTTTAAATATTAGAGAATAATGTATACTTCCAGAAATTTTAATTAATTTTAACAGCTCTGTACAAGTATAGTCTGAAATGTAACAGTGTCCTGTTTAGTATTAGAGTTTAGTTACCTTGGAGTAGATCTATTTAAATAATTGGGAAGAGTTAGTGTGCCTACATTTAAGAAAACTTTCTGGCATAATGTACATTTCTCCAATTCTTTGCTATTTCTATGGGTCAGGCACACATGCACAGAAATACACAGCAAACAGTGTATATCATCTGTGCTGTTTGCTGTTTGGCAAATTGCTTGGAGGCAGAGGCCTTTTTCCCTTGTTTTCCTCCCCCAAAACTAAGATGCGTCTTATACTTCGGTGCGTCTTATACTCTGAAAAATACAGTAAATGACATGTTCTTAGTACTCTATCTCAATTAAGGTCTTAAAACTTCAGTTATTTAACCTACATGTTAATGTTGCTTATGACAGTACTCTACATTGACAAGATTATATCAAAGAGTATAACCTAACTAGAAGAGTTGAAGTTAAAATTTGATTAACAATATCAGCTGATTGTGTTAATCCAAATGAATATATTGGATAATTCCATTTTTTCTTCTTTTGTTTAGAGCATTTATGAATACAAATGCTCTTATTTTTTTAGAACAACATAGAAAATTGTGTTTCAGTACAATGTGTGAATCTAGTTTCATTGTATGTTATATTTAAGAATGGAAATATTCATATTCTATTCAAAAGGTTATTTATTAGATTGCATAGGCACAGCTCTTCTTCCAGTGACACATTCAACATCAGATATTGTTAGTATCTGCTAATACAGCGGTCCCCAACCTTTGTGGCTGGGGGAGGAGAAGGGAACCAGCCAGGCCATGCGAGTGGCGGGCCAGAGCACACGCGTGCAAGCAGCTCAATTTGCACAAACAGTGTGCAGGCACTTGCGCATGCATGCACAGCTTCATTAGAAGTTGAGTTGTGCATGCGTGCCAGCCGGCCGCTTGTGTGAGTGGAGCTGCATGTGCGTCTGCGCCGGCTGGTTACTCGCACAATTAGAGTTGCACACTTGTGTGTGCATCAGCCTACCTCTTGTGCAGCCCAGTTCCAAATTGGCCACAGCCCGGGAGTGGGCCACGGCCTGGGAGATGGGGACCCCTGTGCTAACAGATCTGTTAGTATCTGTTAGTATTTACTGATTAAACAGGAAACATTTTTTAAAAATCTGATTTCCCTTTTGTTATACTTAAGTACAGATAGGTTATCTGAAAAAGAATACTGATGGATCTTTGATCTTCAGTGTACTCAATCCATCAGATCCTGAAACAGAAGGTAATTTTCAGATAATTTTAATAGTTTTAAATATTTTAAAACATGTTTTTAATTATACATAACTTAAGTTTGTGTTTGTATGTTAATTACCAAAAGAAAATGTATAATGTTTTCATCTTTATTTAATAGACATAGGTAATTCCATTTGAATATTAAATATGCTGCTGTGTCAGAATTGACAACAAAAAGATTTGCAAACTGAAATACATTTGGTGAGCTAATATTTGAAGGCTTTTGGCTAATATTCTAGTAAGATCAGCATTAAGTTACATTTGTGATAAAATATAAATCTACAAGTAACCCTATATCAGTGATGGCTAACCTTTTTTCTCTTGGATGTCGAAAGTGGCGTGTGCTGACACCCATAATGCAATGCCTTTCCCACCCCCTGCACAAGTGCATGCAACCACCTGTGCATGCGCACACGACTCCTGCGCATGCGCACACAACCCCCGCCCCCCGTTTTGGTGCTAGCAGGCCTCTCTGAAGCGTCCTGGGACCAAAAATGGGGATGGGTTTGGCTCTCCTAATGGGAGAAGATCAGCACCCAACCTTGACTTGAAGTGGGGAGCCGCTCCGGATCCTCATTTTGCCCCACTCCATTGGGGGGGGGAGGTCAAAAAGAGGGAGCCAACGCCCATCCCCAAGCTATTAAACTAAAATATTCCAAGCACTATGAATAACACGCTCCCTTCGGCTACCTTTCCCAAATAAATACTTGGGAAAGGGATTGGGAGTTCTCCTTCCCATTCCATTGGATGAGAGGTGGTCAGATGGGCGGGCTCTCTCAGCCGCTGCCGGGTTAGGATAACACCCTAAAAACTCGCTTGCCTCTTCTTCCCACCCCGAGTGGAAATCACTGAGAAAGGGTCAGGAAGGTGACGGCGCTTGGTCATGGCGCGTTTGCAAGCTGCCTGAATTTGAGCCGTCCATCTGGCGATTTAGGTCCAGAGCAAGAAGCGGGGGGCTGTTTTCCGGAAAGAGGGGAGGGGGACAATGGCCATCACTCCTTCAACCCTTTCTCCATCCCACCTTTTACCTTCCTAGGTGCGTATATGCCTCCTAAGCACCTTTAGCTTGAAAAATTGTAACAGGCAAGAGCTCTCCGAGACGGTTAATTAACATTGCGCTCCACTGGCTGCTTCGGAGTGCTTTTTGCCTGCGGCGCTTGCCTCTTTGCAAAGACAGCAGCGGCTCCTCCTCATGCCTGGCCCGCTGCCGGGAAATAAACTTCCTGTTTCCGGTGCACGCATGCGCACTGGGCAGCTAGTCTTCTGGTTACTGGCGCACATGCGTGCGCAACAATCAGATGGCTGGCTGACCTTCTGGTTTCTGGCACAGCCACATGCGTGAAGGCCAGCTGATCGTCATGTGCACATGCACACCAGTAATCAGAAGACTAGCTGGCCAGTGCGCCTGCGTGCGCTGGAAACCCGAAAGACGAATGGGTGCCGCTGCGCGTGCCAGGCAAAACAGCTCTGCATGCCACCTGTGGCACGCATGCCATAGGCTCAACAGAAATGGCTCTGCGTGCCACATGTGGCACGCCTGCCATAGGTTCGCCATCACGGCCATATATGAACAAAAACTGTGAGCTCTAACTCAAATACCATTAATATTTATTCATTATTTATTTATTCATTCATTCATTTTTCACATTTTTGCACTGCTTATCTCCCTCTGATGTTGCTTATTATGCACCCATTTTTACCTAATTAGTTAAAATCTATTCAGTTGTTCCTTAAGGTGAATTTGTGTAGAAGATTATTAAGCCTGGCAATAGTATTAAATCTGTATTAGATTCAATCTGAGATAAATAATTAATCTCCAATCCATTTTTCTTCTGCATTGCCTTTAAATCATGTTATTGTATTGATATAGCACCATCTCGGCATTAGTGAATAAAAATGCTATATTTTAAAGCAAAAATGCATAGCCATGTAAAGCAAAATAACACTAGTTCACGATGACTACAGTTGGAACAAATATTTCCATTGCTAAACAATGCAGTCATAAAGTAAGATGTCATGTTACCACATTGCAATTATGGGGGTATCAGTTGCTGTCATTAACCAAATATTGTGGGTTGTTAAGTGAGTATCCACCCAAATCCAAGCCTTTCCAGATTTCATCCCTCCTAGCCCCAAGCCTCAGTAAGATAAGGGACTGCCTCCAAGTCCTCCCATCTCCCTATTCTCTCCCCATTTCTTGTGGAACAGCAAACAACCCCCGAACTTGCATCTCTGGTACTGTTTGCCATGCCCCAAGAAACTACATCAATCAACTAAATCAGTCCCAGCCACAGTTACCCACGCCCCCTTGCACTCCACTGCCTCAAATGATCTTCAACATCGTCTTGCTCCTTCTGTTGATGAGGTGTGCCTGGCCTGACTGCTGGCCTGGGCTTTGGCTGCAAAAAAAAGGGGGGGGCTCAAAGTCACATTGCTCCAAAGCACTCCTTTTTAAAACACTCCTAAAATGCCGCTTTGCAAAAACTCCTGGAAAGGAACATCGCAAAAAACCCAACTCTGTCTGGGAACTCTTTGCAAAGGGACTGTTTTTGCCTTTTTTCTTTTTTCTTCTTGCTTTTTCCCTCCCCCATTTTGGAAGTTGAAGCCTAGCCCTCCCCGGGAGTTGTTTTTTTGTTTTTGTTTTTGCAAAGGAACTTTCCCCCCATTTTTCTTGCACTAAGTCAGCCCCAGCCTGGCCAAGGAGAACTATTGAAAGGGGGACTTTGGCATCTCTTCAAAAGACAGTCCTTGCATCACAGCACAAAACCCAGCCCCAACCCATCCTAGCAGCCAGGATACGTATATGCTTTCTCAGTAGGGGGAGCAAAAAGAAGGTGAAAGTCAGTTGGGGTGACCTCTTTAAATAAAGCATATATCTAAAATTGATTGAAACTATCATTTGAAGTTATTATATAAATCTTTAATTTTTTCACTAGCGTACCCGGCCACGCGTTGCTGTGGGTCAGTCTTCTTAAATGGGAAAGAAAGAAAAGAGAAAGCGCACGTTTCTAATATGTTTAATGTCACAATGCTTGTGGGCATACAATATTTTTTGTTGTTCCATTGTCTGTGCAGATATAGAGATTGTCTGGTTTGCCGACTCTAGAACACGCAACATATAATTGTCCATGTGAGAAGCAATCTGTGTCTAGATCTAAACCACACAATTCTAAAGATTGGCCTTGAGCTTTGTTGATGGTGATTGCGAACGGCAATCTAATTGGAAATCAGCAGGCATGTCATGGTGGGTGGTATTATTCAGGCAACCTTATGCTTATTAACATCTCAGAATTATGGTTAACATTGATGTCAATTTCGGCCCCCCCCCCTTTATTTTTGGAGGTTTAAATTGTGTTTAAACCTCTGCTATCTTATCCCTTTATTCCTCTGAGGTACTTGCCAGGGTCATGTGATGGGGGTAGTGGTCAGCCTCCTCTCAACAGGCATGTCATGGTTTCCCCATAAAAGCCTCTGCTATTCTATTCCCTTATTTCCTTCAGCTTGGGTCAGAAACGTTGGAAGGGAATAGTCAATACAGCGTGTGTCCAGCAGAGGGCGCTGGTTTTCAACAAAATCATGTTTTTCCTTGTTTTTCAAGAAAATCATGTTTTTACCTGTCACAGGTGTGACATCTATATAATATAGGTATATAAAAACACTCGTATTCGAATGCAACATTGTGTCAAAATTTCAAAGCAATCGGTGAAGTACTTTCGGAGATCTTAGATCATTCCCAAACGAACAGTTACATTTTTATTTATATAGATTTTCTTGGATAATCCTGAATTATGCCTTCTATTTCAACATTTATTGGTTAACCCAACAATTTCACATTATATGTCAAGCTCTTTCATGTTTATATTACTAATTATATTTTAATAATTATCTTTAATGAAATTTCATTTTACATGCTCAGTTTCCCTATTCATTTATTCAATAATGCCAAAATTAACTTGTTCATTAATTTTCTTGCATCAATTTCTCACAGTTAATGCAACGTATTTGACTCTATACCTTTTAATAAAAGAAATAAATTCTTTAGAGAACAGTTTCTAAAGTTTATACCAGTCAGTTCTGCAAAGAAGGAGGAAGTCAAAAATCAAATACTTATCTATATTATTTTAGGAGTGTTTTCTTTTTTTACATTTATAACTAATAGTATAGTGAGGATTTTAAACTAAAATGTATGCTTCCTTTTCAATTCAGTGTATGCCGCTTGCTATAAGTAATGTTTTATCAAGCATTAATTATAAAATTTCAGTCATTATCGGTCCATTTATAGATCTTTAATACACCTGTTATAATTTTAAAAAACATAAGGCCTAACTCATTTATATAACCTAATAATATTATTTTATTTTGTTTTGTTTATTATCTAATTTGTGTAGCTCAGTTGTTCTTTACTAATTTTTAAAAACAAATTGTTACTGTTTTAAAATATTAATTTCTGAATAACCTTAATAATAATTTCAAGCAAAAGTTCTTAAAATCTATGATAGTGTTATAAGAGTATCCTCCTTATTAGTTTTGAGAATACAGCTCCATTATAATTTTTAAAAAGATAACTGAAAAAAAGAATTCTTTTTGCTTATTTAAATAACCTAATAACATTATTTTTTATTCAATATCTCATTTATCTTTTCTGCAGTTAAATTTGTTTTTTATTGATACTCTTTAAAAAGTTAAGAGTTTCTGAATAGCCTTTTTTGTAATTTCATGTAGAAGTTCTTAAAATCCATGATAGTCTTATAAAAATATATTCCTTTCTATTATTTTTGAAAGCTGAATAAACATTTATTTATATGTTTATTGTTGAAAATAGAGGAGGAAAGCCATCCAGTGGATCTGAGCTCTCTATCTAGCAAATTATTACCGGGTTTTACAGCATTAGGTTTTAAAGATGAAAGAAGGCACAAAGGTAAGTTCTGTGATGCAAAGAATGTTTATATTTACAAAATTAAACAGTTGTCTTCATATTTATAAGATGTTTTCATTTAATTTTGAATATTTTTAGAATGTAATTACTAGATATCCAGTGACTCAGGCAGTTTGGTTCTGTAGGTCTAATTGCAATGTAAATGATTAATTTCATTTGGATGTAGGTACCGTAATGCAAGCTTTTCTCAAGCATACAAGTTCTTTGTGATGTCCAAAGCCAAAGAAGGCTTATCTGTAACTCCTCGCTGAACTAGAGACATATTTCGGTGGCATAGTCAGGATTCTGTTCTTGGCTCAGAACCCTTCAATTTTAAAAAAATATTATTTAAGTCATTTTAAAATATGTTTATGTCATTTTTTATATGTAATAAGAATACCAAACAACAATATTTACTAAAAAATCAACAAGAAAAATTCAAATACAATTGAAACATGCATCACAGTACAATTAAATGATTTTAAAACTTTATCAAATGTGAAAAAAGCAGAAAACTGGAAACTGTTTAAAACTGGCTGAATCTGTAAAGGTTGTGTGCTGATTATTTATTAAGTTGTGTTATTAGTTTTACTAGCTGTCCAAGATGAAGTTTGCAAGCTATAGTGTGGGGGGGGGGGAGGAAAAGAGGGAGTTAATATTTTTACCATCTGTAAAGACTTTATTTTTAAAGTGTATAAAGTTGAAGTTGGAGGCCCTGGTGAACAGGCAAAGGACTATTAAGACAACAATCTCCAGGGAGATTGCTTTGTTGGAAAGTTGAGGCTATTGCCATAGGCATCATACAGCTGAACAATTTATGAGTTCTGACTTCAGAATGCTGCTGGAAGGCCAGATATGATGATTAGAATTCTTGCTACAATATTGGTCAATTAGACCATTAGAGAGTAGAGATGAATTTTCTAATTTGACTCTTGTGGTGTGGGGTAAAAAAAAAGTTTGGCCTTAAAATAAGAGAAAGCACTTTGTAGGATGGTTTATGAACAATGCTTAGATAATATCTTCAAAAGACTCATGTTTTCTGTCTTATTCTTTGACCACACTCTTTATTCTTTGTAAAGTTTGCACAAATTGATTTATAATTTTAGGAGTCACACTACCACAGTGAACCCAAGGTATAACCAGTTATTTACTGTAAAATATATGAAGCCCATGAGTTACAGCTCTTTTTTTTTTGCGGAATATTTCAAACACTTTTTTTTTAATATTTTCAGTTACATTTCTTTCAAGTGCTAATACAGTGGTTTCAATGCAAAACCACTCTATCTTTCACGATCTGAAAATGGATGAAATGGAGCTGCTATATTCAGCATATGGAGATGAGACTGGGATTCAGTGTGCTTTAAGGTAAGATAGTTGAACTGCAGTATTGAACCCCTGATCTTATAACACTGTTGGCAATATACATGGCCTTGGCATATGAAGGAACCCAATTCATTTAGAAGCTAGTATAAATAACAAAGAGAACAGCTTTAAAAATATCCAAGGAACATAATCAAAAGCAAAATATGAATACATCTGATATTTGTTTTACACTGGAATTTCTTTTAGTCTTCAAGAATTTGTGAAAGATTCTGGAAGCTATAGTAAAAAAATAGTAGATGATTTGCTGGATCAGATCACTGGAGGAGATCATTCCAAGTCTATTTATCAACTAAAACAGGTAAGTGTGCTCACCAGATTTTCCTATCAAAGCCTACTTTATAATATAGAGTTGAAGTTGTTGAGGTTCAATAGTTTATAGCTGAAAATTTTCTTAAAATCAGCTTTTTTATTGAAACAAATTATCCATTTAATCTAAATGGATTATAGCTAAAGTACAACTAAAACCTCTATAAAGACCTTTTTTAAATTCAGAAATATTATATTTGACATAGTCATAAAAAGTATCCTTTTCATCACAAAGGTAGTTAAAAATATTTCTTCCTTTAAAAAAATGTGCATAAATAAATTTTTAGAGTGTACTATGCCAGACATAAAAGATATATACAGTGGATATAACAGCATCTGTGTTAAAATGTCAGGTTTTTGAGATGTAAAAAAAAATCAGATCAAGATAAATCACTTCAGAATTTTTCCCACTTTTAATAGAATAGAACAGAATAACAGAGTGGAGGTCTTCTAGTCCAACCCTCTGCTCAACAGGAGACATTATACCAGTGGTTCTCAACCTTCCTAATGCCGCGCCCCACCCCAGCGCCCCCGCCGTGACCCACCCCACCGTCGCAACCCCCGCTGCGACCACCGCCCCACCCACTGCCATTTGGGTTCTTTTACCCTCTGCGCATGCACAAAGCGTTCTGCGAATCCAACTGGCGGTGTCCAGGCGAAGTCTCCCGACCCCTGTGAAAGGGTCGTTCGACCCCCAAAGGGGTCGTGACCCCCAGGTTGAGAACCGCTGCCTTATACCATTCCAGACAAGTGGCTGTCCAGTCTTTTCTTAAAAGCCTCCAGTAATGGAGCACCCACAACTTCTGAAAGGAAGCCATTCCATTGATTAACTGTTCTCACTGTTAAAAAGTTCTCCTTAGTTCTAAGTTACTTTTCTCCTTGATTAGTTTCCATCCATTGTTTCTTTTCTTGCTTTCTGGTGTTTTGGAAAATAAGTTGACCTCCTCTTCTTTGTGATGTTGGAACACTGCTATCATGTCACCCCTAGTCCTTCTTTTCAGTACACTTGTTCACTCCCAGTTTGAAACGGGCCATTTCTGGCTTCCAGAGGGCCTCGGGGGGGGAGGCCGTTTTCGCCCTCCCCAGGCTCCTAAAAATGCTTTGCAGCCTGGGGAGAGCAAAAAAACGGAACTTCCGGTTCAGCCGGAAGTCGGCAAACGGAATGTTTCCAGCCTCCGGAGGACCTCCAGGGGGGTGGAGAAGGCCGTTTTCACCCTTCCCAGGCTCCTAGAAAGGCTCTGGAGCTTGGGGAGAGCAAAAAAACGGGCCTTCCAGTTCAACCGGAACTTGACAAATGGGCCATTTTCTGCCTCCGGGGTGGTGGGGAAAGCCATTTTCGCCCACCCAAGGCTCCTAGAAAGGCTCTGGAGCCTGGGGAGAGTAAAGAACGGACGTGCCATTGTGTGCCGGGGGGTCACGCACGCATGCATGTTGGGGTCCGCATGGAATTATGGGTGTGGGCACGCACGAGCACGACCCCCCCCCGTGCCCCCCTTTTGGCACATGAACCAAAAAAGGTTAGCCATCACTGTGCTAGGTGAAACTTGGCTTAATGTCTGTAATTGTGAGAGGAATCTTGGAGTCCTAGTGGACAATCACTTAAATATGAGCCAACAATATGTGGCAGTAGCCAAAGCGGCCAATGCAATCCTACACTGTATTAATAGAGGGATAGAATCAAGATCACGTGAAGTTCTAGTACTGCTTTACAAAGCCTTAGTAAGACTGCACTTGGAATACTGCATCCAGTTCTGATCACCATAATCACGAGATACTGAGTCTCTGGAAAGAGTGCAGAGGAGCAAAAAAATGATTTGGGGGTTGGAGGCTAAAACATATGAAAAAACCACTCCAGAAATTGGGGCTGTCTAGTCTAATGAAAAGAAGGACTAGGGAAAACATGATAGCAGTCTTCCAATATTTGAGAGGCTCCTACAAGGATGCAGTGGTCAAACTATTTTCCAAAGCATCAAAAGGCAAAACGAGAAACAATGGATGGAAACTAACCAAGGAGAGGAGCAACCTAGAACTAAGGAGAAATTTCCTAATGGTGAGAACAATCAACCAATGCAATAACTTGCCTTCAGAAGTTGTAGGTACTCCATCACTTGGAGGCTTTCAAAAAGAGACTGGACAATCATTTATCTCAAATGGTATAGGGTCTCCTACTGGAGCAGAAGGTTGGACTTTAACACCTCCAAGGTCCCTTCCAACTCTATTATTCTATGTTCTAAGAAGCAGGGAAACACCAGTTTGGTCTAGTTGTTAGGGCACCAGCTAGAAAACAAGAGCCCATGAGTTCCAGTCCTTCCTTAGCCATGAAAGCCAGCTGGGTTTCCTTGGGCAGTCACTCTCAACCCAACCCACTTCATAATGTTATGGGGAAAATAGGAGGAGTAAGGTGTACTGAATATATTTCCTGCCTTGAGTTATTTGTAAGTGTGTGTGTGTGTGTGTGTGTGTGTGTATGTCTGTGTGTGTGAATAAATTAAATAAAGAGAATGTTCCAAGCCTTGTTTCATTCTTCTTCATTCTAACTAGTGTTAGAATAACGGATACAATACAAAATCTGAAATTCAAAAGGATGAAAGCTCTCTTATTTACAAAATATAACAGCTCTTGCACTATGAAGCGGTATATAAGTCTAAGTGCTATTGCTATTGTCAGCACAGAACAGCCTCAGTTTATTATAAAACCCAGTTCTCTTCCAGGAGCTGAAAAGAAAGATTAAAAATAAAATTTAAGCATACCAGTAGATTATAGATATATTGAAAAGCAACCTATTTTAGAAATAAATGTCTGCTTGCTTGCTGTAAATGTTTATAGAGAGGTCTTTATCATAGATAATAATGGAGATCACTGCTGCAAATTGGAATATATTTTTTAATAAAGGAAGAGACAATATAGTTGACTCATGAAATTTTAAAAGGTAAATTAAAAAATAATTCCTAAAATAATCAAATTTCCAGTTGTTGAAATAAAGCTTTGTATATATCTAAGATCACAGGTCTGTCATAGATTTACATCTACAGTATGTATGGCTGTAATTCTATGAAGATCTGAATTGAGAAAAACATAAAATAAAAAATAAAAATGAAATATAATTTTAATGAAATTCATGTATATTGAAAATAATAATTGAAAGTACATTGAAAATAAATTAGTACGGTACTAAAATGCTACAACCACTATCATACATGTCTATAAGTAGAAGATAAGGTTAATTGAGACCTTTTCACGAATGAAGTGAAATATACGTGTCCCAGGATAATGTTCCAGTCTGGGTTGGTCACAAGGACCAGAAGTTTCGACTTCTGAGCTTTCAGGCTCATGCTGGTCCATCCTCCAGGATGGGCTCCAGCATGAGCCCCAAAGTATGGAAGATTAAACCTCTGGTCCAAGTGACTGATCCAGATTGGACCCTACAAGACATTTTCAATTTCAATATAATTAAAATACTGCTTCTAAGAAATTTAATTTTCTTACTGAATCAAATTATTGTAAATTACAGGTAGTCCTTGCTTAACCATTAATTCAGTGATCATTCAGAGTTATGACAGTGCTGAAGTAATGGCAGTCAAAACCAGTTCTTGAAGGTTTGGCCATTCAATACCCCTGCAGTCATAAATAAAAATTTAGGTGCTTGGCAACTGGCCTGCATTTATGACTGCAGGGTGTTTTTCAATTCCTCCTACCCATCTGTCTCCTCCCATCTTTTCCTTTTGGCCACTGCACTCCATTGCCATCCCCCCTCAACAGTCCTTTACTTATTCCTCTCAATGTTGGCCCAAAATTCAGTGTTGGATGAGGGTGCAGCCCTGGGATATGTGCACAGTGAGTGCAGCAGGACGGTGAAGCCTTGTTTTCCAAAAGGAGCTTGCTAGGCTCGATTAGGAAGAGGCAGCAGGACAGAGCCAGCAAAGATAGCAGTAGGGCCAGCAATTCCCTGGGCGATTATCAACCTTATACAGTGCTACCATCTCTACCACCATCATGGCTCCTTTACCAACTCCATCCCTTTTCCTTGATTGTCCAGCAAGCTCCCTTTGATATATGGGAGTCCACTACCTTGTTCTTACTGAACATGTCCTAGAACCATGATGGCGAACCTATGCACATGTGCCACAGGTGGCACGCAGAGCCCTCTCTGCGGGCACGCAAGCCGATGCCCAGCTCATTTTCACCACGCATACACGTGTGCCTCCCGCCAGCCAGCTGATTTTTTTGGGTATCTGCCACGCATGCGCAGAGGATGGGGCAGGGAGCTGTGGAGCACAGGGGGCACGTGCCCCCCCACGGCCTCTTTTTGGTCCCAGGAGGCTGCAGGGAGGCCTGCTAGGCCCAAAATGGGGAGGGGGGTTGTGGGGGAGCATGGGGGGTCACGTGCGCATGCGGGGGGAGCACGGGATCTTGCGTGCATGTGTGGGAGGTGGGGGAGCATGAAAGCGCATCTACATGGGGGACACGCGGGGGGTCGTGCATGCATTGCATTATAGGTACCGGCACACGTGTGCACTGTTGCACGGGCACTTTCAGCATGCAACAAGAAAAAGGTTAGTCCTCAATGTGCTAGAACCATGCCCTCAGCTATCACCTGGGCCAGCAGGGGAGGGAGGAAGACAATGGAGATTAAAAGAAGATGGCAGGGGTAGGTGTGCTCAGTGAACAAAAGGGTGGAAATGGGAAGAAATGGAGGAAAGTTGAAGTGGAGGAAAGCATTGTACCGGTCATACTGCACAGCCTTGTTTGCTGAATGGAGCTTGCCAGGCCCAATTGGAGAGGAAAGCAGGTCCAAACCAGCTGTTCACAAAGGGCAAGAGAAACATGAGGTCTTTGCCTAACTACTGCAACCAAGATGACCAGAACTATTGTCACTAAGTGGAGCATTATGTTTCCCCTAATAACTGTTTTGCTTAGTGATGAAAATTCCAGCCCCAATTAGTTGTTCAGTAAGGACTAACTGTATCAGAAAAACAGCAATATTATTTTTAAATTTATTTTTACTATTATAATTTTCAGAGAAGAAATATTCCAATGAAGCCACCAGATGATCTCAAAGTAAGTTACATTGCATCTCTAAACCTACCATTTTGAAAAAAAAATACTGTTTCTTTAGTATAAATGGTTCTGAAAATATAAAGGAAAGATTTCATTTCTATAATAAATGAAGATAATAGTTGTAATATAGTAAAATTGCTTACTCCAGTATTCCTGATCTTTTTAACACTTTTAAATTTTACACTTATTTCAGGAGAAAAAAAATGTATGTACTTTTTCCATGATTTTTCCTATTAAATTATTTGAAATTCCTTAAATAAAAGTCATACTATTTTCTTGCTGTAACTCTAGTAATGCAAAAATGATGGTTCCATAAGGAAAATGATTATCAGGTATAAATTAGCTTTAAACGTGATGTTTTTAGGTTCCGTCAGTCCTCATAAAAGAAGAACATAAGTTATGTAATACTTGCCCAGATGACTCCAAGCAAAATATGGTAATATTTCTTTTTAAGTTTAATTCTTTCTTAACTTATTATTTCAAATAGTTGGTTCTTAGCATTTTCCATCTCCTTTTTAATTTTCCTTTCCTTTTTTCTTTTAAGATTACAGGCCTTATTCTTTGTCACTCTCCCTCTCTTTCCCTCCCTCCCTCTCCCTCTCCCCCCACCTTCTCTCTCACACACACACATACATTCACAAACACACAAAACACATGCAGGTCATAGGTCAGCAGATGATTCAGATCAAGAATACAGGTAGTCCTTGACTTACAACTGTTCATTTAGTGACTGAAGTTATAATGGGACTGAAAAAAGTGACAAGACCATTTTTCACACTTATGACCATTGCAGCATCCCCATGGTCATGTGATTTACATTCGGATTCTTGACAACTGGTTCATATTTATGATGGTTGCAGCGTCCCTGGGTCATGTAATCACCTTTTGCAATATTCTGACAAACAAAGTCAATGGGGAAGCCAGTTTCATTTAACAACCGTGTTACTAATTTATCAACTGCAGTGATTCACTTAGCAAATGTATCAAGAAAAGTGGGACAAAACTCACTTAACAAATTTCTCACTTAGCAACATAAATTAGCTTGCACATAATAGTTCAAATAGACTTGGAGTAAAACTGAGCTTTTTTGCACTTAAATATACTATCCACAAGTTCAAACTAATGGTACATGTGACAAGGCCCAGCAAAGATGTTAATTATATCTATGTCTATTAAAATTTTGTGGATACCTTGATTGACCAAAGCAAGGATGGGCAGCGGTAATCAATGTATGGCCTATCAGTGTTATCTATGGTTTTTAAGGTGAATGGAAGAGAAAATGTAGATAGATCTGAATGAAAGTAGTTTGATCTTGTCAAGTTGATGACTCAATGCTAGTAGTTATGGTTAAGGAACAAAAAGGCAAAAATGTATGTCAGAAGGTGTTAATTGTAACTTCATTGGTGTAATGTAGGTTTTATATATGAAAGTAGGGTGATCCATATAGCTTTTGGTTAGGAGTTGTGTTGAACAAACTTCAAAATGATTCTGCAAACGTAAAATTTGTATAAGAAAGTTGTTGCAAATAGTACTTTACTGAATTTTTAGCCCTAGATATGGAAACAAAAAATAATTGCATATTTGCATAGTAAATATTTTTTCACATTTGGCTGCTGTGTAGAAATAATGAAACATTTTATGTTGTTGAAACTTTATTTACATTTTACTAAATACTGAATTTATAGCAGCTTTCAGCACAGTAAAGCTTCTTATAGCTAATTAATCCATTGCATAGATATAATTTTCCTTCTTTTTTTCTAGATTGGAGAAGCCATTGGAGATAATAATAGTTCTGTTTTGGACTTTTTATCAATGAAAACTTATTCAGATATGTCACTTGATATATCCATGTTGAGTTCATTAGGTAGGTGTTCTCATGCAGTAGTTTAGCACTGAAGGTAAAAATACAGTGCTATATATATTATCTGTTTCATTAATCCATTAAAATGTTTGGGAATTGCTGGGTTTTGACATAAACTTTATAATATATACGGTACTCCTTAATACTTTGCTATGAAAATCATGGGTTCTACTCTAGATGGCAGCACCTGGAGGGAGATAGAATTATAAAACCTATGTAATATCTGCATATGCTCTTTGTGGTTATAATATAATAACGTGTGTGTGTGTGTGTGTGTGTGTGTGTGTGTGTGTGTGTGTGTGTGTGTGTGTGAATTAATGAAAGGGATGGAGCATTCTGAGAAAAACGGCATCTACAGATGCTCATAGCTTCAGGTCGGTTGTCAGTTATATAAATCAATACTCAACTATTCTGTTTAAATTGCTAATTCGAGCAGCCTATGACTGTGCTAATATATGCTTACTCAATTTATTCCATCTAAACTGCTGGGAAGAATGCTCAGCTCTAACAGCATGTACACATGAAAAGAATGTGTAAATCAAGTCATAAGATAAAAAACATTAAGGAAAATCTTGCATTTTTAGCAGTTACACAATATAGTATCTGATAGGATTTCCTCTGGAAGCATCTTTGTGCAAAATTAAGAGGTTTGAAACATTTTAACTTTTTTAAAAAATAATTGTTTAATTAGGGGTTCTACTTAGACCAGTGATGGCGAACCTTTTTCGGCTCGGGTATCAAAAGGGTGCCCGCACATGAGTGTCCACACCTATAATGCAATGCCCTCCCCCGACACACATGTGCACACACACCCCGCTGCCCCCCCCAATGCATGTGCACAGGCCTTACTGAAGTCTCTGGACTTCTGGTAGGCATGTTGGGCTGTTTTTTGCTCTCCCCAGGGTTTAGGAAAGCCTCCCATAGCCTGGGGACGATGAAAATATGGCCCATTGGGCCAACCGGAAGTTAGGAAAAGAAACGGAAGTGAAGCTGCCCTACTACTTACCTTCAGATAATTGCAACCAGGCCTCGCACATCTCGGCCCATTTCTTCTGCAGTTGGCAACGTTTTCCTGAAGGCCTCTCTAGCCGATAACAGAGCTCCGGATCAATCTGGAGCTCTGATACCAACTGCAGAAGCCTTCAGGAAAGCCTTGCCGGCTGTAGAAGAAATAGGCTGAGATGGGGGAGGCCTGGCTGCAACTGTGCAAAGTCGAAGAAGTTCCTGAAGACCTCTGACAGCAAATAGGAGGCTGGGGGTGATGCACACAAGTGAATTTCCAGTTGGCCTGTTGGGCCTTTTTCGCTGTCCCCAGACTTCAGGAGGCTTTCCTGAAGCCTGGGGAGAGCAAAAACAGCTGAAAAGAATGCTGAAAATCAGCTGGCCAGCGTGCACATGCGAACTGGAGCTGACATAAGGCAACACCTCGCTTGCCCTCAGATATGGCTCCGCATGCCACCTCTGGCATGTGTGCCATAGGTTCGCCATCACTGACTTAGACCATCAACAGGTTCCAAGTTGCTGATTCCCAATTTTATGTAGTCCTTAAAAGATTCAGATGGTGGTGTACTAGTTCAGGGGTCGGCAATCTTAAAAACTCAAAGAGCCATTTGAACCCGTTCCCCAGAGAAAACAAAACACCTGGAGCCACAAAACCTGGGTGGGCATGGCCAACTCGATGTCACTCCCACCAAGTCACATGACCCAGCCCACAGCTACGCCTACCCACGTTTTGTGGCTCTGTTTTCTTTTCTATGAAAAAAAGGTATCTCTCTCTCTCTTTTCCCTCCCTTATCTCTCTCCCATCTCTTTCTCCCGTCTCTCTCTTTCTCCCTCTTTCTCCCCTTCTCTCTGTACGATCGCCATCCCCAGCTTCTCTTTGGGCGACCCTCCTCCCCTTCTCGCAACTCCCTGGCTGTATCGCGCACGGGGAGACCCTCGCAAAGGTGCACACGGAGGGCGGGCGGCTGCTCGCTTAAGGAGGATCTTTGGATGCGGCTTCTGTCCCCCCCCACAGCTCTTCACTTCCTGCCACTTCAGACTGGAGCTCACGTCCTCCCCGCTTGGCCGAAGAGCTGTGGGGGGGATGGGGTATGGCAAGGCAATGACCGGATCCGTAGGGCAGGACAGAAGCCGTGTCCAAAGATCCTACTTAAGCGAGAAACCGCTGCGGCTTCTCGCTTCCAGAAGGAAGATTCTCGCTTCTCCGCGGCTTCCAGAAGGAGGGTCTCCCCGAGCATGCACACCCTCCCCGCCATAGCCAGTCAGAGAGTCGCGAGAGGGGGAGGAGCGTCGCCTGAAGGGAAGTCTCCGCCAGGAGTGGCTATGTTCCTCAACCAGCACCAAAGAATCAGCCCCGGCCGCTTCTCCATTCCCACCGTCGCCTTTACCCTCTCAAGCCAGGTGAGGGGGGGGGGGCGAGGCCAGCCAGTGATGGGACAGAGAGTCACAGCAGGGGCCCCAAAGATCCGCATGTGGCTCGTGAGCCATGGTTTGCCGACCCCTGTACTAGTTCATGTAAGGAGGAGCTTGGGAACTGATACCTTAAAGGCATCATGGAGTGATTGATATGTTGACAATGATAAAGTGATCATTAGAAATCAGCATACCTTTATGAATACAAGTCACATTAGAGCAGTTTCATTTCATTTTTTTTTGTTGGATAATTTAATTAATTGAATGTGGAACACAATATATCTTGATCTCATTTAGACATTTGATAAATACTTTCTTATAGTCTCTCCAGCAGTTTAGTTAAATAAGTAAATAATTAAATGGATCATAACTATCTGAAAATTGCATTCAAATTGTGTATAAATAAGGAAATCAGAAATGCTCTGTTTAAAATAATTGTTTTTAAAAAATCAGGAAGCATAATAAGCTTGGTTAGTACCCAGGGAAGTATCTATACAACTTAGTCCCTATTAGCTTCATGTTTACATTTTATTCAGCATATATTAGTTTTATGTAGATTTATATAAGACTGATGAAGTAACAAATCTTTTTGATTTTAACTTCTTAAACCATCTCAAATTCATTTTGTAATTAATAATCTAATTTGTTGACAGGTAAAGTAAAGAAAGAAGTTGATCATGATGACAATCATTTACACTTGGATGAAACAACTAAATTATTACAGGACCTTCATGAGGTACAAACTGACAGAATAGGATCCAGGCCTTCCTCCAACCTTAGTTCTCTCTCCAATGCTTCTGAAAGGGAACAACATCACCTAGGTAAATATGTTTAACAGTATAATTACCAAAGTCTTTATTTTCATTAAAAGTTGTTTGTAAGATTATGAGGGTATCAAGTATATTCATGCTGTGTAAGTAAAGCTGGTTTCTTTGTCTTTTTAACATCTAGCATCTAGTAGATTAATTTTCTCTTATTCCCACCTTCCTTATCTCATATATTTTTGATCATAAATGTATATTAGAAATATTTCAAAAGGCAGAATATAAACACTGAATTCTAAATAAATACAAATTGATAAATTTGACCAAAATTTAGAATTATTATGTATTTTTATTTAAAATATAGATTTAATATTACTTTACCAAGTTAATTGAGATGGCCCTCTTATAGTTCCAGAAAATTTAAATTTATAAACATTCAAACAAAATTATTGGTAATATACTGTAGAGAAACATAAAATGTTATAAAAGATATTTTACAGTAAAAGAGTTTATTATTCTTGGAGTTTATTATTCACAGATAGTTTATTCCATCATTCCAGAACGCTACTGAAAAGTTTCTGCTTCTAATGATTACTGGCTCACTCTTAATAGGAGAAAGTAAACATGTTAGATGAACGGAGTGGTAAATTTTAATATGAGGCAGAACTTTCAACAGAAGAAATGCTGTAGTGATCTTAATGAGACCTGCCTGCTAAATCTCTGAGAGCATTTATTTACCGTATTTTTCGGAGTATAAGACGCACCTTTTTACCCCCCAAAAGACGGTGAAAACTTGGGTGCCTCTTATGCACCAAATGTAGACCCATCCACCCATCCACTCCCACCCTTTGGCCTCTGTCTTCCAGCAATTTACCTGTTTGCAGCAAACAGAGAAGAGCCTATTAAGACAAGCAAGTTCTTAGTAGTTTCCCGATCCCCAGCTGATTTGCTACGTGCTAAAATGAAACTGAAACTGCAAAGAGGCAAATAGCTGGGAGAGACACACAGATTTTTATTTTCTGCTGAACTGGCTGCAAAGGGGTAAGTGAATAACTATAAATGTCTGTAGAATGTTTAAATTATTAGACTTATTTTTTAAAGACTGCTTTATTATTGTTCTAGAGCCAGGGGTCTCCAACCTTGGCAATTTTAAGACTTGTGGACTTCATCTCCCAGAATTCCACAGCCAGCTTTGTTAGCTTTGCTGGCTGTGGAATTCTGGGAGTTGAAGTCCACAAGTCTTAAAGTTGCCAAGGTTGGAGACCCCTGTAAATCTAGACAACAAAATAAAGAAGCTATTTATTTAAAATAAATGCTTGCTCTGAAGAGGCCCAATGCTATTGTATCTTCTTTTAAATAATAGAGAATAATATATACTTCCAGAAATTTTAATTAATTTTAACAGCTCTGTACAAGTGTAGTCTGAAATGTAACAGTGTCCTGTTTAGTATTAGAGTTAAATCCTGACTTACCTTGGAGTAGATCTATTTAAATAATTGGGAGGAGTTAGTGTGACTACATTTAAGAAAACTTTCTGGCATAATGTACATTTCTCCAATTCTTTGCTATTTCTATGGGTCAGGCACACATGCACAGAAATACACAGCAAACAGTGTATATCATCTGTGCTGTTTGCTGTTTGGCAAATTGCTTGGAGGCAGAGGCCTTTTTCCCTTGTTTTCCTCCCCCCAAACTAAAGTGTGTCTTATACTCCAGTGCGTCTTATAAGTTGTCTTATTCACATACATCTAATTTGCTTCTTCTTCAAATAAACAGTTTACTATATAGTCTAGACTGCAATAACTTAATAAATGCTTATGGTTTATTATATTAAAACAACTTACCTAATATTTAACCTTGTTTAAAGCCAATAATTCTAGATGCAAGTGTTTATCACTTCAATTACCAGAGTAACTCTAGGTGGATTACACATTAAGATTAAAATAGCCATAAAATTCTAAAACAGAAAACAAAAATAATGCATAGTCATGCATTATGGAGGGTAACCAACATTAAACAATTATAGCAATCAAGATTTAATTATCAGCGTTATGTATCCTATTGCAAAGTCTTCTGGAACAACTAAGTTTTCACAGCTTTATGAATGCCATGGAAAATGGTTCAGGAATACTGTCTTCCACAGAGTAATGGAAAAGTTGCACTTCCTAGGTCCAACAGGATTGTAGTGCTTTATAGCCTTACTTGGCGTTCATCAACTCTGGTTGGGCAGAGACATCAGAAGAAATATAGCTATTGATATAGTAATTAAATCCTAAGCAATGTGGAGCTCTATAAGTGATAACCAACATCTTGAATTGTATCAGATTATGACGTAACCAATGCAATTTGCAGAGCAGAGGTGTTACTTGGGAAAAAGAGGAAAAACCCAGAAACATTCATTTGGCTGCATTCTGGACCAGTCACAGCTTTCACATAGTTGGTAGTTGACCATCCCTGTAATTGATCTTATATAGAGCACATTGCAATAGTCCAAAGAGAAGATACACCGCAGCATGAGTAACTGTAGGAATACTCTCCCATTCAAGAAAATAATGCAACTAGCACCTCAGTTGGATTTATTTATTTGTTAAGTTTCTATGCTTCCCATTTCACAGTTCAAGGTTACTCTGGACAGTTTTATGCAAAATGCCTTCTGGGCCATGGCTGCTACCTGCTTGTTGGGGAATCTAAGGAGGATTCCCCAACTGTATCAGTTGTACTTGGAGAAATGTGATTCTGCCAAGAACTAAAGGGTTCAATATAAAGTTGAATATTATTTGTATACTGATGATTCCTGATCCCATGCATATGGAAAGCCTTATCTAGTGGCCTCATGTTGATGTTAAATAGGAGTGGGGAGAGGATGAAGCTAGGTGGGATTCTATATAGTAAGGGTCTTGGATTAGATTTCTCTTCACCTACCAATAGTAAGTGAAATCAGCTCTAGAGGAAGGGTGAGAGACATAGATATAGCTATCATTCCCAACCCTTGGAGATTATCATATTGTCCAGAAGGGATGCTATGATTGATTTTATTGAATGCCATTGAAGCCAGGCAGAACCAATTGGGTCACAATGCCCCATCCTGTTCTCACTATGCACAAGCATAGTCTCTGTGCTGACCCAGATCAGTCTGAAAAGGATCCTGATAAGTCACTTCCTTCAGCGCCCTCTTAACATTGCCATATCATTGCTTTCTCCCAAAAGGATATGATGCAACAGTGAACAGGAGACATATAGTACCATTGCTTTCTTTAAGACTGATGGGATAGCCCTCTAACTCGAGGATGAATTCACCATTTGCATCCAGCCAGTAGTTAACTCCTGGGATTCATTGGCCAAGAAATACCAGGAAGTGGTAGCACTAACATTACCTTGTCCACTTTCTCAAGATTCACATGCTTAAACTCTTCTAGATAAATAGAGCAAACCCTCTCCCTAGTCAATTCCACAGGAATTGGCATTGGCAATTTCACAGGAACACAGGCAGTGTTCAACTCTAAATCAATTGGGATGATTGTATTCTCACAAAATGTGGTTTTTCTTACAGCAGTACTTCTTTAACTTTCAACCACAAAAATCACTATTTTGGAATCTGAAATATAGAAAAGCTAGAATGTAGTATGAATAGTAAAATTTACACAGCTTTAAAAAAACTTTCTTGGCGTTCCAAAGAGCAAACAATAAAAAATATTCCAGTCTGTAGCCTTCCCTGCACTGTTAAATTTGGCAACATTTTTTTGACCATTCATAAAATTGGCATTATAATCTGGATCATATTCATTTAAAAATTGTGATGACATTTGAAAAGTGAAACTTTCAAAGTATCTCATAATTAATATTAATTTAATTATTTTCTGTCCATGTTTTACACAGGAAGCCCGTCTCACCTAAGTATAGGAGAACAGCAAGATATGGTCCATGACCCCTATGAATTTCTTCAATCTCCAGAATCTACGAATGCCAATAATTAATCTCAGATATACTGTACATATTAACTGTATAACAGTTAATAGAATCCCATGAAACAGTACGCATTTCAACCTCAACCTTCAGATAAGAATTAATGTTTAGTAACATGTATACATTTTACTTGGATAAAAAAATGTCATGGTGCTTTACCATCAGAAACTATATTTTAGCAGTATGTGCATTGGACCTGAAGGAGTTACAAATTATGTGCTTAGGGAAAAAAACTTGTTTAATTTTATAAACAATGGCTGACCAGCTGTTTATCATGTTTTTGATTATTACACATACTTGGTGTACAAGTGTGGCTATATAGAAAATTTGTTAGGACAAATTTATTTCATTTGTAATATAAGTTTTAGAAATAGGAAAGTTTTCGTATTTTCCCTCTTATCAGTTTTTCATTGTCAAGATGGCCTGATGAAAAGAAAGTTATTGACTCTTCATTGGGAATGAAAAGCAAAGTACGCTTTAGAACTTTTTAAAATTAAGTGTTTGAAATTTGATATTGAATTATTTTGAAACATTATGTGGAAACCAGAATAATGCATTCATTAACAATATTCCAAATATTAATAAATGTGTACTTGTGTTCTGAAGTTTCCAGTTGATAATTTGTCAGCTAGTGCATAATTTGTCATCTTGAATTATTTATGATGCGCTATATATGCATCAGTTTAAGATTGTAGTTTTAAGATTCCTATAGCAGGAGTCGCAAACATACGACCCAAGAGCTGCATGCAGGCTGCTGAATTTTTTTGTATAGCCTACATTAGCTTATCATGAAGCATTGCTTGCTCCTCCGCTCTTTTTTTTGTCCCAGAAGGCCCCAGCTTTCTACCATTGTCCTGCTTTGCAGGATTTCTTTCTGCGGGTTGGGGCAGCATTTTTGTAAGACTAAATCTCACATGCAGCTTTGATGGCACTGGTGATGATTCTAGATATTGGTTAGGGTAACCACGTGGAGAGCAATAGAGTACATGTCAATGCAATTGAGTACATGTCAATGCAGTGTGTTTGTACACAGAACAACATAGTGGCTGAGGTATGCAACAATATGCAGATTAAATGGGGAAGATCAAAATGCATCTGCTTCATTTTTTCTTGCTACAAGAACTCATGACTAAACAATCTTTTACTGCTTTACAATAAGTACCGGTAGCAAATTTCTGCTTCTGTAAAGATGAGTAATATTTTAATTTAATTTTAATAATTACTAATATATTTCATTTGTTATTTAATAATGCATTTTAATATTTGTTGTCTTTTTCCTTTTTAAATATGTGGTCTAAAGTCAGTGCATTTTATGTAAGGTACTTCTCATATTCATTTTGTTTGAGAGCCTTCCCTTAGAATACAGATAATGCTTTATTACTGACATTAATTAGGACAGAGATTCTGTTTGCTAATCAACACTGGCATAAACACAATATCACGTAACTGCTAAATTACAATGGCAGTTCCAGCAATTCCATTTGCTCTTGTTAAGCAAATTCCATGCAATCATCACTGCATTTCCTGGTCAAATCATTGCTATTTGCAACTTTGCTTCCGGCTTCCCATTGACTCTTCGTTCAGTCAATCAGTACAGAGCTGGAAGGCACCTTGGAGGTCTTCAAGTCCAACCCTCTGCTCAAACAGGAGACTTATACCATTTCAGACAGGTGATTGTCCAGTCTTTCCTTAAAACCTCCAATGATGAAGCATCTACAACTTCTGACCGCAAGCTGTTCCATTTGTTAATTATCCTCACTGTTTCTCCTTAATTCCAAGTTGCTTCTCTTGTTGATTAGTTTCCATCCATTGTTTCTTGTCTTGTCTTCTGTGCTTTGGAAAATAAGTTGACCCCCGTCTTCTTTGAAGCAGCCATTCAAATACTGGAATACTGCTATCATGTCACCCCAGTCCTTCTTTTCTCTAAACTAGCCATACCCAATTCTTGCAACCATTCTTCATAAGTTTTGTCTTAATCATCTTAGTTGCTCTTCTTTGCACTTTTTCCAAAGTCTCAACATCTTTTTTATAATATGTTGACCAAAACTGGATGGAGTATTCCAGGTGTGATCTTACTAACGATTTATAAAGTGGTACTAATACTTTATGTGATTTTGATTCTATGTCTCTGTTTATACAACCAAGGATTGTATTAGCTTTCTTGGCTCCTGCGTACACTGCTGGCTGATATCCAAGTGATGGTTCACTAGGACTCCAAGGTCCCTCTCACAGTTACTGCTTTTGAGCCAGCTTTCGCCTAATCTGTGCTTGTATCTTTGGTTTTTCCTGCCTAGGTGTTGGAACCTGGCACTGAAGGTTGCCAATAGTAGTTGTGACTATTGAGATACTGTGATATGTAATTGCATACTGATTGCTAAGCATCTGAATTACAATTTCATGGCCTCAGGGGCCAGTCATAAGTACCCCTTACGTATTTAGTACTGTCATAACTTTAGACAATCACTGAATGAGTGGATGTTAAATAAGGAATATTTTCATTCATACTGTAAGTTTTTATGACAGATGTATTTACTTATTAACAGTGTTGGGATTGGAAACCCTGCAAATTCATTGAATTCATGGCAGGCTTTGTTGGAGTGTCAGGGTTCCATGTTGGACAATAGATCATTGTGGGAGAATTGAGTTGCTGAATGTTTAAGAGATGAGAGAGATTGGAATAAGGGAGCAGGCCAGGGGTGAAATTCAGCAGGTTCTGACAGGTTCTGGAGAACCGGTAGCGGAAATTTTGAGTAGTTCAGAGAACCAGCAAACACCACCTCTGGCTGGCCCCAGAGTGGGGAGGGAATGGGGATTTTGCAGTATCCTTCCCCCAGGAGTGGGGAGGGAATGGGGATTTTGCAGTATCCTTCCCCCAGGAGTGGGGAGGGAATGGGGATTTTGCAGTATCCTTCCCCCAGAAGTGGGGAGAGAATGGGGATTTTGCAGTATCCTTCCCCTGCCATGCCCACCAAGCCACACCAAGCCCATCAAGCCACGCCCACAGAACCAGTAGGGAAAAATTTTGAATTTCACCCCTGGAGCAGGCCTGACCATTCCAATGGTGATGGGCAGAGAGAGATATGGTGAGAACTTTGTATTTGGTAAGGCTCCTGGAGTCATTTAAAGTAAGCTGGACAGCCATATAAATTGTCTTTAAAAAAAAATAAACTTAAGGGCAGTTCCCCTATCCAGCACGTAGCTTCCATCCTCAATACTAGCAGTTGAATCCTTAATGACTTTGTACAGTATTTCTCCTGTTGTTTTTTAGTGCCAGATTGGTGTGTGACAATATTGCCCTCATCCATATCTCATGAGGGCAGCATGCTAATCTAGAATGCCTTACTGTATTTCTTTGGGCCCAGAGGGGTCTCCTCTTGGAAATGTGCCCTTTCAGGTTTGGAGTTCTGAACCAGCTGAGCCTGTGCAGGGGAGAAAGGGAAGTCATTTTAATCTTTGAATCACTACAGGCTTTCAGAGACTCAGCTTCAGAGATAATTAAATTTGGACAGTGTCATTGAAGCTGGGATTAAGAAAACAATTGGGATTGCTGCTGGTGTACTGCCATCCCTCCTGCTTGGTAGCATCCTGCCTGAGTTGCTATTTTCTATTGCCAAGTTGGCAATAGATAAAATAATAATGCTGGTCTTATTAACTTACTGATACTGTTGGCAGTACTCTTCTGAGCCAGCTCTGTGGGCTGGGATTTGGACACCTTTTTACATATAATATTCTCCCATACCTTTTGCACACAACATCTATACTTGACACACAAGCATGCAAACTTGCTTTTATGTCATGGGATATTTTATGATCACCACTGGTTTTGCATAGATTGACTATAAAAGATTTCATGGCAAACTTAGAAGTTTTGATTCTCCAGTTCTTTAACCCTGAACACAAAGATTTGTTTACACAATTAGCTAATGGAGGCTACATGGCAGTGAAGAGCTAGAAATCATATATTGAGAGCTACACTCTGAGGAATACAGAAATCATGTTCCAGGGTTTAACTCTTAGGCTTTCCCATCTTTTCAAGTCAATAATTGGCTTAACTGGGTAAAAGACTTACAGGTATGACTCAAATAGATTAGAATCTTTATTGCAAGCAAAAATAAAGAACGATGTCTATGGAGATTCTCAGTCATCCAGGTCATGGTTGTTTCAAATGTGCTTTTTCAGGAGGCAACTGGCCTTCCTTGCTTTTCTTTGAAGATGTTTCACTTCTCATCCAAGAAGCTTCTTGGATGAGAAGACACAAACTGAGCGATGTGATATATGCAGTGCAGTGTAGTGAGATATGTGCAGATCTGTATATTGGAAAAACAAAACAATCACTTCATAAACACATGGCCCAATAGAGGGGAACAAACTCATCACAGCAAGATTCAGCAATCCATCTGAACACTACTCAGCTGAACCTGCGACTTCCAGACTCCTGGGTTGCTGGGATAGGTCACTGGTTCCCCACCACTCAGTTGAATTCCTGATTTGTCGTACTGTGTCATTTGTTTGCTGCTCCTCAGTTGGGCTCCTGTGCTGCTGGGCTGGGTCGCTGGTTCACCGTCCCTCAGCTAGGCTCCTGGGTGTTCTCGTGGGCTACTAGGCTGGTTTGCTGAGTTCTGCCTCTCAGTTGGGTTTTTAGGCTGTTGGGCTGGATCACTTGTTCACTGAGCCGAGGTGGCGCAGTGGTTAGAGTGCAGCACTGCAGGCTACTTCATCTGACTGCTAGCTGCAGTTCAGCTGTTCAGATCTCACCGGCTCAAGATTGACTCAGCCTTCCATCCTTCTGAGGTGGGTAAAATGAGGACCCAGATTGTTGGGGGCAATATGCTGACTCTGTAAACCGCTTAGAGAGGGCTGTAAAGCACTATGAAGCAGTATATAAGTCTAAGTGCTATTGCTATTGCTGTGATCCAGCTGGGCTGTTGGGCTGCCTAGCTGAGTTGCTGGTTCGCCAACTCTCAGCTGGCCTCCTGCTGCCTTGACTCTCCGGGCTCCTGGGCTGCCAGGCTGAGTCGATGGTTCACCAGGCAGCCTCTCACTTTGACTGCCTCTGATTGCCTTGAATCTCCAAGCTTCCAGCTGCCTTGAATTTCTGGGTTGCTGAGCAGGGACAATGGGTCACTGGATAGCCTCTCAGGTGGACCGGCTCAAGCTTCTCAGCGTACAGCTAATCACTCAGTTTGCCATTGTTTTGCTGGTATTTTCCCCAAACTTTTCTTCTTCTTTTCCCTTCTCTCATCTATCTTTGTTATCTTCCTGCTCCCTTTTCCCATATAGAATTATAGAGATGGAAGGTCTTCAACTCCAACCCCTGCTTAAGCAGGAAACCCTATACCATTTCAGACAAATGGTTGTCCAATCTTTTCTTAAAAACTTCCAATGTTGAAGCTTTCACAACTTTTGGAGGCAAGCTGTTCCACTGATTAATTATTCTAATTGTCAGGAAATTTCTTCTTAGTTCTAGGTGGTTTCTCTCCTTGATTAGTTTCCATTCATTGCTTCTTGTGCTGCCCTCAGGTGCTTTGGAAAATAGCTTGATTGCCTCATCTTTGTGGTAACCCCTGAGATATTGGAACACTGCTATCATGTCACCCCTAAAACTAAACATACCCAGCTCCTGCAACCCTTCTTCATATGTTTTAGCCTCCAGTCCCTTAATTATCTTTGTTGCTCTTCTCTGAACTCTTTTTAGAGTCTCAACATCTTTTTTACATTGTGGCAACCAAAACTGGATGCAGTATTCCAAGTGTGGTCTTACCAAGGCATTATAAAGTAGTATAACACTTTAAGTGATCTTGATTCTATCCCTCTGTTAATGCAGCCTAGAACTGTGTCGGCTTTTTTGGCAGCTCTAGCATACTGCTGGCTCATATTTAAATGATTGCCCACTAGGACTCCAAGATCCCTCTCACAGTTACTACTATTGAGTGAGGTACCACATATACAGTACCTGCGCATTTTATTTTTCTTGTCTAAATGTATACTTTACCTTTTTCACCATTGAATTTCATTTTGTTAGGTAGTGCCCAATGTTCAAGTTTGTAAAGCTCCTTCTGTATCTTAAGCCTATCTTCTGGCATGTTGGCTATTCTTGCCAGGTTGGTGTTGTCTGCAAATTTGCTGAGTTCCCCATCTATCCCCTTATCAAATCATTGACAAAGATGTTGAAGAATACTGGGTCTAAAACAGCAGCTTGGCATTCCCCACTGCATACTTCTCTTCATGTAGATGCAATTCCATTGAGGACTACACACCGAGTGCAGATGGCCAGCCAGTTATGAATCCATCTGGTGGTGATGCTGTCTAACCCACCTTTTTGCTACCTTATCAAGTAGTAGGTTTTGGTCTACTTTATCAAATGCCTTACTGAAGTCCAAATAAATATTTTCAGCATTCCTCTAGTCCAGGGGTAGGTTCTAACTTACCTCGCTGCCGGTTCACTTCCTCCTGCGCCATGTGGCCATGCCTCGGTGCGCGCGCTTTGCACATGCATGCACATGCATGCGCAGTGCAAAAAAAATTTAAAAGCCAAAAACAAGATTGCGGTGCATGCACAGTGCTGGAAGCTCAGCTTTTGTGCATGCGCAGAAGAAAAAAAAAATCAGAATTTTTTTTTAAAACCCCAAATTCCAAAAAACCCCTCCCACAAAAATAAAAAAAAAGATGGTCCATGGACCAGCACCGACCAAACCGATTGCTACCGGTTCACCTGAACCGGGAGGAACCCACCTCTGCTCTAGTCCAATAATTTTGTCACTTTGTCAAAGAATGCAATAAGATTTATCTGACAAGATCTGTTTTTGTTGGCCATGTTGGCTTTTAGTTATTACTTTGTTTGCTAATCCATTGCTTCATTATTTTTTCCAGAATCTTCCCAGGTATTGTGGTCAGGCTGATAGATCTATAGTTTCCTGGATCTATTTTTTTTTTCATTTTTGGAAGATGGGACCTACATCAGGACTTTTCCAGTCCTCTGGCAGTTCCCCATCTACCTTCTCTCTATCTTCCTGCTCCCTTTTCTCCTCTTTCCTCATACCTTTCCTTCTTAGTTTAATAACTTTTTCTTCCTGTGATTCAATACTACCTCCTCCATTGCTGCCATCTCAGAACAAATCTTCAAAACCATTGCAGGACCTTTGAGGGAGAGTGAATATGTCATATTAGAATTCACCATAATGCAGGAAAATATAAGTGAACAAAGTCAGATTAGTCTTTTAAACCTTAAGAGAGCCAGCTTTAACAAACTAAGATAGAAAGGGTTCCATGGATGAAAATTTTAAGAAGGAAAAACAGTGCAGGATGCTTGGGATGCTCTGAAAAACAAGATAATAAAGAGCCACACAATAACAATACCACAGAGAAAGAAAAATAAAAGATTCCAGATGAAACCATCCGGGTTATAACAACAATGCTCCAGTGCCATGTGTCTCAAATAGTTTAGGGTCTTTTGCTTGTGCACGGGGTTGCCTAGAAGACCTCCAAGGTCCCTTCCAATTCTGTTATTCTGTTGCATAGAGTTCTTAGACAAAATGAGGGACAAAAATGACAAGCATAGAAATGGAACAAGGGACATATAACTAGAGCAGGCTACCAGAAAAAGCCCAAATGTGCAATGATCAAGTCAGAATGGCTAAAACTCAGAATGAACTAAGACTTTGAACAAATGCCAAAATAATAACAACAAAAAAGTTTCTTTCAATATGTAAGGAACAAGAAAAATGACAAGGAAAACATCAATCTCGTACTAATGGGAAATGATAGCAAGAAGGTGACAGGCAGCAGGGAGAAACTGAACTGCTTAACTCCTTCTTTGTATCTGTCTTCACCCAAAAGGGTTTGGCCTCCATGCGGCTCCACTGTGACCATGATTCCATGACGCCAGACATGCCCTCCCCATATGCCTCTTTCCCCTGACCCAATAATCTCTTCATTCAGGAACTGCCCCTCCTTTTATTTTCCACACCCGAAGCATCAGTTGCACTTGCTTTTCCTTGCACTGTGAAGTTCTTGGCACTGGGGGTAGTTGTCAGCTGTCTTGAAAACGGGGTGAATGGTGAGAGAGAATGACTGGCCCAAAGTCACCCATCAGGTTTTCATGGCTAAGCAAGACTTAAACTTAAACTGGTTAACTGATTAGCCAAAAGACATCCTGATTGGCTGTTTCCAAGATGGGCTGAGTGATGAGGTCTATAATACCTGTGTCTCCAGGAGTGCCCCTGCACCCTCCATTATTGGTACGTTCTAGCAGAAGAAGTGGAGATTGACCTGGTGCAATCCAAATATTGGCTAAACCATGGGTGGCAGAGATCCCTGCCCAAGAAAAAAGAGGTGCCAAAACCTCAGCCACACCGGCGGTCTACTGCCAAAGCAGAGCCCACACCGGCGGTCTACTGGCTGCTTCAGGTGCCGAAAAGAAGGCCACTGAACTGCTGTCTGCCGAGCCGCACATCCAACCCAAAAGGCAACCCTAGGAGCTGCCAAAAAGCAGGCAAAGCTGCCTCGCGAAATAGCCCTAAAAGGAGTGGATGAAGGACATGTTGGCTCATTTGGCAAAAGGGAAATTTTTCACCAAATTGGACTTGCTGGAGGCATGCTACCAAGTGAGAATCAAGGAAGGGGATGAGTGGAAGACAGCTATCGATTGCCGCTTTGACTGTTTCTGATTCAGGGTCTGCCTTTCGGACTGCAGGGCACCCCTGCTGTGTTCATGCAGCTAATAAATGAGGTGCTACATAAACACTTGTATAAAGGGATCTTAGTCTATCTGGCTGATATTTTGATCTACACCAAGACCATGGCAGAGCATGTGAAACTGGTCAGGGCAGTGCTTAAGAAACAAGCTGCCCAGCTATAAGTCAAACTTCCCAAGTGTGAATTTTACCAGAATAAAACTGACTATCTGGGATACTGAATATCCCATAAGGGCATAAAAATTAACCCAGAGAAAGTGCGAGCAGTGCTGAAGTGGGCTCATCCCCATACTAGAAAGCAGTTGTGAAGTTTCCTGGGATTTGCCTTCTAAAGACAAAGGGGGAGGGGAAACCCAACCCATGCTGGGTGCTCCTAACTTGGAGGCATTTCCTAGAAGTGGGGAAAACCCCATTTGAAGTTTGGGCTAATCATAAGAACTTGGAAGCCTTGAGAACCCCTCTGGAGATTATTGCTGAAACTGGCCTGGTGGGCTCAGGACTTTAACTGATTTAACTTCACATTTATGATATCTCCCAGGGGGAAAGATGCTCTGTACAGATTGCCACAATACAATAGTTCAAAGCTGAGGTAATTAAGACAATCATCCCCTCCAGGCAAATAGTCCCCACCCAAGCGCAGGCAAAAGTAAAATCCCAACTAACTGATGATCTAAAGAACACCCTAAGAGCAGATTTAGGGGAAAACAAATGGTACGAGGTGCATAAAAATGAATGTACACTGCAGGATGATCTAGTTTGGGTGGCAGCCAAACTGTACATCCCAGAAAGCCATCAGTTGTTAGTCCTATAACAGAGCCATGATTCAAAAGTGGTGGAACATTTCAGGTTCGTAAAAACCCTGCACCTAGTCAAGCGCCAATTTTGGTGGCCATTCTTCAAAAAGGACATAGAAAGCTATGTAGCCAGTGGTCATACCTGTGCTTCTACCAAACAGAGAGAAGGGAAGACACCGGGGTCCTTCAATCCGTAGAAGAACCAAAAACTCCATGGAAAGAGATATCAATGAACTTTATAGTAGAACGGCCCAAAAGTTCATGGAACACAGTAATTTGGGTGATAACCAACATATTTTCCAAATAGGTGCATTTGTTCCCTGCCAAAAAATCCCCCCTGCTTCCACTTTGGCTAAACTATTCATGCAGCACGTTTACTGGTTTCATGGCGCTCCAGAGTGGATCATCTCAGATCACGAAGTCCAATTCACTTTGCGATTTTGGCAAGAGTTATTAAAACTTTTGGGGAATTCTCAGGGGCTCACTTCTATGCATCATCCGGCTACTAATGGTGGCTGTGAACATATCAATGGAGTCTTGGAGTAGTACTCAGATGCTATATTAATTATCAATCAATCAATCAGATCAATCGAGTAGAGCTGGAAGGAGCCTTGGAGGTCTTCTAGTCCAGCCCCCTACTCAAGCAAGAGACCCTATAAAGGCTAACCTTTTCCAGACCGAGTGCCCAAAGCGCACGTGAGGGAGAGAATGCACATGTGCGTGCAAACCCCCCAAATGCAATGCATGTGCGGGCCCGCGCATATGCCCTGCGCATGCGTGCATGCATGTGCGGGCCCATGCATGCGCACCCACCCACGCACATGTGCATGTGGCCCTCCACATGCACCCCATGCATGCACACATGGCCCCCTGCACACACACATCCCTATGCATATGTGCGTGGGCCCCCTGTGCATGTCTACGTATGTGCACATGCACCACCCACATGCGCCCTGCCCCCCATGAATGCACAGCAGAGACCCAACGACCAGCTGGCCAGCAGGAGGCACAAGCACACACGTGGCAGAGCTGAACTATGGTGACAGCTTCCGTGCCCACAGAGGACGCTGCATGTCACCTGTGGCACGCATGCCATAGGTTCACCATCCACAGCCCTATACCATTTCAGACAAGTGACTGTCCAGTCTTTTCTTAAAAACCACAGTGATAAAGCATCCACAACTTCTGAAGGCAAACTGTTCCACTAGTTAATTGTCCTCATTGTTAGGAAGTTTCTCCTTCATTCCAGATTGTTTCTCCTTGATTAGCTTCCATACATTGTTTCTTGTCCTGCCCTTTGGTGCTTTGGAAAATAAGTTGACCCCCTCCTCTTTGTGGCAACCCCTGAGATATTGGAATATTGCTATCATGTGTGTCCCCCCTAGTCCTTCTTATCTCTAGACTAGCCAAACCAAAATCCTGCAACCGTTCTTCATATGTTTTAGCCTCCAGGCCTTTAATCATCTTAGTTGCTCTTTGCACTTTTTGCACCCTTCCATAGCCAACTCCAAAGTTCATCCCAGCCAAACCAACAAAGGAAACGCGATTAAACATTAATGTTTAATTTAAACCCATGAAAGTGGTGTGCATGTTGGTTCATGTTTCTCCCTGGAAAAGTAGATTACAGATCCCAGTAATAAGAATAATACATTTCAGACATTCTCTTCATCTCCCACCCTGTGCTATCCAAATGCTGCATGCAAAGCTGCCCCCCATGCTATCCAAACACTACCATCAAAGCCTCTCTGTCACCTCCTTTCCTCACCATCCAAATACTGCTGGTGAACGTGACACCGCAACACTCCTAGCACCCCCTATCCTACCACTGTTTTGCAGCACTGCTCCTGCCAATGCCCCTGCGCCACTCCCCATCAGACATGTGCCAAAATTGTGCTAGAAGCACCAGAGGTATGTTTAATTATCAGTGGGGGAAATTGGCCGTGAAAACCTAGATTGCGATGCATCGGCCACGATTAGGCAGCCTCGGAGAAGTAGCAGAGAAGTTGTGGCAGTGGTATATCATGGGTGGAGGATGAGCTGTGGACAAAGGGCCATGGTGGATCAGCTGTGCTGGACAATTGGGGATGAAATAGGCAGGGTCATGTGGCCATGAAGAATTGTCCCAGACTATTCTGGAGCTGTGCTTTGAAGCAGCAGATGTGCAGACAGATGGGGGGCGGGGCTACAATCAGTTCATTGTTGAAGAAGCCATTTTGGAATTTATTTTTCAAATGGACAATAAGTTCATTTCATTTCTTAATCATTTTTGAGGCATATTAAGCTAAAAGCCTATTTTTAATCACAGCCTGTTATTTCTTTTTGAATATCTGTGCCATTTTGGGGATTTCTTCATTGTTAAACAATAACAAGAAGGCTGCTGAAGGCAAGCTAAAATAGGGAAGTGTGGAATATCTTTTTTAAAAAAGTTCGATGGAGAAATATAAGACAGAAAGTTGTGGCTCTAGTTTATTACTTTTGTAGCTTGGTCTGCTTTGCTGTGGGGGGTGCTAAAACTTTCCGATTTTTATGAATCCTGATTGGCCGGCAATTCTTAAGTGACTTACAAAAAAGCAGCTCTTTGACTAAAGAGGAAGTTAAGAAGATCGAAGAGCAAGTTATTAGAGATGTATTTTAAAAATCTTTAAATAAAATCCATTAGTTCATAGATCAGCTATGCTCCAAGGATGTTTTAAAAAATCATCTTAAGCTACTTCAGAGATGCAGATATGGGTGGAAAGTTACGAAATCACCGTGGCAATTTCAAAAATACCTGACAAAGCAGAGGAGTCAATTGCAATTTTAGAATATAAACCTGACACAATTTTTATTATTATGCTTTAAATATACCTTAAACCTCCCAATTGAAAGAAGAGTCCAAGAAAATCTGCAACTTTTAAAAGGACAAGTTTGGGACTTTTTTCCTCAAGGACATTATCAAAATTGAGAAATCCTTGAGAAAAAAGAGAAGCTTATAACTGCTTGACAAACATTCCAGAGAAAAAAAAGATTTTATTCCATGAAGACAAACTGGAAAGAGTAACTTAAACTTAATGAGTCAATTGGAATTAGGATGGATTGTTATCTGTCTGTTATTTGTAATTGAAAGTTTTAATCTAAAGTTTGAAAACGTATTTTTTTTCCTTTATATATAATGCTTAACTAATTCCTAAAGTTGTAAAATATTATTGAAAGTGTATTTGAAAGTATGTTAAGAAAAAGTTAAAGAAAAAGATGTATTCGCTTAAAAAAAGTTTAGTGTTTTAAAAAGGATGTGTACAAGAAGGAAAACATTCTATGAGAGTAACTTGGAGGGAATGATATAAATGTAATGAGTTAATTGGAGTTAGTTGGAATTTTATTGAAAGTGAACTTTAAAATATATATGTTAAGAAGAAGCTAAAAATGTATTGGAATGTTTTGATTTTAGAAATGTTTTTAAAGAAAAGTTTGGTGCTTTAAAATGGATGAAAAAAAGTATTTTTTCCTTTAAAGTTAAAGAATCTGAAAGAATACAGTGAATTCTGTTAATATAAATGGTGATAGTTTGTAAAAATTATTAAGTGCAAATAGAAATACATACTATTTCCACAGCAAGGAAGATAAACCAGAAATGATTAAATTGATTGTTTTATTCAAAGAGAATATATTTAATTATGTTTTTTTATTTGAATGTCACTTCTGGATTTTGTGCTTATGATGAAAAAAATGAAACTTTGGTTTTGGTTTTGCTGATTAGATTTGTTGTTATAGAAATGGGTAGTTATATATACTAATGTGCAAATGTAAAAAATTGAGGTTGTAATGTTATCTTGTACTGTGTTAAAAAGAGTTGTAAGTCAACGCTTGTTTCTTTCTTCCCTTGTACCTCATATTTTCTTTCCCCTCTCTTTTTCCTTCCATTAATTTCCTACTTTTTAATTTTCTTTGTATTTTATACATTGATAAAATAATAAAAGTCATGAGATAAAAACATCTTCTGTTCCAATACACAAGAAGCAGTGAGTGGCCCAAATTAGTGATGGGTCAAGTGTGGGTCTGCCTTTAATCTGAAAAGATTAGTTTGCGGCAAACTTATGTTGCTCCTTTGAACTGAAGCATTTAATCTTCTGCAGTATTTATCAATATGACAAAGTGACTTCATTATATTTTACAATACCTTAGACATTTGGGTTAATTTCCTTCATCTTAAGTAATTCATTTCTCAAGAAATGTATACAAACCTAGTTAAATTATGGTTTGGAGAATCAATGTTCCTGTGCCAAAAATAGTGTGAATTTGAGATGTTTTTAAGTTCTATACAAATACAGTTTCATATACTAGTTTTTTCTGATATATCTGTGAAGGATTACTATTTTGTAATGGATCTGATAGAAATAGAATAATATTGGCTGCTTTTTACTCTCACAGACCTGAGAAGTTAAATGGCTCCAGAAAGCAATAAAAAGAATTCCACCCTTGGGAAAAAACATTTTCATAAATGATCTAGATTAGAGAATATAAGGGGTCTCATCAAATTTGTGGACAACATCAAGCTGGGAGTATTGCCAACAATTTGGAACATAACCTCAAGTTTCAGAAGGATCTTGACAGACTTGAGCATTGGGCCCTATCCAACAAGATGCAATTCAGTGATAAGAAAAATAAGTTCTTGCACTTAGACAGGAAAAACCAAATGCATAGGTATAGCAATAGCACTTTACTTATATACCGCTTCATAGTGCTTTACAGCACTCTAAGCGGTTTACAGAGTTCAGCATATTGCCCCCAACAATCTGGGTCCTCATTTTACCCACCTCGGAAGGATGGAAGGCTGAGTCAACCTTGAGCCTAGTGAGATTTGAACAGCTGAACTGCTGAACTAGCAATCAGCTGAAGGTCGCAATGCTGCTTTTAACCACTGCGCTATCTCAGCTAGAATAGGGGGCACTTTGCTCAATAGTAGTAACTCTGAGAGGGTTCACAGTTGTATCCTGATACATCATTGATGGTGCATCACCACTTAAATTTGAGTCAGCAGTGTGCTGCAGCTGCCAAAAAGCCAACACAGTTCTAGGCTGCATCAACAGTGGAAAATCTAAACAGCAAAATCTAGGATAGCAGCTCTGGTGCTCTTCAAAGAAAAGAAAGATGGGTTTTTGAAATTATGCATGTGTTTTGGGGGGATTAATGAGATCTGTATGGAAAACATGTACCCTCTTCCCTTATGAAGGACATCTTGGGATACCTGGCCAAGGAAAGGGTATTCACCAAGCTGGACTTGAGAGAAGCGTACTACAGAGTGAGAATTAAAGAGACGATGAGTGGAAACAGCTTTCAATTGTCCCTTAAGGTGTTATTAATTCCAGATGATGCCTTTCAGGCTGCAGGGAATACCTGCAGTATTCATGCAACTAATAAACGAAGTACTGCATGACAACCTGTATAAGGGGGTGCTGGTGTACCTGATCGACATCCTTATTTATTCTGAGACAATAGAAGGTCACGTAAAGTTAGTGCGGGAAGTGCTAACAAAACTATTGAAAGCCAAGCTCTACACTAAACTAAGAACAGTGGTTGTGCAGTGGTTAGAATGCAGTACTGCAGACTAACTCACTGTTCACTCCAGGAGTTCAATTCTGAGCGACTCAAGGTTGTCTCAGCCTTTCATCCTCCTGAGGTCAGTAAAATGAGGACCCAGGGTGCAATATGCTGACTCTGTAAACTGCTTGTCAACACTGAACTTTACCTGGCAGAAGTCATTCTCTGGTTCAACATTTCCACACTATGGGGAGGAGATTAGAATGTATTGCTAGACACAACTCCGAGCTTTCTCACAAGAGCCAAGGTCATCTTCTGGGCAACGGACGAAGGAGACGAATATAGGAGAAGCCCACCAATTAACCTAATTGACCAGTGTGATTAATGACATGGGGGAAGGGGTCATTACTGGTTGTCTATCCAAATGGGACTTCCACAAAACAAGTTTGGATTACTTGGGGTACCGCATGTCCAGTGAGGGACTGGAAATGGACCCTGAAAAGGTGAAAGCCATACTACAGTGCAAAGCCCCCGGACCAGAAGGCAACTACAGAATTTCTTGGGCTTTGCCAACTTCTACCACCAATTTATCCCCTCATTCTCACAGATAGCCCTGCCTATCACTGAATTATTAAAAATGGGCAGGTTTTTTTTAAACATTAGAAACATGCTCCTGGTCTACGGCAGGGCTTCTCCCCCATGGTAGTGGTTGCACCTCTTCTCAATGGGGCCCTGGCATCTCTCAGGCATTTGGTGGGATTGGTTCTTATGCACAACATGTTCCCAGTACTCCATCAGGTTGAGCTCCACATTTGTGGCTAACTGGTACCACACTTGAAGGTTATGGGGCATCCTCCAGGGCAGGGTTGTGATACAGCTTTTTGTTCAGCCCCTCCGGAACAAAAGATCAGCAGGTAGACCAGCATACACTCGGGCCAGTCTCTCAGGTGAGCCAGACTATGAAAATCTTGGATGTACTCTGCCACCATCTGCTTTCCCTGCTGCAAGGATTAGATACAGGTTTCTGCATGCCAGGCTGCTGTGGGGTCTTCAAATGTGTCTCAACATCTGCATGAAAGCATCTAGGTTTTGCAGCTTTGGAGCCCCCTCATCAGCCATCCTGCTGCATCCTCCTTCAGATTTGATGTAACAGCATTGACCCAGGCACACTTGTCTGGATACATTGCTCCATGGTGCTCCATGTAGTTCCAGACTTGGATCAGGAGGTAAGCCAAGTTATTGGGCTGCCCATTGAACTGGACTGCTAAGGGAGGTGGCAGTCAGTCCTCTTGCATTAGGATGTATCCAGGCAGCCACCCACTGCAATCAGGGATGCTTGAATAAGAATACTGGCTGTCCCTGGGGCTATGTGTGCTGGTGCCTGCCCCCCAAATGGGTTGGCAGCTGGGATGGGAGCCACTGTCCCTTGGTGGGGGGCTCCCACCTGCCCGGGTGGGATTGGCACTTCCAGCCCACTAAACTTTTCAGTTGCTCCAGCCACGGACAACAAGCTGCAGCTGGGAATATCCACTCAGCCGGGAAATCCCATTTGGCTGCTCGCCTAGCTTTCCACTTGCTCCCCTGGGTCACCATGACTCCAGGGGGTATCAGTTGATCCTCTACTTCTGCTGCCTTCCCCACATGCTTAGCCCACTGGCTCTTACTGCCAGTGATGTGGCAGTAGAGGCAGTTTTACTCCAGAGGAACAAAAAGGAAAAGTTGCTACCATGTGCCTACACATCTTGCAAGTTGTCTGATACTGAGAGGTGGCAGGCCATCTGGGAGAAGGAGACTTACGCAGTCCAATAAGCTCTTCTCTCCTTCTCAGAGTGAAGTAAGATTCCATTTGAAGTGTGGATGGACTACAAGAACCTGAAGGCATTAAAGGCCCCGAGGAAGCTATACCCTAAGCAGGTAACAATGGGCTCAATATTTTAACCTCTTCAATTTCACCCTTTGCTACTTGCCAGGTGGGAAGAATTTCTTAGCTGATACCCTCTCTCGCATGCTCCAGTACAGAAGTACCCGAGAGGAGGTTTTTAACTACATTATCCCATCCACGCAACTTGCAGCCCCACTGCTCACAAGGCAGCAGAGAACAGTCTCCCCGCAGCTGGCTGGGGACATGGTGATGAAACCACTAAAAGATACTTTGAAGACGGATGAATGGTTCCAGAGACATAAAGATGACCTGTTAATGAAGGAGAGCTTGGCATGGAAGGGGAGTAAAATGTACGTCCCAGCCAGCCAGAGAATCTTGATCCTGCAGAGGAGCCACAATGCAAAATCCGCAAGGCATTTTGGGTTTAGGAAGACCCTTCGCCTGGTGAAGAGACAGTTCTGGTGGCCAAAGATGAAAAAGGACATGGAAGCCTATGTGGCCAGCTGTCCTTTGTGTACCTCCATGTGCCTAACTGGGAAGCCTCCAGGCTTGCTGCAGTCAGTAGCCAACTGAGTTAGCCTGTGGCAGGAGATATCCATGGATTTAATCGTGGAGCTGCCTGAGAGTGCTGGGAACACAGTAATTTGGACTGTCATCCACCTGTTCTTGAAGCAAGCACACTTTGTGGTGTGTCTGAAGATTCCTTCCAGCCGGGCCCTAGCCAAGAAGTTTGTAATCTCGCACTACAGTACTTTAGGCCTCTGTTCTCGGTGAACCGAGGCCTGCACCAGATCCAGCCGAGGAGCGTTTATTTATTTATTTAGATTTATATTGCTGGCTATTCGCACATGGCGACTCAAGGCGGCTTACAAAAATATAAAAACATCATGTAAAAACAATAAAACTAATAAAAGAATCATATATAATAAATAAAATCACCCCCAACCCCCGCCCCGGCGACAGCACCTCACACGAACCATTTAATGGGCTCCATCCCGCTCTGGGTTCCCCGGGGATGTCCCAAATGTGCTTTTTCAAAAGGCAAGTGGACTTTGTTTTTCCTTAAATAAGTTTCGCTTCTCGTCCAAGAAGCTTCTTCAATTCTGACTGAATGGTGGAGAATGGAAGATTTATATACCTTGCAGTTATCTGATCATTAGCACTCTCTCTGAGAGTGGCTGAGGCTACTTGGAAGTTTATCTGTGCCCTTAGGGTCACTTGAGTATGTGGAACCTTCTTGGAACTGCTGAAAGGACTGTGTTGTAAACAGGAGATATTGTAGGTGGTTTGTATCCATCCTCCTCTGTTGAGAGAGGGTCGTTCAATTTTAATGTAGATGGGCTCTTTGATCCCTCTTTCAAACCAAACCAACTGAAGAAGCTTCATGGACGAGAGGAAAAACATCTTGAAGGAAAAACGAAGAAAGTCCAGTTGCCTTTTGAAAAAGCACCTTTGGGACAACCATCACCTGGATGACTGAGAATCTCCATAGTTTCATGGAGATGTATAAGAGCTACCACATGATTAATGGGTTACCTTTATTTTGGATGGAAAGGGTAATGAGTCACGAGGCAACTGACTCTGACACATCAGCTCGTCAGCTTGTCCTACTAGATCAGTCAGGGAAGGTATGTTGCAGGTTCTGTCAGTTAAAGAATTTCAACTCAAGGAGCCGCTGCATTTTGCACCAACTGGAGCTTCCGGATGCTCTTCAAGGGCAGTCCCATGTAGAGTGCATTTCAATAGTCAAGTTGGGAAGTGACTAGGGCATGAGTGACTGTGAGTAGGGATTGTTGGTCCAGGAAAGGGCATAACTGGTGCACAACTCACAGTTGTGGCGATGACCGCAAACCTGTTCTTTGAGCAGGAATGGCAAGTCCAAGAAAACTCCCAGAATACGCATAGTGTGTGCTTGGGGTAGTGCCACCCCTTCCAAGATCAGAGTTGGCAATTCTCTCTGAGCCAATGAACCCCAAATCCAGAGTCATTTGGTCTTGCCAGGTTTTAGTTTCAACCCGTTGCTCCCCATCCAGCCCCTAACAGCCTCCAGGCACTGCGAGAGGGAGGACATGGCATTGCTTAACTCACCAAGACATTCAGCTCAGTATCATCAGCATATTAGTGATACCTCAGTCCATGGTGACAGATGATCTCACTCAGTGGCTTCATATAAATGTTGAACAGGAGCAAAGAGAATACCAAGCCCTGCGGAACCCCGCAAAGCAGTGGGTGATGGCTGGATCTCTCCCCTCCTATCAACACTGACTGAGAGCAGCCGCAGAGAAAGGAAGTGCACCAGGATAGCACAAGCCTCCCATTCCCATCCCCCGAAGCCACTCCAGAAGAATACCATGGTCGATGGTATCGAAAGCATTATTGTTGGATAAACAGTTAGAAAAAAGCTATGGAGACTTCTGGCTGTGCTTCTGGTGGCATTGGAGGCAAGGACTGTGAGCTCTGCGTCCCCATTCCGAGCTCTCCCCATTGGAGGGCTCCAAAAGGAGCCATAGCCACCCTGTAGAAGTGGTGAAGTAAAGGGGGGTGCCTTGCAGATTGAGGAGAGCCGCATCTCTCCTCCCTGACTTGGAAAATCCCCCTCATCTGAAGAGGAGGAGCAGCGGCAGTCAACATGGCTGCCATGAAGCCGAAGCACCTAACAAAAGTGCAGCAGCGAACAGAATGAACAATAATTGTTTCTGGGTGAGATGATTCTTCTTTTACTTAAAAATTAACCCCAAGGAAAATATAAAATCCATGATAAGAGAGTCCAAAAGGATAACTGTTTACCGTATTTTTCGGAGTATAAGTTTTGGGGGAGGAAAACAAGGAAAAAAGGCCTCTGCCTCCCAGCAATTTGCCAAACAGCAAACAGCAAACAGTACAGATGATATACACTGTTTGCTGTGTATTTCTGTGCATGTGTGCCTGACTCATAGAAATGGCAAAGAATTGGAGAAATGTACATTTATGGCAGTATATTAATCCCAGAAAGTTTTCTTAAATGTAATCACACTAACTCCTCCCAATGATTTAAATAGATCTACTCCAAACATGACTAAGTCAGGGTTTCTCAGCTGCCTTCTTTTAATACTAATACTTAATACTAATACTTAATACTAAAACAGGACATTTCAGATTATACTTTTACAGATCTTTAAAATTGATGTGGCTTTCTGGAAGTATTCTCTGCTATTTAAAAGAAAATACAATAGCACTGGGCCTCTTCAGAGCAAGCATTTATTTTAAAAAGCTTCCTCATTTTGTTAAGTTGTCTAGAACAATAATAAAGCAGTCTTTAAAAAATAAGTCTAATAATTTGAACACTACAAACATTTAACAAAATAACATATTAACAGAATCTGCCTCTACCTAGGATAGAACTGACAACCTCCTGATTGTGAGGCAAGAGCTCTAGTTCTGAGCCATAGCAGCTATAGCTTGCCTTCTTTCAATTTCAGCGGTCTAATATTGCTAGCAGTTTATCTCCCAGCAATTTGTCACATTACAGCCACCGTAGTTAGTTTCATTTTACCACGTGGCTTGCAAGCCTGTCAGCTGTAGATTGGGAGGCAGTTTAGCTCTTCTTGTGCTCTTCTTGTGCTTTGCCCTGTTTGCTGCAAAGAGGTAAATTGCTGGCAGGCAGAGACCAAAGGGTGGGGGTGGCTGGGTGGGGCTGCATTCGGTGTATAAGACGCACCCAGGTTTTCACCCTCTTTTTGAGGGTAAAAAGGTGTGTCTTATACTCCGAAAAATACGGTAAGTTGCGAAAATAAACATTTCTGAGATCTATGATGAAAAGTAAGTGGAGAGTACCATCTACTGATGAAAGGAAAAGTGACTCCTAGACTCCTGGAAATTTACAGAGAAGGAAAGGAATATCTGATATCCAGTGGAGAGCTGTGACTTTTAACTGTTTATTGTCTTCCATTTACCAGAGGTGGAAATAAGAGAGACATTTTATAAAAGAAACTCTGGAAAATTAGAATAAAAGACTAAAATCATAGAGCAGATTTAAAGAATTTGGAAAATAGCATGGATTATTAGAATATGGAGTAAATGTTAAAATTGGCTCATCTAAATAAATGATTTTGCTTTGAAATAAATGGCTTTTGACTGAAATTAACATCTGCTGGAAAAAAGGAAACATGGAAATCTGAGAGGAATGTGCCATCTACTAATGACTGAAACTTTCAATTTTGAACTCTTCTTGAAATACATTGGGACTTTTAATATTTAATGTATTGATATTGCTATCATGACTGGAATTGAAGGAACAGCTGTGGAAATGAGAGGACTTTTTAATGAGATGACTTTGTTATTCCAAAGTATTAAAATATCAATGGATGGTATAGACGAGAAAATGAAAAATATTCTGCAAAGAACAATGAATAAAGACCAAACTGCCTATGAGCTGGTGGAAACTACAGAAAGATTGGATGAAATGGATTACTTAAACCAGCAAATTGACTATGAACAGGGAAAAAACATGGATCAGAAAAACCAGCAAATGAAGCAAAAACTCGATGATGAGGAAGACCAGACAAATGGCAAGCAAAAGGAGCAGAAAGAATAGATGAAGTGGTGATATCAACAAATAAATCAAGGACTGGAGCAAAAAATAGAACTGACAAACCAGCTGATAAAGGAAGAAAGATTGAAGAAAAAAAAGATAAATCAACAATTGGTTCGACAGGAAGACATCTTTGATAAGGAGATTGAGACATGGGCAGGCATTTGGGAGAATTGTCAGCATAAGTTTGTACTGGGAGAAATGCTTAGACTGAACAAGAAAGATAGAGAGAAAGATAGAGATAGAGATGAGGAGTGTGGGAGGCAAGTAAAAAAATGGATAAAAACTAAAGCATTAAAGAGGATAAGAGATGATGGATAGAAAAAAAATGCCTTTTAAACATTAAGGGAGATTGGTGAAAGCTGATAGAGGCAGAAATAAAATTAGGGGAAATATTAGAACATATATTTTAATAGAATAAACAGAAATAATTGAAAGATTAGAGGTTTATAGATGTTGGGCTTTTTTACTGTTTAAATAATATTATGAGGATCAACTAAATTTGATAAATGTGATGAAGATTACTAATATTATAATTTGGATTTATATGAATGATGCCCAGAATCAACACTGTCCACACACAATATGGATGTATATTTAAAAAGAAAAAAATGTTAGAATATTCATGACTGGGAGAGCCATGTTAATAAGGTTAGCCAATGAATAGGCATAGCAACTGAGTCGGCCAATGGGAGCTAACCACATTCTGAGTCTGTGCAGAGAATCGAAACTGAAAACTAAGCTTAAGGCTGGGCGTGGCTCAGTTCACTCTGTACTCTCTGTGCTTGTCTGCTCTGCTGAAATGAAACTAACTCTGCTGCTTGTGTTTACTTGTACCTACATTGAAGAAGAACTTTGCTAATGGTATTGTAAATTCATCTGTTATTATGTTTATAAATAAGTTAATGAATCCAGCTGAATCAGTTATCTGTGCTTCTGGTTTGGATTTTTGCAACAAACTAATAAAAAAGGTATTGAAGATTATTTCAATTAATTGATTACTGCAATGAGAGTATTATATGCACAAGTATGGAAAGATTTAGCACTACTCACTATGGAGAAATGGCTGGTGAAATTGACACAACTTGCTGAGTTGCAAACTAACTTCTTTGATCAGAAAAAGGATATCTGCATTTAATGGAGACTGAAAACTGTGGGAGGGGGTTTCTTTTAAAAAAGTGACATGATTTTGAGTAGCTGTTCCCACCCCTCGGTCTGCGCACTGGTACTGATCCGCAACCCATTGAGAGCCAGGCCATGCAAGCTGCAAGCAAGTGCGTGAAGCTTCATTTGCACAAGCAGCATGTGTACGTGCAAAACTATCTCCTCCCCTCCATCGACACCAGTCCATGGACCGGAAATGTTGGGACTGCTGGTGTTGAGGATTAGAAAAGATGAGTCATGAGTCAATAAGAGAGTCATGATGTAAATTCAAAGAGAAGTTAAAATATAATTGTATATATAACTGCTGTGAAGATTATTGGAAGCTACTTCTTTATACATTTACAGTATATATTACTTTATATATTTTCTCTTTTTCTCCCTTATTTTATAGTGCTTTTAGCTTTTTCTGTTATTCACTTTCATTTCCATTTTCTCTACCTAATTTAATGTTTATCAGCTGTTATTGCTTTTAAAACTTTTGGAAAAAAATTATATGTATATTAAAAATTACACATGATTCTATAGGTAGTCCTCAACTTACAGCCACAATTGAGCCCAAAATGTATATTGCTAAGTGAGAAATTTGCTAATTTACAACTTTTCTTGCCACATTTGTTAAGTAAATCACTTCAGTTATTAAATTAGTAACATGGTTGCTAAGTGAATCTGGTTTCCCCATTGACTTTGATTGTCAGAAGGTTGCAAAAGGTGACAAGACATTGCAACCATCATAAATGTGAGTCAGTTGTCAAACATCCAAATGTAAATTATGTGACCATTGGGATGCTGCAATAGTCATGTGTGAAAAATGGTCATAAGTCACTTTTTTCAGCGCTGTTGTAACTTTGAATGGTCACTAAGTGAACTGCTGTAAGTTGAGGATTACCTCTACTTCAAACACATTCATAAATATATTTGAACAGATTTTTTAAAATATTATTTTTAAGAAGATGAAAAAGTTTAAAAAAATCTCATCCAAGAATGCACAATAGGATTTCAAATTAAACATACCATATTTTTCAGAGTGTAAGATGCACCGGTATACAACGCACCTTAGTTTTGGGGGAGGAAAACAAGGGGGGGAAATTTCTGCCTCTGCCTACCAGCATCCATGGTATTCATCTGGCTAGCGTCCTGTTCAGGGCTGTTTGGAAATTGCAACAGTATTTGCTGTGCAACAAGGAAGGAGACAGCAAGGAGCCTGGCCATGGCTCTGAGTCTGTGCTGAGTTGTAAACTAGTCTGCTGATCAAAACCGAAACTGAAACTCCTCTCGACTGCTTATGTTTTGCTTGTATACTACTACCACGTTGGAAAACCTGCTTTTGGTATTGTATATTTACTTTTTGTTATATATAAAGAGAAGTTATTGAATACTGCTGAATCAGTTACTTGTGTGTGCTTTCTGGATATGATTCTGGATATGATTCTGAGTCCTTGCAGCAAATAGCAAACAGCCAGGTCAGCTTCAGCACATCATTGCAGCCTGATTCAGCACAAGCAGCTGATTGGTGGGTGGATCAGCATCCCAGAATACCCCCAATCAGCTGTTCCAGGCTGCAGGGATTGCCACAGACCATCGCTGCCTCCATGCCTCACGTTTTTGGCTACATTCGATGTATAAGATGTACCCAAATTTTCACCCTCTTTTGGGGGGGGAGTGCATCTTATACTGCGAAAAGTATGGTAGGTAGGCATTGTTTTATGAGGTACTGTATAATAATTTCAATATTGCATAAACTATATCTCTAGTGTATGAGAATTCTAGCTTTGCATCAATAATATGTGTAAAAATCATAATCCATATTTGAAATTCACCTTTTGGTATTCATCTTTTGGTATTCACATAAGAGAAAATTTGCTTTTGAAATCTGCATTAAAATAATGCAATATTTTCAATAATCTACTAATATAAACAATATTTAATAATAACATAATGAACATATCCTTCACAATGAAAGTATTTTTCATGTCACTAATCGCAACAATATTTATTTATCATTTAGACAACTTTACACAAAATTTCCTTTATTATTATTAATTCTCATTGTTTATGACTTAGGAGATAGAGTATCCATTGTTTTCTTTAACTGATTGTAGTTGCAATGTAGCTGCTCCACCTCAGCTTTATGTTTTAGATGCATTTCATTTAATTGTTTTAAGAGATGCTCATTGGTAGAAATCAATGTTCTGCAAAAAATAAAACCATCATGTTTGCTTTAACTGACTTATATTCCATTAAAAAATAAATTCAAGGCATGAAGCCCACTAGGAAGGACAAGCCTTTGCAATTAAAATGTTGCAATATACTTACTGTAGATCATAAAATTGTAGCTGTGGTAAAATCTAAAAAAATTCCCTACCGGTTCTGTGGGCGTGGCTTGGTGGGCATGGCTTGGTGGTCATGTGACCATGTAGTCATGGCCAACTCAATGTCACTCACGTCAAGGGGTGCCTCACCTGGCCCCTCCCCTCCCAGCCATTCCTTGTCACACCCAGCCTCAACATATCTATAGTTCTGTAAAAATGTTGTTCACCTTTTTTTTACTTTATTGTCTACATACTATAGAGGTACTTTCATGGACCACTGAAAGGAGGAAATGGCTCACATGCTTTGCCCAAGAGTGTGATAGGCAACAGGCTTTTAAGGGCTGCCACAAAGATGGGGGGGCAATGTATTTTCCAAAGAAGCAGAAGGCAAAACAAGAAGCAATGGATGGAAACTGAACAAAGAGAGAAGCAACCTAAAACTAAGGAGAAACTTCCTGACAGTGAGAGCAATTAACGGTTGGAACTGCTTGTCTCCAGAAGTTCTGGGTGCTTGATCACTGGAGGTTTTTAAGAAATGACTGGACAGCCATTTCTCTGAAATGGTATAGGGTTCTCTCCAAAGTCCCTTCTAAGTGTTATTCTGTTATTCTGACACCTTTCCCAGGCCCTCCACTCAGATCCAAAATGTGGATGTGATAGTTGATCAGAGCTCCTCTGTTTTTTATGTGCAACGGTTTAGGATCAGAGCTAAGTTAGTTGCTTTTCTATTAATGCATAATCCTTAAAAGGGCTCTCCTGTAGGGACCCTGCATGGTCTAATTCAGAGGTCCCCAACCTTTCTCGCACCAGGGACTGGTTTCATGGAAGACAATTTTACCATGGACCTGTGTGTGAGAAAGAGGGGGGAGAGGGGGAAATACAAGTATACAGTTTGGGAAAGAGGCACAGGCAGAAGTGGTAAATTAAATAGTGGGACGGCCACGCATGGAGTAAAATAAGTGTGGGATTGTTATTTAAGGCCTACCACCAGATTATTTTGCTCCAGTCCAGATGAAAATCAGAATAAACACACGGAAGACTTCACTAGAAAGGGCTTTCTTTTGCTCAATGAGAAAATCAGAATAAAGAACTGGAAAAGCCTTCACAGGAAGAAGCTTTTTGTTCTGCTGTGGAAATAAAATAGAAGACACAGAGAAATCTTCACTGGAAGAAGTCTCTGCTTTTGCTCCAGAGGAAGCAAAAGGCAGTTTCTTTTTGAGGCAGTTTCTCAATGGGTAGGTTCCTTCAGGCAAGGTGATTTGCAGCTTGCAACATTTTAACAAGGTGATAATTGCTCTTGGCTGAATGCCCAGACATCTCATTAAAGCTAGTATTCCTTTCCCTGCTTTGGGGGGGAGCGGCAAAAAGTCTCATTTGCTGTTTCTTAGTTCAGCTGAGGCTGCAATCCGCTCTGGCGTGAGAATCAGCTGAGCTAATAAACAATAGAATATAGGAGATGTGAGAGGAGGAGGAGGGCAGGTGGGCAGGGCCAATCAAACATTTCCCAACCGGACGCCAGAACCGGTCAGAACCGGTAGCATTTCACTCCTGAATTGTAGTGATATAAGGGCCTGTGAATATGTTCTAGTCTAATCACCTGTGCTGGACAGAAATCCTCAAATTATCTCACACAAATGGCTGTCCAATTATTTTCAAAACTTCCAGTAAGGGAGCATCACTGCTTCAGGAAGCAAATTGTTCCATGGTTTCATAGTTCTACTATTAGGAAGTTTCTTCTTAGTTCAAGTTTAAAATTTCTACTCATTAGTTCTTGTTCTATCTTCTGGAACTAAGTCCACACCGTTCCTGTGTGACAGTACTGCAAGTATTGGAACACTGCTGATAAGCTTTCCTTCTTAGACATAGAATCAAAGAATCATAGGGCTGGAAGGAACCTTGACAGTCTTCTAGTCCAATCCCCTGCCCAAGGCAGAAGTCCTTATACCATCTCAGACAAATGGCTGTCTGGTCTTTTCTTGAAAACCTCCAGCAACGGAGATGCAAGCTGTTTTATTGATTATCCCAAAGGTGCTGTTTCAAAAGGCAACTGGACTTTCTTTATTTTTCCTTGAAGATGTTTAGCTTCTCATCCAAGAAGCTTCTTCAGTTGTGACATAACCTTCATGACTTGGATTGACATGAGCTGTATGGATTCTGATTGAAATCACTAACAAGTTTGCATACAATATTAGCAAACCAAATGAATCAGATTCTGGAAACATCAGAAAGTGAAAAATGGCTAACAACTGGAAGAACCTTTTTGATTCAGAAGGATGTAGAAAATTACAGGCCAATCACTTGCCTGCCAACAACATACAAATTACTTACAGGCATTATTGCAAACCAAATTTATGGATATCTACAAAACAGGGATTTGCTACCTGCTGAACAGAAAGGGTGCTGCAGAAATTCAAGAGGAACTAAAGACCAAGTGATGATTGATAAACTGGTTTTGAAGAATTCAAAGAAAAGACAAATAAATTTGTTGATGGCCTGGATTGATTATAAGAAAGCATTTGATTCTGTTTCACACAGCCGGGTTGAGAAATGCTTAGACATTTTTGGAATTAGCAGCAACATCCAGAAATTCCTGAAGACTTCCATGAAACTATGGCAAACAAAATTGATGGCCTGTGGAGAAGAACTTGGTGAAGTTGAAATCAAACGAGGAATATTCCAAGGCAACTCATTGTCATCTCTGTTATTTGTATTTTTGTTGGCGCCACCAACAAGCATTTTGAACAAAACAACTTTGGCTATGAATTGGCAAAAAAAAAAAAGGTTGAAAAATTCCCATTTGCTCTACATGGATAATTTAAAACTGTTTGAAAAAACAAAAGCTGAATTGAGCTCACTGCTGAAAAGCACTGAGGAGTTTAGTAGAGACATTGAGATACAATTTAGCATTGACAAGTGTGCAACAATTGCTATTAAGGCAGAAAAAATTATTGAAAATGATGGATTTGAACTTGATAATGAAGAATTGATAAAAGCAGTAACACCAAAAGAAGGATACAAGTACTTAGGAGTTTTGGAAACCTCTGACCTGTTGCACAACCAAGTCAAGGGACCTACTTGACCAAATACATATAAAGCAAGTCTGGAAAATGTTGAGATCAAAGCTAAATGGAGGAAATATTATAAAGGCAATTAACACAGTTAATTACACAGTGCCTGTAATAATATACTAAGGTGGAATAATTGATTGGACTCAGCTAGAACTTGATAACTTGGTTCAAAAGACAAGAAAACAAATGACAATAAACCATGCTCTGCACCCAAAAACTGATATTGATTGATTGTACTTGCCTAGATCTCAGAATGGCAGAGGACTCTTACATGTGAAACAAACTCTGCAATAATTTAAAAAATGGCTCAAATGACTACATACAAAAGCAAAAAACCCTCTGCTGAAGAAGGTGAACAAGGGAAAACTCTTGAAAACAGTGAGATTGAAAGCAGAATATCAAAAGGAAACAATTGAATTTCTAACTGGAAAAAGAAGCCCATGCACAATCAATATCTGAAGGACATTGAAGGAAAGGTAGATACAAAGCTAACATGGAGATGGTTGAGATCAGGGGTGCTGAGGAAAGAAACTGAAGGCTTCATTTTGGTTGCCCAAGAACAAGGCCTGCAGACGAATTCCATGAAAGCAAAAATTCAATATGTAACTAACAACAGCAAATGCCACTTATGCAACAAGAAAGATGAAACAGTGGATCACCTTATTGGTGGCTGCAGCAAAACGATTTAATCATCTTAGTTGCTCTTCTTTGCATTTTTTTTCAAAAAATGGTATGGTATTACATCTTGAAGATACTTCATTATGTTTTTCTTTTTTAATCTCTTTTTTCCTCTTTACTCCCTTCCTCCTTATGTGATTGGTTATCTAGTGGTTTTTGCTTGGAATTAGGTTCTCAAGATCATGAAGATTGGCCCCTTCCCCCCCTCAATTTTAGTTTAAAGCCCTTTTGATAAATGAGCCAATTGTTTTTCGAATATATTCTTTCCAGTTCTTGTGAAATTCACTCCATCCCTTGCCAATAGCCCTTCATGTAGATGATGCAGACCATGGTCTAGGAAGCTGAAATTCTATTGACGACACAATTTTTTAAGCCAGTGGTTCATTTCTAAAACCCTTTGCTCCCTCATTGGATGTTGGCCTTTTGTTGGAAGTATAGATGAAAACACCAGTTGTGCTTCTAGTTATTTAACTTTCTTCCCTAGCTGTTCATAATCTCTTGTTATTGTTTTCAAATTCATTGTTGTGTCATTGGTCCTCACATGTAGGAGAAGAAAGGGGTAGCAATCCGTGGGGTTGATTGTTTCAGAAAGGTACTCAGTTACACCTATGATTTTTGCTCCAGGGATTTTGTGATGCCATTCAGTTTTTGGCAGTGCTTGTCTTCAAAGCTGGTGTATGAATATAGAGGTACTCCTGGCTGAATGGAATAGGAACAGGTAAGAATAGAAAGAGTGGATTTGCCATCTAATTTATTGTAATATTGTATATTTTATCCTTTTGACTGCATTGTGTTGCTTTGCTTTTAAGCTATGAATTGCTCAAAGTCAGGGAGTGAAATGCTACCGGTTCAGACCGGTTCGGGAGAACCGTTAGCGGACATGTGGCCTGGTTCGCCAAACCGTTATCGATGGTTGGCTGACCACGCCCCCGAACCGGTCCCCCGGTTGCCGCTCACTTGCTCGCTTGCCATTCCCTGCTCAGTCTCTGCTCTGCAGCTTGCCTACCTGAAGCGCTGCACACCTGATCTGCCTGCCAGGTAAGCCTGTGAAGTCGTGGCCTACCTAGCTGCCCTTGCCCCCACATCCAGCCTGCCTTCCCTACTCCATTCCCCACAGCCCGCAGCCCCGACATGCTTGCCTGCCCTCCACGCGGCCTTCCCGGTGTCCCCGTGGCCAGCTTGCGAAGGCAGGCAAGCGGAAGGCTGCATGGAAGGCAGACAAGCATATCAGGGCCAGCCGGCCGCAGGGAAGGGAGCTAGCAGTCTTCCCGGTGGTCCCCCATGCCCGTTTGCCTTCCAAGGTCGATGTCCAGCCTAGCCCAGCCAGTGGGTGGGTGGGCGGCCCTTGGTGGAGACGCATTGCTGCTGCTCTGGGGCTGAGAAGGGCGGCGGTGGCAGCGGTGGCGCTCCGGGACGGCAAGCGGATGTCCCAGGACTGTACATGCACTCTCAGACCCCCCTCGGAACCAGAGGAGCAGCCACAGCTGCAGCAGCTGCTGCCAGCCTCTCAGGGATGGGACCGGGCAGGGTAGAGACCGGCCAGCGCTTCCCTTGGCCCAGGCCATGGGGGCTAATGACTGCTCAAGCAGGGAAGAGCCCCGTGCAACTTCCACCGTCTGCTTTTCTCGGGAGGCTTCGAATCCTAGCTGAGCGCCTGGCTGGGCTCGCACCTGCTTAGGAAAAGGCAACTTATTTAAGGGGAAGTGCCAGGATGGGCGTCGCGAAGCCCGCAGCCAGGTCAGGCAGGGACGCTGGCTTGCAGCGAAGCCCACCACGAGGCCCGTCCGCCCAATAGGCTGCGCTACCCCCACTCCGCTCAACCGCACTTCTTTGCTGGGCAGCTTCCAGCCCATCCACCCCACGAGCGAAGCAGGCAGCATGAACGACACAATCGGTCGTGCCTCCCCACCCGGCCTTCCCCAGGCGCTGCACCGGCAGCTTTGCCCTGCCCAGCTGTGCCCGCCACCACTTCCTGCAAACTTCCCGAGAGACGGCCAGAATGAGGGGTGGACGGAAGCACATGTGGGCCCGGCTGGCGCTCGGCTTACCTTCCTGGCAAGGCTTGGAGACCGCCAGGCACCACCACTCATCAGCTCGGCGTCCATTGCTCAAGGAGCAGCTGGCCCACCTGCTCCGCCATCTCATTGGCACCTTAGGGCATCCCCGCGGTGGCCTAACCTGGATGAGTGACCCCCGCCCAAAAGGGTGGCAGGCACAGAGCTGATTTGCAGCAGTCACCCTGCCCCTCGGCCGAGACTCTTGGCCGGGGCCGCCTAGGTTTGGCAGCAGAAGTTGCACAGAGGAGGGGCGCCAGGGGTGGGGGACCCCCTCCCCTGACCTCCGTGCATGAAGACAAACCGCACCTGCCCTGAACTCCTCGCCGCTCCCACACTAATGCCCCAGTGCCATCACTGGGGAAACACGACAAGGATCCCAAGCATGCCGGCGGGAGCCAAGGAGGGGGGAGGGTGCCTGGACCACCAAGGCCCGCAGCCACAATGGCTGTCCAAGCAGCGCCATTGTCTCCCGGCCCCGCCAAGACCCCCGCCAACCCCAGAGCCTGAGGCTTACCAAATACGCTGGGCAGAGGATCTACAAGGTAAGGCTGACACTGGGGAGGAAAGACCCACTGCACTTGTCCAAGGAGCCGCTTCAGAGGAACATGTCGAGGCTCGCTCACCTTTTGGGCCTGGCGCGCTCAGCTTCCGCGGGGCCTTTGGGCGACTGCCACCAACTTGTTTTCCCCTCCGCCTCGGGTCCCACATCCAGCCCATTACAGGGGATGCGCCACTGCCAGGCTAGGCCGCCCGCCCTCCCAGAGCACTTTGTTCCTTCTCCCGCCATTGAGAGAGAGAAAGAAAGAGAGAGAGAGAGAGAAAGAAAAAAAGAGGAAAGGGAGGGAGGGAGAGAGAGAGAAAAGAGCGACAGAGACAAGAAAAAAAGAGAAAGAAAGAAAAAGAGAAAGAAAGAGAAAGAGAAAGAGAGAGAAAGAGAAGGAAAGAAAGAAAGAAAGAGGAAGAGAAAGAGAGAGACAAGAAAGAGGAAGGGAAAGAGAGAGACAAGAAAGGAAGGAAGGAAGGAAGGAAGGAAGGAAGGAAGGAAGGAAGGAAGGAAGGAAGGAAGGAAAGGAAGAAAGAAAGAAAGAAAGAAAGAAAGAAAGAAAGAAAGAAAGAAAGAAAGAAAGAAAGAAAGAAAGAAAGAAAGAAAGAAAGAAAGAAAGAAAGAAAGAAAGAAAGAAAGAAAGAAAGAAAGAAAGAAAGAAAAACATATGACCACAATTGAGCCCAAAATTTTGGTTGCTAAGCAAGAGGATTGTTAAGTGAGTTTCACCACATTTTACAAGTTGGCGACGCCCACCTGGTCACATGACCACCAAACCACGACCAACAAGCCACGCTCACGGAAACGGTAGGGAAATGTCAATTGGAAATGAGTGACAGCTAAGTTGAATAAAGTAAATAAATAAATAATTTTGGGTGGATGGAACTGAAGAATGTGGTGAGATTTCTGGGATGCAAAATTTAAATACTAGCATGTACGAGCAAAATTTGGGATTCAGTATCCTTACTTATGGCTTTCCTGTAACATCTCTGTCATTTCTCGCATCTTGTTAAAATTTTGGAGATGTTTCTTCATACTAGCATTCTCGTCAATTAAAAGTTGATGGTGGTCTTCAAAATCTAATGCAAGAGTAAAAAACAGAAAAGAATTAGAGTTACAAACACACAAATACCACACACGGAATAGGAAAACTATAAAGAAAAGCAAACATGAGAAGGATTATGAGTTTCCGGTTTTTATTTTTCTCCAATCATTTCACACAGGTAGTCATCTGGGTATGTACCAAGACTAGCCTGTGATACATCTGACTTTAAGGAGAATCAACTGTATCATATAAGATAGTACCTTTTTCACTGATCAGTTATTTTGATTTTGACAAAATTAAATTCTGGTCACAAGTTAAAAAAAATATTGAGACCATAGAAAGAGTGCAGAGAAGAACAACAAAGATCATAAGTGGTCTGGAGGCTAATCCATATGATCAACAATTGAGAGAAATAGATATGTCTAGCCTAACAAAGTGAAGGACTATGAGTTATATCATAACAGTTTTCCAGTACTTCAGGGCCTGACACAGAGAAGAGAGGAGTCAACTTATTTTCCAAAGCATCTGAGGGGAGGACAAGAAGTAATGGATGGAAGATCATTAAATCTTTTGTGAAGTTATTGAAGAGTACTGGGCCTAAAACAGAACCTTGGGGTATCCACGGCTTACTTTCCTCCATGTAGAAGTTGTTCCATTAAGTACTACATGTTGATTATGGTTTGTCAGCCAGTTGCAAATCCATCTGGTGGTGATTCTTACTGAAATCCAACTATACTATGTCTATTGCATTTCACTGGTCCACTAATTTAGTCACTTTGTCAAAGAATGAAGTAAGATTTCTTTGACATGATCTGTTTTTGACAAACTCATGTTAGCTTCTGGTTATAAATTTGTTTGCTCACATATCTGTTGCTTGATCACTACATAACAAATTTCAATTTAGTTTTTGTTCCTGGGTACAAAGTATGTTTTCCTAACCCTTTGTGCTAGTGATGAAATCTACTTACCTTCCTTCCCTTGGAAGCGCGCGTTTTTCCACTCTCTGTGCATGTGCAGAAGGCTTTGCGCATGCGCAGAGGGTTAAAAAGAGGAAAATGGCAACGTCCAGGTGGGTGGGCGGAGGCTCGCGCTACCGTCACTACCAGTTCTCTGATTGATCTGTAGTTTCCTGGATCTGTCTTTTTCGAAGATGGGAAACACATCAGCGGTTTTCCAATCCTCTGGTAGTTCCCCAGTGCTCTGGGATCTTTGAACAGTTTAGTGGTTCTGAGATCACCTCTGCCAGCTTCTTCAAAACTCTGGGATGCATTAGTATATTCCCTTAATAATGAATTCTTGTTAACATTGATATTCAAAATATATATAATCAATTTTGATAGCAATGTCAATGAAAAATGAAATTCAGTAAGAATCTCCTTAGATGAAAGCATTCTATGAGATCACAGCACCAGATCCCATCTTTCAGGAGGCTCAGAGTAGAAGTAAAGCTTCAGCAAACTGAACTTGTTAATTAGACTCCAACTTTTTAAACAAAGAAAAAATATCTACTTATTTCTATTTCTACAATACATTCAATATTAGTAAAATATCAGCCTGACCTCAATACCAGGGAAGATTCTGGAAAAGATAATCAAGCAATGAATCAATGAACACCTAGAAGCAAATAAAGTAATAACCAAAAGCCCACATGGTTTGTCAAAAACAGATCATGCCAGACTAATCTTATTGCATTCTTTGACAAAGTGACAAAATTAGTGGACCAGAGGAATGCTGTCGATGTGGTTTACTTGGACTTCAGTAAGGCATTTGATAAAGTAGACCATAACCTACTACTAGATAAAGTAGAAAAATGTGGGATGGACAGCAACACCACCAGATGGATTCAAAACTGGCTAACCAACCGCACTCAACGTGTAGTGCTCAATGGAACTGCATCTACATGGAGGGAAGTATGCAATGGAGTACCCCAAGGCTCTGTTTTAGGCCTAGTACTCTTCAACATCTTTATCAATGACTTGGATGAGGGGATAGATGGGGAACTCATCAAATTTGCAGATGACACCAAACTGGCAGGAATAGCCAACTCTCCAGAAGATAGGCTCAAGATACAGAAGGATCTTGACAGACTTGAACATTGGGTGCTATCAAACAAAATGGAATTCAATGGTGAAAAAAGTAAGGTTCTGTATTTAGGCAAGAAAAACAAAATTCACAGGTACAGTATATGTAGTACCTTGCTCAACAGTAGTAACTGTGAGAGGGATCTTGGAGTCCTAGTGGACAACCATTTAAATATGTGCCAGCAGTGTGCAGCAGCTGCCAAAAAAGCCAACACAGTTCTAGGCTGCATTAACAGAGGGATAGAATCAAGATCACGCGAAGTGTTAATACCACTTTATAATGCCTTGGTAAGGCCACACTTGGAATACTGCATTCAGTTTTGGTCGCCACGATGTAAAAAGGATGTTGAGACTCTAGAAAGAGTGCAGAGAAGAGCAACAAAGATGATTAGGGGACTGGAGGCTAAAACATATGAAGAATGGTTGCAGGAAATGGGTATGTCTAGTTTAATGAAAAGAAGGATCAGGGGAGACATGATAGCAGTGTTCCAATATCTCAGGGGTTGCCACAAAGAAGAGGGAGTCAAACTATTCTCCAAAGCACCTGAAGGTAGAACAAGAAGTAATGGATGGAAACTAAACAAGGAGAGAAGTAACTTAGAACTAAGGAGAAATTTCCTGACAGTTAGAACAATTAATCTGTGGAACAGCTTGCCTCCAGAAGTTGTGAATGCTCCAACACTGGAAGTTTTTAAGAAGATGTTGGATAACCATTTGTCTGAAGTAGTGTAGGGTTTCCTGCCTAGGCAGGGGGTTGGACTAGAAGACCTCCAAGGTCCCGTCCAACTCTGTTGTTATTATATTATTATTATTATTATAAAACTAGCAATGATGATTTGTATTTTAGTATATATAGATAAAGATTATAATTACTGTTTACCTATAATCAGACAATGAAAAGGTAATTGGAACAAATGTTTTCCCAGAATTTACCAGTAATCTGTAATGATGTTGTATCAGCAGAATCTGAAATCTGAATGCTTTCTTCCACTTTGAATTTATGAACTTTTAAGCCTTCTTTTTCTTTCAGTAACTTATTTAAATATTGCTTCAGTGCATCCTAAGGTTAGGAGAGTAAAGCAAACATGAACACAATTTAATTAAAATCACATTTTAAATTTTGTGACTAGTTAGAAAAATAAGCTAAAAATGAAAGAATCAAGTTTAATAGAAATAAATGAAAAAGTCTTCACTTAGGAAATAAAATTAAAATAAATGTATTGGGCCCGCTTTGTAGTTCAGTCCAATGAGACAAAGGAAACAAGCTCCACATTGATTGGCTGTGGCTACTGCCTTCGTTTCCCAATCCCTGAAACCACTCATTCAAACCAGCAGCAAGCAGAAGACGTCCATGGTGCCATCCAGGTTGGGACCAAATGAGGCCTGCAGAGACGCTGGCCTCTTGGTGGGAAAGTGGCTGTCTTTTACTCAGACACTGGCAAAGCTGTTTTCCTTAGCTCTTGCATTTTTACAGCTTTACTAGCATCTAAGTAAAAGATGGCCCTTTTCTGCACATGGGTCAGCCTGTTCTGGAACTCTGGAGATCTTTGAAAGGTAAATGAGCGATTGGAAACAGGGTGGGCAGAAACAATTGGAATCTGGGAGGTTAGCAAAGCAGACCCAGTGCCTGTGGAGACCTGGCAGGCCAGGATAGGGGAAGTAGCTCTGGGGACCCCAAAGGGATTGTAAATTTAGCATGAGATATCTCAGTGGGTGGTGGGAGGTCTTGGGTAATTGGAAACAGGTGGCCTGTTCCACCACTAGCGCCCCCCCCCCATGATCTTCCTTACCCTGAGATACCTCATGTGCACTTAACCACCTGTGCATTTGATTAATGAATGCATTGAGGAAAGCAGGGAGGGACCACATTCATTTAGTATGATCCAATTAACGAATCCTCAGGTTATGAATATAATTGGCAGACTCTATTATATTCATAACTTGAGGATTACCTGTATAAATTTAGTCCTAGCTTGACAGGGAGCCAGCAGAAAAGTGTCAAAGACAATGAAGTTCCCAGGCTGGTTTAGCAACTGAATAAGGAGGTTAGGCTTCTCACCTTTTGAAAGGTACTTTAAGGAAAAAGAGAAGCTCCTGATTTATGAACTCCCAAAATTTACTTATGACCCAATTTTAAAGTCATGGCTATTACAGTGCTCCTGCTGTCATGTGCATAAAATTCAGACGGATTTTCCCTGACGACTAACTGCAGAGGCCTTGCAGTGCCCCCATTTATCTGCCTACCAATCCTGCCCTGTGGGTCCCCACAGGCCTTGGGTGTGCTTTCCTGCCCTACCCAGTCCTCACAGGACTGCTTTACTTCCCCATCAAGTCCCACAACTCCCTCCTTCCCTTTCACTGATTACTCATTTAACAATCACCACCAACCTGTCTTCCACTGAGGACCTGTATATTGCACAAGTCAAAAAGAGGGCCGTGAAAATATTTACAGACCCCTTGCATCCTGGACATAAATTGTTTCAACTCTTACCCTCAAAACGACGCTATAGAGCACTACACACCAGAACAACTAGACACAAGAACAGTTTTTCCCCGAATGCCATCACTCTGCTAAACAACTAATTCCCTCAACACTGACAAACTATTTACAAAGTCTGCATTACTATTACTATTAATCTTCTCATCGTTCCTATCACCCATCTCCTCCCACTTATGACTGCTTGACTGTAAACTTTGTTGCTTGTATCCTTACGATTTATATTGTTTCCCAGTATGATTTGATTGCTTATTTGTACCCTATGACAATCATTAAGTGTTGTACCTCATGATTCTTGACGAATGTATCTTGTCTTTTTATGTACACTGAGAGCATATGCACCAAAGACAAATTCCTTGTGTGTCCAATCACAGTTGGCCAATAAAGAATTCTATTCTATTCTATTCTATTCTATTCTATTCTATTCTATTCTATTCTATTCTATTCTATTCTATTCTATTCTATTCTATTCTATTCTATTCTATTCTATTCTATCTACAGATCTCTAGAGCTGTAGACCTTGCATTGGAAGGAGAGCAAGTTGCCTTGCCCCTTGGCATCCCAAAGCTGTGTGGCTCCGTTCCAGAAATGAGCCCCATTTTTGGTGTGGCCACAATGAACTGTAGTGGCTCTGAAAATTGTTCAGGGTTCAGGGATGATGCCACATGACCTGCAGGGATGTCAAGCATTGGAGCAGCAAGCCCACCTTTCCCATTGCAAGATCCAGAGTTCCAGACTTCAACTACCCTATGGATCCTTTGGAAGTCACATGATAGCACATCCTATTCTTGTATAATTTTCAGAGAATCTGAAAACTGCATAAACACACAACTCTCTAATGTGAATTCAGGGGATCTGGAAACCATGCAAGAGCACAGCCCATTCTCATGCAGTCTCCAGAGCCTCAGAACATTGCACAAGAATGGAGAGTGCTATTATGTTTTTTGAAGGCTGGAGAGGCTTCAGAAGAACATTCTCCAAAGCTATTTCAAGAACAAGGACCTGATGTGACCCAGAGTAGCCTGTTAACAGAAAGAAACCAGCATCCGAAGGTAAGAGGCAGACTGCAGAACCAGGGTAGTACTTCATCACAGGGGCAATTGTGCCTTAGAAATAAGAACAAGGTGGCTTTTTTGAATGACAGTGGTGGCACTAGGACTGAAGTCAAGGGCTTTAATGCTGCCATTTATTGTTGCTGTTCAGGGTGGCCTAGATGCAGGGAGGGGGAGGGAAAGATAGAGACTTCTTCCACACACTACTCCAACTGTCCAGCTTGGACCATCATCTTAGTCTCTAGGGTATGGACCTACTTCCATTTTTGCACAAAGCTTCTAATAATTCTACTGACTTGTTATTTCTAGGAATTTGATTATGTCTTCTTATAATCAATTCATGCTACATTCAAGTTGGTCTTCCTTCCCTTGCAATTTTCCAAAACCATCTTGTGAATCAGGAGCTGATCTTTTGTTCCTCTGCTGCTTGGTAAATTCTTATGGGGATATTTTTTATGAATCTGAATTATTTCATAGATGCATGGCAAGAATAAGTGCATTAATATTCACCTGATTTAAGAGGTGAATTTGATTTTTTGATGGATGTAGAAATGGACAGGAAAATCTATCCTACAAGATATAATTATAACCAACATTTGAAAGTATTCTACAATAGTTTAATTTGATAGATGTATGACATCTACTTCACCAACTAGGAACTAAACATTTACTTCTTATGCTCATAAAATGTTCTCTATTTCTAGTTCCTCTTCTATAATGTAATATATTTTAGACTCTTTATTCATCCCATTGTTATAATATACCATATTCCTGTTACATTAACTCTTGAGTTCAAAAAAGTTTAAGCCAAACTATGAAAAATGATAACTTAATACTTCTTTGGTACAAAAGAAGGACTTTTTTCAGTTATATTAGACAAGTAACTTTATAATTATAAAAAGTTAATTGTAATTCAATTACTCTGCAGAATGTAAACTTCAGTAACACTAAAATATGAGTTTATGCTTCCAAGGAATAGAAGAAAAATAATATTTTGCACGGACAACTAGAAATTTGGTTTTAGGATCACACGACCAGGACTCCTCCCAAAGATGACTGCTGAATGATAGCACTTGTTCTTTTTCTTGTCAATGATCTGCTGATTTTGCTTCCAAAGCTGGTTCTCTGGCAGTTTTGTTCCCTGGATTTGAATGGGAGCACAGGAATGACCTAAGATGATTTTTTAATAGATGTGGACCCACCTGAGAAAGGGAGGCTTGAAGATTCCAGTTTGGGGGGGGCAGGGTATTGCTAGGAAAGTCATTAGTCATCCATCTTCTCTCAGCAGTTCATTTTCTTAAGCATGCATAGATTTTAACTTCACTCTTTTAACTTTTTGCTTTTGTTTTTTATATTTAAAAGTTGACTGGCTGGCTGTATGCTTCTTATTTGTTTGTTTGTTTGTTTGTTTGTTTGTTTGTTTGTTTGTTTGTTTGTTTGTTTAAATAGATTTGTATGCCGCCCAACTCCCAGAGGACTCTGGGCGGCTATTTTTACTCCCTAATCTGTTTTTTCCCTTTGATTTATATTATTGTTTTGAATAACTTTTGCTTTTCCACAAAGAAACACGGCATGTTCTTTGATAGTGAAAGTGCTTTTATTTGATTTACATCTATATTGTACTCTCACCACAAGGATTTGCATTTTAGTAATTTGCAAAATATTTAGAGCTTATTATTTTTATTTTAACTTTAGATTGAAATATTCAGAAATTTTTCTCTGATTCTTTATCTATTTCTTCACTTTGCTTTAGTGTTCTTTGTTCCTTGTGTTCTCTTATTTAGCATTGTTAAGTTACGCAGAGCAACAGTGTATCAGATTACATGTGGCTGATATCTGAAAAAAGACAGTTTGAAAACATGCAATCCTTAATTGGAAGCTTTTAAAAAAAGTTTTATGAAATGTTGATGTCTGTGGAAAATATTCAAATGCATATAGCTCTGAATAAATTAGATCCACAAAAGGAATGTGATTTGAAAGCAGAAGATTCATTGGAAAAAATATGGAATGTACAGACTTAGAACTAATTGAGTTGATTGCATACACCTCTGTGAAGTTCAAGTATGCATTCTTTTGCAACAGCACTAATCTAATTGGGTGGAGAAGTGATAAATTAATTTTTCCTAGAAGGATTGAAGAACACTGAGGAATGGATTTATCACACTTAACTGGAAAACAATTTCATCTGAACATTTTCGGGAAGATGGACCAACTTTGAAGATTGAATTTATTATATATAACCAGACACAATTGACAGGAGATGGTATTAAGAAACAAACATGGATATTTGACCCAGGATGAGTTACTGTTAAAACTTGGAATAGATAAGATGCTGTGGTAAATTTTCTATGAGTTGATTATAATAACAGTTTATTAACAGAGGATTTTGAAATTTTAATCTTGCCTTTTTATTATTACTATTGTTCTTGTCAACTATTTTGTCATTAATATAATATATAGATGGCAGGTTAGTAATTTGTAAATAGATTTAGTAGTTTAAAATTTTGGGGGACGTGTTTCGCAAGGAATAGGACACTAATATTGTAGAATGTATTAATCAGTATTCAATTGGGGAGATAGTATATGTATACGTGATAGTTTTATTCTTTTTAATTCTTTTTTTAAAACTTTTTTGGAATAAAAATAAGGATAGAACCAAAAAAATCAAGAAATTTGTTTTCAGAAAGAATGTTTACATTATGCAAAAGAATTATGGACCAGCAAATACAAACAGGTATTGTATTAACTCAGATAAAGTAAGGGATTTTAATGTTAATAAAAGGTAGATATTTTCATTGAGTAGATTAAAGTATTTGGACGCCAATGAAAAACTCAGTTGCTGGCACATTGTTTGAAGCAACAAAATCAATCAAGGTTAATTTCTGAAATAGTCAATGACAATGGCTAGATTATGTTTGATTCTGATATCATCAATCAACAGTTGTTAATTTTCTGTAAATCAACATATAGTTTGGATGTTAAAAAGGACTGATATGAAAATGATCAACTGTTGAATCTTTTAAGAAGGATAAACAACCATTATTAATTCATAAGGCACATATAAAGTGATTCTAAACCAAGTAAAGATCCTAAATTTTGTAATAGTTATAGACCTATTTTAGTAAATGATGTTGATACTAAGATCTTAGTTACTATTATTATATTATCTTACCACATATAATTCACCTCCCAGTTGGAGTTTATCAAAATTCATCAGGTTTCAGACAATGACTATTACATGACCATTGTTATCGATGTTGTTAATGTTAAGTTCTGGTTCTATTTTTAAGTGATCTTCAGTATTTCCAATGTTATAATAGCTCATTCTGGAGATATTGATCAGATTTATGTATTCTTATTCTTTAATTAAAATATTTAGCTTCATCTAGTGTCAATTTTTAAATTCCTTATGTCCTACAGAAAGGATTTTTTAAAATAAATTCCAAAATCTTATTTCATTTTTTTCTGAACTCTTAATCCATTCATAAATTTCTAAAATCAAAGTCTTAATTAGCTTTTTGCTATTTATTTCAATTCTTTTTAGTTCTTAAGCCTGTGGTTATTTTTTTCCCCTTAAGCCAATAAGCCATACTCACATAGTGTTTTCAGATTTGTGAATCAAAAGGCTTCTAGTGGGTAAAAATAGTTTAAAAATTTTTACCAAATGTGATTATGAAATGAAGTATGTAAAGTTTCTGTACTTTAAAAGGTGCCAACTGAATTTGAGCAGGATGGTTATTTCACCAACTCTTGGTGCTCAAAAAATATTGCCCTGGTGTCTCCTGAGGAGCTAGTACCTGGATTACCTATGGATGATTTCCTATCCTTTTTTTGACTGAAGAGACTTGAAGACTCTGTGGGTGTTTGTTCTTTGCCCTGGCTGTTAGGTCTGCTTTCTACTTTCTTTTCTAGAAGCTTCTTTTTATAGAACTTTCTTTGATGCATTGAGATTTATTATTTGCAACTGGAGTTATAACAACTGAAGCAGGGTTCTAATTTACGTCACTGCCAGTTTGCTTCCTCCCATGCCACGTGGACATGCATGCGTTGCGAGCATGCGTACACGCATGCACAGTGCCAAAAACTCAGCTTTTGCGCATGCGCAGAAGCAAAAACCAGCTTCTGCGCATGCACAGAAGCAAAAAACAAGATGGTTCCTATGGCACCGCCGAGAGAGCCGGTTCAGGGGCGTGGCCAGCCGGCCATCACTGCTGGTTCAGCGAGCGGGGAGAAATTCCCACTACCGGTTCTATAGAACCAATCCGAACCGGCAGGAACCCACCTGAACTGAAGTTATAACAACTGAATGATTGTTCTTTTGAATTAGAACTGCCTGCTTTGACCCTTTACCTAGTATGATCTTTGAACATTTGGCCACCATTATAAGGCAGGATTTATAAATTAAGATTATTATTTTAATGGGGTGTCGCTACAAATTATTTTTATATGTTGATGACATTTTCCAATTTTAGGTTAGCATTCTATCTCTGTACCTAATTTTTAAGGTAGTAGATATTTAGAAAAATATCCTTGTTATAATATTATTTTCTCTCTTACTTCTCTTGGGTTTTAATATATATAAAAATAGTTAAGTAAAAAGTTGGTTTTTGTGATTATGTATTATATTAAATATTTGTAACTTTACATACCTGAAAATATTTGGCACATATGGAAATAAAGTGCAATTAAATCTCAGGCATGCTTAAGAAAAACGAACAGATGAAGGGAAGAGATGGTAAGAGACTAAACCTACCAATTGCTCCTTACCAAGAATTGCGGCCATCAAAATCTCCTCTTCTCCATAAGTGCAGGCTCATACAAAGGTCGTCTTGGGTTCTTCCTAGTCTCCCCTTCAAAAAGCAGGGAGCAGAGCCACCAAATAATCAGCTTTGGTGGTAAAATCAGCTGTTTGTGGGCGGAAGACAAAGAATCACCTGTCATTCAGCACACCATCTTGGGGGAGGGAGTTTGTATTTTTTGATAGCTACCCTATGACTTGACTTTTCATAATTAAGAGGCCGTCTAGACATAGCAAGCTATATTGAGATGAAGAATTAAAATAAAATTTCTTGACAAGACACCAGAATTACTTTTCTTACATCACGGAGTTTGAAAAAAGGGCAAGATTTAACTTTTTCTCCATCTGCAACAGATTACAATCTAAATGTAATCTTTAGAAGACATATACAATTATTATTTTTTTCAGATCATTTTTGTCATAATTTCAGAATTCTTGAGAACCTCAAGGCAATTTGGAAAAGGGTGGCCGCAGAATTTAATATGTTAACCTTGCAAAACAAGTCATACCAATATATTGAAGAAGAATAAAGTATTCCTCAAGCAGAAATGTTCATGTGAACATTTCATCCAGGATGAATTACTCTTCCTATCATATTAAGCAGACGGTAGGAATAAATACTGTGGTTCAAGACAATGGATTCAAGAAGCCTGAACCTGATATCTATGTAGGAGAGGGCAGAAATATCAGCAACTGGTAAAATTATTTCAATGCAGTGTAGCATGGAAACTCCATTTGAAAAATTGGAGGTTGAGGATATTGTGGCATGTTTGGAACAAATGTTTCTCAATATTTTTTTTTTACAAGACTGAGATCATGGTAATTATAACAGGAGAAGCAGTAACATCTTCCATTAACTGATCCTTACATTAGTCCATCACTGCATCTACAGTTCACAATCTATAAAGATTCTCCTGACCTAAATGATTCCAACGAATAAGTGTTATCCATATACTAGTAAAATTGTATGTCCTATCTTAATAATTATGATATAAATATTAAATATTTATTATTAAATATTTACTGGGGATAGAAGTTAAATTGCCATGGGATCAAGTCACCCAATCATAATCTCTGAATATGACCCTTAAATACATTGCTTCAAATTCAAACCAAAGAATCAGGCCAGATAGTTTCTTTCTTCAAAATGTCACCTATCAAACAACTAAGACATATTAAGTCCCATAACTATGAACAAAGATTGGAGCGAGTGCACAACTGCCACTCTATTAAATTCCTGCCCTAGCATACGATTATTAGTAACTAGTTATAGTATAGTTAAGATTGAATACATATCTAGTCTCACACACAAAAAGTTTTAAAGTATCAAAGAAAATATATTCTGCTCACCATATCTTTCTTATTTTTGCTCAACTCTGACTTTAGATTTTTAATCCTGATGGTATATTGTTTCTCTTGTTCAGATAGACACTGTTGTAAGGCTTCGTTCTCCAAGAGAAGTTTATTCACCTCTTGATTCTCTGTGGAATGTTTCTGTTGACCTGCTGGCAGAGATTTCTGAACTGCAGACAAAACCATTTCCGCTTGAGCTGGGATGTAAAGAAATTTATCTAAGTCTATAATTAGCGAGAACAGAAAATTAAACAAAACAAAAACAAGTGCTTTCATAAAACACTGGATGCTAGAAAATTCATTTTACAATTCTGTTGGATTGTTATAGACAGCGTGTTTTGCAGACGTGTTTACATTCCACTGTATATTATTCCAGCAAATCATAGGTCTGAGTTTTGATCAAAGTGTCACTTTAAAATCAGTAAGCTAAAATTAAGGATTGTAAGATCAATCAAGATCATTTGATAATAAAAGTTAGTATTTATACTATTGTTTTCCAGGAAAAGGTTGGACACTCTTATTAGCATTCTTCACTTGCATATCTGAAGAAATTAATCTAGACAAAGAAAAACATTTAGATTACAAAAAAAACAACCTATAGGTCAGTGATGGCGAACCTATGGCACGCGGAGCCATATCTGAGGGCACATGATGCATTGCCCTATGTTAGCTCCAGTGTACATGTACGCACTGGCCATCTGATTTTCGGCCTTCTTTTCAGCCGTTTTCGCTCTCCCCATGGTAAAAACAGCCCAACGGGCCAACCGGAAGTGCACTTGTGTGCTCACCCTCAGCCTCCTTTTCGCTGTCAGGGGTCTTCAGGAAATTCTTTGGCTTTAGACAGTTGCAGCCAGGCCTCCCACACCTCGGCCCATTTCTTTGGCAGCTGGCAAGGCTTTCCTGAAGGCCTCTGCAGCTGATAACAGAGCTCCAGATCAATCCGGAGCTCTGTTATCGGCTACAGAGGCCTTCAGGAAAGCCTTCCCGGCTGCAGAAGAAATGGGCTGAGATGTGAGAGGCCTGGCTGCAACTATCTGAAGGTAAGTAGTAGGGCAGCTCCACTTCTGTTTTGTTTCTGAACTTCCGAATGGCCTGTTGGGCCATTTTTCGCCATCCCCAGGCTTCAGGAAGCTTTCCTGAACCCTGGGGAGAGTGAAAAACAATCCTGTGTGCATGTGCAGGGGGGCAGCGCGGGGGTTGGTTGCATGAGCAGGGCATTGCATTATGGGTGTGGACACGCACGCGCATGCTATCGCGCAACTCATAAACAGACTGGAATGGAATATTAAAGATCCATGTAATCCCATAAACCCAGGGAACTTTACTGCCAATCCACCCATGGACTCAGTTAGAGAGACTGTTATGAAGTAGAGAGGCTGTATACTAGCCTCAGTTCTGATCCTCAGCCCACCTTCACAAACATGGAATCATAATTGGCTATCTACTGAACAGCAGTCCTGTGAGACATTTGGAATATTTGATAAAAATAGCTACACTTCTGCATAGGCATCCAGGTTGGATGTCTCAACATTATGAATAGAAATTGCCTACAATTATAAATAATGACTGTAAACTGATAAGTGATATTCAACTTGCTGTTATTTGCTGGGCACCCTTGCCTTGAAGGGTGATAATCTCAATTAACTTAGTTGTTAAAAGCAAAAGTAACCAAATCATTAGAGAAAAGTACTGAAATCATCAGAGAGGATAATTGAATTCCAACATTCATTCTTACCTAAAAAAATCTCATTGTAATGGAGTGATTTGGAACCATTCCAGTATTTGTCAACCAAGTCAAGTAAACATTGCATGGGTGTTGCTTCATATAAATTTTTATTCATCAGATGGGTTGTTCCTTGAGGTAGTGCCTTAAATGAAACAAATATATTACAATTTATTTAGTATGTACTTTCTTATGTGCTGAAAGCAGATTAAAATAAAAACTATGTTGGTAACTAATTACAGTTTATGTAAAAAAAATTAAGTTGCAACTTGCTCCTTAACTTTTTCTGAGAAAAACTAAATTTGAAAAAGATGGACATAACTTATGATGAGGAGGCTCACATAAAGTGCACAATGGATTCTGTATTCCTTCTACTCCATTTTAGGTGTAATATATTTGCCTAAAGACTACAGGGGTGGGTTCCACTTACCTTCCCTACCGATTCGCATTGTGACGGAAGTGCGCGTTTTGGAGATTATTTACTCCAAAAAGTAAGATAGTTTCTCCCAGGTATTTTTAAATAAGAATTTAAATAAGTAGTCATTTCTGCAGAAAATGGATGAAAATGGTATCTACTCTGAAAATGGTATCCAATTCTGGGATGTTACTATGTGGCCTGCAGGGATGCTGGGGGTGCAGGAGCCTACTCTCCTTCCCTAATACAAGCTCTGGAGCATTAGAGATCAATAGTAGGTAATTGAGTCATGAGTGATGGGGAGGAAGTTATGGGACCCAATGGGGTGGGAAGTAGGCCCAAGTCCTTTAAGGACCCAGCAGGTGGGAAAGAGGAGCACATGGTACTCAACTGATGGGGGAGGCTCTGAAAGGTCCAGGCCAGTTGGGCCTGCACTAGTCCTCTTTGGCATCCCCTACATCCCATGCTCTATTTAATGACTGCTCAGTTGCTTAACTGCTTTGATAAGAGCAAGAGGGGAGGTCATGTGAAGTGATCATGTAGGTGCTTTACTTAACAATCATCATGATTTGTGACCATAATAGGTACGTTCCATTATGGTTGTAAGTAAGTTGAGATCTACCTGTATTTGGAATAATCAGGTATTTGTGATGATGATCCTCATCCATATTATTTCCATATAATATCTTGATTCTGTCAGTTTTCACTATTTTTCCCCATTTGATGGTAAGCACAGCACATTTGTCCAGCCCAAACTCCAATACAATATCTTGGCTGTATATACAGACAGTATATTTGAGCAGCGATTCAATTTCAGATGGTGTTTTTTTATACAGCTTCAAATTGCCCATGTAAAGGAGGTGGGTAATTTAGCAGGTGTTTAGGATGTTTATAGCCATGGTCCAAGTTATTCAGTATTGTTGACAGAGGAATCACTATTGGGTGGTTTTCTGTTTGCTCAGGTCGAAAGAGCTTGTTTTCAATTAGATACAGTAGAACCTCTGGTCACGAATGCTTCTGACCACAACCAAATCGGGTTCTGATCAAAAACTTCACGTTTTTTTTGCGTCCGATTTTCCCTTCCATGCCATTTTTTTTGTAAGCACCAAATTTCCAAAATTAGGTTCAAGTCACAACCAAATTGGTTTGCGACCAAAGTTATGGAACGAATTATGGTCATAACCAGAGGTTCTACTGTACTGATGGACTCCATCAGCTAACATATCAGTTAGCAGTTTAAAAGTTGTTGGTAAACAAGTATTAAATCTGTAGTTGCCTGCTGCTCCTCTTTTGCTAATTTTTTTTATAGGTAAAAAAACCACCTGTAAAATTCTTCATCTTCCTTGCCTTTTTCTCCACTATTTCTCCTATTATTACAAGTTCTTTCATTTCATCTTCTTTTTTATTCTTTTCCATATCCTTTAATCAAGCTGGGTTCTTATTATATTTCTTTGGGTTATCCCATATCTTTGCCCAAAACTGCACTTTTTTTCCTTGCCAGGTGCTGACTTATTCACTGCAGTCTCTTCACTGATGGATTGGTAGAAATACTTTTAATTAGATGGAAATTGGAGATTATGCCTATAATTTGCAATTTAAGCTTCATATCAGCTAATCTTCTTGGCTGTAGTTGTTATTTGCTTTTTTTAAATTTCCAATGCTTTCTTGATCTACCTTGTTTCTAAGTGCTTGTCATTGAATAGGTTTCCTTTGGTCTTCTTGTTCTTCAACTTATTTTCTTGCATCTGTTCTAGTTTACTAGTTTAGTCTAGTAATCTAGTTTAATACTTCTAGCTGTTTCTTTGGAAAAAGCTTCAATACAGGCAACTTAATTGTGTGTGCGCGCATGCCATTCAAGATACTCAAATATTCTTTGCTTCAATTCTTCTACTACTTTAGAGGGCTTTGTTCTTTCTGAGACAAAGGAAAGGGTGCCTGGTTTCCAAATGAAAACATTTCTATGTCTCTGCTGGCTTCCTCCACTGCCAATTTCCTTTGGTTTGGCTATATAATCTTTTTTTTTTGCAAGGCTTTGATTTTTTTGCCATGGGTAGATCTTTGCAATTCTGCTTGGAGGTATTTTGTGAATACTTTATTTCATATTATAAATAGATGCTGATCTCTGTTCTGTTATTTCTGATTCTGAATGTTGTTCTTTTCAGAATTGGTGCATTCATTTCAAATATCCTCTTTTTGTTGGACTTGATCCATAATAACAAATCATTATTCCTTTGGTTTCAATCACTGTATATTTGCAATAGGTAAACACCTTTTTTTCAATAGTTCTGCAGCTGTTGGCCATGGTTGCTCAGCCAACAGTTCTGTGGCCCATTTTTTACCAGATGTCCAGGTTCTCCAACACCTAATAAAAGTTCTTTTTGATCCAGATGATGACTGAGTCAGTGTGGACATCTATAATTTACATCTCACCAATTTTAAGTGGTTTTAAAAGTTGATCCTCAAAGTATGTTTCTCTTGAGATCACAATTCCATCGACAAAATTAAAAAATTAAGTGACAAAATTAGTGGACCAGAGAAATGCTGTAGATATAATTTACTTGGACTTCAGCAAGACATTTGATAAAATAGACCACTTCTACTTCTTGGTAAGCTAGAAAAATGTGGGTCAGACAGCATCACCACCAGATGAATTTGTAACTGGCTGACCAACCACATTCAATGTGTAGTACTCAATGGAACAGCATTTACATGGAGGGAAGTATGCAGTGGGATACCCCAAGACTCTGTCTTAGGCCCAGTACTCTTCAATATCACCATCAATGATTTAGATGAGGGGATAGATGTCATCAAATTTGCAGACAACACCAAGCTGGCATAAATAGCCAATACTACAGAAAATGGGCTTAAGATACAGAAGGCTCTTGTCAGGCTTGAACATTGGGCCCTATCTAGCAAAATGAAATTTAATGGTGAAAAAAGTAAGGTTCCACATTTAGGCAAGAAAAATCAAGTGCACAGGTGTACTACAGGACAGCACCATATCAGTAATTTTGCTGGTGATATCAATTCTTTGCCCAAAGCCTTATATGTCAAATAATCTACTACATTTTCTCTTATGTGGATTTTTTCAAATAAATTACATTACAGTTCAAATAATTTTACAAATTACTTGAAAAAAATAAAATAATGAAAATAATGAAAAACGTTTTGTTTTTTGAGGAGCATTAGCTCCATTTGTAAAGTATTCAGTGTTACATATTTGGAATTCATATCTAATGAAAGAATGTCAAAGTCTTTAACTATGGTTCCCATCTCCATAGCCTGTTCCTCAATATCTTCAAGCTGTTGCTCAGTACACCTTTCTCTTCCATATCCATTGAGTTTTGATCCACGTCTGCCCCATATTTACATATTTAATAAAATATATAACTTTATGAATAGACTTTAAATCTACATTTTGTGGCTTAAGTAAAGATTCTCTCTCAAGCTTATTCCAATGAAAGTGATTCTTTTTCTGCTTCAAAACCTCTGTTGGGAAGGATTATTTCTTTGTTTTTCATAGGATCATGACAGAAAACTCTTTTAAAACAGTTATATCAGAATGTTAAATAATCTTGAGTGATTTTGTAAAATTTGTTCTTTTGTCCTCTTCGTCAGAAAATGGTGCCAAACATCTCTTGGGATCTTCATCCTTGTTGCATTGGATGAATTTATGTCTTTGTCAAGGTACTGATCCATCCTCTCTGCTTCCCAATTGTCCCAAATTGGCATGGGGGATGTCCAGGGCAAATCCCCCTGGCACTGACCTATTTCTACCCAGTTATAATTTTGAATTACTTTCCAGATTTGTCTTTGAACTAAGGGAGATTCAGCAAATGCAGGGTAGAGGAAGAAAAATGCAGAGCTCTCAGTGTTAATATGCACAGAGACCTGCTAAGATCTCCAGACTGCTGAGAATAAAATGGAAATGGGGGAGAGGGAAGGAAAGCAGGGGAGGGGTGATCCTTTACTTAATTCCATTATACCTGTTCATAAACTGTTTCCAATGGCTGTTGGGAGGGCTAATATTGTTCTTAAGTTAATCATTATTATGAAGATTCCCTTTCACTTAGATCACCCATCTATCACTTTTGTGCTGCGCAGGGGGAGTAAAATGCAGCTGCAAGACCTGCCAGGAGGGGTAACTATCCCCAGCCTCCACGATCGCCCCCCGCCACTTGTGTGCTGCACAGGGGAGTAAAACACAGCTGCAGTGGACCAGACAGCGGAGACTGCCACACTCCAAGTGGAGTGGGCTGTGATTCTAGGAGGACAGGGAATGGCCGACAAGTCATAGGCTTAGCTATGACAGCCCGGATCGACCTCCCCACTGAGGCGGAGGACACTTTCTGTCCCATGGTAGTTGTGAAATAAGAAATAAAGAGGGCCTTGGACCTCCACCAGGTCTCAGAATGTTTGAGATAGATGCGGAGAGCCCGCCTGATGTCCAGCATGTGCCACTTACGTTCTAGGGGATGGGAAAGGCGTTGACAGAAACTGGGGAGAACAATCTCCTGTGCCCTGTGATACCAGGAGTTTATTTTAGGAAGGAAGGTAGGGTCCAGGTAAAGTACCACCCGGTCAGGGTGAAATACACAAAGGTCTGCGCGGACCGACACAGCTGCAATCTCTGAAATTTGGCGGGCCAATGTGATGGCCACCAGGAAGGCCACCTTCTGGGTGAGGTAAGAGAGCAAAGAGAAGAGGCACGAAGCGGCTCATACGGTGGACCCGTCAGCGAATCCAAGACCCTCGTCAGGTTCCAAGTAGGGAACCGATGAACCACCAGAGGACGTTTGGTTGAGGCACCTCGCAGGAAGCGCTTGATAAGAGGATGTTGCGATAGTGAGTCCAGCGAGCCGCGGGACAGCACCGAAGATAAAGCCGCCATCTGGTGCTTGAGCGTGCTCGGTGACAATCCTTTATCAAAGCCGTCCCCAACAGCTGGCCCACGGACAGAAAGGTAGGGAAGCAATGAGCGTTCTGACACCAGGCCAGAAGGTTCGCCAGGTGGCCGCATAGATGCACTCGGTTGAGGGGCGCCTGGACGCTAGAATGAGTTCAATGGCCCCTGGGGGAATATGGCGATTGACTAGCATGCCCTGCTCAAACGCCAAGCGGTCAGCTGTAGCCAGTGGGGATTGGGATGGAACATCTCCCCCTGGCTGAGGGCGGACTCGGACATCGGTAGTCACCAAGGAGGGCAAGCAGATAAGGTCATTAGGTCAGCAAACCAGGGCCTGCACAGCCAGTGAGGGGCCAGGAGGAGAACCTCTGCCCTCTCATCCATGATCTTGCGGAGGATCCTGGGAATCAGCGCCAATGGTGGAAATGCGTAAAGGAGTCCCGAGGGCCAGACACAGCATAGGGCATCGGTCCCCTCTGCCCGTGACAGAGGAACCTGGTGAAGAAGTGGGGCAGCTGGGTGTTCTCCCTGGTGGCAAAGAGATCAACAAAGGGTCTGCCGAACCTGCTGACAAGCTGTAGAAACAGGTCCGGATGGATTCGCCACTCCATCTGGTCTATCGTGGAGCGGCTCAGTCAGTCTGCGTGGATGTTGGCCTCCCCGATATGTGCTCTGCTGCAATGGAGAGCAGGTGTCATTCCGCCCAACTGCCCAGGGACCTGGCCTCCTCCATGAGGGCATGCGATGTGGTGCCCCCGTCTGTTTATGTGCGCCTTGGCTGTGGTGTTGTCGGTGAGGACAAAGATGTGTCTCCCCACCGTTACCTGCCGCAGTTCTTGAAGGGCTCGCAGGATGGCATGCAGCTCCAGTTGGATGTCAGTTAATGTTAATGTCAGTTAATGTTAACAGATTCAACTCTTCAGTGAAAAGGCTTTTTTTAACAAACACAAAAAAACTGAACTTAGATTTGATTTGTCTCCAGGAAATACATATTAAAAATGACCATTATAAACTTTTGGAAAAGCCTAAAATAGGGAAACTACATGCCTCATTAGAACAGCAGAGAAAAAAAGAGGGGTGGCCCTCTTCATCAAAGAATCAATAGAATCAAAACAAATATACAAAGATGAAGAGGAGAGAATTCTGATGGTGGAAGTATTGATAAATCTTAAATGAACACTATTAACAGTAATACATGCACTTCAAGCAAGAAGTCTTTTATGAACAACTACATAAGAAAATTATAGAAACGGAGTACGATTTGTATTGTGGGAGATTTCAAAGCAATTGTCGATTTAAAATTAGACTATAAAAGTAATAAAATAAATCAAAAAGCTAGGAGAACCTTACCAAAGACCTTTTTTAAAATGACGGAGGAAATAATATCTGAAGAATTGAAATTAAAATGTTATGTTGATAGTGATTATGCCAATGATGTAAAAACCAGAAAATCTAATTGTGGTATTGTTTGGAGAGACTTTAATTGGTTGGAAGTCAAGAAAACAAACAGCTGTAGCCATTTCTACAGCAGAGGCAGAATTTATTATTTATTTATTTATTTATTTATTTAGTGAGATTTATATACCGCCTCACAGTGCAAGCACTCTCTAAGCGGTTTACACCAGTAAGCAATGTATATTTATATTGCCCCCAACAATCTGGGTCCTCATTTTACCTACCTCGGAAGGATGGAAGGATGAGTTAACCTTGAGCCGGTGAGATTTGAACTGCTGACCTGCGGATCAGTGTCAGCTAAAGTGGCCTGCAGTACCTGCCTCTAACCGCTGCGCCACCTCGGCTCTTATAAATTTACAAATTTATATTTATTGCTCTGTCTGAGCTTTGCTCAGAGGTAACTTGGTACCTATAGTTGTTAAGGATTTAAACGTAAAAGTAACTGAAGCTATAAGGGTTTTTAAGGATAATGCTGCTTGCATTAAAATGGCAAAATGTGACAGAGTAAAGAATAGAAGCAAGCATGTGGATATTAAATATTGTAATATAAAAGAAGCCATCAAATGTAAATTAATTAGCTTGCTTCACTGTTCTTCAGAGGACAATCTGGCAGATATAATGACCAAGCCATTAGGTGGAGTGCACCATGGGAATAATATTAAATTATTCAGTTTTACAGTGTGTGTGTGTGTGTGTGTGTGTGTGTGTGTGTGTGTGTGTGTGTGTGTGTGTGTTTTCTGTCGAATCATCCTGGTGTGCCCAAATATGGGAGGAAGCATCACAGAAAAAAAATATAAATTATAATTATATAATTATTATTTATATATAAACATATATAAAAACATATATTTCTTCAACAGAAAAAACATATATAACCCTTTCCTGGTAGGGTTAGAGAGGGAAGAGAGCTGATAAGGGAAGAGAGCCTGTGGCCTAGAGGTTAAACTGCTGCCTTACAGGCAGGCTGCCCAGGTTCAAATCCTGGTAAGGGTATGGCTATCTGATGAGAGCTAAATAGCTTGAAATAGATCTATAATAGTCTCCCTTCATTTTCATTTATCAGCAAAAAATGTTACACACATACACACACATACTATATATATGAATGAAAACGGGGAAAATCCCCTGCCAAAAATATAGTAAGAAAAAAGACTTCCCCCTTCATTCCCAGCATGCTTATTCAACATTAACAATTTATCAATGTCAACTAGATATATCTGCATTCCATATCTCATACCATTTTCTATAAATTCATTTTTAGCTCGTTAATCAGCGGAAAGTGCAGTAAAAATTAACAAAAGCACCTACCAGCATAAGTGTAAAATCCCCCTTTCCATTTTGTCTAAATACCTCTCATCCCTCTTCACAAACCCTCAGATGAAACATTTCCTTTAAAAATGTAGCATTTGTTTCAATAATTCACCTTCAAAGTCTTGTTTTGCATTTGAAATTAGCACTTAAAATTATTTCAGAACCATTTGACCCGGGCCTTTTGCTCCATAGGACAAATAGCACCAGCAATTGAGTGCTGGGTGGGGCAGTGGGCAATCAGCAGTGGGTGCGGCAATCACAGGAGCTGGGTGGGGCTGGCAGCCCTCCTTTCATCAGTCTGGATCGCACACAAGCTGTTTTTTGTCTATAATGCCCCCACATCTGCAGAGCAGAGAAAACTGCAGATGTTAGTTTGCCCTGCCTACACAATAAACCCAGACTAGGAATATACATGATCAGCTTCCTGGTTGCTAGCATATAATTTACATTTAATCATTTGCTGATTGACCTAACCCTACAGTTAAGAATTTATATCAAATTTATTATGGATATTTTTACACACACATGCACATATAAGTACATTCACCTACACATGACACATAAAACATTATATGGGATTCAATAAGTAAGGAATGACTTACATTATATCTCAAATTTGTACAGTTATTTTAAAAAAATAGGACAGATAACTTACACCTCTGTCATTACATCTCTGTTCTTTGCATCTACATGCTTTTTGAACCGGTCGAACCATTTTCCGTGAAATAAATAATGATTCATTCATTCCTGATGGGGCAACGAAAAGAAGAACCACACAGCTATTTAAACATTGCTTTAAGTGGAACATCTGAAATATAGTAGTTAAGTTATTCAAGTTTGTTGGATTAAGAGTGACCAGAATTAGGAGTTGAAACATTCAAGACAGATTATTTTCATAAAAAAATAAAATATACTTACCCAAAGCAACCAATTTATTTTGAAGATACATAAAAAATAATTAAAGAAACAAACAAACAAACAACTAAAGCGTATTTTATATTTCTAACAAAGCATCAGCAGTTACCTAAGCAGCCCTGAGCAAAGGCAGAAAAACAGCTTATTTGTCTTTTGCCTACTACATTACAAAGACAAGATAAAGGAGGAGGTAAACACAGTATGAATTGCAGCATGATGTTGGGATGTTTCTGATAAACCCATCTATATAGCCTTCTCATTAGTTATCCCTTCCTACTACATGGGAATGTCAGGATGTCAACTATACTATAGCATTGATCAGACTTGTTATATCCAGAATGGGACAACTGGCTGCAGCCACATGGCCATGGCCACTTCACGCCAGCCTTAGCCTACCATCGCGGGAACCCCTCCCCATCCCCACTACCCCAGATGCTTAATCCCAGCCCTTTCCCCAGATGATTCACTGAGGGCATTTCTCCCCTTCTGCCCCTCGTCTGTGCTCCTCCCCCACCACTCTTGCTCCACCATTTTTCCCTGCTGCCTGGTCATGGGCGATGCACAACAACACTAAGTACCATAGGTGATTCCCCACACGGGACAATTAGCCACACACCATCAGATGGGTACACTGCACTACCTGCCTGCCACCCTGGTTTTTTTGCCAGCCCAGAATTCATCCAATGATGCATGACAGCCTTGCCTCTGGCCATATGCAGATCGCTCCCATTTGCCAGGCAGGGAGCAGCTGCAACAATGTGAAAGATGCGGAGGGGGACAGTGGACGGAGAGAGGGAGGGAGACACTTGCATAACCACTTCTGAAACATCTTGCCAAGATTATTGTAGAGACCATTCCAGGTAATTGCCAGGCATCAACCCAGTATCATTAGAGAGAGATTTTATTACCTAAAATGTTATTTCTTTTCCAGACTATACTGATATTGATCAAAGACCTTCCTTTGAAATAGTGGCAGAAAAATATATCCAAATTTATTTGGCAAAAAAAACCCTCTAAGAATTAAATATAAGCTCCTACAAGATGCCAAAGAAAGTGGTGGCTTGTCAAATTTTAGATTGTATTTCAAAGTCTATTGTTTGCTATGCTTAAAAGATTGGATAACTTTGAAAAATTCAAGGGTATTAGATCTTGAAGATTTTGATTTGAGATTTGGGTGACATGCTTACTTATGGCAAGATAAGGTAAAGGTTAAGCCTGGTTTTAAGATTCATTCTATTAGGCAATCAATTTGGCATGTATGGTTGAAGTACAAAAGAAGATTGGCTGTTAAGGTACCACAGGAAGCACTACATAAGTTATCACCACAGGAGGCATTACATAAAGAGAAAATGCTACTGGAACTTAAATCAGTGATGTTTACTAATACTTTTACTCAACCAATATTGAAAACTAATTCTAGATTCAGATATAGTAAAATCAATTTAGCCTTACGCATGCCATTTTTATATTAAAGATCAAAATTCAAATAATGAATTAAGATAATACCGTGTTTCTCCGATAATAAGACATGTCCCGATAATAAGCCACATAGGGCTTTTCGGGACATGCATTGAAATAAGCCCCCCCCAAAAAATAAGCCCCCCAACTACTTCCAGGGAAAGGGGGGGACATGCCGGGAGCCACTCTTTTTGCAGCGGCCACTCTTTTGGCTGGGAGAGAGAGAGAGAGAGCAAGCGAGATGCGGGTGTGCGCACACCCCGTGGGATTAGCTCGGCTCCTCTGAGCTCTGCCTATGGCAATTTAAAATGTGCTTCTGCCCGTGAGGAAGAGGGGGCGAGCATCGATCCCTGCCTCCGCACAGGCAGGAGCGCGTTTCAAAACGCTGTCGGAGGCAGCCCAGAGCAGCCGAGCCAGTCCCACGGGGAGTGCGCATAGCTCTCTCTCTCTCTCTCTCTCTCTCTCTCTCTCTCTCTCTCTCTCTCTCTCTCTCTCTCTCTCTCTCTCTCTCTCTCTCTCTCCTTCCCTCCCTCCCTCTCTCTCTCTCTCTCTCTCTCTCTCCTAAAAGAGTGGCATTGGAATCCCCTGCAGAAACAGCCACCTGTTCCTCGCCTGAGCCCGGCTAGAAGCCAAATTTCCACCCGGGCTCAGCGCCAGAAGCAGCTGCGCACACCCTTGTCTTTTCCAAATGCTTCCCCTCTCTCTCGGCAGAGGGACTGTCTCCTGTCTCCAAGGCTGGTCGGGTACAGCGAGTCCACAAGCGCAGGGCGTGAGCAGCAGATGGGAGCATCCAGCCCGTCCCTGTCACCGCCCCTTCAGCTCTGCCTTCCGCCACCCCCTCACTCACTCACTCACCGGCCCGCACCCATCCCTATTGCCACCCCTTCGGCTCTGCCTTCCACCGCAGCCTCCCTCGCTCACTCGCCGGCCCGCGCCCCTCCCTGTTGCCGCCCCTTCGGCTCTGCCTTCTGCTGCCGCCTCCCTCACTCGCTCGCTGCCCTGGGCCACCCCATCCCCCACCCGAAACCCCCAAACTCCACCCCACCGCGAGACATGCCACTTACTGGAGTTTGGCAGTTCCGTGGTCTCTCGGCTAGTCTGTTTAAGAAAAAAACCTTGCATAGTACAGAAACTCTTCTCGCGAGGTGAGCAATTAACAACTTCTTGCAGCGAGAAGATTTTCTGCACTATGCAAGGTTTTTTTCCTCCAACTCGGGGAACTTTGGGGGCTCTCGGGCCATTGCCAGTCATTGTTTCTCCCCGTGCATGTGCTAAAAGGCTCAGCTAATCCAAGCGAGGGGACGGGAGCCGGAGCTGTCCTCCATTCCCCCACACCCTCGGTCCTACCAATTCGGTCCCTGTCTTGCCAGGGGAATGCAGCGGCTCGGAGCTGGAGCGGCTCCTCGGAGGCGGAGGCCAGCGAAGGGTCAGCGGGAGTGGGAAAGCAGCCCAGAGGCCGCCAAAGCTGCGTACAGCAGGGATGAGCTACCAAAATCCTCTGGCCTGCGTAAAGAGGCAACCTGTGACCCCACAAGAGCCCCCCGGAGGGTCTGCAGAGAAGTGACCCCCGCCGGCGGGGATCGGATGGCCCACTTGGCTGGGATCTTGGGGATCCGGCCTCTTGGTGGGATGACGCAGGGGGGACCAAGATGCAGAGCCCCACGTCTCTGCCTGGCTAAGCCGGACTCAGCATCGCCTGCCCTGGCTTTGCCTTCCACCCACCACCCGCTTTCCCTAAGGTAAGCCGAGGTGCAAGCCAAGCCAAGGCAGGAAGCGGGAGGCCGGTTCTTCCAGGCGCTGTGATCTGGCTGGCTGCTGCTGGCGATGACCCGGCGAGAGGAAGAGGAGGAGGAAGACCAGAGTCCTCAGACCAGCAGAGCTCGCGCCCTCGCCCAGCGCCGCCGCAATCAGTGCCTTGGCACTTGGACTGGCAAGACCCTCTACTCTTCCCCCCCACCTGCTCTGAAAAGTTGCAAGGGAGGGAGGAGGGAGGGGAGGAGAGGAGGGGAGGGGAAGGACCAGGCCCCCGCTCTGCGTTGCTTCCCCTCTCCTCCCTTCCTTTGGGCTGGCAAGAGGGGGCAGCCTGAACTCCTACTGCCGCGCTTCTGTTTGCCTTGGCAAATGGGAACGGAGGTTGGGTCTGGGTGCCCAGAAATGAAGAAGCAGAGCGGAGAAGAAGGCAACAGCCCCGCTTTGGATTCGGAGCCGGTAGGTTTATACGTCAGAAGCGGGTGGATGGGGAGGTTTAGCAAGAGAACCGTGCAGGAGGAGGAGGGGAGGGTGTCAGAGAGATTGGGATATCTGAGGAGGTAAGAGGTGCGTCTCGTGGCCTGCCCCGCCCCATCTCCCGCCCCAAACCCCCAAACTCTGCCCCACCGCAAAACGCACCACTTACTGAAGTTTGGCAGCTCTGTGGTTTCTCTTGGCTTGTCTGTTTAGGGGAAAAAACCTTGCATAGTGCAGAAACTCTTCTCGCTGCGAGAACTTGTTAATTGCTTGCCTCGTGAGAAGAGTTTCTGTACTATGCAAGGTTTTTTCCCCTAAACAGACCAGCCGAGAGAAACCACAGAACTGCCAAACTCCAGTAAGTGGTGCATCTCGTGGCCCGGCCCGCCTGAACCCCAAAAATAATAAGCCACGCCCTGATAATAAGGCCAGGGGCATTTTTGGTGGTCAAAAAATATAAGCCCCTCTTATTTTCAGGGAAACACGGTATCTGTTATCAATTTGAATTTTGTGTGCATTGAACACTGAAATGAAGTACACCAAGCACACTTGGATAATCTACCTTTATCCGTTGTTGTTCCTTTCAGTGTATTTCTGTCTTCTGACAGGGTGTTCTAAGGGAAAAAATGATATAAACATAATGCTTTAAACTGGAAGAAAAATATGTGGTTTGCTGGAGCCTGAACTACAATCCCAAGAAACTCACTATTAATCACACTGAGCTGGAGCTGTTCAAAGTTCTAATTCAGCCACATCTGGAGCACACATCAATTTTATGAATTTTTAAACCTCTAATATCTATCTATCTATCTAATATCTATATGCATGCTACATATAGATAGATTTCTATATATTTCCATTATTTATGGTGTTAGTGAAACACATATATATTACATTAACAGTTAAATAACAGTGGTTTTTGTCTTAAAAAATAAATGCATTTATGAGACAAAGAGAAAATGGATCTATATAACTTCACTAACGATAGCAAAATTGCCACACACTGAAAAACCTAAAAAAACTTGTAAAAGTGTATTTTTTTTATAGACAGGTAACATACAGTTAAAGCCTTCTTGAAAAAGAAACTGAATTTTTTCCCCTGCTGGTGTTTGTAAGAAAGAGCCTAAATTCCAATGCCATGCTAAGAATAATAGGCTCTCTTATTTTCTTTCCTGTATCTTTGCACCCTCGCCAGTTTGTATCTTTAAATTATATTATCCTTGTCTATGGAGTTTGCATGGTTCTACAAACATTTTAGCTAAATGAGAAACCAAGCTTGATTCCCACAAAATATGTTATTTTAAAACTAGTAAACAGCAGCTTTTTGTTGCCTTAGGAATACAAATGGTTTGTTAATGGGACAAAATCATGGAAAATGCTTTAAAATTATGGACATTTTGCAGCACCATTGACTGTTTTCAATATCGTGAAATAAAACATATTTTTGTAGAAATTGCATAATAGTTTAAAATATTTCATATAGAAAGCAAGCACAACACCAGATTTTTATTTATTTTCCTTACCTGAAATAAACATTTCTTTTGTAATAGGAAAAATTGGGGAAGGGAGAATTCTGATTTCCACTTCTTAGGATTCTCTTTCATTTCATAAATACCTTAGGAAGTAATAGGTTAAAATAGTAAATTGATCTACAAAAACACATAATCTACTACATTATGGAAGATAGTAATAATACTACATTCAACACTTGACAGTCTGAGATTTCCCATCTCAGATATGTTGATTCCATTTTCAGAATAAAAGCAATGAAACTAGGTATTGGGTTTATTGTAAGGAGTCACAATGGACCCAACAAGAATTAATTCATTTTCTTTCTGGCAGAAAGTCAGGCTAAACTTTTTGTATCTCAAAGGAACACTCCCAACTCACTGATTTTAGCTACAAAGAATGGCTTATATCCATCAACAGCAGAAAAAAAAGTGAATCGGTATTCACTTGCAAAATGAATTGCAAAAATTGCAAAAACTTTCCAATTCCAAAGGCACAACATTCTAAAGGACAATACCATATATATATATGTATGGTATTCAGACAACTTATAATGTTCTAAATGGAATTCTCTGATAATAGGACATATAAATGAGATGAGGGACTCAAAATATGAGAAGAATACAGTTGAAATGCGTATTGTTGAGAGATTGTATACAAGATGCAAAGATATCCAATAATATGTGCAGATAAATATAAGAAGGAATAGGCCCAGTTGAGTGAATCAAGGATTCTTATGCCTCTGTACCAGTGGTGGGTTCCTACCAGTGCGGTCCACTCTATAGCACCGGTAGCATCCAGCTGATGACGTCACAGTACCGGTGCGGTCAGTTGCCGGTGCCTGGGCACCGCCATTTTTAAAAAAAAAATCAAAAATTTAATTTTTTTTTTATTCTGTGCATGCCCAGAAGCCGAGCTTCCGGTACTGCGCATGCGCTGCCTTCCTATCCCTCAGTGAGTCCAAGCAGGGGAGGATGGCTGAGGGAGCGCATGAGACATTGAAAGAACGGGCGGCAGGAGCTGAAAGAACGGGCGGCAGGAGCTATCTCCATTCCCCTCCCTTCAGCAGTCTGAGAAGCCACGAACGCGCGGTGATGATCGAGGCTTCTCAAGCTGCTGAGAGGAGGGGGAACGGGAGGCAGGAGCCTAGGCTCATCGAATGGGGAGAAGCATTCAGGCCAGACGGAGCCTCCTAGAAGAACCGCTGCTGCGGTCATGCTGCTCCCGCTGCGGGGGGCTGCACTGCGGGTGGGCAATGCCCTCCGCTTCTCCAGCCGCTGCCAAGCTCCCAAGGCCCACGCCCACCCGATCACATGGCTGGCAAACCACACCCACAAAATAAGCCAAGCCCACAGAGTGGCAGCAAAAAAATTAGGGACCCACCCCTGCTCTGTACAACATATTAAATTTTCTAGTCATTCTTCATAAATTCTCAAGATATGCCATCAATAGTTCAGTATTTAAGAATATTCAATGAATCAGAATTCTACAGTAATTCAATGTAGTATAAACTGGTTCACTGCAGAGAATAATGAAAGAGATATCTCATTTTAAAAACTACATACTTTTTAAATTGTGAAGCTCTACTTCAGGATCCCTTTTAGATGATACACTTATTTCTGCATGTTTTCTTAAATCCCATTCACATTTTGCTAAAAGACGTAAGGCTGTTTCATCATCTTCATCCACTGTCAGATACTTTTTTGACATAGAATTAATATATTCAACTCTTGGATGAATAAACCTGGAATGAGAGAATATGGGACAACAGCCTTATCAAAGAATTATCAAGACCACTCCCATCAGCACTTAACTACATATATAAAATGAGAACAAACCATAGTCCTTTCTAACACTGATGTTACCGGTACCTAGTTTGGTAATGAAATGCCTGCAAGAAAACAACCAAGCTCGGAAAGCACCAAGGACCCCACATATGAAACAATTTAATTCAAAGCAACACACTTTTGGGTCATTCCATGTCAAATGGTCAGATTTCAGAAAAGTTTCATTTGAAACTTTGCTGACAGAAATCGAATTTGAATCAACTGGCACATATCTTGTGCCAGCTATTGTGCTGCTGTTGTGCCCGTTCCTGGGCTCGCCATTCCGGGGACCTGATACTCCAGCTGAGGCGTGGGCGAAGGCGGCAGCAGCTGAGAACAGCATTCTGGCAGTGGAGGAGAGCGTCTCTACCACCCAAGGCGCTCTCCTGACATCATACCGCCGCGACAAACCATGTTCCTGTCAGCGCCGAACAGCTGATGTCGCCGTTCCAGCTTTTGATTCTGGCAAGCTGCCGCCGATATAGGTGAGCCGGTACCAGCCTTATTGGACACTCGCAGAGGCTACTGCATTGGGTTCTGACATGCCTGGACTTCGGATTATAAATTGGTTGCTCGGCTGGAGCAGAAAGTACCTGATGTGGGATGCTGGTTTAGAAGGGTAGGGGGTGAAGTCGAGAGTATAAAGCAGCGCTGGGAGGCAGATGCTCCCAGTGCTGACTTAAATGAGCTTACTGGCTACCTCAGCTGCTCCATTTGCTGCTTTGTTGGGGAATAAAAACACAGATACAGCCATACGGAGTGTGTTTGGTTTGTTCTGACAAAATGAAGCTCAGGACAAGCTGAGAGCTGCTAACTTTCCATCTTTCTTCTTGCAGCATCCTGCTTTCTTCAATTTCTTCCTTCGGAACGTATATATATTTAATTCTGTGAATGTTTCTGTCGCAAAAGTTGAACAGATCTGTCAGCATCAGTATTTGGTCAGTTGATGGTCGCTGGAGGCTGGCTCGAGCAGCCAAAAGTTTAGTCGTGCCGCCAACTCCATCGCATGGTGATTTGGTAAAACAAAATCACATGGTGAAACATTCATGGAATTAAATATATATACCAGTGATGGGTTGCTACCGGTTCATCCCGGTTCAGGCGAACTGGTAGTGGTAGCGGTGGGAGGCTCCACTCACCTGCCCAGACATCATCATGGACGATCTATGCATGCGCAGAAGCGCCGTGCACGAGTGAAGTGAGCGCGTGAGCGCACGCATTCACAGTTCCGAACTGGTAGCAAAGGTAAGTTAAAGCCACTACTGATGTATACGTTCCAAAGGAAGAAATCGAAGAAAGCAGGATGCTGCAAGAAGAAAGATGGAAAGTTAGCAACACAATAGTTTCAAATGACATGATTAACTTTGTGGCCAAAATGTCCAATACAGTCAATCCAATTTAAAGTTGGCCGACATATTTCCCGGTTGTTATGTTGCCTGCATTTATGACAAAAAATGGTGGGTAGGCAATGTCATGGAAATTTTGATCAAATAAAATGATGTGTTGGTAACATTTATGCATCTGCGAGGCCCTGCTCATTCATTTTATTGGCCTGAAAGACAAGATGTTTGTTGGGTTCCAGACCACATCTTATCTGCGTGCTTCCAGCGCCTTCAGTTACATTGTCAGGTTGACATTATCAATTCCCAGAAGCGACGCTAAAGAACGTAAATTCAATAATAAATAAGCGATCGTTGAAATTTGGCAGTTCATACGAACAGTACCGACTTCGGCTTGGGAACCATATAAGGTACCCACTTTAGACTTGGGAACCTAGGATAAGCTGCCCAATTGTCAGCTTGGGAACCGGACAGATACACACACAGGGCTTTGGAACCTCGAGGAAGAAACCAAAATTGGGATCCTAAACCAAGAAACCCACCCATGACTGGTATTGCACAGCTCTTGGTCATGCCCTCTGTGGCGATGGGGTTGCTGGTTCAAGTGCCTGAACTGGTAGTGACAATGTCACCATGGACCAATGCAATGTAATAGTAGTAATGATGTCTATATAAAACAAACAAGATGAAACAATAATAGAATTCCATAGCAACGTCCTCCATTTTGTCCCTATTTTTAGGGCTTTATACGTCAGCGGTTGAAAACCAATCCTACTTTTTTAGGGGGTTTGAAACATTCTCTTTCTAATGAGAATGATTTAACAGAGTTTTCAGAAGGTCTTCTTTTGTAAAAACGGGCTGAAAAGGGGCGCTGATCTTACCTGATACATCTCTTCTCGTAGGGTGGAGCTAACCTCCAAGAATGGGATGACGTTACACAGCCAGTGCCCAACGGTGGAGGAGGATGCCTTTTGTCCCAAGGAAGTGGGTTGAAAGGAGACGAAAAGCACCTCTGATCTGCGCAAGGTGGAAGTGCGCTTGAGGTAGATCTTCAGCACCCTCCGAACATCAAGTTTGTGCCACTGTCTCTCTAAAGAGTGCAAAGGATTTGGCAAAAATTGGGCAGGACAAATTGGGAGGAGGGTCTGAGCTCTGTGAAAATAAGAGTTTATTTTTGGAACAAACGTGGGGTCCAGTTGGAAGACCACTTGATCAGAATGAAATATACAGAGATCCCCCCTAATAGACAAGGCGGCAAGTTCAGAGATCCTCCGAGCGGAGGTGATCGCCACTAGGAATGCCACCTTACAGGTAAGGTGGCGAAGCGAAGTGGTCCTCAGGGGCTCGTAGGGGGCACCCATCAGCAACAGGAGAACTTTTGAGAGGTCCTGTGTTGGGTACTGATGGATGACGGGAGGACACAAATTTACAGCCCCTTTCAAGAACCTACGCAACAGGGAATGGTGAGACAAGGAGTCCAGAGAACCGCAGGACAAAACAGAAGAAAGAGCCGCTACCTGACGTCAAAGCGTGTTGAGGGAAAGACCCTTGTTAAGGCCATGCTGCAGAAATTCGAGGACATTGGTGATGGATAAATCAACAGGGGAATACCCCACCTGCGAGCACCAGGAGCAAAAGGCTTTCCAGGTGGCCTCCTAGAGGCCTGGAGAGTCCGGATGATGTCCTCCGGGACATGACGATACCTTAGAGAGTCCTGCTCAAGCGCCAGGCAGTCAGCTGGTACCACAGTGGATCCATGTGTACTACTGACCCCTGGCAGAGCGACGAATCTGTCAGTGGGATCCTCCATGGCTGGCAGACTGAGAGAGCTTTGAGGTCCACAAACCAGGCTATCCTGGGCCAATGGGGGCAAGGAGCAGCACCTCGGCCCTCCTGAGACAATGGGGGGCAAGGAGCAGCACCTTGGCCCTCTCTTCCAAAATCTTTTGGATTACTTTGGGGAGGAGAGGCAGAGGGGGGAACGCATATAGTAGGCCGGTTGGCCAATCGCAGTGGAGGGTGTCCGCTTCCCGCCCTGGGTCTGGAAGCGGGTGAAATACCTGGCAGTTTGGCATTCTCCGGGGTGGCGAAGAGGTCCATGATTGGAAGACTGAAGTGAGTCACCAGGGTTTGGAAGAGGGAAGGGTGAAGGCTCCACTCCGCCTGGTCTATAGTGATGCAGCTGAGCCAATCCGCAGTCACATTGGCCACCCCAGAGATGTGCTCTGCCCAAAGCGACAGAAGGTTGCGTTCTGCCCAAAGCCACAGGGATCTGGCCTCGTCCATGACATGGTGCCCCCCTGCCGGTTTATATGAGCCTTTGCAGCCACATTGTCTGTCAGCACCAGGACATGCTGACCAACCACCAGAGGTTTGAGCACCAGATAGACTGTACGTAGCTCCAGCCTGTTGATGTTGAACTGTGCCTCCATTGGAGACCAAGTGCCCTGAGCTATGGCCGACTGCGCATGGGGCCCCCAACCGTTCATGCTGGCATCTGTGGTGATGGTGACTCTGCGGGGCTCCAGGAAGTAGCAACTCTTCGCGATGGCTGGCGAGGTTCACCAATGGAGCGAACGTCGGACAACGGATGGAACCAGGACCCTGGATGCCGATGTGCTTCATCCCGCCCTCTGAAAGGGCAAGAGAAACCATTGCAAGTCTCTGGAGTGCAGGTGAGCCCAAGGGGTGATATAGATGGTGGATATCATTTTGCCCAGGAGCGAGGACAGCAGCTTCAGGGGGACCCTGTTTTGCTCCAGAACTTGCTGAGAGAGTTCAGATATACTGTCCCTTCGCTCCTGAGAAAGGTACACCACGCACTCCAGAGAATCAACAATGGCTCCCAAGTGGGTCAGTCTAGTGGTGGGCGACAGGTGGCTCTTTTCCAAATTTATCTAGAACCTGTGGTGTCTGAGGGTGTTAATCGTTACCTGGAAATCTTGCACCACCTGGTGCCTGGACAATGACTGAATGAGGATATCGTCCAGGTAACATTGGGCACAAACAGGGAGTGATCTCAAGTGAACGGCCAGCGCCACCAGCACCTTGGTGAAAACCCTCAGCGCTGAGGAAAGGCCTATACTCGTAATGGGAACCTGCATAACAGAAACGTAAACATTTTTGATGGGAAGGCCAAATTGGAATGTGCAGGTAGGCCTTGGTGAGATCGATAGAAGCGATGAGATTCCCCTTCCGTATGCTGCTTAAGATTAAGTGAAGTATGTGCATTTTAAACCACTTGTATATAATATAGCGATTCAAACGTTTTAAATCGAGAATCGCTCTCCACCCACCTGAGGATTTGGGGACCACAAATAAGATAGAATAAAACCCCTGCCCTTGCTGGTCCTCAGGAACCCGCTGAATGGCTCGAATGTCCATCAGGTGCCAGATGGCAACATCCATGAGTACCTGGATTTGAAGACACAGAACATCGAATGAAGAACCTTGGAGGGGTGGAGAGGAACTCTAGGGAGAGCCCAGATGACACAGTCTCCCTGACCTACACATCAGAGGTAATTTCCTCCCATTGCCCGGCGAACAGGGCCAGGCGACCCCCAATGGGAGGATTGAGTGGGGAATTACTTAGCACGATGGAAGGAGTGACCTCCTGAACCTCAAAAGGGCCACCGGTATTGTCTGCCCTTACTGGCCCTGTCCTGACCCTGTCTCTGTCTGGCCCCATACTGTCCCTGGAATCTCCCATAAGCCGGTCCCTGATCTGAGGCCTGAAAGGGGCACCTACTATAAGAGGAGTGACGAAAAGAACTCTTATGGGTGTAAGGAGGGAGGACCTTCCTCTTATCCCTTGATTCCACTAAGATAGGATCCAAGGCCTCCCCAAACAAAAGCTGACCCTTGAGGGGGGCAGACACCAAACGCCACTTATGGCATGTGTCCGCAGGCCAGCTGGCAGCCAGTGCATCCTCTGCACCACCACGGAAGCCCCCATCGCTCTGGAAGCGAAGCGGGCCGACTGGAGAGTGGCATCAGCTGAAAACTGGGCTGCAGCTAGCAATTTATTGAGGTCCTGATGAGCCCTGAAGTCTGAAACAGGGAGACACTCCTGAAGCTGCCGTAGCCATCGCAGCAACATGCAAGAGAAAAAGAGGCGATGGTAGACGCCCTCACTGCCCAGGCAGCTGCCTGGTGGGTCTTCTGGAGTGCCTGCTCCATCCTCCGGTCCTCCGGTCGCAGCAGTTCATCGGATTCGCCTGGCATGTGGTTTGAAGAGTATAATGGTAACACCGGGGCATCCACAGGAGGCACTGGGAGATGTTGTGCCAAATCTGCAGCCACATTAAAGTACCGTTTGTCTATGGAATTGGGCAAGGGCCCTGAAGCAGGGGAATGCCATTGTCGCAGGACTGTCTCCACAAAGAGAGGCGGAATCACCTCAGCTTCCGAGGTGGTCTCTTCAAATAAGGGATCTATAGTGAGATTATCCCTCTGTGGATCAGAGGGAATGGATCCCAGGTTGGCAGCGTTTTTTGCTTTAAATAAAAGCAATTTAAAGATGCCGGGGTGAAAAAGGCCCGACGAAGTCCTTCATCCTCTGAGAGGTCCAGGTCTAATTGGCCCTCCTCAATATCTGACTGGGATCCCAAGGAGCATTGAGGGGAATATCTCTCATAATATCTCTCCTGCCTGTGACAAGTCTCTGTGAAGGAGGAGGAAGCATGGGTCGCCGCCCTGACCGCTGCTGTGCCGGCATGAGCAGGTCTCCCCAGCTGTTTCATGCCTGCCTCAATGCCCTGTTTTATGGCCTCATTTATCATGCTCTGGATGTCTGTGTGATCAAACTGCGCCCGTGGTGAAGGGGCTCTAAGCACAGCTGCTGTAGGAGTAAATGTAGCTGACGGCAAGGAAACTGACTGGCCCCCAAGGGTCCCCTCATCATGTGGGGCCTCCCAGATATCACTGTCCTCAATCCGCAAATCTAGATTCTCTAGGGACATCGACTCAGAAAGATGCCGCGAGGCCACCTTCACTCGGCTGGTACTAGGACCTTCAGAAACCCCTAAGGCCGGCGAGGCCCGACCAGTCTCCTGTGGCCCTGTGCGACCGTGGCCAGATTTCACGCAGATGTTTTCTAGGGCCTTAGCTCTCCTTCTGGGCAGAGACCTTGGAAAGGTCAGAGGGAGGAGGAGTCTGTCTATGGGAGACTGCTCCCTGTGGGAGGAGGGTCTGGTTGATCCAGAACTAGCCTCATTAGGAGAGGAGACCCCCGTTTCCTTGTGCTTGGTGGTAGATCGGCCCCTGCTGTGCTTCCCATTGTGATCTGCCATTTAGGCAAGAGGGATCACTTCTGAATCAAACATGAAGCAAGGCTGGTACTAAAAGCACCTGTAAAATGGCCGCTGCTTCGGAGAATGGCCAATTGAAAGACAAAATGGTTGCCACACCGATCTGTGTCTAAGTAGTTAAAATGGCAGCCCTGACATCCGCGAAAATGGGCGGGAAGGCTCGGACGCCGGGCTCACCACAATTAAGGACATCGTCCTTCCAATAGCCTTATTGTAAATCGGGAGCCACCCACGGAGGATCGAGGCTGAACCGGCTTGTGGAGTGAAAACCCCTGCCGAAGGGTAGAGACCGGTGGCCGCTCAAGCGCGAAAGCTTCTGTGGCGAGAGTAACAGTTTGAGGTGTCTCTCCCTGGCCTAGCAGTAGTGTAGCGCGCAGCTACTCTGGCCGTTGGTCACCCGAGCGTGAGGCTCATGTGACAATCTGTCAAATTGGAAGCGCGATCAATTTAGGGAGCTGAAAGTTGTCCTAAGAGCAGAATTCCGTGGCCAAACTGCAATGCCTTTCAACAGCTGGAAAGACGGAGCAACGCTCCGGAGGCCAATGCAATGAAGATTGCTGGATCAAAGGGCCCTCGGCTGAGGCTTGGCTGGTGGCGAGAGCCGAAGTCCGTTGCCGCACTTGACCCAGCGATTGAAGATGAAATGGCAATCAACTGGGGAGAAAACTCACAAAAATCTTGTTGACTGAATGGAAATAACACCTCAAGAATTGGAGCTGGATTCACGCATCCTTTCTTGCCTGAGGATTGAGTCAAAGAGGGGAAATTGAGGCAAGAGGACGAAGATATCAATTTGTCAGACTCAGTCCTCATTGGCTGAAGGGACGGTGTCATCCCATTCTTGGAGGTTAGCTTCACCCATTATGGAGAATACCCTATTTTTGGCATTTTTACAAAAAACATCAACTTTACGACCAATTTGTAAACTATTGGAAAGCAGTAGGAGAATGACATTTTATATTCGAAAACCTTGTGTTGCTAAGTTATTACGCACAAAGTTTCATGTTTCTCATACCTTTCTTTCCAGAGATATAAAAAGTCAAACTTTAACCTTTGCACAGGTACGCCTGGTGCACCAATTGCGGCCATATTTGGAGAAGGAGGCTCTACTCACGGTCACTCATGCCCTTGTCACCTCCCGTTTGGATTACTGCAATGCGCTCTACATGGGGCTACCCTTGAAGAGTATTTGGAGACTTCAGCTGGTGCAAAATGCGGCTGCGCGCGCTGTGGTGGGTGTGCCAAGGTACACCCACGTGACACCTATACTCCGCCAGCTGCATTGGTTGCCCATCGGTCTCCGGGTACAATTCAAGGTGTTGATCATCATCTTTAAAGCCCTTCATGGCTTAGGACCAGGTTACCTTCGGGACCGCATTCTGCCTCATACTTCCCTCCGACCGGTTAGGGCTCACAGAGTAGGTCTCCTCCAGGTCCCGTCAGCCAAACAATGCCGGCTGGCGGGTCCTAGGGGGAGGGCCTTCTCTGTGGGGGGGCCCGTGCTCTGGAACCAACTTCCCCCAGAGACCCGAACCATCCCCACCCTGCTGGCCTTCCGAAAAGCTGTCAAGACATGGCTTTTCCTGCAGGCAGGGGGAGGAGACTAGCTCCATCTGAGCCCCCCCCCGGTATGACTGTTAGTGAACATTTTTTTATTGTTTGTGTATATGTTTTTTTAAATTGCTGTTTTTAAATCGTTGTTTATTATTGATGTTCTTATAAAATTGCTGTACGCCGCCCTGAGTCCCTCGGGAATAGGGCGGCCTAGAAGAACAAATAATAAATAAATAAATAAATAAACCTTTTTTTGAGCTGCAATAATTTTTGATCAACTTTGCTCCAAATTATCGAGATGGAGATCGCTAATGAGAATGTTTTTATTATTTTGTTTATTAGAGCACAAAAAGTTGTACAAGATGGCCAAGTTTTGTTTCTCTCAACAAAATATTGCCAGAGATATTATGCCTCAAAGTTGCTGGAACCTCAGAGTCATACTGTAGAAGGCTGTGGTATGGGGTCACACAAATGACTATATCTCCACAAGTATTGCATTGGCACACATAACACTTTACCAATGTTCACTGGGGACATGTATGCATGTTCCCACAAAAATTCATCAAAATACTTGATGGTCGAGCAGGGAGCCCTAGATCACTTGACATGGAATGACCCTTATTAAATCAGATATCTGATCTGAAGTCTAATGACAAAATGATCAAAAGATCTAGAAGTATTGTCCATTACTAAAATGGTAGTTTTACAGCTTAAAAAAGAAAGCAATAAAATGGAATGTGCCAATAGAAATGTGTATAATAAGAATCAATGGAAATAAAAAGTTTTCTTGCATAACACAAGAACTCAAGAACTTAAAGCTGAATGCTGGGAAATCTGATGGAGATTTTTACACATGTCCAGAATAAAGCAATGGGATGGCATTCCATAATTCTATAATTATTAATTTATTTTTAACAGCATTGCATTAAAAATCTAAAAAATATATAAAAAGCTGTAAGAAAAAGGTTAGAGAAAAAGTGATCAATAATAAAAGAACATAATTGTTAATTCATAATTTCCATATCCTATGATACTTTATGAGATTACGATACTGTGATCACCACTCTATAAAAAAGATGTTGAGACTCTAGAAAGAGTGCAGAGAAGAGCAACCAGATGATTAGGGGACTGGAGGCTAAAACATACAATGAATGGTTGCAGGAACTGGGCATGGCTAGTCTAGTGAACAGAAGGACCAGGGGAGACATGATAGCAGTGTTTCAATATTTGAGGGGCTGCCACAGAGAGGAGGGGTCAAGCTATTTTCCAAAGCACTTGAAGGCCAGACAAGGAATAATGGATGGAAACTAAACAAGGAGAGATTCAACCTAGAAATAAGGAGAAATTTTCTGATAGTGAGAACAATCAACCAATGGAACATCTTGCCTTCAGAAGTTGTGGGAGCTTCAACACTGCAAGCTTTCAAGAAGAGACTGGACTGCCATCTGTCAAAAATGGTGTAGGGTCTGCTGGGTTGGACTAGATGACCAACAAGATCCCTTCCAACTCTGTTAATCTGTATCTGTGGTTAACATAATGAATAAAATCTATCCAGATTTGATAAAAGAGTGATTCTAGTCTCTGAAAATATATACTTCTCTTTATTTTTTACAATGAAGTAATTTTAAATTTTAGTTTCGGTCAGCTAGGGATGCTACCTAACAGTACTTCCTATTCTAAACATTTGGCTGATAATAATAATAAAGATTCACTGAGGCTACTATTCTAGATAGGCTTATTGAATTGGGCTCAAGAAAACCAAATGGAGAATAGGAAAGAGACATAGCAAGACAAAGTATTACATGGCCAGTGCATTTAAAAAAAAGCAGACAAAGGGGGAACAATGGTTAACAACAAGAAAATTGACAAAAAAGACAGAGGGACTCATTTTGCTTCACTTGACCAAGTCTTAAGTACAAAGCCAGAATTGAGAAGACAGCAACAGACAGCAGACGTATTGAGTTGTAGAAAGACCAAACTGATCTTGATCTACAAGAAAGATCAAATGGAGAATAAGAGACATTGGAAGGCAAAGTATTACATGGCTGGTACATAAAAAAAATAGCAGACAATGTAGATAACAAGGCCTCGCAATAGTTAAGAGCAGGAAAATTGGAAAAAGAGACAAAGGGGCTAATTCTTGCTGCATAAAATCAATCAATCAATCAATCAATCAATCAATCAAATCTTTATTAGTCATAGACCAGCATTAGAATACAGAAATCACAGTTAATTAAAATGAAATACCAAATAAAAGAAATCTTTGTGTGTGTGTGTGTGTGTGTGTGTGTATTTCATTCAGAAAGTATTCAGACCTCTTTTGTCAATTTTGTTACGCTGCAGTCTGATTCTACAGTTGTTGAAATTTTTTCTCATTAATCTACACTTACTACCCCATAATGACAAAGTGAAAACATAAGTTTAAAAATGTCTGTAAATTTATTAAAAAGAAAAAACCTGAAGTATCACATTGGCATAAGTATTTAAACCCTTCACTCAGTCAATGTTGAAGCACCATTGGCAGCAATTACAGCCTTGAGTTTTTTGGGTATGATGCAACTGATCTGACTCTGATCTGATAATAGCATTTTAAGATAAAACAAGTTAGAATGATGAGGGGTTTAATAAAAAATGGAAATAATAACTCCTGCCATGCTCTTTAATGGAGGGGACAAAAGAGCATAACATGTACCATTACTTCACCATAACATGTACCGTTACTTCACATGTAATTACTTCACCATCGCATGGATAGGCTCAGGATCCAAAAACAATGGATTCAATAATGGGCCTTATCCAACAACATGAAATTTAATGTGGAGAAAAGCAAAGTTTTATATCTAAGCAGGAAAAATCAAAGGTACAAGTACAGATTAGGTGAAATCTGGCTCAAAAATAGTAACTCAAAAACTTTAAGAACAAATGCAATAAATGCTGCCACTGAAAAGAAACTGAAGACATAATGAACCATTTATTTGGGGGTTCAAGAAGATTGCATAGACTAACTACAAACAATGGCATGACAAAGTAGCAACATTGATGCATTGGAATATCTGCAAGAAAAAAACATTTGCCAGCAAGGAAGTAATGGGAATACAAAATAAACAAAGTTATAGAAAATGAAGAAGATAAGGTCCTCTGAGACGTTACAATTCAAACAAGCAAGCACCTACCTCATAACACCTCAGACTTAACAATTGTAAAAAAAAATCTGGATAGTGGATGTTGCAGTACCTTTAGACAGCAGTAAGAACTGGAGAAAATCATAAAAAGCAAAGACTGGCAAATGAAAGTAGAACAATTGTGCAGAAGGAAGCAAATATATTATCAATAGTAATAGGCACCTTGGGTGTAATCCCAAAATATTTGGAGAACCACCTGAACACGATTAGCATTCCTAAACCAGCATCAGTTATTTGCACAAGGCAGTTTTACTTGGAATAGCTTACATCTTACATCCTGCAACCAAATCTTTAATATTATTAAACAGCAACATTTGCCTACTTCAGGTACCTGGGAAGGACTCACTGGTTGTATAAAATGCCAAATCCAGCTAAACATCTAGGTGACTGTGCAATCAACCATATTATTATATTATAACAATATAATAGTATAATAATTTAATATAAAATATTGTATATTATTTATTTGTTTTATATACTATAGATGCAATATTATAGTAAAGCAAAATAATATAATAACATTAATAATATTATCTGGCAAATTATTGAAAGTTTAGAATCAAGACCTGAAGCTTTAGAATGAATCTGGTGCAGCCCAGATAGAAGAACAGTACCGGAAACTCCACTTTTTTATTTATATTTTATCTATATGTAAAATTTATCATACTATTTTTAAATCTCATTCCAAAAGGTTTTCTAGCTTTTGCAAGCATGGCTTAGAAAACAAAAGTAGAAAAACAATGTCATTGCAATAACATGAATTCCATTAGAATTTCAGTGATGGTCTCCAACAATTTCAAAACTGTGCTTTGTCATTTCTTATGTTTATTTTTTTTAATACCTGCTAGGTTTCATTCTTTTGGCTAAAACTGCAGATTTCTTGAATGTATAGGCGTGATCTGAGGTAAAATGCAAAAGAGATGCTTTTCGGTCACATTCTGTTACGGGACAATCATCTAAAAAAAAAATCCAATAAGACAATCACTTATATAGATATTTTGAAAACAATATATGAATCCAAACTAGCAATTTTAATAAAAATGTTATTAAATATAATATTAATAAGATAATATTAAATAATATTAATTATTTAATAATTTTAGAATGTGTATTTCAAAAAATAAATGACAAAGAATTAATTTTAAAAAATATATACATAAAAATAAAGGAATTAAACACATATACATGTATACACACACATACATATACACATACAAACACACACACAAAAAACACCCTGCCTTTATTATTTTTACAAATAACACAGTGAAGTGAATGTATCTAATATGCCTTTCTCTTCCTATTTTCCCCACAATAACCCTGTGAGGTGAGTTGGGCTGAGAGAAAGTGAATGGCCTAAAGTCCCCCAGCTGGCTTTCATGACTACAGGCAGGACTTGAATTCACCATCTCCTGCTTTCTACCCTGGTGCATTAACTACAAAACCAAAATATCATGAAAGTCTCATTTAGGCATTTGCAGTCTCATGTTATCTTAAAACATTTTAAATGGGAACTAGGAAATAATTAACCACAAAAACTGACTCATACTGGTCTCTATTTTATTATTCTGCTTCGCTCTCTATAAGCAGAAAATCTAACTCATCTTAACAGAGTAACCCAATATCAGAGTTGGAAGGAACCTCAGAGGTCTTCTAGTATAACTCCCTGCTCAAACAGGGGACTCTATACCAGTGATGGCTAACCTTTTTTATGTTGGGTGCCAAAAATGCGAGCGCACACATGCAATAGCGTGCGCGTGTGCCGGCACTCTTAATGTGCCCAATGGGCCTACTGGAAATTTGTTTCCGAAGTTCCGGTAGGCCCGTTGGGCCCGTTTGTCACCCTCCCCAGGCTCCGGAGGCTTTCCTGAAGCCGGGGAGGGCGAAAAATGGGCCCAACGGGCCTACCGGAAGTTCAGAAACGATCCATTTCTGGCTTTCGGAGGGCCTCGGGGGGGGGAGGCCATTTTCACCCTCCCCAGGCTTCAGGAAAGCCTCTAGAGCCTGGGGAGGGCGAAAAACCAGCCCAACTGGACTACCAGAAGTTCATTTCGGCCCTCTGGAAGGCCGAAAATCAGCTGGCCGGCATGCGCATGCACGCTGGAGGTGATGGCTCATGTGCTGGCAGATATGGCTCCATATCTGTGGCTCCATATCTGTGGCACGCGTGCCATAGGTTCGCCATCACAGCTCTATACCATTTGAGACAGATGGCTGTCCAATCTCTTAAAACCTCCAATGATCAAGTACTCACAACTTCTGGAGGCAAGGCATTTCACTGATTGTTCTTAATGTCAGGAAATTTCTCCTTAGTTCTAGGTTGGATCACTTTTTGATAATTTATATCCATTACCATCCATCCTTAGATGCTTTGGAGAATAGGTCAATTTTCTTTGTGACAGCCACTTAAATACTGGAAAACTGCTTTAATGTCATCCATAATCTTTGTTTCCATTAGACTAGACCAAGGGTCGGAAATTGCGGCTCGCGAGCCAAACGTGGCTCTTTGGGCCCTCTGCCATGGCTCCCTGTCCCATCACTGAATGCCCCGCCCCTCGCCCTCCCTTCCCTTGCCTCACGTTCTCCCTTTCCTCCGATGGGAATCATCGCGGGAGATTCCACCTCCCTCCATCCTGAATCATGCGCGATGATTCCCATCGGAGGAAAGGGAGAACATGAGCCGGGAGGTGGCCCCGGACCCGCGAAGGGGTGTGTGCGTGTGTGTTTGTGAGAGCGCGAGCCGGAGAAGCCGGGTGTGGCGCATGCGTACTGCGCTGCCCCAGACCTGCCGCGGCCACAGTCACTTCCTGCCCTACCGTTGGGACGCTCTGCGGGAGCACTTCCCTTTCCCCCTCCTCGGCAGAGGCAGGGTCGGCGCGGCTGCCTGTGAGAGGACTCGGCTGGCGCCTGCTGTCACCTTCCGCTGCCTGGAGAACCTCGGGCGCTTGGCGCCGACCTCCGGCTTGCCTGCCGCGCGCGCTGCCGTCCCGTCCGAGAGCCTCCGAGCGGAGTGCGCTTGGTGGGCTAAATCGCTGCCTTTCTCCTCCTCCGGCTTAAGGCAAGAGGCACGCGGGCGGGAGACGCGGGCAGGAGCTGGTGGCGGCTGCGGTCGGGCTGAGGGAGCGCGCAGCTGAGAGGCATCTCGCTCGGGGAGGAACCTTCATCTGGCTCTGCTTCCAGAGCGAGCGAGCGAGAAGGGAAGTGAAGGGAGGCAAGCAGCCCGCTCTGCCACTCAAGCCAGCGGCCGCCGGAAGCTGGCTTGAGTGGCAGAGCGGGCTGCTTGCCTCCCTTCGCTTTCCTTCTCACTCGCTCGCTCGCTCTGGAAGCGGAGCCAGACAAAGGTTCCTCCCCGTGCGAGATGCCTCTCAGCTGCGCGCTTTCTTGGCCCCACCGCAGCCGCCACCAGCTCCTGCCCACGTCTCCCGCCCGCCCGCCTGCCTCTTGCCTTAAGCCGCCAGCTGACAGCCAGCAGGCGACTGAGACGCAGGGTAGCATCGGGTCTCTTTTCTTCACCTGGGAAAAAGGATCTTGCGGTGCTGAGCGCTAGGAAAGAGGGAAGAAGAGAAAAGGGAAGGAAGGAAGGAAGGAAGACCAGAGATGAAAGGAAGGAAGGAAGACCAGGAAGGAAGACCAGAGATGAAAGAAAGAAAGAAAGAAAGAAAGAAAGAAAGAAAGAAAGAAAGAAAGAAAGAAAGAAAGGAAGGAAGGAAGGAAGGAAGGAAGGAAGGAAGGAAGGAAGGAAGGAAGGAAGGAAGGCCAGGAAAGAAGACCAGAGATGAAAGGAAGGAAGGAAGGAAGGAAGGAAGGAAGGAAGGAAGGAAGGAAGGAAGGAAGAAGAAATAAGACAGACAGACAGAAAGAAAGAAGTTAGGAATGAAGGAAGACAGAAAGAAAGAAAGAAAGAAAGAAAGAAAGAAAGAAAGAAAGAAAGAAAGAAAGAAAGAAAGAAAGAAAGAAAGAAAGAAGTTAGGAAGGAAGGAAGATGAAAGAAAGAAAAAGAGAAAGAAAGAAGTTAGGAAGGAAGTAAGACAGAAAGAAAGAAGGAAGGAAGGAAGAAGAAAGAAAGAGAAAGAAAGAAAGAAAAAGAAAGAAAGAAGTTAGGAAGTTAAGGAAGGAAGGAAGGAAGGAGAGATGAGAGGGAGAGAGAGAGAAGATAGATAGATAGATAGATAGATAGATAGATAGATAGATAGATAGATAGATAGATAGATAGATAGATGATAGATAGATAGATAGATAGATAGATAGGTAGGTAGGTAGGTAGGTAGGTAGGTAGGTAGGTAGGTAGGTAGGTAGGTAGATAGATAGATAGATAGATAGATAGATAGGTAGAAAGGTAGAAAGGTAGATATGGATGGAGAGAGAGAGATAAAGAGATGGAAAGGGGGAGATGAGAGGGAGAGAGAGAGAAGATAGACAGACAGATAGATAGATGATAGATAGATAGATAGATAGATAGATAGATAGATAGATAGATAGATAGATAGATAGATAGATAGATAGATAGATAGATAGATAGGTAGGTAGGTAGGTAGGTAGGTAGGTAGGTAGATAGGTAGATAGGTAGATAGGTAGATAGATATGGATGGAGAGAGAGAGATAAAGAGATGGAAAGGGAGAGATGAGAGGGAGAGGGAGAGTAGATAGATAGATGATAGGTAGGTAGGTAGGTAGGTAGATAGATAGGTAGGTAGGTAGGTAGGTAGATATGGATGGAGAGAGAGAGATAAAGAGATGGAAAGGGAGAGATGAGAGGGAGAGAGAGAGAAGATAGACAGACAGACAGACAGACAGACAGATAGACAGACAGACAGACAGACAGACAATATGGATGGAGAGAGAGAGATAAAGAGATGGAAAGGGAGAGATGAGAGGGAGGGGGAGAGAGAGAGAGAGAGAGAAAAGGGTTTTGTGGTTCCCAGTTCTCTGTCCTAATGACCGGCTGGGTGGGTGTGGCTAGGAGGTCATGTGACTGGGTGGGAGTGAGTGATGTCAAATTGGCCACGCCTACCCAGGTTTTGTGGCTCTCGGTGGGTTTTTTTCTGTGGGAAACGGGTCCAAATGGCTCTTTGAGTGTTTAAGTTTGCCGACCCCTGGACTAGACATTCCCAGTTCCTGCAAATGTTCTTCCTATATTTTAGCCTCCAGTCCCCTATTCATCTTTGTTGCTCTTCTCTTAACCTTTTCTAGAGTCTTAATATCTTTTTTGGATTGTGTGACCAAAACTGGATGAAGTATTCCAAGTGTGGTCTCACCAGTGCAGTATAAAGCAGCACTAACACCTCATGTGATCTTGGTATTATCCCTCTGTTGATGGAGCCAAGGACTGCATTGGCTTTTTTGACAACCATAGCACACTGCTGGCTCATATTTGGTTGTCTACTAGGACTCCTAGATCCATCTCATATTTACTATTAATGAGCAAGCTACCACCTATCCTATATTTGTATTTTCTTGCCTAAGTGTAAAACCTTACTTTTCTCACTGAACTGTATTTTGTTGGATAGGGCCCAGTGCTCCAATCTGTCAAAATTCTTTTGGATCTTGAGTCTATCTTCTAAAGCAGGGTGTAAAACTCGTGTCGTCATGGCAGGGTCATGTGACATATCAGAACTTTTTCCCCCTTCGCTAAACCAGGCAAGGGCATGGCCAGCACGTGATGTATCCAGCCCATGGGCCACGAGTTTGACAGCCCTGTTCTAAAGTGTTGGCTATTCCTTCCAGCTTGGTGTCATCTGCAAATTTTATGAATTCCCTTTCTATCCCCTCATCTGAACCATTTATGAAGAGTACCTGTGCCTAGGATAGAACCTTGAGGTACTCACTGCATGTCTTCCTTCATGTAGATGTAACTCCATTAAAGATTACCGTATTTTTTGGAGTATAAGACGCACCTTTTTACTCCCAAAAAGAGGGTGAAAACTTGGGTGCGTCTTATACACCAAATGTAGCCCCACCCAGCCACCCCCACCCTTTGGCCTCTGCCTCCCAGCAATTTACCTCCTTGCAGCAAACAGAACAGAGCCTGTTAAGCCAAGCAACTAATTATCAGCTTCCCGACTCTCAGCTGGTCTCTTATTTTCCCTTTTTATTGGAATTATGCTAGATTGGGCTTCTATAATCTGTTTTTCAGAATTTCCCAAACTTCTTGGATTGTTTTTCCATTAAGGGTTTCTATTTGTATAATTTTTCCAAATTTTCTCTAAGTTTGTTGAAATCAGCTCTTTTAAGGTCCAAGTTACTAGTTTGACTTTCTTCTTCCATATTTGTGCTTCCATTATGTTGAATTCCAATAACACATGGTTATTCTTGGCAAAGTTCCTGAAATCAACTCCTTCTATTATATCATTTTTATTAGTGAAAATTAAGTCCATTAATAACTAACCCTGTATTTCTCTTCTCTACTTTTTGAGAGGCACAGCTGTCTGCTAGATTCCTCAGGAACCTGTTTGATCTCCCACTAGGTGCAGAATTTGTCTCCTAGTTGACGTCAGGATAGTTACCGATGTCATTACTATTGTGGTATGCTTTCTGCACACCTTTAAATAACTGGTTAGCGAAAAATTCATCTATTTCCTTTGATTGGTTGGGTGGTCTGTAACATATACCAATGGCAATGTCATTTTTTTTCCTTTTATATTAACTCAAATGAATTCAAGGAGGTTTTCATCATTGTTTTGTTGAATTTCTATAGAGGTATAATTTTTTATATATTGCGCAACTCCACTTCTTCTCCACTTCTTCTATTAGTTCTTATTTTATTTTATTTTTTAACAATCCTTCTATCTGTATGTTCTAGTCATGGTTTCAACCTGCCGAATTTTGGTAATGGCAACAATGTTATATCTGCCCTCATGTGCCTAGGACTTCAAGTTCATCTGGTTTGTTCCTCATACTCCTCCTAAAATAGGAGATGTAGGAAGCAAATACAGGATCACTAAAAAGGATTCAAATGCCTATACACTAACACTCAGCCTAAGTGTATAGGCCAGTGATGGCGAACCTTTTTTCCCTCGGGTGCCAAAAGTGTGCGCGTGCGCACTGTCACACATGCCCGAGTGCCCACACCCATAATGCAATGCCCCTTCCACACGTCCCACCCCCTGCACATGCGCGCACACAACCCCCGCGTATGTGCATGCAACCCCCCGTTTTGGTCTCACATCTCAAAATAGCGGTGGGAGGGGGGGAAAGCCTCCCATCTCCAAACGGAGCTGTGAGTGGGGGGTAAGCCTCCTTTCCCCAAATGGAGCTGGGAGGGGGGGAAAGCCTTGCATGCCCAAACAGTGCTGGGGTGGAATCTCAAGAGATCTGGGAAGGCAGGGGCCGCAGAAAGTGAGGAGAAAGCATGCTTGTGTCTGACCTGAAAATCAGCTGGCCGACGGGAGGCAAGCACACATGCGCGTGTCTGCAGAGAGGGCTCTGCATGCCACTTGTGGCATGCGTGCCATAGGTTCGCCATCACGGGTATAGGCATTTGAGTCCTTTTTAATGACCCTGTGTTTACTTCCTCTATCTCCTATTTTATATTTAAGTTCCCCTTCTTTCTTATTATTTGTTGCTTTCTCTTTGGATTTATACTAGGAATTAGCTTCTGAAAATTTGTCTCCCTCCCCCTCCAATTTTAGTTTAAAGCTCTTTGGATACGGCTAGCAACTTTGTTTCCAAAGACATTCTTCACAGTTCTTGTGAGGTGAAACCCATCCCCTGACAAAAGCCCCTCGTGTAGGTTTTGAAGATCCATATCTTCAACTAAATCACACCATGATAGTTTCCCCCCCACAAGGGGTTATATAGTTGTAGTATACACTGGCCAGCAAGGAAAGGTGCACAGCTTTCTACTGGAGATCAACATTTCAAACCTATGTTTCCTATTTCATTTTGACTAACACATCTAGGAGAATAATCTGTTGTCTTCTAAAGCCATGGAATATTTGGTTCTTCTGTTTTATTTTAGATATATAACTCCAATACTGAAAAAAAATAGACAACGGATTCCCCCAACTATTCTACAGTGGCTTTGAAAGTTAGTTTTTTCCAAGAAAAAAAATCTTTACTTCAGAAAATCCCATAAAGAGATGGTGTATGTCTGTGGTGGATTGTATCAGGCTAATGGTTCCTACATCTATTCTTCCTCTGCTCCAATCTCCTCCAACAACTAGATAGAATTATATATTTTACATCTACCAATATTACATGCAAACATAACCCACCAGAAGAAGAAATGTGAAGATCTCTATAGTTGTCTCCTGCAACCACCTGAAACCAGCAAATAAATTGTATGCACTGGAATCACTCAAACTATAGATAAATTATTAAAAATTGAAGTTTAATCCATAATCTGGCCTCCTGGCCAACAGTAAAATTTATGCAAGCCTACTTACCTAACTGTTTGAGATTAGGAAGCATATGTACAACAAAAAGGCGATAATCTGATTCATTTTTAACAACAGGATTCAGTCGGAAATCCACAACTTGAAGTGCAGTTAAATTGTGGAGTCGTAGCACTTCTGATAAAGAGGAGATGTGATTGAAGTAGAGATTGAGCTTTTCTAAGTATGTGAGATGTTTAAGGCCCTGTTTTAAAATATAAATAGATAGAATCTTCCTCAGTAACCTTACTCTTGTAAAATGATTAAAACAGAATTGTGTTGCAAGATCCTCTTTTTCATACATATGTTTTATAATACTCGTGCAAAAAAGGGGGAAATGTACATCATTCAATTTGCTCCCCCTTGGCACTCCCCCTTGGCGATCATCCACATATAGTGGATGCCTCTGTAAAGAGGATATATCAGATGAGCACTGGAATAATGCTTATTTCTCAGTATCTCACTCTTGTCAGATATTTCAGATGTGTAGGCTGCTAAATTATAGATCAATTTACAATGATGCATAAAAGTCAGTGAACTCTATTGAATTTTCAATGTTTATGCATACAGTCTAAAATATGATCTATTTTCCACACAAGTTCCAAAACTAAACGAAGAGTACTGTTAAACAAATTAGTTCAAAAACATTATATTTGTTCATTTATTCATTGAAGAAAATTGCTCACCTGAACTAAAATAAATATTTTAACACATAGCAAGTGCCTTTTATTTTCCACATTTTAAACATTTGCCTCAATAATCCCTTTAATATTTGTTACAGAGCAGTTTTATTCTGCACATATGGAAAATCTCTACACATGTGCTTTATTATATCAGGATATTTTCACACTACGATCATTTCAATTGTTAGGTGATAAAGAGAGTATTTAATAAATCCAAAAATAAAATCCCCAATATACAATGGAAAATATACAAACTCCCAAAACTTTTTACCTCCAGTGTAGTCAGTGCATTGCGTGAGAGGTCAAGAGATTTCAGATAAACAAACTTTTTCAAGGAGTTTCCTAAATGAGTGATCTTTTCATACACTCCAGGAAGAGACAAGGATCGGATATCAGCTGAAATGAAAACATTGCTGGCAATTTAATATAATGACTTACTTTTGACAGTACTTATAAAAAAGGAGGGAAAAAATACACCGAGTTGGAGGGATTTAAAAAGCAGAGAATTACCAATAGAGAAGAATATTTGTAGCTCAGAGTTGAATTACCATAGATAACATCATCATAATTCCTTGATTGGTGTGCTGTTTATGGCAAGGAACTACTAACTCAGATAATCATAATGAAAACAATGGCCTAATAAGAACCATGAAGAAGACAGGGCAAGCCACACAACCTCACATAGGCACACACAGAGAACAAACCCCAGTACATTTTAGCATTGATTATAAATTATCTAGATGGATAACCAAGCTTAAAGAGCACCAAGGACCTCACAATCAAAAGAATTGTAAGGCATGATTTTGGCGATTGCTTCCAACTTCAAAAATGTAAATTAAAACATTCCAGATAAATGACTACCTATTCTCTGTTTGCACATATTTACTGAAGAGAAGCCTATCATTTGATTAGATAATTGATTCTATTGCACAGTGATTTAATGATTAGTATTTTTTCTGTAATATTCAATTAAATTCTGCCTATCCTTCCCTGAAATCCATTACAGGTAATGCTCAACTTACAACCATTCATTTAGCCACTGTTCACTGGCACTGAAAAAAGTGACTTACTGCTTGCACTTACAACCATTGCAGCATCCCCATGGTTATTTGATCAAAATTCAGACATTTCACAACCTGCATATATTTAGAAAGGTGACAGCATGCTGAGGTTATGTGATGGAAACCTTCCCATCCACCTTCCAACAAGCAAAGTCAATGTAGGAATTCACTTAATGACCCACACAATTCACTTAAAAGCTGCAATTATTTGCTTAATAACTATGACCAAAAAGGTCATAAAATTGGGTACAACTAATTTAAATAACCACCTTGTTTAGCAATAGATATTCTGGTCTCAAATTGAGAACTACCTATATGCCTTCTACTGCATTCTGGAACTGAAATAGAACTTGCATACACATCCTCACACATCCAGACATACACGAGACACAGACACATATACATAATCATACAACTTTTTTTATAACCATAGCACCCATAATTGATATTCAGTTTGTAATCTCTTATTCTAGATTCATTTCCTTATGCACCAACCTAGCTATTTCCCATCTTAAACTTATGTACCTGATTCTGCTTTTTAAATGAAGACCATATGATGAATAGAATAACAGAGTTGGAAGGGACCTTGGAGGTCTTCCAGTTCAACCCCCTGTTTAGGCAGGAAACCCTACACCACTTCAGACAAATGGTTATCCAACATCTTAAAAACTTCCAGTGTTGGAGCATTCACAGCTTCTGGAGGCAAGTTGTTCCACTGATTAATGGTTCCAACTGTCAGGAACTTTCTCTTTGAGAAAACACTAGAGACAATATATTTGTCTCTAGTGTTTTTTAAGCCAAATTATCTAAACAACCAACATAGTTTTGCATTTTACTAATACCTTTTGCAACATTAGCCTTCTCTTCCAATAATGCATCATCTACAAATCTGCTAAACTTGCCCCTTGCTCATTCATCCAGATCATTAACAAAAATGTTGAGAAGTAGACAACTGAGGACTAAACTTTGGGGCATTCCACTTGATGCAAATAGATAAGGTGCTGTATTAGAAACCTGGAGGCTGTGAATGGGCAAAATAAGAGGCAGAAATATTTATTTGGAGGTTTTTCTATGCCACCCTACTCCCTGAGGACTCAGGGCAGCGTACAACATTTTAAGAAAACAACCAACCAAATCATTAAAAAACAATTTAAAAAACAATTTAAAACACCTATAACACCAAACATACATGGGGGAGAATTATGTATTCTCTATTGATTTATACAAAATAAAAGCGAGATATATAGGTAATGATTTTAAAAACCTGCAGTGAGGAATAAAATAGCTAATAGTTTTTGAAAATCACAAATCATATTTTCAAAAATGTTTTTATTAGTTTCTTTAAATTTGATTTTTTTAAACAATTATGTAGCCATTTTCTCATCCAGCTCACAGATCCAATCATCACTATGTACTTTGACAAATGCTTTCTGGAAATTAAAATGATTAAATTTATGGTAGAGTGTCTTGTTATCTGAGGGATCACCTATCTCAATTAAATTTAATCATTTAATCTCCAACAGATTATTGAGGCAGAGTAGATATGCTCCAGATCTCCTCAAGTTGAATACTGCTAATATGCGGGATAAAGTAAATGTATGTTTTTTGTTGTTGCCCCTGCCCTCTGAAATAGTAACCCCCATATGTATAGCGCCCATTACCACTGAATTCCACAAGATCCCTAAAACCTAGCTCTGTTCCCAGATTATTGTGACTTGGAGCCTCTGTCACATTTTATTATATGATTATTTCTTGTCCAGGCTGCCATTTTAACTGTTTTGATAGTACATTTGGATATTGTAAACCACCAAATGGAGTGGGCAACCATAAATAATAAATATATTTATTTACTAAAACTTATATCCATCCAGGCTCCAGAAACTTTAAGTGGATAACAACAAAACTAACAAAAATTAAATAACAAACCCATTTAAGATTAAATTGTCCTACACTGCAAAATGGGATGACTTATGGACAGTGGACATCAAATGGGAAGATGCCAAAGACGCTGCCGCAGATATAATTCATTTCAAGAACCTTGCTGCCCTATGCACTTTGCATGAAAGAACCAATGATGGTCATGATACTGCAAAATCTCAAACTCTAAACATTCTACTAAAAAGTCTTGTGAATTTACAAAAAGATAGAAGTATGAGAATGTTATGCATGGCAGAGCAAGAATACAGTTTGTCCTCACTTGCTGATTGTAATTGGGACAGGCAACACCATCGCTAAGTGGTGTGGCCATTAAATAAAACATATTTATGTGACCATGCTGCCTTATGATGGCTGTAGTCATTAGCAAATCACCAGTCATTTAGTATGTCCATGTAACCGCAAGTTGCAAGTTCCTGCTGGATTTCCCATTGACTGTTAATTAGAAGCTGACTAGGAAGATTGCAAATGATCATTATGTGATCAAGATGATGCAATGGTTGCAAATGTACCCTAGTTGTTAAGCACCCCAATAGTGATCAAGTGACTATGGGGACACTATGACACCTACACTTTAAAGGCTGGTTGTAAATCTCCTTTTTCACCACCATTGTAATTTCAAATGTGGCTGAGAACCTAACCAAAATAATAAAGACCACAGATTACTATCCTTTTCTACTACTACTGTGTTTCCCCGAAAATAAGACCCTGTCTTATATTTTTTTGAAACCTGAAATAAGCGCTTGGCCTTATTGCCATGCACTTAAAAAACCGATTAGGCTTATTATCAGGGGATGTCTTATTTTGGGGGAAACAGGGTATATGTAGGGACGAATGATATGAAAATGAATCTGAAAACAATATTGAGTGATTATGAGCAGCTAGGCAAGAAATTTAAGGAGTTAGGTGCACAAGTAGTTTTTTCATTTGTACTTCCAACGAAAGGTCAACATCCAGTAAGAGAACAAAGGATTCTAGAAGTGAACCTCTGGCTAAAGGGTTGGTGTCGCCAAGAGAACTTTGGATTCCTGGACCATAGTCTACACTACCTCCATGATGCGCTTTTGGCAAGGAATGGGCCACACCTCATAAAAACTGGGAAGAATGTTTTCAGAAAACAACTGGCTTAACTTATCAGGAGGACTTTAAACTAAAATTGAGAGGGGAGGGTGACCAATCGTTAGGATCTCTAGGACCTAATTCCAAGCAAAAATATCTAGGAAATAAATCAAATAATGAGAGAAGGAGCGATGGGAAGGAAGACAAACTCAAACACTAAATAGGAGAAATTGCATACCTAAAGTCAGAGATAAAGATTTCAAATACCTATATACAAATGCTCAAATTTTGGGGAACAAACAAGGTGAACATGAATTATTAATACATGATGGTAAATACGATATAGTTGCAACTATTGAAACTTGATGGGATGAAACCCATGACTAGAACATACTGATACAAGGATACAAACTGTTCAAAAAATCCAGACCCCATAAAAGATGAGGTAGAGTTGCACTATATATAAAAGACCACTATATTGCTACAAAAATGCACAAAACCAAAGAAAAAAACCTCCTAGAATGCATATAGGTCAATATAAAAGAAAAAAGAAGAATGACATTGCCATAGATGTATATTACAGGCCATCCAACCAAACAGCAAAAATAGATGTACTTTTTGCTAACCAATTAACAAATATATGTAGGAAACACATTACAATAGTAATGGGGGACTTCAGTTACCCAGATATCAACTGGAAGAACTAATTCTACATCAAGTGAGAAATTGAATAGGTTCCTGACCAACCTGACTTTGTTGTCCAAATGATAGAGGAGGGAACTAGAGGGACAGCCATACTGGACTTAATTCTTGCAAACAGAGAAGAAGTGATAGAGGGAATGAAACTGCAGGAACCTTGGGTGAGAGTGACCATGTCATACTAGAATTCAACATAACACAAACACAAGTAATAGAACATAATGATACCAGAGTCCTAGATTTTAAAAGAGCTGATTTTAACAAACTTAGAGAGAACTTGGAAAAGATTACTTGGATGAAAATCCTAAAGGGGAAAACAACTGGAGAAGTTTGGGAAATAATAAAAGGCTAGTCCAGCACAATACCACTGAAAAAGAAAAATAAGAAATTGAAGAAGAAACCAGCATGGCTGCCCAAAGATCTCTCTGATAAACTGAATGACAAAAATGGATAAGTACAAAAAATGAAAGAGGGACACCTAACTGAGACAGAATATCAGCAGATAGCCAGGTTCTGCAAAGACAAAGTCAGGAAAGCAAAGGCTCAGAATAAACAAAGACTTGCAACAAAAGTCAAAGATAATTTTAAAAAGTTTATTTCAACATATAAATAACAAGAAAAAAATCAAAAAAACAGTCTGTCCACTAAAGAGAGAAGATGGCAAGAAAGTAACAGGCAGTACAGAGAAAGCAAAGCTGCTTAACTAATTATTTGCATCAGTCTTTAAGCAAAAAGAAACTGTACCCTTCCTACCAAAAACATAACTGTAAACGACAGACTAGAAATAAAAGTTAGAATAAGCAAAAAAAAAAGGGGGGGGAGAGAACGCCTGTCTGATCTTGATGAATATAACTCACCAGGACCTGACAGACAAATGTATCTTTTCTTTTATGTACACTAAGAGCATATGCATCAGAGACAAATTCCTTGTGTATCCAATCACACCTGGCCAATAAAGAATTCTATTCTATTCTATTCTATTCTATTCTATTCTATTCTATTCTATTCTATTCTATTCTATTCTATTCTATTCTATTCTATTCTATTCTATTCTATCCCAGAGTTCTAAAGGAGCTGGCAGACGTTAGCTCAGAACCATTGTACCACATCTTTCAAAAATCCTGGAGCATAGAAGTACCTGACAATTGGAAAAAGGCTCATGTGGTGCCCATCTTCAAAAAAAGGGGGGGGGGGAAACAGACTCAGGAAACTACAGATCAATCAGCCTAACATGAATACCTGGGAAGATACTGGAAAAGATAATCAAAAAACAGATCTGCAAACATCTAGAAACAAATAAAGTAATAACTAGAAGTCAGCACAGGTTTGTTAAAAACAGATCATGCCAAACCAATTTTCTTTCATTCTTTGACAAAGTGACTAAATTAGTAGACCAGCAAAATGCTGTGGACATAGTATACTTAGACTTCAGCAAAGCATTTGACAAAGTAGATCACAACCTACTTCTTGGTAAGCTAGAAAAAGTGGGTAGATAGCATCACCACCACATGGATATGTAACTGGCTGACAAATCATACTCAATGAGTAGTCCTTAATGGTATGTCTACATTGAGGGAAATAAGCAGTGGGGTACCACAAGGTTCCTTCTTAGTCCCAGTACTCTTCAATGTCTTCATAAATGACTTAGAGGAGGGAGTAGAACAAGAACTTATTAAATTTGCAGATGATAATAAGCTGGCAGGAATTGCCAACACCCTATATGATAAGCTCAAGATACAGATGGATCTTAACAGACTAGAACACTGGGCCCTATCTAACAAAATGAAATTCAATGTAGAGAAAAGTAAAGTCTTACATTTTGACAAGAAAAACCAAAAGTGCACATATAGATTGGGTGAAACCTGACTTAATAGCAGCAATTGTGAAGGGATCCTGGAGTCTTAGTGGACAATCAATTAAATATGCACCAGCAGTGTGTGGCAGCAGCCAAAAATCCTAAATTGCATTAACAGAGGAATTCAATCAACATTACGTGAGGTATTAATACCACTCTATAAAGCCTTAGTAAGACTACATCTAGAACACTGCATCCAGTTTTGGTCACTACACTCTAGAAAGATGTTGAGACTCTAGAAAGAGTTCAGAGAAGAGCAACAAAGATGATTAGGGGACTGGAGGCTAAAACATGAAGAACAGTTGCAGGAACTGGACATGGCTATTCTAGTGAAGAGAAGGACCAGGGGTGAGAGGATAGCAGTGTTCTAATATTTGAAGGGCTGCCACAGAGAGGAGGGGGGTCAACCTATTTTCTAAAGCAGCTGAAGGCCAGACAAGGACTAATAGATGGAAACTGATCAAGGAGAGATTCAACCTAGAAATAAGGAGAAATTTTCTGATAGTGAGAACAATCAACCAATGAAACAGCTCACCTTCAGAGGTTATGGGTGCTTCATCACTGGAAGCTTTCAAGAGACTGGACAGCCATCTATCAGAAATGGTATAGGGTCTCCTGTTTGATCAGTTGTACATCTCCACCCCGTCTCAATTTGGGGAAGCCGTAGACGTAATGGACCGCTGCCTGGCCGATGTTAGGGTCTGGATGGGGAAGAACCGGCTAAAGCTTAACCCTGACAAGACTGAGTGGCTGTGGATATTGCCTCCTAAGGACTCGACCAACTGTCCCTCCTTGATTCTTGGGGGGGAGAAATTAGCCCCCTCAGAACGGGTCCGCAATTTGGGTGTCCTCCTAGACCCACAGCTAAAATTGGAACAACATCTTTCAGCTGTGGCTAGGGGGACCTTTGCACAAGTACGTCTTGTGCACCAATTGCGACCCTACTTGGAGAAGGAGGCACTTCTTACAGTCGCTCATGCCCTTATCACCTCACGGCTGGATTACTGCAATGCGCTCTACATGGGGCTACCCTTGAAGAGTGTCCGGCGACTGCAATTGGTGCAAAATGCAGCTGCGCGAGCTGTGGTGGGTGTACCTAGATGCACCCACGTAACACCTATCCTCCGCCAGTTGCATTGGCTGCCCATTAGTCTCCGGATCCAATTTAAGGTGTTGGTCGTTACCTTTAAAGCCCTACATGGCTCAGGGCCAGGTTATCTTCGGGACCGCATCCTGCCGCATACCTCCCTACGACCGGTTAGAGCCCACAGAGTCGGCCTCCTCCAGGTCCCGTCGACCAAACAATGTCGGCTAGCGGGACCTAGGGGGAGGGCCTTCTCTGTGGGAGCCCCCTCCCTTTGGAACCAGCTCCCTCCAGAGATCAGGACCATCCCCACCCTACTGGCCTTCCGTAAAGCAATAAAAACTTGGCTCTTCCGGCAGGCAGGGTATGAATGAAAGTTTGTTTTTTAATGGATAGTATTTTAATATGGCTCCTTTTAAAAATTGTTTTTTATGTGTTTCTATATCTGCTGTGAGCCGCCCAGAGTCCCCCGGGAGTTGGGCGGCATAGAAATTTTAATAAATAAATAAATAAAATAAATAAATCAGGGGGTTGGAGTTGGACTAGATGACCTACAAGGTCTCTTCCAACTCTGTTATTCTATTCCTATTCACTTTATAATAGTAACTAGAATTACTATTGTACTGGAAGCAGTCCTGAATTGTACCTGGAAGCAGTCATCCATGGGAATAGAAAATTGTAACAGGGCATCATAATGTCTATTATTCAGTTTAGGTACTTATGTCAGATGTGATACAAGTAATAAATTGCACTCTTTGTGTGATAACACTATAATTTTGATATCAAATGGGTAAATCAATCAATAATGACACCACTAGTTGTAGTGGCATTCACCCAACAGCATGCAAGTGGCAGTAGCTGTGAAGCCTTAAAACACAATACACATATAGCATTTCTATTATCTATTTTAAAATCTTCCTAGACAGAATTGCCCTGTAGCTTTGGATCCTCCCCCCTCCACCCCCAATCCATCGAAAATACAATACATATTGCTCTCTTACAGGACAATTGATTCATATTAAAATGAGCCCAATTCTTCTAATTCTTAAAAAAAATGAGAAATACTAAGGAAGGGACATTCTCTTAAAAGATCATTCCGTCCCCTATTAGGAAGCGATCTGTCAAATAATACAATCGAACATCTTCATTGGGTTTCTCTATTTTCTCTGCCCATCTTTTGGTCATCTCTTCCTAATACGAGGCAAAACGGCGACTAAAAAAGCCTTTTTCTCTCGCAGCCATGTTCCAACTTCCCACACCCAAAAGCTGGATGATCACCGAGATTTTGGCGCCTCAGGTTGATTCTCTCTCGAACATCTTCCTCAGTCAGTAAGATTCCGAGTGCAGCCGTTTTCAAATAGTTAGAATGTACTCCATACATAACAAACTGTAACTCCGCATAGCAGACAAATCAAAACTAACGCCACGAGTCGACGCGGCAGCCTTTAAAACAAAAGAAACTACGCGTGCGCCCGATCGCGCTAAAGAACCAATTAAAATATTTATGAGTTTGAACTGCCCTATGGAAGTGCTCAGGTACTGAGGTAGATTTTTCTCCAGTTCCTAGGCAACGGTACGCAGGTAAATCCACTCCACGCTGTTAGCGTATTCCGTAGATGAGGAGGGGTGGTTGCATAGATATAACTACACAGAACATCCAAAATGATGACGATTGGGAGTCTGCATAGTCTATGCACAGATTCACAAACTGAAATAGTTTTATTTTCTGTAAAAGACCTAAGAAAGAATGATGGTATTACTTGGCATATTAAGCATAACTTCATTTTTCAAAACAGAAATTAGTGACAGTTAAAATGTATAGCTTTGGCTGAAATATGACCTAATATTGCTTACTTTTTGATAATTATATCTATAATTTCCATAGAGATGGGCAGGCCATAAGAAAATACAATCTGCTTTTAAACCATATTAAGCAACTGGTATAATAGTAGTATTTTAAAAGTGGAACTGTCAGTCCATCTTGCTCTTTCAAATCTTGTATATTTTTGAATTTAATTTTTGTCTTTCATTGGATCACATGTAAATTGTTATTTGCTTATGCCAATCATTTAATGCCAGTATTTTAGTGGAATCATCAGGAACATAAAATATTTGTAAAATATTCATTTTAATGGCTTGCAATTATTTCTAGCCAATCCTTGTCCAAATTCAACTAGTGATACAGAATTTCATGTGAATTTTTTTGTTAAATGAGGTCACCTTAAGATAAGGTGACCAGATTTTAACATTGGTAAAGAGGGACACCATTGACCGGGGTGGGTGGGTTCCTGATAAAAATTTTGGTCTATCTGGAGCAACAAAAATTTTCATAGAAAATAATGTCCCCCCTAGTCCTTCTTTTCTCTAGACTAGTCAAACCCAAATCCTGCCACCGTTCTTCATGTGCTTTAGTCTCTAGGCCTTTAATCATCTCATTTGCTCTTCTTTGCACTTCCAAAATATCAACAACGTTTTTATAATGTGGTGACCCAAACTGGATGCAATATTCCAGGTGTGGCCTTACTAAGGATTTATAAAGCGGTACTAATACTTCATGTGAGTTTGATTCTTTGTCTCTGTTTATACAACCAAATATTGTATTAGCTTTTTTGGCTGCTGCTGCACACTGCTGGCTCATGTTTAAGTGATCATCCACTAGGACTCAAAGGTCCCTCTCACACTTAGTTTTTGAGCCAGGTTTTGCCTAATCTGCACTTGTACCTTTGGTGTTTCCTGACTGGGTGTAAAACTTTGCTTTTCTCCACAATAAATTTCATTTTGTTGGATAGAGCCCATTGTTCAAGTTTATCACGATCTTTTTAGATCCTGAGCTTGTCTTCTGGGGTGTTGGCTATTCCTGCACTGGGCAGTGTACAATAAAACATCCAAATATATAAGACAGAATATTAAAAAAATTAAAATATGAAAAACATTTTCTTAACCCCCTCTTTCTCATGTTAAATGACTCTGAAGGCAGAGTCATTTATTTTTTTAAAAAAACAACAACAAGGTAGTAAATCAGTGATCCAAAATTATCATAACATCTTAATCTTCTTTCTCATTTTACTTGTGGAATGGATTGGAATAGTGCTTTGGAATTTTCAAGCTTCTCCAAGACTTAAATGCACCTCCTGCCTCTGCTCTAATTTGTAGCAATCAGGAAGGCTAGTTGGGGACACCTGGAATCACAGCATTGTGAAGTATTGCCTGATGGCTACAGACGTTGCCATATGTTTCCCCAAGAAAGATTGCGATCATCTCTATCAACAGGAATCCCTGATAGGAGATGAAAGATGGTCTCTTCATTTTTTTTTGTCCTGCATCATTTTTAACACGCGCAAGGAACCTGTTGATCAACTTAATACTCTTTCTGCTGAGAAGGAACTTAGATGATACCAAAGCACTATGACCCCCACAATACAAGCCATCTGGAACTCAGTGAGACATCTGATGGAAGGTCTTTGCAAAGAATGACAGTTCTTCATGGACCAACGTGATGGGCTGGAAGTTAAGAGCTGGAATTTTTCCTACTTTATCATCAAAGCATTCTCCGTGCCTGTCTGTATGTGTAATTGTGCATGTCTCTCTACAAATATATGTACACATACAGGCACACACTTAGGGCAATTTTGAGATCTTCAGGTTAAAATTAAAATTAGTTAAAATTCCAAGGATCAACTAAATTTGCCCCCTCTGGAGAAAGGGGTCTCTCTCTCTCTCTCTCTCTCTCTCCCTCCCTCCCACCCTCCGACCCAATTAAATAGAGGAGTTTCAGCCGCGTTTTACCGCCTTTATTATGGACTGGTGGAGGCCAAGTTTCCGGCTGTAGGTTTTAGCACTAGACTAAAGGAACAATGGTCTCGCCGGCCTTCTAGTAATTCAACTGCCTCCCACCCCCACCTTTTTTTCTTTTTTTGCAAGCGCGCCCTTTTTCTATTTCAGAAAGGCTGGACCTGGGTTTGCTTTGAATGAGGGTCAAGATCCGTGCGAATCCAAGGTCTTGCGTCAATTAAACAAGCCGGAGGCTGCTGTCCGACACGTTTGCCTCCCGAAAGGCGGAGAAAGACGAGGCGGAGCGTTTTCCTGTTCTATACACCTTCCTTTCGGAGATTTGCTTAGAAGGCGGCATGCTGCGAGTTTACAGCTGTATTCCTTTTAATTTCAAACAACGTGAAAGCCTTCTGTTTATGACGGCAAACGCACACGTTTATAGGTGGATGCCCGTGCCTGCGTGCCCATGCCCCTATGCACAAGCACGCACAACCAGCCAGCCACGCATAAGACTCAGAAACATACCTACCCTAATTGGTTATAACAATGTGGAATCCATTGGCCTCGGCTAGCGCAGAATTTATGTTCAAAATAAAGTGGGCTTGGAGACACTGCCGAAGAAGGCAACGTGTGGGTGTTTCTTGAAAACATATTTTCCCTCTTCACCCCCCCCCCCAAAGGATGTTAACAAATCCAAATTGCGTGGTGTACAGCAAAGTGTCCGGATACCAATCTGACTGACATTTCAACCAGAAACATATAAGGGGAAACGTGCTCGATCCACCAGGTCAAAAGGCATGAGTTTAGAAACATCAGCAGATGAACAAATAAAAACTAATGGGTAAACTAATGGGTAAAGTTTTCTCAACACATCCCTTGGAAGTTAGTAATGCTCAAACAGTTTCCTCGGGACTGAGCCCTTCGCCAGCTCGAGTATTCTTCTCAAAAAAACTTCCTTCGCGGACTAAAAGCAGCGAACCAAACGAATGCTCTGAGCTTCCTTTCCCGACATCCTCGGGTATCACTAGGGAAGCAAGGGCAGAGGCAAGCTCTTGGTTTAGAACGCAAGGTGGGTCAATGGGGTGCCTGTTCTTTGAAGCTGAACACGGATCCAAGCATTTTGACTTTCCGTGGAGTCCTTGGTACTTTCTCAGCTTGGTTGTTTTCTTGCAGACAAACATTACTTGGTAACGAAACGTCTGCAAGAAAGCAGCCAAGCACAGAGACCACCAAGGACCCCACGGTTCAACCCTGAGTTACAAATATTCTCTTCCGTGGTACCATTTGGACTTCATTTGAGAGTCGCGTTCATTTGCAAACTCCCACTAAACGTCGTTTCTGCTTCAATGCTTCTTTATTTATTATTTATTTATTTATTTTTGTCAAGTACGTATTGGTAATATACATAGATATAACATTGTTTATATACATAAGATGGGTACTGATAAGAGGGAACATTAGGACAGGGTGCACGCCCCTTACTGACCTCTTAGGAATCGGGTGAGCTTTGCCCAAGCTCTCTCTCTCTCTCTCTCTCTCTCTCTCTCTCTCTCTCTCTCTCTCTCTCTCTCTCTCTCTCTCTCTCTCTCTCCCTCCCTCCCTCCCTCCCTCCCTCCCTCCCTCCCGCTTGCCCGCTCCTCAGGCTCCCAAAACCCCCTCCCCTCTTCGAAATCAAACTTGTCCCACCACCCAGTTGGAAGACGGTGCTGCTTCATCTTAATTCATTTGCAGCAACCAATCTGCCTGAGCGCGACCGCCCTTCCCCCCCGCTAGCCCGAGTTTGTTTTTGCTTCGTTTTCTCCCCAGAAAGCAAGTTTTTTCCCCCTCTATTAACCTGTTACTTGAAATCGCACCTTTCCCCTGCCCGGGCTGTCTGTCTGGCAGGCGCCTGTTTTCCATGTCGGTGTGGGAGGGGGGTGGAGGAGGGGGGGAACCTCGGGCACTCTCCTCCTCCTCCCCCCACCTCCGTCTTCCTAGTTTTGCTAGAAAGCTTTTCAACCGCTCTGAAAGACAAGTGCAAAGCGGCGCCCCCCGCCCCAGTGTTTGCTCTGCCCCGCCCCGCGCCACCCTGTGAATAGAGGGGACTGAATCGGAAGCCTGTCGCTCGGGCGCGCGTCTGGCTGGAGGAAGAAGCGGGGGCTCATTCTAAGGTGACCAGACATCCCGCTGTTTCGTTTCAAAATTTGTTTGTTGTCGGGCATTCTTTCCAAAAAAGCGTGACTTTTTGGAAAGAATGCGGGACGTGGGACACACGCTTGAAATGCGTGTCTGTCCCGCCAAAAGCGGGACGTCTGGTCACCTTACCTTAAGAACTGCTTTATTGATAAAAGCAAAGATTTCAGATATTTGTGGGTTTAGATTCTTCCCTAAAATTTGCATTTAGGTGCTGTATTTAATCTCATTGATACTTGGACTTCTAACTATCCCTAGAAAAATGTTATATTTTAGAGTTTGAATATGTACGTTCAAGAATTTTTTAAAGTGTAAGTTTTGTGTGTGTGTGTGTGTGCGTGTGTGTGTATCCAATTCTGTGTAGTAGCAGAATTTAACTTCATAATTAACACACTTCAAAAATATGGGACAAAAAAAGATGACTTTGAATTCTTAATCAGGAAGAAAAATAAGATTTTATAATTATTACTGACAACTTAGCACATAACTCCCAACATAGAGTTATAGAGCCGAGGTGACGCAGCGGTTAGAGTGGGGTACTGCAAGCCACTTTAGCTGACTGATCCGCAGGTCAGCGATTCAAATCTCACCGGCTCAAGGTTGACTCAGCCTTCCAAGGTAGGTAAAATGAGGACTCAGATTGTTGGGGGCAATGTAAATATACATTGCTTACTGGTGTGAACCGCTTAGAGAGTGCTTGCACTGTGAGGCAGTATATAAATGTCACTAATAAATAAACAAACAAACATGGAATATAGCAAATGAAGTATAGAAATCATACAAAAGAAATAAAGTGCAGTAGAAAAGTAGGAATTGAATACAATTACATGGATGAATAGTCCTATCCAATTTCAGGTGATCAAAATCCATGTTTTTTAATTTAATAGACTTAATTTAATGTAATAATTTAATAGGTGGCCTATCTGAACTGCCAGGCCTAGGCCTCATTCATTGGATGGGTGTCAACAGCATCAGTGGAGATAGCAGAAGTGGGACAGAAAGCAATGGCAAAAAGAAAGAGTGGCAATCCCAGCAGCCTTCCCAGGGAGCCATATCTAGGACCCAACAGCATCAGTCCTGACAAACTAGCTAAGGAACTAGACCAGGGGTGAAAAACTCACGTCATCACGTGCCATATCACGACTTTTTCCCCTTCGCTAAACCGGGGGTGGGTGTGGCCAGTGTGTGACACATCCGGCCCAAGGGGTGCATGTTTGACACCCCTGGCCTAGACTCTGCTTGCTGGTCAGGGGCAGCAGCATTGGTGACGGCAGCAAGAGCATCCTGGGTGGACTTGAGGGCCATTGTGACATTTCTAAGAGACGGGATACAGGGGATACTGTTCAGGAAAAGGCTGGCTAGCCAGAGGAAGCTGCGAAGGAAGTGACATCACAAACAATTGCCGCGATAAGACTCCACACTCGCTCTCCTTATCGGCCCAAGTGTTTGAGCATTGTCCTGGAACACACAGACACACACACCCCGAGGGGTGCTAGGGGTGTCTCCCCCCCCAGTATTTGTTTCCAGAGGGTAAGTCATCTGTGTACCAAGTTTGGTCGAAATTGCTCGAGGCATTCTAGAGTTATGCTGGAACACACACACACACACACACACACACACACACATTATTGTAATAAAATTATTAGTAAAAATTATCGTAAAACAATTTAGTTGAGGGTACAATGAAGAAGAAAAAAGGGGGAAATATAGCCGGTTGTCCCAGAAAACTGATTTTGTCTGGTGTGCAAAATTCAAATACCGAGGTGGAGATTTGCAAAAGCCTTATTCTGCACAGAAAAAAGGGGGCACGGATCATTCCCACTCAGCCTTTGCAAAGGCCACTCCATCAACAATACTGTTTTTATAGAACCTCTCCATAAACCCACCTTAAGCCAATCCCTATTAGATCATTCTATGACCTTGTCAATGTTTATTAATACTGCTTAGCTTGCAATTGCAATCTTTAGTAATCATCAGCACATTTCCCCCTAATTTTCAATAAAAACTAGCCCACTATGCCATAATTAGTATATTAGCCCCACCCCCAGTTCCTCTTTTCCCAAACCGTTGCCTTTGATATATTTGTAAAACTTAAATATACTGGTTTTTTTTATAAAAAAACCCGCTCCCTTCAATCTATCTTACCAATTTACGTTCACTTGCTAACAAGATGGATGAAATACTTCTTTTAAACAGATGCAATTCTGATTTTCACAACGCATCTGCCCTATGCTTTATTGAAACCTGGCTAAACGAGGAAATTGATGACAATGGCATGCATATACCAGGGTTTCAGATTCTTCGAGCAGACAGGATTGCAGAATTATCAGGGAAAAAACGGGGAGGAGGCTTATGTATATATACATAAGCCTCCTCCCCGTTTTTTCCATGATAATAAGCTGTTGTTATATCAACAACAGCTGGTCTCAGGACATAACTATAATACAAAAATTATGTGATGAAAACTTGGAGTCCTTACTTATTAACTGCAAACCATTTTACTCTCCACGTGAGTTCTCCTCATTTCTACTAATTGCGGTTTATATTCACCCACAAGCCTCTGTAAAAAAGGCATTAAGAACTGTAGCTGATCAGATTATGGAGGCTGAAGCCAAATACCCCGATTCACTGGCCATTATTTTGGGAGATTTAAACAAGGCAAACTTAAGGACAGAGCTACCAAAATACTTTCAGCATGTCAATTGTCCCACCAGAGGCAAGAATACCTTAGACCACTGCTACACAACACTAAAAGATGCTTATCGTTCCTTACCACGAGCAGCTGTGGGCCACTCTGATCATTGCATGATTCACCTTGTACCTGCTTACAGACAAAGATTTAAAGCCACAAAACCAACAATTAAATCAGTGAGGACTTGGACTGAAGAGGCAAAGTTAAAGCTACAGGCTTGCTTTGACTGCACGGACTGGAATATTTTTGAAGATACCTCTGCAGACTTGGATTAACTCACAGATACTGTAACATCATATGTCAGCTTCTGTGAAGACCTATGTGTACCGACCAGGAACTTGCGAATATACAGTAACAATAAACCTTGGTTCACAGCTAAACTTAAGCAGTTACGTCATTCCAAAGAGGAAGCCTACAGAAAAGGTGATAGAATGCTGTACAATCAGGCCAGAAATGTATTAACAAGGGAGATCAGAGCAGCAAAAAGAAACTACTCTGAAAAGCTAAGGAATCAGTTCTCAACAAATGAACCAGCATACATGTGGAAAACTCTTAAAAACATCACCGGTTACAGCAAACCACCTTCCCAAGCTGAAGGAAATCAGCAACTGGCAGATGACCTGAATGTGTTCCACTGCAGGTTTGAAAGGAAACTACAGCCACCTATTTCCACAATCTCCATCCCAGACAACAGCCAACCCTCCTACAACTGAACCCAGCCCATTGGGTTCACAACCCCTGGTGATCACAGAAAAGGAAGTGCAAGATCTATTTCACAGACAGAAGCCGGGAAAAGCACCAGGTCCAGACAAGATAACTCCTTCTTGCTTAAAAGTCTGTGCTGACCAATTGGCCCCCATCTTCACCCAAATCTTCAACAAATCACTAGAGATATGCCATGTTCCTTCTTGCTTCAAACGCTCCACTATCATCCCAGTGCCGAAGAAGCCATCCATCAAGGAACTGAATGACTACAGACCAGTTGCTCTAACATCTATAGTTATGAAAACCTTTGAAAGGCTAGTGATGTCCTACTTGAAAACCATCACGGATCCACTGTTAGACCCCCTGCAATTTCCATACCGAGCAAATAGATCGACAGATGATGCTGTTAATATGGCTCTGAACTACATCCTACAACATCTTGAATCTCCAAAGATCTACGCAAGGGTCCTCTTTGTAGACTTTAGTTCAGCATTCAACACCATCATACCAGACATTCTTCTAACTAAACTAAATCAGCTAGCGGTACCTGAAAACACTTGTAAGTGGATCACAAGCTTCCTAACAGAAAGGAAGTAGCAGGTGAAACTAGGCAAAATCACATCAGATACCTGTACAATTAGCACAGGGGCCCCCCAAGGCTGTGTACTCTCACCATTTCTCTTCTCTCTATATACCAATGACTGCATCTCAAACGATTCATCTGTTAAACTACTGAAGTTTGCAGATGATACAACAGTGATTGGCCTCATTCGAGACAATGATGAAACCGCATATAGATGGGAGGTTGAACAACTAGCCTCGTGGTGCTACCGGAACAATCTGAAACTGAACACACTCAAAAGAAATGGTGGTAGACTTTAGGAGAAACCCTCCCATCCTACCACCTCTTACAATACTAGACAACACAGTATCAACAGTAGAGACCTTCAGATTTCTAGGTTCCATCATATCTCAAGACCTAAAATGGTCATCTAACATCAAAAACGTCATCCAAAAAGCACAACAAAGAATGTTCTTTCTGCGCCAACTCAGGAAGCTCAAACTTCCCAAGGAGCTGCTGATACAGTTCTACAGAGGAATCATTGAGTTTGTCATCTGCACCTCTATAACTGTCTGGTTTGGTTCTGCAACCCAACAAGACAGACACAGACTTCAGAGGATAATCAGAACTGCAGAAAAAACAATTGCTGCCAACCTGCCTTCCATTGAGGACCTGTATACTGCACAAGTCAAAAAGAGGGCCGTGAAAATATTTACTGACCCCTCGCATCCTGGACATAAATTGCTTCAACTCCTACCCTCAAAACGTCACTATAGAGCACTGCATATCAAGACAACTAGACACAAGAACAGTTTTTTCCCGAACGCCATCACTCTGCTAAACAAATAATTCCCTCACCACTGTCAAACTATTCACTAGACTGCATTACTATTACTATTAGTTTTTCTCATCGTTCCTATAACCCATCTCCTCCCACTTATGACTGTATGTCTGTAACTTGTTGCTTGTATCCTTACGATTTATATTATTATTGATTGTTTCCTGATTGCTTACTTGAACCCTATGACAACCATTCTTGACAAATGTATCTTTTATTTTATGTACAGTGAGAGCATATGCACCAAAGACAAATTCCTTGTGTGTCCAATCACACTTGGCCAATAAAGAATTCTATTCTCTATTCTATTCTATTCTATTCTATTTCAGCATAATCATTTGTTCCCTGTTCTTGTGATAACCAGACTTCCTGTTCATGCAGTTACCTTGTTCCAAAACTACATTAAGAACAAGAGTGTTTCAAGGGTTTTACTAACTAAGCTGTTTCCATTACTTCTCATGCACTAGCAAATGTCTGCAAATAATAATGCCCTATAGAAATTACAATTTTAGGGGAGGGGATCTTTTGGCCTTTCCTTCAAGGCCACTCAGTATGTAAGGCATTTTGTTAATTGGAAGTGTCTTTTTACATAGAGCAGGGCTGAAACTTCTGGCAAAGAAACCACAAATTCCATGCCTTATAATGATCTACATCAGAAGCTCTATTAAGAGCAGAGCAACATAAATTCCACATAAAGGTGCTTGTGGATGCAGCAAAATTTAGGGTAGCATAACTTCCAGTAAGTATTTATTGAAGAAATTGGATTTCTCCCAATTATTTTCGAAAAGGGAAGGACACCTTAGGTAAAGTTGGTAACAATGGTTAATACAATTGGTTTTCATATAATATGGAAAATAAAAATAAATTATTTCATGGCAGGAAGGAGAAAGAAAGGATAAACATTATTTTCTGAGTTCAACTACTATGAATAGAAAAAGTAATTCCTCACTTGGTTGATAGTTCTTATTTATCTATTTATTTATTTATTTATTTATTTATTTATTTATTTATTTATTTATTTATTTATTTATTTATTTATTTATTTATTTATTTGGCAGTTTTTCTATGCCGCCCTACTCCCTCAGGACTCAGGGCGGCGTACAACATTTTATAAAAACTCCAAACAAATTTTTAAAAGACAAGTTAAAACAGTTAAAATAAATATCTATACACATCATACATACATGGGGGAGACATCAGATATAAATCGTCTCAAAACTCTTAATCATATGCTGTACACAGCTTTAATTAGATAACTCATAAACTGATCATTCTATCTTCAGTGAACCGCTTTGATCTGCTGTTTCAACTGGAATTTCATGTTTAGCCATTTGAATATTTTCTCCTTTTGTCTTGATTGTTTGAGAGATACTGACCCTTTGAATTTTATATAAGTAGAAAGTAGCTTTGGCCTGATGATTTAGTGTTATTTAGTGTTTGAAGCCAGGATGCCATTATACTGTGTTCCATTCCAAATGCAAAGAGCCTCTGGACAAAGATATCCTCACTTTCCATATCAGATCATATTAACAGAGTTGGAAGGTACCTTGCAGGTCATCTAGTCCAGTGTTTTTCAACCACTGTGCCGTGGCACACTAGTGTGCCGTGACATAGTGTAAGGTGTGCCGTGGGAAAAACACCCACCGGGTGTTTTTGCTACGGGACATCTCTGTGTCCCGAAAGTTGGTTTCGGGACACAGAGATGCCTCTATTAAGTCCCTGCAGCCCCGCGTTTACTTTAAAACGCGGGGACCGCCAGGAGGTAGCGCACGCAGGGACGTCACTGATGTCCCATGCGTGCGCCGATAGCAACAATCGCAGAGGACCAGAGCAGCGAGGAGGACGCGCGCTGTCAACTTGGTAAGTGTTGAGGCAAGTGGCGGCATCGGGGGAAGGCTCCTGCCCGCGTCGCCCGCCCGCCCGCCCGCCCGCCTCTCATTCTTTTAAATGCTAAGGCAAGAGACGGCTGGCGAGTGAGGCAAGTGGCGGCATCAGGGGAAGGCTCCTGCCCGCGTCGCCTGCCCGCCCGCCCGCCTCTCATTCTTTTAAATGCTAAGGCAAGAGACGGCTGGCGAGTGAGGCAAGTGGCGGCATCGGGGGAAGGCTCCTGCCCACGTCTCCCGCCCGCCCGCCCGCCTGCCTCTCATTCTTTTAAATGCTGAGGCAAGAGACGGGCAGGCGGGCGGGAGACGCGGGCAGGAGCCTTCCCCCGATGCCGCCACTTGCCTCACTCGCCAGGTGCCTCTGCTCCGTGGTGCCTTCCGCGTGTGCAGCGTCTGCAATGTTGACAAGCCCCTCCCCCCGCTCGAAGGCCACAGAGGTTCCTTCTTCCTCCTGCAGGGAGAAAGACGGAAGGAAGGAAGGAAGGAAGGAAGGAAGGAAGGAAGGAAGGAAGGAAAGAAAGAAAGAAAGAAAGAAAGAAAGAAAGAAAGAAAGAAAGAAAGAAAGAAGTTAGGAAGGAAGGAAGGAAGACAGAAAGAAAGAAAAAGAAAGATGTTAGGAAGGAAGGAAGACAGAAAGAAAAAGAAAGATGTTAGGAAGGAAGGAAGATGGAAGAAAGAAAGAAGGAAGGAAGGAAAGAAAGAAGAAGAAAGAAGACAGACAGACAGACAGAAAGAAAGAAGTTAGGAAGGAAGGAAAACAGACAGAAAAAAGAAAGAAAAAGAAAGAAAGAAAGACAGAAAGAAAGTGATGTTAGGAAGGAAGGAAGACAGAAAGAAAAAGAAAGATGGTAGGAGGGGTAGTCTTATACGGTGAGTATATCCCAAACTCTATATTTTAAAAGGAAAAATTGGGGGTCGTCTTATACGCCCAGTCGTCTTATACGCCGGCACATACGGTATACTGGACTGAATTTTTTTTAACATTTTCTAATGGTGGTGTGCCTCGTGATTTTTTTCATGAAAAAAGTGTGCCTTTGCACAAAAAAGGTTGAAAAACACTGATCTAGTCCAACCCCCTGCCCAAGCAGGAGACCCTTACATCTGTCTCTACCTAGGATCAAACTTACAACCTCCTGATTGTGAGGCAAGAGCTCCACCTCTAGGCCACAGCAGCTTGTCTAAAGCTGTTCAGTGAACTTTCACCCACTTTATGACCTTTCTTGCTACTGTTGTTAAGTGAGTAGTTGCAGCTCTTAAGTAAGACACTTACTTGGCCGTGGAAAGCTCACTGAAAGCTCACTGAACAGCTGTCTCTCTTAGCAACCGAGATTTGGAGAAGCCAGATTCACTTAATGACCATTGCATCATCCCCATGGTCAGGTGATCCAAATTCAGATGCTTGGCAACTGACTCTTACTTATGACGGTCTCAGTGTCCCAGAGTCACACGATCCCCTTTTGCGACCTGACCAACGAAGTCCACGGGAAAGCCAGATTCACTTAACGACCATGTGACTTACTTAACAGCTGCTGCAACTACTCACTTAACGGTAGCAAGACAGGTCGTAAACTGGGTCAAATCTCACTGATTACTCCAAAGGGAGACGGGACATTCCCCTATGATGGGCCTTCCACATCTGGCCTTCAGTTCCCAGGAAAGGGGGGGAGATGAAACCTGGAAATATACTTTTGTGTTATAACAACAATTACTGGCTCGCCAGATGGTGGGGGTGCATATTCCTTTGAGACTGTTTCCCTTCCGCCTTTGCCAAGTTTCCATCAGAACTCAGAAGACACAATGCAGAAGAGAGAAAGCAACATATAAGAACCCATGAAAGGCTCAGGGAAACCAGAGTGGAGAGGTGAGTGATGTAGGAGATGAGCTGCTTGAGCCTGAGAGAAAGAGGTCAAATGCATCATCAGTCTGGAGTCCCTTCGTGCCTACAAGTCCAGCCTACCTTGAATTTCATTGACTCTTATTTACCGCTTATTTGCTTTGACTGTTAGTAGTTCAGATTCTTGTAGAGAGCACAAGAATGCAATAAACTTTTAATAAAGTACATTTACACTGCCTGGACTTCCTGATTTTCTTGCACTTGACAGAATTTCTTAAAAATCCTTATTTTATGTGTTAATAATTCATCACTATTATATAATATTTAGAAATTAGAGGAGAGCATCAGAAGTTTAAATTTACCTCTCATGACACCACAATAGAAATTTACCATGTAACCACTGTACTATCACTTCTTCAGGTTATAAATATACATTGGTGGTAATAAGGAAGAGACTGTGGAAAAGAGAGGATAGTTAAATGGGAAAATAAAATTTATTTAAAATATATTTAAATCAGAAAGTATAGTGGACGCTAAAATTTAAGTTATGCAAATACTATGTTCTCTCACATATATACTCTTATTTATGTATCAGGATTTTTTGAATACAGCTAATTTGAATATTGTCTCATAGAACCTTAATGACACTAGATCAATAATGAACTGGAACAGAAACTCTAAAAGAGAATCAAGATATTTTGATGTTACAAGAAGCACATACAAGAAAAAATGACATTGTCTTAAAAATCCCCACACACTTTCTTCATGAAGAATGGTTTTTAAGGAATGGCACTTTTTAAGGTCAGAGGAACAGCAGTTCGAAATGAAAATTTTCCAGGTTTTACAGCTAGTAATTCAACAATGAGGATAAATTGTGGTTATAAAATGGAATTACAATTATAATTACAAACCTACAGCAATCAGAGAGGACAAAACAGATCAATTTTCTCATAAAGGAGCACTACCATTTCTGAGCCACTTATCTTGAAAAACTGGTTTTTAGTAAAAGAAAAGATCAAGTGACCTGAGTGTGGTAGAATTTCAAACAGGTAACTAATGAAAAATAAACAATGAGGTGGGATCTGTCAAATCATGTTATTGAATTACTTAGTAATTGAGAAAGAATGAAGTCTCACAAAAGGATATTAAGAAAGTGGGAAACAAAGAATCTTATCTGTAATGTGATGATTCAGCGGTGCATGACAAAATAAAAATCAGGAGATTAATTTTTAAAGGAATGTTTTATAAAGTTTTGTTTTATTTTTATTTATTTTCTCCAAAGAACCTAGAGATTCTTAGGCAGATTTATTTTTTTAAAAAAACCTTGGGAGTAAAAATAATTTTTCTAGCTTTAACAGCTTTTTTTACAAAACAACTGTTATTTTAAAAAAAAAATCTGAAAAAAACCAAGATCTCAAATAAGACATCTGAGCTGCAAAAATCCTGACAAACTAATCTTTTAGATCTATTGTCTGCCTTCTAGTGGTTAATTAGATTTTTGCAGGAGAAGGTCTAATAGCCACAACTTTATGAATCTGATCAAGGAAAAAACTGCATGATAGAACGAAAGAAATAAAAACAACTGCTTGTACATTGCTATGAAGAACTGCTTCCTCTATTTATTGTCAGCTTGCAGAATGTATAAAAACAAGAATCTGGTTGGATTCAAGAAGTGTGCTAGATTGCTAGAAGTCTGAATATTCTTCTTCCATTTTCTTCATATTCTTTTATATAGTGTAAAATGATGGTATAAACTGTTTTTTCCTCCCCTATTGAGAGAGCAACAAATCAAAATGAGAGAGCAACAAATCAAAAACTCAAAATTTGAAATAGTGTTCTTTTCTTAATAATATATATCTGTCCAAAGTTGAAATTGGTAAGGACCTCAAAAATATTCTCATTAGATTTTTATTTTTATTTATTTTTATTAATAATTAATAATTTCAATTAATAATTTAATATTTTAGTTAATGACAAAATGTGAAAGAAATATGACAAAGTGAGAACAGTGATAAATCATATTAGCAATAAACAGTTACACATCTATACATACTTATCTAATGCAAACGTTTTTCAAGTATGTATATATTTCTAATGCATTTGTATAATTATCATGATTTTCTTAATCTTCTATATTTTGTATAAATTTCCCATGTTTCATTATACTTGTCCACTTACTTTGGCCATGTTATGTGAGATAATTCATTGGAGAAAGCAATTATATTTGGAAGAATTAGCAGTAAAAATAAATCAGGCCATCAAAGAACATGATGGCTGGACATCATTAAAGCTGACACCAACCAGAGCATAGAAAAATTCAAAAAATTAGACCAAGATTGAAAGATGTAGAAAAACCTAGCCTATAGAATCACCAAGAGTCAGGCACAACTGAATGGATATCATCATATCCATGCAAAGTCTATGTCTATAGCAGGGGCGGGTTCCTAATTTTTTTACTACCACTCTGGGCGTGGCTTATTTTGTGGGTGTGGCTTGCCAGCCATGTAACGGTGGGTGTGGCTTGCCAGCCATGTGACCGGGTGGGTGTGGCTTGCCGGTGATATATTAGTTATTTCAGAGAGATGTTACTACTATTTTTGCTATTTTATACCTTACATTGAAAAGCTTTGCATACAAAGTGTGTGTTACACCATGGCAATACAGCAACCTTTATATGCAGAAAATGCTATAGTAAAAAGACAAGCAAGTCTCATACAGCATTTTTGGTTTCAGTCTTGGATTCCGTAGATGAAAATATTGAGGACTGTTAAAAGAACAGTATCTTTTAACAGTCCTCAATGTTTTCGTCTAAAGAATAACAATATAAAACTGTATAAAATTAACAGTATAAAAGGTTAAGCTTTCAGAAAAGGCCCACTTTGGGAAGCTTTAGGCAAAAGCGAAGGAAAAGTGTAAAATGCGAGCTTCTTATTATTTTCAAGCGAAGGGACGGGGAAAGACTTAATTATCAGGTTTTCAGTTTTTCCAGGCAAGCAGGCAGTTGACTAAGCAGCGTCCAACGGGATGCAGAAAGAGAAAGAGGAGGCACAAAGAAATTTTCAGGACTTGCTCAGTACAACACACTTCCACCGGGTGCGTTGCTAGAAACTGAGACTTTTGGGGAGAAACCGGGACTTATTCCTCATCTGAATCCTTAGCCTGGATGGGGCGAGGGTCGGTGGGGGGCATACTCACTGGTTCGTGCGGGGCTCATTCAGTGGGATGGCCCCCTCCTCTTCTTCATACTTGGGCCCGTCGAGAGTCACCACTGTGCTCAGTCCCCCGGCCGGAAGCGGCGGCTGCGGAGGAGGCGGCAGAGGAGGGAAGCTCCCGGCAATATTGACGGCGATGCTGCCACCGCCGCAGGGACAGGCCTGGAGCCCATCGCAAGCGAGCCTGGGGTCTTCTCCCACCCCAGGCTCATTAAAGGTGGGGAAGGGTGGGAGGAGCCAGATGGTGGCAGCCGAGGCTGGCGGCCTCGGGAGCTTGGCAGCGGCCGGAGAAGCGGGGGGACATTGCCAATGCGCAACACAGTCCCCCGCAGCAGGAGTAGCAAGACCGTGGCAGCAGTTCTTCTAGGAGGCTCAGTCCGGTCTAAATGCTTCTCCCCATTCAATGATCCTAGGCTCCTGCCGCCCGTTCCCCCTCCCCTCAGCAGCTCGAGAAGCCTTGAACGTGCGAAAATGCCTGGGATCATCACCGCGCGTTCGTGGCTTCTTGGACTGCTGAAGGGAGGGGAGCTGAGATAGGTCCTGCCGCCCGTTCTTTCAGTGTCTCACGCGCTCCCTCAGCCATTCTCCCCTGCTTGGACTCACTGTGGGGTAGGAAGGCAGCGCATGCGCAGTGCCGGAAGCTCGGCTTCTGGGCATGCACAGAAGAAAATTTTTTAAAAATTTAAAAACAATTTTTTTAATGGCGGCGCCCAGGCATCGGCAACCGACCGCACCGGTACTGTGACTTCACCAGCGGGCCGCTACCGGTGCTATAGAGTGAACCACACCGGTAGGAACCCACGACTAGGTATAGGCAATTTGCTTATAGGTGGCTTATCTTCATAAACAATTTAGAAGAGGGAATAGAAAGATAAATCATTAAATTTTCAGACAACAAGCAGGCAGGAATAACCAACACCCGGGAAGATAGACTCAAGATCCAGAAGGATTGCAACAGACTTGCACACTCTAACAAAATGAAATTTAGTGGTAAGAAAAGTAAGGTTTTATATTTAGGCAAGAAAAATCAAATGTATAGTTATAGAATAGGTGAAACCTGGCTCAATAGCAGTAATGCAAGAGGGATCTTAGAGTCCTAGTGGACAATCACTTAAATATGAGACAGCAGCATGCAGAAGCAGCCAAAAAAGCCAATGCAATCCTAGGTTGCATTAACAGAAATAGAATTAAGATCGCGTGAAATGTCAGTACCTCTTTATAATGCCTTAATAAAACTACATTTGAATATTGCATCCAGTTTTTGTCGCCAATATAAAAAAGATGTTGAGACTCTGGAAAGAGGGCAGAGAAGAGCAGCAAAGATGATTAGGGAGCTGGAGTATAAAACATATGAACAGTTGCAGGAATTAGATATGTTTAGCCTATTAAAAAGAAGGATTAGATGTGTTAGCAATATTCTAATGTTTGAGGGGCTGCCACAAAGAAAAGTGGGGTCAAACTATTTTCCAAAGCACCCGAAGGCAGGACAAAAAGCAATGAATGGAAACTAAGCAAGTTAGAACTAAGAGAAGCAACCTAGAACTAGGAAGATAGCAATAAACCAGTGTCACGGCTTACCTTCAGAAGTTGTGGGTGGTCCATTACTGGAGGTTTTTAAGAAGAGATTGGACATTTCTCCAGAATGGTATATGGTCTCCTGCTTGTGCAAGGGGTTGGACTAGAATACCTCCAAGGTCCTTTCCAACTCTCTTATTCTATTAGTCTGTTAAATGTAATCAAGTCTTTAATCCAATAAATGAAAGAGACCACATAATCTTTCCAATGCTGCAATATACAATGCCATTGTAAGACCATAAAGTATCCATTTGTATTGTCCACTTATCAAATTCCATGTATTAGATTTGTAATTCAAAAGAATATTATCCTCTGAAAATTGACACATAATCAAATTTAAACATAGAGTTGTTTGCTATCAGATCGTCGGCAAATAAATTCAATAAATATAATTCTTTCTCCCAAAACCTAGTAAGAATTGGTCATTGTAAAACCACATGTTTTAAAGAAGTCTTATCCTTATCAAATCTTCCACAAAACTATTTTTGACAGTCCTTTTCTATACAAACATAATGGAGTCCAATAAATTTTAAATATTATTGTTTGTTGTAATTTTGTTGTAAGTCATAATTTGACATTCTTGCTGTAGAAGTTAAGACTTTCCTGTTGTCTAGGCAATATAGGACCATCTAATTCTTTATTCCACTTATTTCTTAGTATCTGCATAGCAAATTGATTTATTAATAATGAGTATCTATAAAAACTAATAATAGGGTTTTTAGTTATAAGGGATTTTACAAGTTGTTCTAGTAACTTAGATATATCCGATGCTGAAATTGCTTCTGGTCCAAACAATGTTGTTAAATATTATGGCCATAAATATTGCCATGTTATTACATTTGATAGGTGATATAATCTTTAAAAATTAATCTTCATCATGTATCACTGGGTCAGGCAAAAATGCAGCACAAGTGAGATCAGACATGAACTGCTTCTTTTAAAAGATGATTTCCCTTACCTGGGTTTTTTGAAATGGGTTTTTATATACAGTATATCATGACAGTAATAATATATGCTAATACATAATAGAAGTTTATATGTTTGTATAATGAGCAGTGTCATCAAACTAAAAAAACAAAATGTACATGGTATTGGCATCATATCAAATGACCCCCTATCAGATATGAGGGGTTTAACCTCAACTTATGTGATGGTGATATGACCAGATAATGACACCTACTGGATGCGTTGTATTTAATCCAATTCCATCAAGTAAAAAAGAAAAGCTGTTAAGTCAAATCTACAGTGAATGAATAACTCTAATCCTAATCTTGTATGATTCAGGTCAAAATTAATTAAAGTAAATAATTAACCGAACCCTAGGCTTTATTGTAGTTTGGAAGCAAACCTTGAATTGTCTATTAGGAAATAAAGGCCTAAAATTTCATTTTCATGGTGTTTTTAAAATCACTCTTAATTTCAGTGAAAAATAATTTTTTAAACTCCAGCCTGCTTTACTTTCCTTAAAATCAGGGGTGAAATTCAAAAATTTTCCCTATCGGTTCTGTGGGCATGACTTGGTGGGCATGGCAGGGGAAGGATGCTGAAGAATCCCCATTCCCACCCCACTCCTGGGGGAAGGATATTGCAAAATCTCCATTCCCACTCCACTCTGGGGCCTGCCAGAGGTGGTATTTGCCGGTTCTTCGAACTACTCAAAATTTCCACTACCAGTTCTCCAGAACCTGCTGAATTTCACCCCTGTATAAAATTAAAGACATGGCTTGGCAAATTTTAACTGGAAAGATGGATACTTGTCTATACACATGTACACACATTTGCACATATTTTGGCAAATTTTAACCAGAAAATCCATGCACGTGTATGTTGGGGTGTGTGTGGGGGTGTGTGTGTGTTTAAAATTTAACTGGTAACACAGTGATACTAGTAATACAAATGCAAACATACATAGAAGCATTTTGAAGTATACCTATTTTGTACCCTTTTGTATAAAAGAAAACAAACATTTTATTTCTCCTCCAGCAAACAAGCATCATACAAGTAGTCATTGACTTACAACTATTTATTTAGTGACTGCTTAAAGTTACAATGGCAGTGAAAAAAGTGACTTATGACTGTTTCACACTTAACCCAGACATAACTTACAAATATTATAGACATGTACCACTATGTGGGGAATTATTATATATCCATACATGTCACAGAACTATGATTGTGGCATACATGTATGTACAGCTCAGTCACATGCAAGCAAGTAAAGTGGGAGTAGTATGTCCAGGCATATCTGGGTAGAAACTGCATGGTTTTATAAATTCATTTTAAAAATATTCACCCCCATTGTGCTTTCAAACATAGTTTTGAAGATGGCAACCTCAAATTCCAAAATGTATAGCATTCCAAAATGCTTAAAAGTTTAAATGAAGCATATCTTATTGCTTCATTAGAGATCCCCACAATCACACAATAGAATTCAAGGCTGCTGATTACAGAAGTCTCTGTTTGTCTTGTTTTGTTGCAGAGCCAAACCAGACAGTTATGGAGGTGCAGATGACAGACTCAATAATTCCTATGTAGAACTGAATCAGCAGCTCTTTGGGCAGTTTGAGCTTTCTGAGTTTGCACAATGATGTTCCGTATTGTCAGCAAAATTATATGTTAAAGTCAATGTGTGATCATTTTGTCAGTATGGTGGAATAAGAAAAGATTCCAACAAACATTTATTATATAACTGATCACGTAGGGCATCATAGAAGTGTGAATTCCCTACTTCAGGAAGGCACAACAACACTATGATCTGTTGTTTCTTATCTTGCCTTCTGGTGCTTTGGAAAATAAGTTGACCTCCTCTTCTTTGTGACAGCCACTCAAATACTGGAATACTACTATCATGTCACCCCTAGTCCTTCTTTTCTCTAGACTGGCTTTTCTCTAGACTGAAGAACGGTTGCAGTTTCATATGTTTTTGTCTCCTGGGCTTTAATCGTCTTAGTTGTTCTTTGCACTTTTCCAAAGTCTTAACATCTTTTTTATAATGTGGTGACCAAAATTGGATGCAATATTCCATGTGTGGTCTTCCTAGGTTTCACTTACCTTTGCCACCGGTTTGGAAACAGGAGCACATGGGAGCACGCGCGCAACGCTTCTGCACATGCGTAGAAGCTCCGTGATGATGTTCAGCTGGGTTGGTGGAGTCTCCCGCCATTGCTGCTACCGGTTCACCCAAACCGGGCTGAACAGGTAGGAACCCACCACTGGTCTTCCTAAGGATTTATAAAGCAGTACTAATATTTCACGTGATTTGAGTCTATGCTTCTGTTTATACAACCAAGGATTGCATTAGCTTTTTTGCTTGCTGCCACACACTGCTGGCTCATGTTTAAGTGATCATCCACTAGGACTCCAAGGCCCCTCTCATAGTTGATGTTTTTGAATCATGTTTCACCTAATCTGTACTTGTACCTTTGGTTTTTGTTGCCTAGGTTTAAAACCTTGCTTCTCTCCACATTAAATTTCATGTTATTGGATAGGGCCCATTGTTCCAGTCTGTTAATATCTTTTTGGATCCTGAGTTTGTCTTCTGGGGTGTTGGCTGTTCCTACCAGCTTAGTGTCATCTGCAGATTTGATGAATTCCCCTTCTATTCCCTCATCTAATTTATAGAGATATTGAAGAATACTGGGCCTAAGATGGAACCCACTGCTTCCTTCCTTCCATGTAGATGTAATACCATTAAGGACTACATTACTCATTGAGTAAGATTTGTCTGCCAGTTACAAATTCATCTGGTGGTGATGCTTTTTCTAGTTTACCAAGAAGTAGATTGTGGCCTACTTTGTCAAATGCCTTGCTAAAGTCTAAGTATATTATGTCCTAGCATTTTACTGGTCTACTAATTTAGTTATTCTGTCAAAAAATATAATAAGATTGGTTTGCCATGATCTGTTTCTAACAAATTCATACTGGCTATTAGTTATAAATGTATTTGTTTCTAGATATTTGCAGATATGTTTTTTATTATTTATTCCAGTATCTTCCCAGGTATTGATGTTAGGCTGATTGGACTATATTTTCCTGGGTCTGGTGTTTTGTTTTGTTTTTTTAAGATGGGAACCTCATCAGCTCTTTTCCAATCCTGGTTTCTTCTTGGATTTTTTCTTTTTCAGTGGTATTGTGTTGGACTGGGCTTTTATGATCATATTTTTCAGTGTTTCCCCACACTTCTTGAGTTTTTTTCCACTTTAGGATTTTTATCCATGGAATTTTTCTTAGGCTCTTTGTTAAAATTAGCTCTTTTAAAGTTTAAGACACTAGTTGGATTATATTCTATTGTTTGTGTTTGCATTATGTTGAATTCCAAAATCACTCTATCACTTCTTCTCTATTAGTAACAATATTCAGTGACAGTTTTTTTTCCATGGTCCTGAGAACTGGATGCAGTATTCCAAATATGGCCTCACAGTACAGTATAAAGTAGTATTATCACTTCTCATGATCTAAATGCTATCCTACTTTTAATGCAGCCTAGAACTGCATTGGGTTTTTTGGCAGCTGCAACACACTGCTGGCTCATAGTTAAGTGGTGGTCTACCAGGACATTTAGATCCCTCTAGCAGGTATAACTATTAAAACAGATACTGTCTTCATAAACTTCATAACTTCATAAATTTCATAAACTGACACAAACTGCTTCAACTTCTTCCCTCAAGATAATGTTATAGGGCAGGGGTGTCAAACTCAATTTCAATGAGGGCCGCATCAGGATTGTGTTTGACCTCTGGGGGCCGGGGTGGGGGTGGCCATGGTGGGGGTGGCCAGCTCAATGTCACTCGTGTTGGGAGCGCCTGTGGTGGCCCAAACACACTACCAGCAAAAATGGGCTTCCGAGCTCTGTTTCCAGCTGCGACAGCCTCATGCAACCCTCTGCCAGTGAAAAGAGAGCTCACAAGGCCCTTGCAAGTTCTGTTTTTGCTGGCAGAGACAGTGTGGGCTGGTCCTTCACTGTCTCCAGGATGGCCCTGCGGGCCAGATCTAAGCATCCTATGGGCCAAATCCAGCCCACAGGCTTTGAGTTTGACACCCCTGTTATAAGGCATTGCATGCCAAAGCAACCAGACACAAAGATAGTTTCCCCCCTATGCCATCACTCTACTAAACAACTAATTCCCACAACACTGTCTTATGCCCTGGGATGTCAAACAGGACTGTAGGACTGTATTACTTATTATCCTTCTCATCTATTCTATTATCTATTTCTTTAGCTTCTTATGACTATAACTTTGTTGTTTGTATCTCATGATTTATGTTGATTGCTTTTGTTTAGTATCCTATTATGATTTACAGTAATCCCTCGTTTTTCGCTGGGGTTACGTTCCAAAAAGAACCCGTGATAGGCGAAATCCGTGAAGTAGGAACATTTATTTTTAACCTTTACAGCCCAACAACCTGGTGGCATTCGCGGCGTGGGGGTTCCCCCGCCCGCTTCCCCCGCCCGCCTGTACGCCAGCATCTGCGTTCTTTTGCCCTCTGCACAATCAGAACGCTTTGCGCATGCGCAGAGGGCAAAAGAACGCAGATGCCGACATCCAGGAGAGACTGTTTAGCCAATCAGAATGCAGAACACAATGCACGATGCAAATCCGTGAAGCAGCGAGACCGTGAAAGGTGAACCGCGATATAGCAAGGGATTACTGTATATTGATTCTTTATTTAGAATAGAATAGAATAGAATAGAATAGAATAGAATAGAATAGAATAGAATAGAATAGAATAGAATAGAATAGAATAGAATTTTTTATTGGCCAAGTGTAATTGGACACACAAGGAATTTGTCTTGGTGCATATGCTCTCAGTGTACATAAAAAGAAAAGATACATTCGTCAAGAATCATAGGGTACAACACTTAATGATAGTGATAGGGTACAAATAAGCAATCAAATCATACTATGAAACAATATAAATCGTAAGGATACAAGCAACAATTTACAGTCATACAGTCATAAGTGGGAGGAGATGGATGATAGGAACAATGAGAAGATTAATAGTAATAGTAATGCAGGCTTAGTGAATAGTTTGTCAGTGTTGAGGGAATTAGTTGTTTAGCAGAGTAATGGCGTTTGGGGAAAAACTGTTCTTGTGTCTAATTGTTCTGGTTTGCATCCTATGACTATCATTCAGTGTTGTATTTCATGATTAATGATGATTGTATTTTATGATTATAATCATGATTTACCACTTGCTGCTTGTATATACACTGATTATTTATGCACTGAAGATAAATTCCTTGTGTGTGTCCAATCATACTTGGCCAATAGCAATAACTGTGAGAGGGATCTTGGATAAAGTGACCAGATTTTTTTTTAAAGCGGGACGGGGGGGGGGCGCCTGGGCGCCGCCATTTGAGTTTTGCCCTCTGCGCATGCGCAGAACACCGCGCATGCGCAGAGGGCAAAACACAGCAAATGTCGGCATCCAGGTGTGGGGGGGAGGCGGGAGGCCTTTCCTCGCCTCCCGCCTCCCCTTCGGGAGCCGGCAGCCCTTCGGGAGCCCGCCTCCCCTTCGGGAGGCCTTTCCTCGCCTCCCGCCTCCCCTTCGGGAGCTGCCCTTGGGCCGGGCAGGCAAGCGACGAACGGGAGGCGGGAGACAGGGAAAGGAGGCAGCCGGCAGCTTACCTGTCGCGAGCTCCAGGCATCCAAGCGCCGCGGTCTCCCAGTCGCCCGCCCGGCCCCAGGGCAACGGCGGCAGCGAGGCGATGGGGGGAAGGAAGGGGAGGGGGACGAGGAAGGGCTGTTTGCGCCACCGGAGGGGCCGCTCGTGAGCTCAAACCGGCGACGGCTCCTCGTCCCTCACCCTTCTACCGCATCCCAACAGCAGCGGCGCCTCCAAGGGCGGGGCTAGGGATGGGGCGGGGGAAGAAGAGGAGGAGCAGCCCCCCTTCCCCCTCTCCCCAGCAGGCAGCCGCCTCGCTGAAATTCCGCTTTGCCCGACTTGCTTCCGGTACCTCTCTTTTGTGCTTCCCGGCTAAGGTGACCAGACGTCCCGCTGTTTTGGCATTCTTTCCAAAAAAGCGGGACTTTTTGGAAAGAATGCGGGACGCGGGACACACGCTTGAAAAGCGTGTCTGTCCCGCCAAAAGCGGGACGTCTGGTCACCTTAATCTTGGAGTCTTAGTGGACAACCAATTAAATATGAGCCAACAGTATGCGGTGGCAGCCTAAACAGCAAATGCAATCCTAAATTGCATTAACAGAGGGATACAATCAAGATCAAGTGAGGTACTCTATAAAGCCTTAATAAGACTACACCTAGAATATTGCATCCAGTTTTGGTCAGCACACTATAAAAAAGATGTTGAGACTCTAGAAAGAGTGCAGAGAAGAGCAACCAAGATGATTAGGGGAGGTCCATCTAATTGCTATCTTGGGGATTCGATTGTTCTCCATGCAGAGAATATGACAGGTATGTTAGAGTCTTCTATATGCAAAAATGTTATATAGCAGTGATGGCGAAACTTTTTGTCGCCGTGTGCCAAAAGTATGCGCGCACGCCAGTACTCCTGCGTGCCAGAACCCATAATGCAATGCGCGGGCCCGTGTATGCATGTGCACATACACCCGCACGCACCCCACGTGTGCATGCGCCCTGCACTGCACATGCATCCCCACACTGTGCATGCGCGCGTCCACTCACATGCCCCTCGCACCCCGTTTTGGATCAACCTTTGCCGGTGCAAACCCGGAAGAGCAAGGGGCGACGGCTCCACGTGCCCGGAGAAATGGCTCTGCGTGCCACTTCCGGCACGCGTGCCATAGGTTCGCCATCACGGTTATATAGTTTGCAGGAGAAACTCTTTTGGAGCACTTCTTCATTAGTAATATGGATGATTTGCTTGAAAAAATATAGCTTCTGTACATAATGCTTCAAATCTGAAGGCAAAAAATTAAAAAGTAAGCAAAACAAAATCACAGAGAAAATTTTGATATAGCATTTTGAAATATGACATGCAAAGACTAAAAATCCTGTATATGTTCATTTGAAAGTGTGGTAGGAGTTAGGAATTATGAAGGTTGCTGTTTTTTGTCCCCACAACTACAGGAACAATGTACTTTAAAAGAAATGGAATTTCTGAAATATTTATTCCTAAATTGATTGTTCCTGTTAAAAAAGAAAGATAAAGATGAAGCATGGGTTTATAACAAAATACTGATATTATTAACTGCAGTAGTATATATAATAATAAACTGTTGGAAAGTAATCCAAGTTATACAGATTATTTCATTCCTGTTCTTGTATCTTGATGATGATTGACTGTAGGTTGTTCCATTATCTGTTTAAAAAGATAAAGAAGTGAACATTAGAAGATTTGAGTGTGAAGGAATAGTTGGAAATTGGCTTTGCTAGTAAGAACTTTTGGTTTTTCCTTTTTTTTTTGTAAGATTACTGTTGTTTCTTTTTCCATTCAATGAACTGATAATAAATACTTTAATTTGTTTGTCAAATCATACTGGAGTTCACAAGCACTTATCTTCTTACCACCAGAATCCATCACTCACAGTATTCTGTTTAAAACCGGATATGTTTTAGTCATGTTCTTCCCTATCTCATTTGCTATCAACATAGTTATTCAGAAAAACATTATTCCATGTGGCAAGAAAGTAGATGGTGTCATTCTCTTTGGCAATGAAAGTGATATGATTTGATTTACACTGGATTTTTACTGCAAGAATTTTGCATTTCATTAGTTCTTAAAAGAACTTTGTTGCTATATTGTATTTTTGTACATATCTCTGGTCTTTTTTTTTTAAGTGATGGAGCAGTTTTCCTTTTTTCCCTATAAACTTTCTACTGTTGGGATTATTATCTGTTTCTTCTATGGTTTCTTTGTTACAAAATATTTACTCTCTTTGTCCTTGAGAAGGAATTGCCTACAATTTGCTCTAAATGTTCAGCCATAACAGAGATTTGAATTATATTAAAATTGTAACAACAATAAATTAAAGACTCTAAAAATTATATATCATATAATCTTTACAATGACCCCAAAAATAGATATAAAAGAAAGGTGGAAGCTGGATGACTTTAATGTTAAAGCCTTCTTGGAAATGTTTGGAAAAAAATATTTTCAATTTACAAGATCTAAATGAAAATTAGATAAAAGGTTTGAGAAATTAACAAGTCTTAAATAAACATAAAGATGACACCCAGATACAGGTAACAGCAGCCAAATCAGACGTGCAATTGGATGGGCTGGCATCTAATTTGTTATTAACAGATTTGAAAGAGAAGGAGCTTTGATTGAGTATTGGAGGCTCTTTATTAAAAAGATTTAATCATAACAGAGATGATAGAATGGATGAATAACAGAATAACAGAGTTGGATGGAACCTTGATTCATGTAACCAGAAGGCGAGCCAGTGCATGTGTGCCCCCTTTACACAAATGGCAGGCGCATGTGCCCATCGCTTCCACAAATGGAGCTGCACCCCCGCGCGCTTGGTATCCTGCGTGCGGAATTAGCCTCCTTTCCCCTCCCCTCACGTCAGTCCGCAAAGCTGAAAAGATTGGGGAACTCTGACCTACAGAGAACTCCAAAGCTAATAGAAAGTTATATGACTATAACAAGATGCTAATAGCAACATTCCCAAACTTCAAATCATGTTCTAGGTGCCTTGAGACAAAAAACAGGTCTAACAAGTAACTACCACTCTAAGGTAGGCCTTCAATAATCTTCAATATCATTTGTCCCAGTATGAATAAGAAGAAAGAAATAGTTTTCCGCACATTTTTTGTTTCCACTGTTATGTGCTGTGAAAACAAGCACTTTTTAAAAATTAAACTGCATTAGGAACTCAACAGCTTCCTCACTGAAATGCCGGAAGAATAGAATAGAATAGAGTAGAGTAGAGTAGAGTAGAGTAGAGTAGAGTAGAGTAGAGTAGAGTAGAGTAGAGTAGAGTAGAGTAGAGTAGAGTAGAGTAGAGTAGAGTAGAATAGAATAGAATAGAATAGAATAGAATAGAATAGAATAGAATTCTTTATTGGCCAAGTATGATTGGACACACAAGGAATTTGTCTTTAGTGCATATGCTCTCAATGTACATAAAAGAAAAGATACATTTGTCAAGAATCATGAGGTACAATACTTAATGATTGTCATAGGGTACAAATAAGCAATCAGGAAACAATATTAATATACATCGTAAGGATTCAAGCAACAAGTTACAGTCATAAAGTCATAAGTGGGAGGAGATGGGTGATAGGAACGATGAGAAGACTAATAGTAATAGTAATGCAGCCTTAGTGAATAGTTTGACAGTGGTGAGGAAATTATTTGTTTAGCAGAGTGTTGGCGTTCGGGAAAAAACTGTTCTTGTGTCTAGTTTAAAGTGACCAGATTTTTTTTTTAAGCGGGACGGGGGGGGCGGGCCTGCCTGGGCGCCATTTGTTTTGCCCTCTGCGCATGCGCAGAACGCTGCGCATGCGCAGAGGGCAAAACACAGCAAATGTCGGCGTCCAGGTGGGGGGGGGGGAGGCGGGAGGCCTTTCCTCGCCTCCCGCCTCCCCTTCGGGAGCCGGCAGCCCTTCGGGAGCCGCCTCCCCTTCGGGAGGCCTTTCCTCGCCTCCCGCCTCCCCTTCGGGAGCTGCCCTGGGGCCGGGCTGGCAAGCAACGAACGGGAGGCGGGAGACGGGGAAAGGAGGCAGCCGGCAGCTTACCTGTCGCGAGCTCCAGGCATCCAAGCGCTGCAGTCTCCCGGTCGCCCGCCCGGCCCCAGGGCAATGGCGGCAGCGAGGCGACGGGGGGAAGGAAGGGGAGGGGGACGAGGAAGGGCTGTTTGCGCCGCCGGAGGGGCTGTTCGTGAGCTCAAACCGGCGACGGCTCCTCGTCCCTCACCCCTCCCAACAGCAGCATCCCAACAGCAGCAGCGCCTCCGAGGGCGGGGCTAGGGATGGGGCGGGGGAAGGAGAGGAGGAGCAGCCCCCCTTCCCCCTCTCCCCAGCAGGCAGCCGCCTTGCTGAAATTCCGCCCGACTTGCTTCCGGTACCTCTCTTTTGCTTCCCCTTTTAAGGTGACCAGACGTCCTGCTGTTTCGGCATTCTTTTCAAAAAAGCGGGACTTTTTGAAAAGAATGCGGGACGCGGGACACACGCTTGAAAAGCATGTCTGTCCCGCCAAAAGCGGGACGTCTGGTCACCTTAGTCTAGTTGTCTTGGTGTGCAGTGCTCTATAGTGTCGTTTTGAGGGTAGGAGTTGAAACATTTTATGTCCAGGATGTGAGGGGTCAGCAAATATTTTCAAAGCCCTCTTTTTGACTCGTGCAGTATACAGGTACTCAATGGAAGGCAGGTTGACAGTAATTGTTTTTTCTGCAGTTCTGATTATCCTCTGAAGTCTATATCTGTCTTGTTGGGTTGCAGAACCGAACCAGACAGTTACAGAGGTGCAGATGACGGACTCAATAATTCCTCTGTAGAACTGTATCAGCAGCTCCTTGGGCAGTTTGAGCTTCCTGAGTTGGTGCAGAAAGAACATTCTTTGTTGTGCTTTTTGGATGACGTTTTTGATGTTAGGTGACCATTTTAGGTCTTGAGATATGATAGCACCTAGAAATTTGAAGATCTCTACTGTTGATACTGTGTTGTCTAGTATTGTAAGAGGTGGAAGTATGGGCGGGTTTCTCCTAAAGTCTACCACCATTTTTACAGTTTTGAGTGCGTTCAGTTTCAGATTGTTCCAGTCACACCACGAGGCTAGTTGTTCAACCTCCCGTCTGTATGCGGTTTCATCATTGTCTCGAATGAGACCAATCACTGTTGTATCATCTGCAAACTTCAGTAGTTTAACAGATGGATCCTTTGAGATGCAGTCATTGGTATATAGAGAAAAGAGAAGTGGTGAGAGTACACAGCCTTGGGGGGCCCCTGTGCTAATTGTACAGGTATCTGATGTGATTTTGCCTAGCTTCACTTACATAGTACAAGGAGCATGAATTTATTGTTTGTTGGAAGTAAATTGCTCTTGGTCCCATGTTAGTCATTTGGACCCAACTAATCCATTTTACAGTGACTAAAGTTAGTAAAGTATATATTAATAATATTATAAACGCTATGGAATCTTATTCAAGTAGCATAGAGGCCAGATTATCTTTCATGTTAATTTGTCAAGAATTGCTACACAGCAGGTTTGTTAACATTACCCTTACAATACATACAGTAAACAAACTCCTAGAGAAAGGATATGGAAAGAGATAAGAGGTAGCCTTAGGTGCTATGCAGATGACTTTTTTTAACAATAAAAAGAAAAAGAAGTTTGCTGCAGGGAATAGAGAGATCTATCCTTTATTTAATCTTCCATTCAAATTTCATCAACAATTGGAAAAGGACTCAAGGCTGATGGTCCACTCTGATTTCTCATGCCCTACTTCAGATAGCATCTACAATTTACTGATTATACTGGATAAGAAATATCATTCCCACTTATTTTCCATTTCTTAGTATATTTGCAAGGTGTTTTTTAAAATTATTTCTCTTTTTTTCCTTTTTAAAACTTTATTTCTGTGGTTTGCAGGAACAACTCATGCAAGAATGCATGCTATGCTCAAAATAATACCAATTGGCAATGCTCGGGGAATGGAAGATTGCAAAGAAAAATTGAATTGAATATTTATCTATCTATTTATTGTATTGCCTATATCCAGTCTTCATAATAAATGCTAACCATCAAAAGCAGCAAAGCAAATAACGAACTAAAATAAATTACAATAGCTTAAATTGTATCATAGAAAATATTAAAATCAGCTTTGATTACTTTATTATTTTTAAAATGATTTTTGCATAATGCTTTGGAGTTGGAATTGAATGTTTAAATCATCAAATCCAAGCAACAATTCAGATTAAAGGATTCTCAAAAGATGGGTGCCTGACTTTGACTTAAAATATTCAGTGACCTCTTTCTGCAATTTATATCATTTTTTGTTTTTAATTGTTCAGTTGAAATCTGCCTTTTTGCAACTTAAGACTATTATTATGGGAGAACAGAACATGTCTTCCTCTTGAATAACTTTACAGGCAGCTAGTTTATGATTAATACAGATTTAAATAATGTGGTATTCAATTAGTGCAAATTGTTCAGTGATATCAGGTTGCTTTTAACGTAAACTGTGAGGTTGACTCAAATGCAGTGAGGTTTTACCAAGTTATTGTTAGATGTTGCTACCTCAATATGCACTTGACTAAATTCACATGTTTATGTGCTGCTGTCTGCCACTTTTGTGATTTTTAATTGTTTTAAGAAGTACTCTTAACAAAATAGACAAAAGGAAGATTTATTCAGATAAAAAAGTACAGTACCAAGCATGAAAAACAACAGGTTTCTTCTATTTCATGGATTTCATCCATTCCATGGATGAAAATATTAAAGGGGAAAACAACTCAAGAAGCTCTGGAAACTCTGAAAAATATTATTATAAAAGCCCAGTCCAGCACAGTACCACTGAAAAAGAAAAATAAGAAATCCAAGAAGAAACCAGCATAGTTGCACACAGTTTCCAATAAACTGAAAGTTAGAAGGATAAGCATTAAAAAAATTGAAAGGAAGGCAAATAACTAAGGCTGAATAGTAGCATAGTATAACCCAAATATGCAAAGATGGTCAGGAAAGCTAAGGCTCAGAATGAACTAAGACTTGCAACAAATGACGAAAATAATTTAAAAAACTTTCTTTCAACATATAATTTTTTTTTAAAAGTCAAATAAACAATTGGTCCACTATTGGGAAAAGATGGCAAAGAAGTGACAAGCAGCATGGAGAAAGCAGAGCTGCTTAATTCTTTATTTGAATGTGTCTTCACACAAAAAGAAAAACTAGTCCAACCTGCCAAAAACAGAACATAAAAGACAGACTAGGAATTCAAATTAAAATAGGCAAGAAAATGTTAAGAAAACATCTGTCCACTCTAGATGAGTTCAAATCACCAGGACCTGAAGGATTACAGCTCCAAAGGACCTGGCAGACATGTTCTCGGAACCATTGGATCATATCTTTCAAAGATCATGGACCACTGGGGAACTATCAGAAGACTGGAAAAGAGGTGATGAGGTTTCCATCTTCAAAAAAGGAGAGGAAAAAAAAGATCCAGGAAATTAGAGATCAGTCAGCTTGACAACAATACCTGGGAAGATCCTGGAAAAGGTAATAAAGCAACAGATCTGTGAACACCTAGAAGCAAGCAAAGTTAAGCAAAGAAGCCAACATGAGTTTGTCAAAAAACAGATCATAATAAACAAATCTTATTTCATTCTTTGACAAGATGACTAAATTGGTGGATCAACAAAATTCTGTAGACATAGTATACTTGGATTTCAGTAAGATCATTTCACAAAGTAGACCCCAACCTTCTTGGTAAGCTAAAAAAATATGGGATACACAGCATTACCACCAGATGGATTTGTAATTGCTTGACAAACTGCACTCAATGTGTAGTACTTAATGGAACTACATCTAGATGGAGGGAAGTAAACAGTGGGGTACCCCAAGATTCTGTCTTAGGGTCAATACTCTTCAATAGCTTCATAAATGATTTAGATGAAAGAATAGAAGGTGAATCTATCAAATTTGCAGATAACATCAAGCTGACAGGAATAGCCAAAATCACAGATGATAGGCTCAAGATTCAGAAGGATCTCAACAGACTTGAATACTGGGCCCTATCTAACAAAATGAAATTTAACATAGAAAAAACTAAGGTTTTTCTTAGGCAAGGAAAAAAAAAACAAATGTACAGGTACAGAGTAGGCAAAACGTGACTCAATAGCAATAGCTGCAAAAGAGATCCTACTAACAATCACTTAAATATGAGCCAGCAATGTGCTGCAGAAAGACAATGCAATTTTATGCTGCATTAACAGAGGGATACAATCAAGATCACATGAATTGTTAGTACCATTTTAAAAGGCCTTGGTAAGACCACACTCTTGGAATACTGCATCCAGTTTTGGTCACAACAATATTTAAAAATGTTGAGCCTCTGGAAAGAGTGCAGAGAAGAGCAACAAAGATTATTAGAAGGGTAGAGGTTAAAACATATGAAGAACAGTTGCAGGAATTGGGTATGTCTAGTTTAGTGACAGGGATGCGGTGGCTCACTGGCTAAGATGCTGAGCTTGTCAATCAGAAGGTCGGCAGTTCAGCGGTTCGAATCCCTAGCACCGCATAATAGAGTGAGGTGAGCTCCTGTTACTTGTCCCAGCTTCTGCCAACCTAGCAGTTCGAAAGCACATACAAAATGCAAGTAGAAAAATAGGGACCACTTTGGTGGGAAGGTAACAGCACTCTGTGCGCCTTCGGCGTTGAGTCATGCTGGCCACATGACCATGGAGATGTCCTCAGACAGCGCTGGCTCTTTGGCTTAGAAACGGATATGAGCACCACCCTTAGAGCCAGAAACGACTAGCACGCATGTGCGAGAAAACACTACTAGTTTAGTAAAAAGAAGGACTAGAAGTGACATGATAGAAGTGTTCCAATATTTGAGGTGCTGCCACAAAGAAGAGGGGGATCAACCTATTTTCCAAAGCACCAGAAGGCAAGACAAGAAACAATGGATGGAAACTAATCAAGGAGAGAATCAACCAAGAACTAGTGAGAAATTTCCTTAGAGTGGAAACAATAAACAATAGATGGAAACTAATGGAAGAGAGAAGCAACCTGGAATTAAGGAAAAACTTCCTAATAGTGAGAACAATTTACCAGTGGAACAGCTTGCTTTCAGGAGTTGTGGGTGCTCCATCACTGGAGGCTTTTTTAAAAAGGCTGGATATCCATTTGTCTGAAATGGTTTAAGATCTCCTCCTTGTACAAGGGGTTGGAATAGAAGACTACCAAAGTCCCTTCCAACTCTGTTATTTTATTTCTGTTACAATTTTCATTGCTATTTCTGTCAAGAAGAGGGAAATATAGTATTTTATCTTTAATTACAATTCTCAATAGTGCAAATTCAGATAATGCAGATCTGCATTGACTGCTAGATTCATTGCTAGTACAATTTTATATTTTGATAGGTTGTCATTTTTTATGTTATGGTTTTATAATGTTGAATCCAGTAATAGATTCTTGAGGAAGGGACAAATGGCTGCTTTCTTTAAGGTTGGTATAACCACCTCCTCTCTTAAGAATGCATTCACGATCATATGGATCCCATCATAAGCCATCTTCCAGGAGGCTTTAACTAAACAAGAAAACATAAACCTACTAGATCATGCCTCAGTAAACTCTCAGTCAAGGGTCCTCAACTGCCAGGCGGTGAATTGGTATTAGTTCTTGACCTGTTAAGAACCAGGCTGCATAAGCAGTGGACAAGACAATGAAGCTTCATCTACACATGTACAGGATCTAAATTGTGCATGAAACAATCCTCCTCTCACCGCATAATCCATGGAAGAAAATTTTTGTTCCGAAACTGGTCCCTGATGCTAGAAAGGTTGGGGAACACTGAATTTAAATCCAATGCAGTTGGATTCCAATTCATTAACATACTTCAGATAATTCTCACACTTGTCCTACAAATATATCCTTTGCTCTTCCTACCCAAAAGGATAACCTTAAACAGAGACAAAGCTATTTGCAGTGAGTGAAAAAATAATCACAGTAATTATTATACTGTAATGCAATAATAATTCTTAATATAGGCTCAATTGGATCCACTCTTCATTTGGCATTCTAAGTTGTTTCATCTCCTAGACCTAGAGTGATAATCCTAGAGGAGCACTCAGGATTATGACCAAAAGAGCCCACACAGATGCCATCACTTTCCCCTCTTTGGAGAGCATTGCAACTTCAGTCAACCCATACAAATCTTTCACAATCCATACAGTAAGTGCTGGGGCAGACTTATCAAAATAACTTTTACTTCCTCAGAGCAAGGAACACATATAATAGGGATCCCCATCATCCGGATCACGGCCAACTACTGGGCCTTGAGCTTTTCAGAATCAAGCCATGGCACGTGCATCTCCATTCACGTAAGGCGTAAGCAGAAGGCAAGCCAGTGCATGTGCGCCCCCTTTACACAAACGGCAGGCCCATGTTCCCATCACTTCCACAAATGGTGCTACACCCCACCCCTCACCCCCGCGCTTGGCATCCTGCAAGCGGAACCACCCCCTCCCCCTCCCCTCCACCAGTCTGCAAAGCTGAAAAGCTTGGGGAACTCTGACCTACAGAGAACTCCAAAGCTAATAGAAAGTTATATGACTATAACAAGATGCTAATAGCAACATTCCCAAACTTCAAATCATGTTCTAGGTGCCTTGAGACAAAAAACAGGTCTAACAAGTAACTACCACTCTAAGGTAGGCCTTCAATAATCTTCAATATCATTTGTCCCAGTATGAATAAGAAGAAAGAAATAGTTTTCCACACATTTTTTGTTTCCACTGTTATGTGCTGTGAAGACAAGCACTTTTTAAAAATTAAACTGCATTAGGAACTCAACAGCTTCCTCACTAAAATGCAGGAAGGAGCATGAATTTATTGTTTGTTGGAAGTAAATTGCTCTTGGTCCCATGTTTGTCATTTGGACCCAACTAATCCATTTTACAGTGACTAAAGTTAGTAAAGTATATATTAATGGTATTATAAAAGCTATGGAATCTTATTCAGGTAGCATAGAGGCCAGATTATCTTTCATGTTAATTTGTCAAGAATTGCTGCACAGCAGGTTTGCTAACATTACCCTTACAATACATACAGTAAACAAATCCCTAGAGAAAGGATATGGAAAGAGACAAGAGGTAGCCTTAGGTGCTATGCAGATGACTTTTTTTAACAATAAAAAGAAAAAGAAGCTTGCTGCAGGGAATAGAGAGATCTATCCTTTATTTAATCTTCCATTCAAATTTCATCAACAATTGGAAAAGGACTCAAGGCTGATGGTCCACTCTGATTTCTCATGCCCTACTTCAGATAGCATCTACAATTTACTGATTATACTGGATAAGAAATATCATTCCCACTTATTCTCCATTTCTTAGTATATTTGCAAGGTATTTTTAAAAATTATTTCTATTTTTTTCCTTTTTAAAACTTTATTTCTGTGGTTTGCAGGAACAACTCATTCAAGAATGCATGCTATGCTCAAAATACCAATTGGCAATGCTCCGGGAATGGAAGATTGCAAAGAAAAATTGAATTGAGTATCTATCATCTATCTATCTATCTATCTATCTATCTATCTATCTATCTATCTATCTATCTATCTATCTATCTATCTATCTATCTATCTATCTATCTATCTATCTATCTATCTATCTATTTATTTTATTGCCTATATCCAGTCTTCATAATAAATGCTAACCATCAAAAGCAGCAAAGCAAATAATGAACTAAAATAAATTACAATAGCTAAAGTTATATCATAGAAAATATTAAAATCAGCTTTGATTACTTTATTCTTTTTAAAATGATTTTTGCAAAATGCTTTGGAGTTGGAATTGAATGTTTAAATCATCAAATCCAAGCAACAATTCAGATTAAAGGATTCTCAAAAGATGGGTGCCTGACTTTGACTTAAAATATTCAGTGACAGATATTCAACCTCTTTCTTCAATTTATACCATTCTTTGTCCCTGGTGTCAGAAAGGTTGGGACTGCTGAATTTAAATCCAATGCAACTGGATTCCAGTTCAGTAACCTTCTTCATATAATTCTCACACCTGTCCTACAAATATACTCTCCCTAGTCAAAAGGATCACTTTAAACAGAGACAAAGCTATTTGCAGTGAGTAAAAAAATTGCAATAATTCTAATGCAATAATAATTCTTTTGGATTGGTCAATTGGATCAACTCTTAATTTGTCATTCTAAGCTGTTTCCGCTCCTAGAGTATTTCAAGGAGCACTCGGGATTATAACCAAAGGAGCCCACAGAGATGCCATCAAATCCAAGACCATCATTTTCCCCTATTTGGAGAGTATTGCAGTTTAGTCAACCCATACAAATTTTTCACAATCCATACAGTAAGTGCTGAGGCAGACTGTCTTCCTTACAGCAAGGAACATATACAGCAGGGGTGCCCAAACCCTGGCCACAGCCCACTACCAGGCCTTGAGCCTTTCAGAATCAGGACGTGAAAGTGGCGGGCTCGTGCATGTGTACATGCATTCCCACTCACGTAAGCAGCAGGCGTGTGTGTGTACTCCATTTGCACAAATGGCAGTTGCATATGCCTGCCACTTGCGCAAATGTAGCTGCCCATACACACACGCTTGCCCACTGCTCATGCGGAACCATCCCCTCTCCCCCCCCCTCCTGCCGGACCAAAAAGCTGAAAAGGTTGGGGAATTCTGACCTACAGAGAACTCCAAAGCTAATAGAAAGTTATCTGACCTTAACAAGATGCAATTAGCAACATTCCCAAACTTCAAATCATGTTCTAGGTGCCTTGAGGCAAAAAAACAGGTCTAACAGGTGATTACCACTCTAACAGGTGATTACCTTCAATAATATGAGTCTGAACTATGATTTTGCAGTAGCTATGTACCATCTCAGATTCTATACCCCTGGAAGGCAGATTAAAGTCCCCCAGAGCATACATCTGGAGAAGTCCAATACCAATCCAGCCATAAGTAGCTTTCAGTAAGGAAACTTACTATGCAGCAGAGAAGCAGGTATAATAGCCACAACAACCCCATCTAATTTTTACAACCTGATATTACTATCAGGGTCTTACAAGCAATTATCTGCAGGGCAATACCTCGGAAAACCATCACAGTGTCATGGGTGACTAGTCATCCCATCAGTCTTGCCCTGTAAGCACAGCTGGTTCTACACTCAAATTCAGGAGGGCATATTTCTGACAGAGGAATATCCTGCCTCTGTGCCCAGCAAGGTCTTAATAATACTGTATATACCAAATTGACCCCCCCCCTACAATTAGATTTTGGATGAAGGATCCCTTATTGCAGGCTAACTTACATTCAGAGCAGCAATCCTGAATGACTGGATACCTGGGCAGAACAGAAAGGGATGAAATGCAGGGCCTCCAAATATGTGTACTGAGTGAGCAATCTGATTGTGCTGCCAAAGAACCAGCGTTGTTGCTGGTTCTTTGGTAGCACAATTCCCAGATTTGAACAAGAGCAACTAGGAATGGCTCAAGATGAATCTAAGATGACTGTGGACCTACAAGGAAAGAAGAATCTTGAGAGGTGTGATTTATACTTGTTCTTCGCTAATGGATTGTTTTTAATAAAGTTGAATATTTTTGTGTTTCATTTGCATCCCTGTTATTGGTCATTTATATTAAAAAGTACATTTTTGCTGTTATTTTCTGTATTAAATGATGCTTTCATTATATCCTACCTGGTTCGTGATTTTTTTCAAAATCCTGCTTGTACTTTGCAATTAGCTTTTTATATTCAATCCATTCTTATAATTTCTGGCAGATTTATTTATTATTTGTTTATTTATTTATTTGATTTTATCCCACCTTTTTATTTTATAAATAACTCAAGGCGGAAAACATACATACTCCTTCCTTCTATTTTTCTTCACAGCAACAACCTTGTGACATGGGTTGCGCTGCGAGAAAAAGTCCCCCAGCTGACTTTTATGCCTCTCAGGTGGGATTAGAAATCATTATTTCCTGGTTTCTAGGAAGCGATGAAATCTACTTACCTTTCCTACCGTACGAAAGCATGCGCAGAGGGTTAAAAAAAAAGAAACTGGCGATGTCCAGGCGGATGGGCGGAGCCTCGCACTGCCGCTGCTACCAGTTCTCTGAACCACCAGCAGCAGCCGCTACCGGTACGCCCGAACCAGGCTGAACTGGTAACATTTCATCCCTGTTTCTAGGCCAGCACCTTAATTGCTAGACCAAACCGGCTCTTCTATTGATTTAAAATAATAAACACAATATAAAGATTACTGCCTGGAAATATGTTACATTTCATAATTAATTTCCCCTATCAAAATCCTGCCTAACCTTTGCAAATTAGTTTTTCACATTCAATTCATTTCTGTCATTTCTAACAGTTTGGCATTCAGTTTGCTTATAGTGCTTAGGAGGCCAAAAAGACATATGCTATATTTCCCTTCTTAAATATTAATACAACATCAGTCACCATTTTGATTCCTTAGAATCTGGTTTGTTCTGAGTAAGAGTGAAGCACATTCTGAGGATGAACTCAGGAAAAGTACATATTGTGATCTTGGCACCTTGCATTCCCTTGGATTATGAAGTCCACAATTTTCTTATGAGACCTTGGCAGCCAATCAGGCAAGGGCTAAATTAAGCTCTTTAGCTAGACGAGGGGTGTCAAACTCGATTTCATTAAGGGGTGCATCAGGGCTGTGTTTGACCTTGGGGGGCTGGAGTGGGCGTGGCCATGTTGGGCGTAGCCAGCTTGATGTCATTCATGTCGGGGCGCCTGTGGAGCGCTCTGCCAGTGAAAATGGGTTCCCGAGCTCCATTTTGACTGCGACAGCTTCCTACAACCCTCTGCCAGTGAAAACGGAGCTTGGGTGGGCTGCACGCAGCTCTCCCGAGCTCCATTTCCAGTGGCAGAGGCACTGCAGGCTGGTCCTTCGCTGTTTCCAGGGTGGCCCCGCGGGCCAGATCTAAGCACTATGCGGGCTGGTTCCGGCCCCCGGGCCTTGAGTTTGACACTCCTGAGCTAGACATTCCAAGTATAACTCCTAGAAATCTTTTTCCCAGTTTTTCCCTAGTCCAGGTAGAATTTGCTGCCATTTCTGCTCCCCCATACATTTCTCTCTTCCCATCCCTCCATAGTCTAGTTGTCAATTAAAGTAGAGCAGGAGAAAGGGGGAAGTGGATCTTTTCACTCCTTCTAGGCAGGGGCTGTACTTGAGAGAAACAGCTCTGCTAATACTGTTCATCCCTCTGTTAGCAGTAGAGCAGGCAGTGGAGAGAGTTATCTCGCCTTAAAGCCGGGCTGTCAAACTCGCGGCCCACAGGCCAGATGTGTCACGCACTGGCCACCCCCACTCCTGGTTTAGCGAAAGGAAAAAAAGTCACGATACGTCACGTGATGACGCTATGATGATGCTAGTTTGACAACCCTGCCTTAAAGTAACTCTCTATAGCTTTCATAATGCAATGCTGAAGATGAGGGGAAGAACTGCTGTACCCCCATGACTTTGGAACTGCAGTACTGAAGTTGCAGAAATGGCTTTAAATCAATGGTATTTCACAGCAGTGAAACTTGTCAGGAATGCTCCTACACCATGTCTAAACCATGGAGGATGGTAGTTGGAATTTTTGTGTAAGAGGTGCTCATTCCTGATATTTCTAGTATTGTAGTGATCCAGCAATGAATGTTTTTAAATGGCCATTGACTCTACCACTGCCAAAAGGAAACAGGCCAAATGGCCAGGATATGCAATAGCCTCAAGCAATAATAGGAATAAGGCAATCTTGCCTTGAGATGATTTGCCACATACTGACCACATAGCACAGCCGGTGCTACTGGAAAGTAGGGGTGGGGGGGGGGTGGAAACCCACTTTCACTGGAGGAAGAAACTACAGGTGGAGGTTTTCTCCATGGTGAGTTGGAGGCCTATTGAAGAGCATTCATGTTTTGCATTCATGTTCTCAATAAATGGTTACAGGATCGAAATGCTGCCAGCAACAGATCACACACAAGACCCTAGAGAAGGTTAGTTTTGAAAGAAAGGGATGTTCAAACACCCTGGGTGAGTATAATTATTGAGAAATCTGCCTGTTTGATATGTGTTAGATAAAGCTACAACTTTATATTTACAGCTACAACTGAATGTTTAACGATTTTAACTTCAACTGCAAACAACCCTATTTCCCCCAAGATTTGTTTTATGTTTAAACATTCATTTGATAATTTCATATGCTAATTGTATTCAATTGTCTAGGTTTACAGTAACTTCAAAGTATTTGCTACTATTTCAAGCCTGCAAGGCACTCATTATGACCCAAAAATTTATCTATGAGTCTGTTTTCCCTGAAGCTTTTTCTCCCTTATCACTTAATAGATAAGTGGTTGTTTGAACTCCAACGCAAATCTGAATTGCTTGTGCAGGAGGTTATTAGTCTTGATAATGGGCTCAGGCAGGCTGTTTTTCCAGTAAAAAACATTGAGCTCTTTACAACTCCTACTTATAAAGAAAGGAGTCTATTTTTAAGGGATCAAGTCCACCGGTTTCTCTTTACACCTACCGACCATTGGAATTATTTTTCTCTGATAAAAGAGAAATTCTTGTATTGAACTAATGTTCTTCCTTGCTATGTCTTATGTTCCCTAAATCAGTGATTTTGCTGCTGCTCTAAGTGTACTGGTTTTTTTCGAGGCAGATGGTTTGTAGTTGTGTTTCTCATAACACACACAAAATACCAGAACAAAGTGTAACCATTCAGATATCTGCAAGCTTTCTCACATTCACATTGCTGTAACTCCTCAAGGTTTGTCATTGATGTTCCACTTTTCCAAATGGAAAAATTTTAGTCAGAGTTGATCAGAACAGATTTGTCAAGAAATCTCCGCCCCAAAGCATAGGTAATCAAGGCAAATGTATAAAGGCAACTGCAACTATGGCATGGCTGACCCCTATTGGTTATACACAGCTGCGCAAGCATTTGTAATACTGTTGATACCGAATAGCAGCAGCAGCAGCAGCAGCAGCAGCAGCCTTTCACCCTTGGGAATTTATCTTATCCAGCCTCTCATCCAGTTTTCCATGTCCAGGGATCCACTTCAGCCAATGAAGACAGCAAGCAATCTTTGCAGATATTCAGTAATTTGAAAATCTATTATTTAAAGACTTTGCCATGATGGGCACAGTGCAAGTTTGGGGGATTTTCTTGGTTTTTTTTCTTTTTCCTGTTGCAGCACATTTGGAAGACAGCACTCTAAAACCTACAAATGAAGCTTACCAAATCGTCACTTTCAAATGGCATCATGTCCAGGATCCTTTTATTATTGCTCTCTGGATTCTCGTGGCCAGTCTGGCCAAAATTTGTAAGTTTGAGATTAATCTTCTTTGTGCACCCTTTTACCTACACAGATTAGTTTTTTATACTGGTTTTTGCTAATGCTTTATTTGTAATGACTTTTACTGTTTGTATTGAAGTGTTTTACCAGTTATTTATTTTAATACAGTTCTGCTTGTTGCTCAAATAATTATTTTAGGGATTAAACCTAGGATTGGTTTCAGATTATACTTTCCCATTATATTTATTCTCTGCTATTTTTCTCTTTCTCTACAAATGAACAATTACGGAGAAAAAGATGGATTTGCTCCATAATTTTCTTTGATCAACAGCATTAGGAACCGTCTATCTGGAGGCATCTTCTATGCTTGTACTTTCCATGCTGTACTGTACTTCTGAACAGATCCTAGAAACAAAGATAACTAGATTGAATAATCAGTGCTGGGAATTATTAGGATTGTGAGATCAAATCGTATCTTGTCTAAATTGGAGAATGTTGTGAAGTGCAAATATGTATTTTTCTATATATGGACAACTGCAATAGTTTGCAATTATTTAGAACTATTTTTTCTACTCTATAAAGCATCTGTTCCAGAACTGAGGGAGCTTGGAATTAAAGACTTACCTCAAAACAAAATTTGGAAAAGGATGATTTCTGGTACTTTATTAGGGAACATTCTTTTTTAAAAAAAGAATGGAATAATGATAGATCACATGATTTATAGGCATCACAACTTATTTAGTGAATTGGGTGGAGGATATTTTTGCATACATTAATAATACAACTGAATTACATCAGAGAAGAACAAATTTCTAGCTTTGCAGGTCTACTTTCTTTATTAAAATTAAAACAATGCAAAAAGCACAAAAAGAGGGAAAGTCTAAGGATATTCTGAGGTTGCAGATTGATTTTAAATCTCAGTGTTTAAATCTCAGTGTTTAATTCACTATCTTTATTTCAGCTGAGTAAAACATTTATTATTGGTATCCTGAAAGATTTGGGAATCAGCTCTCTTTTCCCTGATCTATCTGCTCTCTTTTCCCTGATCTATCTTGTCTATTGCTATAATATATGGAAAAAGGAAAAGGTATGGAGCAGAGGAAAGCACAAGTACTTAAATCTCTCTCTCTCTCTCCTCAAAAGAACTGGTAATGAGAATGGATAACAACATCTCATGATCTAAGAATCATCACTAATCAGAATAGGCATTATTGGGCTATGCCTACAGTCAGCATTCTATGTCCATTAGACCAAATGCACCCGTAACTACATTTTTGCGGACCTTAAAATTTCTCACCATAACAGTTCTTAAAATTAGCAAAAAACCTATCAGTATTTGTAAACTTGATTTCTCTTTTTGTTTGTGAACTTTCCCTGTCATGAATGTAGATGTATTATAGCCTAATAAAAAAGGGGAGAGAAAGAAAATATAGATTATGGACTGTAACTTTTAAAAGGGCTTCCTGCCTCTAGACTCAGTGAATTAATGCCCTTACTCAGCATAGTTTATTTTATTATACTCAACAAGCAGATCATATGAATTTAAAATCACAAACTATTCCACATTTAAAAGAAATAAGGAAAGTTATCACAGTAAGTCATTAATCTTCTCTGATCCTGCAGAACACTATGCAATATTTGGCTACCTTGATATATATGAATCTGGGTCTGAATTTGTAAGCAAAATGTTTTTGTAAATATATCAATACAGTAATAATATGAAGATAAACACACACACACACACACACCGTGACAGAGAGTGTATAGAAAGCTATGTTTGAAATAAAAGGATTCCCAGATGCCTATAGTATAAATATAATTGAATATAATTATTGCCTTATACATTTCTGATATATGCTAAAAAAAGTTATTTAGCAATTTTCAATGTTTCTTTAGCTATAAGGCAAGCAATCCTCCTATTTCCCCTAAGGTTTGTTTTATGTTTAAACATCCATCTGACAATTTAAGCATGCCAATTATACTCTATAACAGTGATGGCAAACCTTTTTTGGCTTGGGTGCCAAAAGGGCGTATTGCATGTGCGTGCGTGCCCATGCCCATAATGCAATGCCCAGCGCATGCGCACAACCCCCCTGTTGCCCGCCCGTGCATGCGCACAGGCATCATTGAAGCCTCTGGACTTCCAGTAGGCCCGTTGGGCTGTTTTTCACTCTCCCCAGGGTACAGGAAAGCCTCCTGAAGCCTGGGGACGGCGAAAAATGGCCCAACGGGCCAATTGGAAGTTCAGAAATGAAAGGAAGTGGAGCTGCCCTATTATTTACCTTCAGATAGTTGCAACCAGGCCTCGCACACCTCGACCATTTCTTCTGCAGCCGGGAAGGCTTTCCTGAAGGCCTGTGTAGCCGATAACAGAGCTCTGGATCGATCCGGAGCTCTATTTTAGGCTACACAGGCCTTCAGGAAAGCCTTCCTGGCTGCAGAAGAAATGGGCCGAGATGTGAGAGGCCTGGCTGCAACTGTCCAAAGCAGAAGAAGTTCCTGAAGACCTCTGACAGCGAAAAGGAAGCTGAGGGTGAGCACACAAGGGAACTTATGGTTGGCCCGTTGGGCTGTTTTCGCCGTGGGGAGAGCTAAAACAGCCGAAAAGAAGGCCGAAAGTCAGCTGGCCAGTGTGCGCATGCGTGCTGGAACTGACATAGGGCAACACCTCACGTGCTCTCAGATATGGCTCCATGTGCCACCTGTGGCATGCGTGCCATAGGTTCGCCATCACTGCTCTATAACTTAGGCTTACCGTAACTTTTTGCTTTTATTTTAAGCTTGCATTAAAAGCCAAATATTTGTCTATGAATTTGTTTCCTCTCAAGACTTGGAATCTGGATTGGTTGTTCCAAAGAAGAGAAGAGCCAGGATTGGCAAACAGTGTTCTGAGTTTGAAAATTGAATATTTGGAGAGGATAGAAATTGCCGTCTGTGGTTTGAGTTATGACACAACTTTTCTAGGAGACCCTGGCAGCCATGTACACATGAGCTAAATTAAGCTCTTAGGTTGGGCATTGTAGGGCATCTTGTTCATGTATAGCCCACAGAAATGCTTTTATCACAGAGCAGGTAAAATGCACTTCATAATCCCTACAAATGAACCCTATTTCTTTAGATTGCAATGATACACCAGAATAATAATGCTTATCATAGAATGTACTAATCTGAAATACTACAAAGGAAGCAGAGAGCGTACAGTAGATAGTTATGTCTACAATAAGATACCCAAACAACATTGTGTATGGATAAACTTATATAAGAGTCAATATAGCATAAAGTTTAACCCAGTATTCTGGGAACTGATAAACTGGTTCTTTTGCACCAGGGGTGGGTTCTACTTATCTTCCCCACTGGTTCGCATCGCGACGGAAGTGCACGTTTTGCCTAGTTTCTATATGGTGATAGTTTAACTTGTAACCTGTCCTTGTTATTATCTTGCAATTTGACTATAAGCCCTTACTGTTTTTGTCTCGTCAAGAGATTTTTTGTCAAAGAAAAGAAAAAAACAGAAATAATTGTTATTATATTACTTTATAACAATAATATATTAAAAGAATATTCCCAGTTAATGATCTTTGCAAATGGATAAAAAAGGAAACAGAAAACTCCATCTTTAGCTAACTGCTGACATCAGAAAAACAATCAAGCAGGAAATTGTCTTGTGCAAATCCAAGTAAAATCATAATTGAAGAGAAAATTTAATCTGAGAATGGGAAATTTTCATATGGCTTGTGATTACATATAACACATGCCTTTAGTGACAGGCGCAAATTGGACAATCTGTGCAACTCACAAGTAGGGTTAGGATTTCCTGATGTTTTTATGGTTGATGAAAAATTATTTTGTTTTACAATATTAAAGCTATTTTATAGTACATATGATAATGTGTACTAATCACTCCAGCCATTTGTGATTTTTCTACAAAAAGGCAAGAAAATAAACTCCCAGTTTTCTGCAACTGTGGTTAGAAAGGAGCTCAACAACTTCACAAAAAGGCAGAGACCCCACAAGGCTCTAGTACTTATTTTAGGGAATCATGCTCAGTGCAATATGCAAAAAACTATAACAACCATGACAAATGCTTATTCAATTCCATTTAAATATTCTACTATAAGTGCCTATCAGTTCTTGAAGTGCTCATAAGCTATGTGTTAACCATTACCATTTTCCCTAATGTTTAACTAGAATCTGCTGTATTCAATCTATACATGCCCCATTTTTGCAGCTTAAAACTAACTGCAAACAGAGAAGTCCATCCCAACCAGACTGATACAGAATGGAAAAGCAAAGTTTATCTCAAGCTGTTCAACAAAGGTATGGATAGAGAGTTTAGCCCCCCTTATTCTTTACGGTTCCAATGGCAGAATCTTCAAAGTCACCAGATATGCTCAAGCTTGCTAATTTTTTTCCTAAAGTTTCAATTATTTTGTCCATGAGTTGATATATCACATTCTTGGAACTGTCTCACCTCCCCCATAGTTCTGAGAATTGGTTTATTTCTAATAATGAGAGCATGGTCAAGAACCAAGTTTTTGCTTCAGTAGGTTTCATATGTCTAACATAGGTTTATGAAAAGAAAAGAAAAACACTAGGCTATTTAATATTCTACCACTGCTTTCTCTAAGTGGTCATTTAATCCTTTCTGTTAAGGTATTTACAAATGTTATACATTCAGACATTTTTGACAATAGGTAGATATTGACAATAGGTAGAACTATATAACAATATAACTATATTTCGTTGCTCTTAAAAATTAAATAGAGAAATCCAGAATATTAGTGTAGCCACAATTGAGACATCTTGTCTTATTATCCAGGTAGAGGCAATAAAGAAAGTTCATAATCTTTCTAGTTCAGATCTTATTTCATGCAAAACAAAACAAAATACTCATTAAAATTGCTTTCTAAACTGAAAAGAACCAGTGTAAGTTCTATTGTATGCTATAATATTTCTAGGTTGAGCCCTTATGGCTCAACAAATATTACATCACCTCTATCAAACTATTTATTGTGTGTTTCTGGAATGGATATATATATATATATATATATATATATATATATATATATATATATATATATATATATATATATATATATATATATATATATATATATATATATATATATATATATATATATATATATATATATATATATATATGATAGTTTTCTGATGTAAGAGTCCAGCCTTCTTATGCAGTACAGTATGGTGATGATATTTTTGTTGTTTCTATTTATTTGCAGTTGAGATCTTTATTTTGAACTAAGTCAAGCTATTTAGAAAAAACTATGTTAATACTACATCTCTCCAATAGGAATTAATGAATTCCCCATTTTTTCCTTCAAAATTTATTGAAGTACTTTAAACTGAGATAAACTGACAGATCTATCAGCATACTATGAGACAATGAAATTGATTTTACATCATTAGGCAAAATATCTTGGGTTAGCCATGCCCATATTGAAAGTATTGCTCCTATCACAAGAAATAGGAAAAAAAAATTGGGAGATCATCTAGCTCAACATGGACTAATAAATAAATTTACCACTGCAGCCCCCTGCAGGTGGCCATCCCATCTCTGATTAAAATTTTCTACTGAAGGATTTTCTACTAATGGTATCTTCGAGGCAGTCTCTCCCACCATTGAACAACTACTATTAGTATTGTTCTGCTGATATTCAACTGCAATTTACTTCCTTATAATTTGAGCCAATTTTTTCTTGTATAATAATACAGTTGGCTTAATGGAGCACTACTTAAACACCATTGGCATTGACAAAATCACCAACAGTCAATTGCAAAAGGCATTTTTACTCAAAACAATTTACCGTATGTGCCAGCGTATAAGATGACTTTTTACCCCTTGAAAATCTTCTCCAAAGTCGGGGGTCATCTTATACGCCGGGTACTAAAACTTCCAAGCCGGGGGGAGCTCAAAAACGACCGAAGCCACATCCCCGCCGTTCTCCAGCCAAGTGGCCGAAGGAACCTCGGAGCCCCAATGCTGCCCTGCGTCTCAAGTCACCTGCTGGGAAGGCTGCAGCCGCCACCGTCAGCTGGCGGCTTAAGGCAAGAGGCGGGCGGGAGACACGGGCAGGAGCTGGCGGCGGCTGCAGTCACGCCAAGGGAGCGCGCGGCTGAGAGGCATCTTGCGCAGGGAGGAACCTTCGTCTGGCTCCGCTTCCAGAGCAAGCAAGCGAGCGAGAGCAACGCAGCCGCAGCAGGAAGGGAAGCGAAGGGAGGCAAGCAGCCCACTCTGCCACTCAAGCCAGCGGCTGCCGGAAGCAACAAGGGCATTAGGAGAAGAGAAGGAGGAGTGCCGCCACTGCCGCCAGCACTCTTTCCTTCACTTCTATCTTCTCCTTCTCTTATCCTAATGCCCTTGTTGCTTCCGGCAGCCGCTGGTTTGAGTGGCAGAGCGGGCTGCTTGCCTCCCTTTGCTTCCCTTCCCGCTGTGGCTGCGCTGCTCTCGCTCGCTTGCTCTGGAAATGGAGCCAGATGAAGGTTCCTCTCCCCGCAAGATGCCTCTCAGCCGCGCACTCCCTCGGCGCAACCGCAGCCGCCACCAGCACTCTTTCCTTCACCTGGGAAAAAGGATCTTGCGGTGCTGAGGGCTAGGAAAGAGGGAAGAAGAGAAGACGGAAGGAAGACCAGAGATGAAAGGAAGGAAGGAAGGAAGACCAAAGATGAAAGGAAGGAAGACCAGGAAGGAAGACCAGAGATGAATGAAAGAAAGGAAGGAAGGAAGGAAGGCCAGGAAGGAAGACCAGAGATGAAAGGAAGGCCAGGAAGGAAGACCAGAGATGAATGAAAGGAAGGAAGGAAGGAAGGAAGGAAGGAAGGAAGGAAGGAAGGAAGGCCAGGAAGGAAGACCAGAGATGAAAGGAAGGAAGGAAGGAAGGAAGGAAGGAAGGAAGGAAGGAAGGAAGGAAGGAAGGAAGGAAGGGAAGAAGAGGAATGTTAGGTGGGAGGGTGGGAGGAAGGAAGGAAGAGAAAAAAGTGAGAGGGAAAGAAAGAAAGAAAGAAAGAAAGAAAGAAAGAAAGAAAGAAAGAAAGAAAGAAAGAAAGAAAGAAAGAAAGAAAGATGTTAGGAAGGAAGGAAGACAGAAAGAAAAAGAAAGATGGTAGGAGGGGTAGTCTTATACGAAGAGTATATCCCAAACTCTATATTTTGATTGGAAAAGTTGGGGGTAGTCTTATACGCCCAGTCGTCTTATACGCCGGAATATACGGTACATCCTGCAACAGGACCTCTTACACCATCAAGGATCCACATCTGCCTATCCCAGGTTCTTGGGAAGGATTCAATAGATGGATTAAAATGCCAAATTCCATCTAAACATCTGACTGTGTGACAAACCATTCACAGTAGCAAAATTGGAAGAATTGCAAAACCTTACTCAAGGCAAAAAATAAAATAAAATAAAATAAAATAAAAATCTTGACAGAAGTAATTTAAACTGTAGAGACAAATCAGGGGAATTGGCAGTACAGGAAGCTAGCATATACCTATTGAAGTGTTTTCATTCTGAAACCAGGCACACTCTCCTCTGCCTCAGAAACAACAATTAAAAAAACAGAAAATAACAACTAGCCAAGAAGATAAGCACAAATTGAAAATTATAGGCACAATCACCAATTTCAATCCAATCAGAAATCTTTTCACAAATTCATAAATGAAACGACTGCAGTGAAACAGTCATCACCTAACAAAGAAGAAACAGTGCAGTTCTGGGTACAAATATGGAATAATCCAAAGAAATACAATACGAATGCAGCTTGGTTAAATGAAGTGAGTAAGAAAAAAGAAAGCTGAAAAAGAAGAATTTGTAACAACAGCCGAATTGGTGAAGAAAAGAACAAGATCAAAAATTGGTCAGCAGCACATGAAGATGGACTGCATGGATTTTGGTTGAAACTCAATCTACCCTCACTCGTTGCCAAGCAGTTTAAAAACATACTGCAAGGAGGTAAAATTGAAGAGTGGCTAACATCTGGAAAAACTTACTGATAATAAAAGATCCAACCAAAGATGCAGCACCAGGCAATGACAGAACAATTGCCTGCTTACAAAAAAACTTTCAAATTGCTAACTGCTATGGTAGCAGATGCAGTCCAACAGCATCTAGTTGAAAACAAGCTCTTTCTACCTAAGTAGAAAAGAAACTACAGCAGAGGAACAGATCAACTTCTAATTGACAAGATTATTTTGGAAACTGCAAGAGAAAGAAGACCAACTTGAATGTAGCATGGATTGATTACAAAAAGGCATTTGACCCAGGGGTGGATTCTACTTACCTTCCCCACCGGTTCGCATCATGACGGAAGTGCACTTTTTGCACGCATGTGCACGCACTTCCCGGAAATGACCCTCTGCGCATGCGCAATATCAAAAAAACCCAAGATGGTGGCACCGTAAGCTCGGGGTTGTGGCAGGCCTGGGTCGCTGGCGGTTCCAGCGACCCAGCCACCATGTTACTATCGGTTCTATAGAACCGGTCCAAACTGGGAGGAACCCACCTCTGATTTGACCCCCTACCACATGATTGGATAATCAAGTGTCTAAAAAAAACAAATTTGGTAGAAACATCAGAAGCTTTGTGCAAAAATTGATGGCACAGTGGAAGACACAGATGCTGGTCAATTATGATAAATTGGGAAAGGTTAACATCAAGAGAGGAATCTTACAAGAAGACTCATTATCATCACTACTGTTTATCATTGTTCTGATTCCTCTGTCAACAGTACTGAACAAGTCAGGCTATGGCTATCAAATATCAAAAACATTTAATAGGCCAGGGGGCGGCAAACTTAAACACTCAAAGAGCCATTTGGACCCGTTTCCCACAGAAAAAAACCCACCGAGAGCCACAAAACCTGGGTAGGCGTGGCCAACTTGACATCACTCACTCCCACCCAGTCACATGACCCACTAGCCACGCCCACGCAGCCGGTCATTAGGACAGAGAACTGGGAATCACAAAACCCTTTTCTCTCTCTCTCTCTCTCTCTCTCCCCCCTCCCTCTCATCTCTCCCTTTCCATCTCTTTATCTCTCTCTCTCCATCCATATCGTCTGTCTGTCTGTCTGTCTGTCTGTCTGTCTGTCTGTCTGTCTGTCTGTCTGTCTGTCTATCTATCTATCTATCTATCTATCTATCTATCTATCTATCTATCTATCTATCTATCTATCTATTTATCATCTATCTATCTATCTATTTATCATCTATCTATCTATCTATCTATCTATCTATCTATCTATCTATCTATCTATCTATCTATCTATCTATCTATCTATCTATCTATCTATCTATCGTCTCTCTCTCTCCCTCTCATCTCTCCCTTTCCATCTCTTTATCTCTCTCTCTCCATCCATATCTATCTACCTACCTACCTATCTATCGATCTATCGATCTATCTATCATCTATCTATCTTCTCTCTCTCTCCCTCTCATCTCTCCTTCCTTCCTTCCTACCTTCCTTCCTTCCTTCCTTCCTTCTTTCCTTCCTTCCTTCCTTCCTTTCATTCATCTCTGGTCTTCCTTCCTGGTCTTCCTTCCTTCCTTTCATCTCTGGTCTTCCTTCCTTTCATCTCTGGTCTTCCTTCCTTCCCTTTTCTCTTCTTCCCTCTTTCCTAGCGCTCAGCACCGCAAGATCCTTTTTCCCAGGTGAAGGAAAGAGCCCCGGTGCTGCCCTGCGTCTCAGTCGCCTGCTGGGAAGGCTGCAGCCGCCACCGTCAGCTGGCGGCTTAAGGCAAGAGGCAGGTGGGCGGGCGGGAGACGCGGGCAGGAGCTGGTGGCGGCTGCGGTCGGGCCGAGGGAGCGCGCAGCTCAGAGGCATCTCGCGCGGGGAGGAAACTTTGTCTGGCTCCGCTTCCAGAGCAAGCGAGTGAGCGAGAAGGGAAGCGAAGGGAGGCAAGCAGCCCGCTCTGCCACTCAAGCCAGCGGCTGCCGGAAGCAACAAGGGCATTAGGAAAAGAGAAGGAGGAACGCCACCACTGCCGCCAGCACTCTTTCCTTCACTTCTATCTTCTCCTTCTCTTCTCCTAATGCCCTTGTTGCTTCCGGCGGCCGCTGGCTTGAGTGGCAGAGCGGGCTGCTTGCCTCCCTTCGCTTTCCTTCTTGCTCGCTCGCTCGCTCGCTCTGGAAGCGGAGCCAGACAAAGTTTCCTCCCTGCGCGAGATGCCTCTCAGCCGCGCGCTCCCTCGGCCCGACCGCAGCCGCCACCAGCTCCTGCCCGCGTCTCCCGCCCGCCCACCTGCCTCTTGCCTTAAGCCGCCAGCTGACGGTGGCAGCTGCAGCCTTCCCAGCAGGCGACTGAGACGCAGGGTAGCATCGGGGCTCCGAGGCTCCTTCAGCCACTTGGCTGGAGAACGGCGGGGATGCGGCTGCAGCCGTTTTTGAGCTCCCCCTGACTCGGAAGTTTTAGTACCCGGCGTATAAGACGACCCCCGACTTTGGAGAAGATTTTCAAGGGGTAAAAAGTCATCTTATACGCCGGCACATACAGTAATTAACGATGTTAACGATGGAATCTCCCTGGGGTAGGCAAGGGAAGGGAGGGCGAGGGGTGGGGCAGTCAGTGATGGGATAGGGAGCCATGGCAGAGGGCCCAAAGAGCCACTTTTGGCTCGCGAGCCGCAATTTCCGACCCCTGTACTAGGCTATTACTCCATTTAACATGAATAATATATAGCTGTATGGGGGGGGGAACTGTTAAGTCCTCGACTTACGACCGTGCCAGAAAAGCAAAAATTCCTGAAATGGAATCACTGTTCAACACTGTTCAGAAAGATACGTGCTCTACATGGGGCTACCCTCAAAGAGCATCTGGAGACTGCAATTGGTATAGAATGCAGTTGCGCGAGCTGTGGTGGGTGTGCTGAGATACACCCACATAACACCCATTCTCCGCCAGCTGCATTGCTTGCCTATTAGTCTCCGGTCGCAATTTAAGGTGTTTGTTTTGACCTTTAAAGCCCTACATGGCTCAGGACCAGGTTACCTTTGGGACCGCATCCTACCACATACGTCCCTACGACCAGTTAGGTCCCACAGAGTGGGCCTCCTCCGGGTCCTATCAGCCAAACAATGTCGGTTGGCGGGTCCACGGGGGAGAGCCTTCTCTGTGGGAGCCCCATCTCCCTGGAACCAACTCCCACCAGAGATCCGGATTATCCCCACTCTACTGGCCTTCCGCAAAGCCGTAAAAACATGGCTCTTCTGGCAGGCGGGGTGAAGAAGATCGGATTCCCCCATGAATGAATGTTTTTTTTAAAATTATGGAATGTTTTTAAAATTTATGTATTATGTATATTGTTCTTATTCATGCTGTACGCCGCCCTGAGTCTACGGGATTGGGCGGCCTATAAGAACTTTAAATTAAATTAAATTAAATTAAATTAAGGGGCCAATTGAGCAAAGGGCATAACTGGCACACCAGTTGAACTTTTGCAAAGATATTTCTGTCCTCAGTTGACACCTGTTCTTCAAGCAGAAGCTGCAATTCTAGGAAGACAACCCCCCCACCCATTGCATACCATCCTTGAAGTGAGAAATGCTATCAATTCAAGATCAAAGATGGATTATCCCAAGATCTGGCTGAGCCTAACATCTACTGTACATTCACTTGATCGTGGTAGGTTTGAATCAGAGAAAGTTCTGATTCAGAGAAGCCCTCACACGTCCAAGCACTAGGAGAGATATTTGCCAGCCTCTCTTGGCTGGCCTGGGGTCAAAACATGGTACTGAATCAGGGGTAAAATTCATTTACCTTCCCTACCGGCTTGCAAATATGCGCGCGCTGCGCGTGTGCAGGCAAAGCACCAAGATAGCACCAAGATAGCACCAAGGCTATCTCAGGGCTAAAATCCAGTTTGAAAACTGGCTAAAACAGGTTTAGATAATCCGTTTCCTCCATGATTCATCAGTTGCAGATACATTGTTTATTTTCTAAGAAAAATAAAAAAAATAAGGTAGATATCCTTGACTAATCTTACATGAATGAAAGATTAAACCTAGCAACTTTATTATATTGATTTTTCTAGTTCATCGGCATTTCTTTCACAGTGATTTTTCTCCTCCCACAAAGCACAATTTAAACACTTTTTAAAAGGATCGTATCAAATTTTGTTTATCATTGGTTCTACTTTCAAAATGTAAATGAAAAAGTGAATTTTAACAGAGAATTAAGTGTCCTTGACAATGTTTTTTAGTACTGTTTTATTTTCAGTTGCAGTATCAGCTGACATGAGTTTATGCATACCCAAGGCAACTATTTTTTAATTTTGTTCTGCTAATTCCACTTACTGTTATTGCTGGGCTCTTAACATTGGTATTGAAAAAGGACCTAATAAAACTAAATGCTATTTGTAGCCTGTGGTGCTACACTTGAGAAATTTATCATGTATTCAACTAAAATAATTGAGAGCATGAAATGTAATTCATTTCCAAGTTCTTCCAATAAAATGTTTCCCTTAACCACACAGAGGTGTGATCTTACGCTCAGATTTTGTGTCAGTGCTGCTTATAAGATAAAAGTTCCATTGTGGAAAGATAAAGGAAGTCTACAATATTTTAGAATCATAGGGCTGGAATGGACCTTGGTGGTCTTCTAGTCCAAGCCTGCACAAGCCTGCACAAGGCAGGAGTCTTTATCTCAGACAAATGTTGTCCAATTCAAAATGTTTTTGTTGCATGCAGAAATAAAAATGTGTTTTCTCTGTAGCAGGTCATTGATTTCATAAATGCAACACACTATAGTTTTTTTATACATAGCATAAAGGTAAAAAATGATATATGCAGTATTATCTTCATTTTAGATGTCAAAAGGGTTTTGTGGCTCCCGGTGTTTTCTTTTCTGTGGGAAATGGGTCCAAATGGCTCTTTGAGTGTTTAAGGTTGCTGACCACTGGTATAAACCATTGTCTTGGTTATTCTTTAGTTGATTTTAACCAAATTTTATATGCTTTGTCTTGAAAAACTGAACAATAGAACAGTAAAAAAGTTATACTGCTTAGAATTTCAGGTTATAACACACTTCATACTAGTATGCTTTCCATTATAAAATATGAAAATATGCTCAATGTATCTGTAGAATTTAGAATCTCCTTCCATTTATTCTACATACTAACAGGTGACTTTAGAGGTTAACTCTATAGTTAGCCTTAAAGATCTAATGACAAATGAGAAACATTGACCTGGTGATCCAAAAATGGTAGTTTCCTTTTAAAATGTTAATGTAAGTTTGTTAATTTACTCCCTTAGAGGGAACAACCTCATAAATCATTAATTTAATGAACTTATTACAATGCTATAAGAATTCCATATTATCATTAAACGTGTGTAACAAAGAATAAAATTCTGAGAGAGGTTGAAGTCAATCAAATATTAACCAGTATTTTTTTTAAAAGCTATTTTTGTTTTATTAAACAAAATTATGCTGAAAAGAACATATGTACCATGGTAATGAAGGCCTTAGACCAGTGATGGCGAACCTTTTTTCCCTCGGGTGCCGAAAGCGCGTGCGCGTGCGCTGTCACGCATGTGTGAGTGCCCATACCCATAATTCAATGCTTGGGGAGGGCAAAAACTGCCTCCACGCCCCCACAGAGGCCCTCTGGAGGCAGGAAACATGCCATTCCCCAACTTCCGGTGGGCCCGGTAGGCCCATTTTTCATCCTCCCCAGGCTCCAGAGGCTTCCCTAAAGCCTGGGGAAGGCGAAAACGCCCCCCTGGCCCCCCAGAGGCCCTCCGTAAACCTAAAATGCCCTCCAAGAGCCTCCGCGCGAGCCGAAAATCAGCTGGCCAGTGCACACATGCGCGCTGGAGCTGAGCTAGGGCAACAGCTCGCGTGCCGGCAGATATGGCTCCGCGTGCCACCTATGGCACGCGTGCCATAGGTTCGCCATCACTGCCTTAGACTAAGCCATAGACATAAATTCAAAATTCTATTTAGTTTATAAGACTATTTGGGTGCAGCCACTTTCTTGCAGTTATCTTACAGTGGTAAAATTATGGGATTAAAATCAGGGAAAATATGTAAATTGCCTGGATTTCTCCCTTCCAAAAAAAGGTGAATGGACAGAGATAAAGATGGGGGAGACATGCAAACCACATGTCTAAAGGTAGACTGTGCCTTGTACAGCAACTGTTCACGGTTATGATGGTGATGAAAAGGTAACTTTGCAACCAATCCTCAGTTTTATTATCTTTGTAGTAAAGGATAGCTGAAGTAAGATCATAAACACAGTCATATTTCACTTAGCAACTTCTTCGCTTAACAATTGAGTTGCCATCCCAATTGTAATTATTAAACAACTATCGGTACCTTAATACGAGGGTGAGTCAAAACGTAATGCCATTTTCTTTAGGACAGGTATAATTACCAACACAGGAACATGTAGCATACATCAAAATGAAGCTGGTCCTCTGTGGATCACATCCCTACTTCTCAACATAGTCACCGTTTCTCTCAATAGCAATGTTCCACCTTCGAATGAGAGCATGTATCCCTGCCTCGTAAAATTTTGTTGACTGTTCTTTGAGCCACTTCTTCACTGCAGTTTTTACTTCCTCGTCACTGGAATAATGTTTGCCTCTCAAACCCTCTTTCATGGGTTTCAGACTATCATCTCTTCGGCCCCATGAAAGAGGATTTGAGAGGCATGCGTGGAAGCAAAAAAATCGCCAAAATCTCACGCGTCCCCTTGCACACACGTCCCCTTGCGAGATATTGCTTCCGCGCATGCGCAGGATGCAAAATCAGCCCAAAAATTCCCAAAAAAGAGATGGCGCCCTGCGAAAGACCAGGGAAGATGGTACCGGAGCTGTTGTGCGCAAATAGCGCCATCTGCTGGCCGCTACCTGAATGACAGAGTGGACCGCACCGGTAGGAACCCACCACTCTGTGTGTGTGTGTGTGTGTGTGTGTGTGTGTGTGTATGTATATGTATATATGTGTGTGTGTATATATATATGTGTATATGTGTATATATATATGTGTGTGTGTGTGTGTGTGTGTGTGTGTGTGTGTGTGTGTGTATTCATATTCCGTATAATGTTTGTTAATTATCCTGTCTGTGGACCTTTATTGTTTTACTGTTCATTGGACAAAATGGTTAAACAGCAACAACTGGTAAATTGCTAGTATTTTCTTTTGTCTCCCACCCAGTGTCACCTGTTGACAGAAAAAAAATGACCAATCTTTGTCCTAAAAATGCCTGCAACAAGAGACCTTAGCATCTTTCAGGTTGTCTGAATGTTATGCTGCTCATTGTTGATTCTTTGCACTGGGCAATATCTAAATACAGATATCCATTGTTCTCAAAACTCTGATGACATGAAGAATTAATCTTTAACCTATTGAGAAACACTTTGTTCTTTGAATGATTGCTTGTACAAGTTTCTGGCTTAGCGTTCTTAACAGACGCCTTCTCCTGGAGAAGGAGTCTTCAGTGACACTACTGAAGAGAAGTTCTCTTTAAATCCTGTCTCGGGTATTCAGTTCTTTACAGAAGTTAAAGAGCCTGGACACAAACTGCTTATGTATATTGCTTGGATGCCACAATTCTAGGATCAAATTCTTTTGATACCTTTCACCTCACTAGGTAGGATCATCAGTGCAACACTGGCATCTAGTGGCCACAAAAGTTATTCAAGGAATTGGGATAGCTGCAAGGAATTACACACATTTTCATCCAGAGACTTCCTGCCATGATTTACCTATTATGTTGTTTTATTTCTGGGAAGACAATTTTTCTAGGTGGTCAGGAACTTCTTACTTCAGTCTGGAATGCATTTCTAAAATGTGTTTGGGGAACTGGAAGTTTTATTCTTAGGAAACAATTTCTCAATAGCCTTACCTTAAGGTGACCAGATTTTAACATTGGTAAAGAGGGACACCATTGACGGGGTGGGTGGGTTCCTGATTAAAAATTTGGTCTATATGGAGCAACAAAAATTTTCATAGAAAATAATGTCCCCCCTAGTCCTTTTTTTCTCTAGACTAGTCAAACCCAAATCCTGCCACCGTTCTTCATGTGTTTTAGTCTCTAGGCCTTTAATCATCTCATTTGCTCTTCTTTGCACTTCCAAAATATCAACAACGTTTTTATAATGTGGTGACCCAAACTGGATGCAATATTCCAGGTGTGGCCTTACTAAGGATTTATAAAGCGGTACTAATACTTCATGTGAGTTTGATTCTTTGTCTCTGTTTATACAACCAAATATTGTATTAGCTTTTTTGGCTGCTGCTGCACACTGCTGGCTCATGTTTAAGTGATCATCCACTAGGACTCAAAGGTCCCTCTCACACTTAGTTTTTGAGCCAGGTTTTGCCTAATCTGCACTTGTACATTTGGTGTTTCCTGACCAGGTGTAAAACTTTGCTTTTCTCCACAATAAATTTCATTTTGTTGGATAGAGCCCATTGTTCAAGTCTGTCACGATCTTTTTAGATCCTGAGCTTGTCTTCTGGGGTGTTGGCTATTCCTGCTCTGGGCAGTGTACAATAAAACATCCAAATATATAAGACAGAATATTAAAAAAAATAAAATATGGAAAACATTTTCTTAACCCCCTCTTTCTCATGTTAAATGACTCTGAAGGCAGAGTCATTTATTTTTTAAAAAAACAACAACAAAGTAGTCAATCAGTGATCCAAAATTATCATAACATCTTAATCTTCTTTCTCATTTTACTTGTGGAATGGATTGGAATAGTGCTTTGGAATTTTCAAGCTTCTCCAAGACTTAAATGCACCTCCTGCCTCTGCTCTAATTTGTAGCAATCAGGAAGGCTAGTTGGGGACACCTGGAATCACAGCATTGTGAAGTGTTGCCTGATGGCTACAGACGTTACCATATGTTTCCCCAAGAAAGATTGCGATCATCTCTATCAACAGGAATCCCTGATAGGAGATAAAAGATGGTCTCTTCATTTTTTTTTGTCCTGCATCATTTTTAACACGCGCAAGGAACCTGTTGATCAACTTAATACTCTTTCTGCTGAGAAGGAACTTAGATGATACCAAAGCACTATGACCCCCACAATACAAGCCATCTGGAACTCAGTGAGACATCTGATGGAAGGTCTTTGCAAAGGAATGACAGTTCTTCATGGACCAACGTGATGGGCTGGAAGTTAAGAGCTGGATTTATTCCTACTTTATCATCAAAGCATTCTCCGTGCCTGTCTGTATGTGTAATTGTGCATGTCTCTCTACAAATATATGTACACATACAGGCACACACTTAGGGCAATTTTGAGATCTTCAGGTTAAAATTAAAATTAGTTAAAATTCCAGGGATCAACTAAATTTGCCCCCACTGGAGAAAGGACTCTCTCTCTCTCTCCCTCCCACCCTCCCTCCCGCTTGCCCGCTCCTCAGGCTCCCAAAACCCCCTCCCTTCTTCGAAATCAAACTTGTCCCACCACCCAGTTGGAAGACGGTGCTGCTTCATCTTAATTCATTTGCAGCAACCAATCCGCCTGAGCACGACCCCCCTCCCCCCCGCTAGCCCGAGTTTGTTTTTGCTTCGTTTTCTCCCCAGAAAGCAAGTTTTTTCCCCCTCTATTAACCTGTTACTTGAAATCGCGCCTTTTCCCTGCCCGGGCTGTCTGTCTGGCAGGCGCCTGTTTTCCATGTCGTTGTGGGAGGGGGGTGGAGGAGGGGGGGACCTCGGGCACTCTCCTCCTCCTCCCCCCACCTCCGTCTTCCTAGTTTTGCTAGAAAGCTTTTCAACCACTCTGAAAGACAAGTGCAAAGCGGCGCTCCCCCCCCGCCCCAGGGTTCGCTCTGCCCCGCCCCGCGCCACCCTGTGAATAGAGGGGACTGAATCAGAAGCCTGTCGCTCGGGCGCGCGTCTGGCTGGAGGAAGAAGCGGGGGCTTATTAGACGGAGCCCGACCCAACATGGCTGGCTTAAAACTCTCGGAGTTTTAACTCCCCCTCAATCTCGCATGCCCCCCCTTCAGGCTGATTTTTGGAAAGAATGCCATAGCTTGTCGTGCATTCTTTAAAAAAATCGGGACTTTTTAGAGGACGGGCGGGACGCGGGACAAAGCATTAAAAAGCGGGTCTGTCCCGCCAAAATCGGGACGTCTGGTCACCTTACCTTACCTTTTAAAGATTACAAACACTACTAATTTCTTTCAATAACTGATTTAAACTTTCAGAGACATCCTAAACTCATCTTATGATTTTGGGCTTTAATGATCTGCAGAAAACAGAAAAAAACACAACTTTCCAAGATAAAGGTCAAATTGGTTTATTCAAAAATCATGTTAACTAACAAGTGGAAGCAATACAGAGATTTGAACAAAACTTATAAAAATAAATGCCATGAATGTAAAGAAGGACTGTTTTGTTTGCTGGATAAACTGGAGAACCAAGGATTGGAACACCAGACTTACACAGGGATAAAAATGGGTTCCTATTGTTAGAAGAATAATTTGGGGGTTTCATGAGCCAGGGTGGTGCCAGAACAAATAAAAAAATTAAATCCAGACATACTGTGAGAAAGGAGATTAATTTATTCTGAAGAATAAAAAGATTTGTTTTGGAAGGGAGTCTACAGAAAGAATGGGATCCAGAGACTTGGTTTTATCCTTGGTGTGAGTTTGGGGGTGTACTTGTACATGCTGTTTTTAGTGTTTCTTTCCTGTGCAAATTGAGGAGCTCCTACCCTGGGCTTTATTCCTGAGGTACATGTGAAATCCAGAAAGGAAGATCACCCTCTCCCTCAGATATATAGATTCCTCCCTATGTTTGGATTTATTATAAGAAGATCTGGCATCTTCCTTACCCTGAAGGAAGTCCTATTCTTTGATGGAAACAGTGATATGCTAGAAAGGGGAGGCAGATCAGAGGCCTTTAAACTTCCAACAATTCCCCCTTTTGCACAGGACCAATTTATTGAATCCTGAACATCAATAAAAATATTTCTAATACTTGTGGTACCTTTGATCAATTTGGATCATTATAAGGCTGGCTTGACTTTAATTTGTGGGGGTCTGTCCTTTGACGGTATGGAAGATATTAGGCAGGTGATATGCATTGAACAGGGAAGCAGAAAAATATTGTTATTGCCAACCAAATTATTTTATGAAAGATGTTTGCTTAGAGAAAGAAATTGATCTTTGTATTGAAACAGAAAGCAATGCCTTAGTATTGGCTATTTCCCCAAGCCACATACAGGGTTCCAAATAGCATCCAAAATTAAATCAGAATCCGAGGCAAAGTATTCCTCAAAGTTCTAATTTATTAACAGAGCCATGTTGGTACATCTGGGTGAAACCCGAATCTGAAGTCCTCCGGGTTTCACCCCCCAGTTGAAAGTTCAAGTCCTTGCCCCCCACACCCACAAATCCAACACGTTGTCCAATCTTCTATTGCCATGCTGGCAGAGTTCACCCATCTCCTTCCGTGCATGTGCAGAGGTGCAGAGACAAAGGATGATTTTGGCTTTCTAGAAAGAATTTGTTATGGCTACATTACTAACAATCCTCATACCATCCCCCCTTCCATTTCCCCACAGTAGAAAATGCATAGTAGAATAGTATAAAGTGTGGCAGGCCAAAGATCCCAAATAAAAGGGCTTCAGTCTGACAGTATGTCTGTTCTGTGTGGAATGTTAAAAGTCGTGAGCACAGAGAAAGTTACCCCAACAAGCTTCAACCCTCAGAATCTGCATTCTCAGTCTTCTGCAAGTATTCCCTGAAGTTTTACTTGATAAGTTTGGTAAGGTCTTGTTTGACCATACATGTGTTGTAAATACATGACATACCAATAATAAATGCACATAATAGGTGAAAACATAGCAATGGTTAAAAAAATAAAGATCAATATCCATTTTTATTATCATCCCCATGTTTCTTTAAACTAATATAGTATCAGTCCTAATATGAATTCAGTCAGTTGTATGGCTATTCAGAGATAGCAGTCTGGTAGCTGAAAATGCAAGTTGGTCTTGCCATCTTCCTGTGTTCATCAGGTGAATCTTTTCTAATCTTTATTAAGATTAGAAGTCTGGGTGCCTCTCTTGAAGTTTTCCTTCTTTGGTATGTGTCCTGCAAATTCTAAGATTAATGGAAACATTTGGTGATGTAGGCCAGATACTAACGGGGATGAACCCAGGAAAAAGGGGAGAATTTCCTTGTTTATTTCCTCCCTTATCCGAAGAAATAGAACAAGAGTTCTGTTTTGAAAATCTTTCAATGTCTTGATCAAAATATGTTTTCCTGTCTAATTTGTTTGTCAATGTTGCAAAGAATTCTTGGTTAATTTAGTTTGCTATTCACTTTACATTATCACATATGCAAACCCACAACCCAACAGAGGCTTGTTTCCCGAACAATATAATATAAAAAAGATGTTGAGATTCTGGAAAGAGTGCAGAGAGGAGCAACAAAAATGATTATGAGGCTAGAGGCTAAAACATATGAAGAATGGTTACAGGAATTGGGTATAGTCTAGTGAAAAGAAGGACTATGGGAGACATGATAGCAGTGTTCCAATATTTGAGGGGCTCCTACAAAGATGAGGGTGTCAAATTATTTTCCAAAGCACCAGAAGGCAAGACAAGAGTCCCTCGGGAGTTGGGCGGCATATAAGAAAACCAAATAAATAAATAAGAAACAATGATTGGAAACTAACCAAGGAGAGAAACAACCTGGAATTAAGCAGAAATTTCCTAATGGAGAGAGCAATCAACTAATGGAATAACTTCCCTTCAGAAGTTGTGGGTGTTCCATCACTAAAGCTTTCGAAAAGAGACTGAACAACCATTTGTCTGAAATTGTATAGTGTGTCCTGCTTGAGCAGGTGGTTGGACTAGAAGACCTCCAAGGTCCCTTCCAACATCTTATTCTGTGTTCTAATTGCAACTTGACTCGTCACAAAAATGGTTCTTTTAAGGGTTTTTTCTCTCTATTACAATTTGAAGGTACCTTTATTTGGCCAAATCTGATTGCCTGCTCATCCCTGAACTCAGTCGACAATCATTACATAATTGTTGTGCACACACTTTCTTCATTCCTGCCTGGATGGGCAATTTCTTCTTGTCTCAGGCTTTCAACAACCTCCCTGTAGAGATTCTGGTGAAATTCCAGAATGCAGAGTTTCTCATGCTGAGTTTTCCAAACTTCACAGCAAGACTTCTGCAGAGTCTCCCGCTGTTAAGATTGAACCACTTGGCTCCTTTCAGATCATATTGCTATTCAACTTGCCATTGAACTGTGGGTGGGGTGGGGTGAGAATGGGTGGAATGGAATGCTGAGGGTTTGCTCATGAAGCCTGAGATCCTGGAAACCATCACAGTCAATAAGCATTCCAATAAGCATTCCAAAAGACAAGCAAATGGAAAAAGGAAAGCACAGTTGCAATCAAGTGATTTCCTACTTAGTGACAGAGTTTAGTGACAGAGCTGCCAGTCCCAATTCTGCTAAACGAGAACTATTTCTGTATTCTTTAAAAAGATGTTATCCATAGGCAAAAGTGTAACATCTAGCAACGGGGCTAAAAGGGAATAGGCAATAATTGTCCAGGGAAAGCAGTCTGGGTTGGCAATTTGTTCTGTTCAGATAGATATTGCTTTAAACATATTATAAACTCTGCATGTTAATTATTTTTCTTGTTGTTTACTCAAGCAATTTATCTTTTTTTTTTTTCAGTTTTCCACCTGTCCCATAAAGTTACCACTGTGGTTCCAGAAAGTGTTCTCCTCATTGTCCTTGGCATCATCCTGGGTGGCATTGTATATGCAGCTGATAATATAGCCTCCTTCACCCTTACACCAACAGTTTTTTTCTTCTACCTGTTGCCACCCATTGTGTTAGATGCGGGATACTTCATGCCAAATCGACTATTCTTTGGCAACTTAGGGACCATTCTTCTTTATGCTGTCATTGGGACCATCTGGAATGCTGCTGCAACAGGCTTCTCCCTTTATGGAATCTATCTTACTGGAATAATGGGTAAGACTGAATTTTCAGACACACTCTTATTTCATTATTAGCAATTCTAAATAATTTGCACCTTTCAATAAAGGATAGAGAATGCCACACAAAGAAATACTAGTTTGTATTTGAATTCTAAATGATTAAACATGATATAAATACCACAATACTTCCTTAAGCATTAAGTATTTGTGGCACCAATCATAAATGGGCACACATTACTATTTTCAAGTATTTCTTGGTAACTATAACTGATTAAAATAATCAGTTATATGAATTAAAACATACGGCCATGTGGAGTCCTTAGTGCTCTCTGAGCTTGGTGGTTTTCTTGCAGCTGTTTCATTACCAAACTAGATAACATCATCAGTGCTAAAAGGGATGTATATTTTATGTACTACTGGCTTGCTTTTTCAGTGTTGGTGGGAGTAATCTTGATGATTCCTTCATTAGGCTTTGTTTACTGTTAGCTTTGTTTGCATTGGTAGTTCCTTGGTTGGGATATTGTTTATTTCTTGATTGTGGTCTGATGTTAATATCGGTATTAAGTCTGGTCTCTGCTCATCTGGATGTTGATTTGTGGTAAGGAGGTATTTTGGTCTTTTTGTTCCTCTTTTAGCTTGTTGATTGACTCTTTTGAATGGTATGTATATGCTGTTTATGTTTATCTGACAAATCGGCCATCCACAGGCACATAGATATAAACAGAAATGATTCAGCTATGTATACATGTAATTGATAGCTATTATAAGCTGAGCCATTGGTTTTTTTAAAGCTCAATTTTCTTCAATTAGATCTTTCATTATCTTTTTTGCTTAATGGCTGGAATTAATTGTCCTATCTTCATGAATGGTGTTCATTAATGGATCATTTCTTATAACAAGTCCATCAAGCTAATTTCATAAATTCTTCAATTTACCAATTGATACCAATTTGTACCAATTTACCAATTTACCAACTAGCTATTCAGTATCTGAAGGAATAAACAAATTGAAAAATCAGAATACCAATTCAGATACAGATTATTAGAGTTGGAAGGGACCTTGTAGGTCATCTAATCCAACCCCCTGCTCAAGCAGGAGTCCCTACACCATTTCGGACAAATGGCAGTCCAATCTCCCTTTGAAAGTCTCAAGTGTTGGAGCTCTCACAACCTCCACAGACAAGCTGTTCCACTGGTTGATAGCTCTCACCGTTAGAAAGTTTATCCTTATTTCCAGGTTGAATCTCTCCTTGGTCAGCTTCCATTCATTATTCCTTGTCTGGCCTTGTCTGGCCTTGGAAAACAGCCTGATCCCATCTTCTCTGTGGCAGCCCCTCAAATATTGGAACACTGCTATCATGTCTCCCTGGTCCTTCTCTTCGCTAGACTGGCCATGCCCAGTTCCTGCAACCACTCTTTGTATGTTATAGTTTCCAGTCCCCTAATCATCATAGTTGCTCTCCTCTGCACTTTCTATAGAGTTTCAATGTCTTTTTTGTAGTGTGGTGACCAAAATTGGATGCAGTACTCTAGGTGTGGTCTAACAAAGGCTTTATAGAATGGTATTAGTACCTCCCTAGTCCTAGATTGTATCCCTCTATTAATGCAATTTAGGATTGCATTGGCTTTTCTGGCTGCCGCTGCACATTGCTGGCTCATATTTAGTTGGTCACACTGCTATTGAGTGTGGTTTCGCCCAGTTTATATGTATATCTTTGGTTTTTCTTACCTAGGTGTAGGATTTTACTTTTCTCTGCATTGAATTTCATTTTGTTAGATTGGGCCCAGTGTTCAAGTCTGTCAAGATCCATCTGGATCCTGAACCTGTCCTCTGGGGCAGCGGTCACCAACTGGTGGTCAGTGGACCATTGGTGGTCTGCGAGAAAATTTTGGTGGTCCGCAGAAAAATTATTTGCATTTTTATATTGCACTAAATACTATTTATCTTTTTAAAAAATCATATTAATGGTCCGCGGGATTTAAAATTATGAATTTGGTGGTTCCTGAGGTCCGAAAGGTTGGTGACCTTTGCTCTGGGGATTAGCTATTCCCGCCAGCTTGGTATCATCTGCAAATTTGGTTAGTTCTCCTGCTATTCCCTCATCTAGGTCGTTTATGAAGATATTAAAGACTACTGGGCCTAGGACGGAACCTTGTGGTACCCCACTGCTTACTTCTCTCCATGTGGACTTAGACCCATTGAGGACTACTTGTTGGGTACAGTTAGTCAGCCAGTTGTTAATCCATCTGGTTGTGTAGCTGTCTATCCCACTTTTTTCTAGTCTAATTCTAGTCTTTCTAATTCAAAGTCAAATGTCAGTGATGGCTGGTAAGGATTCTGTCAGATTGATAGTTAAGGATAACCCTCACAAATCAACACTACTTGATTTATGCTTAGGTTACCTTCAACAGGATAATGAAATCCAATCTGGGGTCCTCCAGATGTGTCACAACCATTAACTGCAGTGGTGGGTTTCTACCGGTTCGGGCAAACCGGTAGCAGCGGCGGTGGGACGCTCTGCCTGGACGTCATCACAGACGTTCTGCACATGCACAGAAGCGTTGTATGCACGCGCTTCCGTTCCCGAACCGGTAGCAAAGGTACCATATTTTTCAGAGTATAAGACGCACCGGAGTATAAGACGCACCTTAGTTTTGGGGGAGGAAAACAAGGAAAAAAGGCCTCTGCCTCCAAGCAATTTGCCAAACAGCAAACAGCAAACAGTACAGATGATATACACTGTTTGTTGTGTATTTCTGTGCATGTGTGCTTGACCCATAGAAATAGCAAAGAATTGGAGAAATGTACATTATGCCACAAAATTTTCTCCCCTAATCGGCGCAGAAGGATACCATGGTCAATGGTATCGAAAGCAGCCGAGAGGTCAAGTAGCACCAAGATAGAGGAAAAACCCCTATCTCGGGCTCGCCAGAGATCATCCATCAGAGCAGGGGTCGGGAACCTATGGCTCGCGAGCCAGATGTGGCTCTTTTGATGATTGTATATGGCTCGGTTCGCGCTCTTGCATCTCCGCCGCCGACGGGGGCGGGTGCCGGGCGAACGTGCCCACTCCCAGCGCGGGGAACTGCGGCCCCACATCCAGCAGCATGCCGCTCGAACCCCCCTCCAAGGTCCGGGGCTCTGGGCTGCCGCCGCCGCCGGAGCAAAAGAAAGAACGAACGGCGCTACCGAGGCGAGTCCAGGCGCAGGCGGCGACCCGAAGGGTATTAAACGGCTGGGGCGGGCCGGCCGACCGGCAGGCGGGAAGGGCAGCCCTGAAGGGACGAAGGCAAAGAGCAGTCCGGGGAGAGGAAGGGGGGGGGGAGAGAGAGAAAGAGAGCGAGAGAGAGCGGGGGGGTGAGGGAGAGGGGGGGTCTCGCTTTTCCCTGGGAAAATAAAAACACAAGGCACAAACCCCCAGCGAAGAGATGTCAGCGCCACAGTCACACCAACAGGCTCTCGCACACACAGGCGGGCAGATATAGTGAGAGCCGCGCGCGCGCTCTCTGTCTCGCGCGCCCGCACGTACACGTTTCCTTGTTGAGGTGGGCGCCGCTGCGGTGGCTGGTTTTTATCCCCCGCTCTCCACCCGCATCTCCTCCCAGCCTCTCCCGCTAGCACCCCGTCCTGCGTGCAGAGGTAGGATCCCACCTCTGCCTGCGTGCCCCGCCCCGTGCCCCGTATGGTGAGTGTTATAACAACATTATTTAAAAGAATAAATTCAGAGGCTTATTATACTGACATTTAGTTGAATTCACTTTTAAAATATATTATATGGCTCTCACTGAAATAAATTTCCAAATTTTTTGCTTTCATGGCTCTCTTAGTCAAAAAGGTTCCCGACCCCTGCATCAGAGTGACCAAAGCGGTTTCTGTGCTGTAGCCGGGCCTGAAACCCGATTGGTAAGGGTCAAGGTACATACAAGATTTGCCTTGTTTCTTCTGAAGTTTCACTAAATGCTAGTCTGCCCTTGTTGATAGAATTTAGTTTTTCCAAGCCCTGTGTGTGTTGACTCTTTTTTAATATCTTAAGGATGGAAAGAAGGAAAAAGTTCTACATTAGAGTATATGCAAAATACTCTAATGTAGAACTTTTTTACTTATAGTTTTCAACAGTGTTTCCATTTCTAATACAGTACAGTAATTGAGTTTTTGTTAATATGTCTGAATATTAAATGTAGTGATGCTTCAGTAGTTAAATGTGCTGAAGGACTACATTTCCATTAATATTGGAAAAATTAATATTAGCTTACCTATTTCTTCAAGATTATAATGAGGAATCTAATTTTTTAAATTAAATTTATATGCTGCCCATTTTAAGTGACTGGGTGGCTTACAACATCTACAACATTGTAAAAGAAGAATATAAAACTTTATATTAGCATTAAAGTTAAAACATTAAAATCAACAACAAACTTTATAAAATAGGGCCAATACATAAATGGAGTGGAGAAGGATTGGAGGACTAATTCACTAGTGCAACTAATGACTCAGAAAGTAGCTACTTCTCCTTCATTAGAAATATTCAAAACAATGTTTAGATTGTTTCTTTGGGAACACTTTAATTTAGATTTCTAATTTCTTAGGGCCTAATGGGAATTTCCAATCTGGCTCAGTAATTCTGTGTTTTTTATGATCTACATTGTTCTTTTAGGTGAACTTCACAGTGGATTGCTAGATTTTCTCTTGTTTGGCAGTTTAATAGCTGCAGTGGATCCTGTTGCTGTGATCGCTGTGTTTGAAGAAGTTCATGTCAATGATGTTCTCTTCATAATTGTTTTTGGAGAATCACTGCTCAATGATGCTGTAACTGTGGTAAGACTCTCTTTGAAAACTTGTGGTTGCTGAAATTCTGATTGATCAAAAATGTATTGAGAAATTTAGGTTTAAGAAATTTAGATTTGAAAATAAGCAATAAGTAATAATGTTAAAACATCAGCAGAAAGATAGTATCAAGATCATAAGAAATAATAGCACTGCTTTACTAGTGAGTAATGAGGCCACACTTGGAATATCTGAGTTCAGTCCTGGTTGCCAAGATAGAAAAAAGATGCTGTGGCCCTAGAAAGAATGCAGAGAAAAGCAAAGAAAAAAGGAGAGAGAAAAAGATCAAGGTCTGGAAACTACCGTAATTTTCGGAGTATAAGACGCACCGAAGTATAAGACACATCTTAGTTTTGGGGGAGGAAAACAAGGGAAAAAGGCCTCTGCCTCCAAGCAATTTGGCAAACAGCAAACAGCAAACAACACAGATGATATACACTGTTTGCTGTGTATTTCTGTGCATGTGTGCTTGACCCATAGAAATAGCGAAGAATTGGAGAAATGTACATTATGCCACAAAATTTTCTTAAATATAGTCACACTAACTCTTCCCAATTATTTAAATAGATCTACTCCAAGGTAACTAAACTCTAATACTAAACAGGACACTGTTACATTTCATACTATACTTGTACAGAGCTGTTAAAATGAATTAAAATTTCTGGAAGTATACATTATTCTCTATTATTTAAAAGAAGATACTATAGCACTGGGCCTCTTAAGAGCAAGCATTTATTTTAAAAAGCTTCTTTATTTTGTTAAATTGTCTAGATTTACAGGGATCTCCAACCTTGGCAACTTTAAGACTTGTGGACTTCAACTCCCAGAATTCCACAGCCAGCAAAGCTAACAAAGCTGGCTGTTGAATTCTAGGAGTTGAAGTCCACAAGTCTTAAAGTTGCCAAGGTTGGAGACCCCTGGCTCTAGAACAATAATAAAACAGTCTTTAAAAAATAAGTCTAATAATTTGAACATTCTACAGACATTTATAGTTATTCACTTACCCCCTTCCATCCAGTTCAGCAAAAAATAAAAATCTCTGTGTCTCTCCCAGCTATTTCAAAGTGACCAGATTTTTTAATTTTTAAGCGGGACGGGACGGGGGGGGCGCCTGGGCGCCGCCATTTGTTTTGCCCTCTGCGCATGCGCAGAACGCTGCGCATGCGCAGAGGGCAAAACAGCAAATGTCGGCGTCCAGGGGAGGTGGGGGGGAGAGGGGGGAGGCGGGAGGGCGCTTGGATGCCTGCAGCTCGCGACAGGTAAGCTGCCGGCTGCCTCCTTTCCCCGTCTCCCGCCTCCCGTTCGTTGCTTGCCAGCCCGGCCGAAGGGAAGGCGGGAGGCGAGGAAAGGCCTCCCGAAAGGGAGGCGGGCTCCCGAAGGGCTGCGCCTCCCTTTCGGGAGGCCTTTCCTCGCCTCCCGCCTTCCCTTCGGCCGGGCTGGCAAGCAACGAACGGGAGGCGGGAGACGGGGAAAGGAGGCAGCCGGCAGCTTACCTGCTCCAAGCATCCAAGCGCCGCGGTCTCCCGGTCGCCCGCCCGGCCCCAGGGCAACGGCGGCAGCGAGGCGACGGGGGGAAGAAAGGGGAGGGGGACGAGGAAGGGCTGTTTGCGCCGCTCGTAAACTCAAAGCGGCGACGGCTCCTCGTCCCTCACTCCTCCCAACAGCAGCATCCCAACAGCAGCAGCGCCTCCGAGGGCGGGGCTAGGGATGGGGCGGGGGAAGGAGAGGAGGAGCAGCCTCCCTTCCCCCTCCCCCCAGCTTCCAGCCGCCGGCGGAGAAGTCAACAACGCGGGACGCCCACCCGCCGCCCACGGCCGGCCCGAGCTGAGAGGCCTGCTGCCTTTCAGGCCGATTTTTTGAAAGAATGCCCTAGTCGTGCATTCTTTCAAAAAATTGGGATTTTTTTAGAGGACGGGCGGGACGCGAGACAAATGATGAAAAAGCGGGTCTGTCCCGCCAAAATCGTCTGGTCACCTTAAGCTATTTGCCTCTTTGTAGTTAGTTTCACTTTCATTTTCCCACATGGCAAACCTAATCAGCTGTAGATCGGTAAACTGCTACTGACTTGCTTGGCTTTACAGGCTCTTCCCTCTTTCCTGCAAGCAGGTAAATTGCTGGAAGACAGAGGCCAAAGGGTGGGGGTGGCTGGGTGGGGCTGCATTCGGTGTATAAGACGCACCCAAGTTTTCACCCTCTTTTGGAGGGTAAAAAGGTGCATCTTATACTCTGAAAAATACGGTAAATTCTACAATGAATAATTAAGGGAACTAGGGAACTGTCTAGTTTAATGAAGAGAAAGACTAAGGTAATATGATAGCAGTTATCACAGAGAAGGGGTCAACCTATTCTCCAATGCACTTGAGGGCAAGACAATAGGTGTGGGTGGAAGATCAGTAAAAAGAGATTTAATCTAGAACAAAGGAGAAGTTTCCTGACAGCAGGAACAATTAATCAGTGGAACTGGCTTGCATCCAGAAATTGTGGGTACTCAATCACTGGAGGTTTGCAGTCACAGCCAATGAGCAGACATTTGTCTGCAATGATATAGGATCTCCAGCTTGTGCAGGGGTTGAATTAGAAGACCTTCAAGGTTCCTTACAAAATTATTATTTTATGTTCTAAACTGAAAAGTAAGCAATTAATTTATTAGACTGATTGGGGAACATTTTTAGCCTGCACATCATTTACATTTCCCACATGTACAAAAAGAGAAACATTACATAGGGCCAACTGAAATCCATTTTTTGGTTTCCACTGACCTTTGCAATGTTAAGGAAAAAATTAGATATTTTAAGTTTTTTTTAGATCCTTAAGACAATTTATTTTGCCTCATAATTTTCTAACACCTCCTCCCTCACACACAAAATATTGAGTGATCAGATTGAGTGATGCTACTAGTTAGAGTTTCCCCATACCTTTTTTACTTTATTTTGTATACACTAAAATATCCCTATCCTTGTTTTACTGTATTCCTTATAAAGTAAAATATATGTTAGCTTTTTAATATGATTTTGATACATTTGATATTTGTTAAGATATTGAATATGGAAGCCAGTTTGGTACAGCAATTAAGACATCTGGTTAAAAACTGGGAGAGTATGAATTTTAGTCCCACCTTAGGCATAAAGCCACTTTCTTTCAACCCCAGAAAGGAAGCAATGGCAAATCCCTTTTGAAAAAGAAAATTGCAGGGACTTGTCCAGGCAGTCTTGAGAATGAGATCCAATTGAACGGAGGGGGAAAAACCTTTTTGCATAGGCATTTAATCAATGTTTGTTTATTTAAATTAATATTCAAATTTATTTTAATTTTGTCTCATATTATTTATTCATGAAACCACAATTTTATTTCCCTTTTAGGTGCTGTATAATGTGTTTGTGTCTTTTGGTTCAATAGGAGCTGAATATGTGACCGCTGTAGAATGCATAAAAGGCATAGGTTGGTAGCTATTTATGATGGTAGATAGATAGATAGATAGAGAGAGAGAGAGAGAGAGACAGACAGACAGACAGACAGACAGACAGACAGACAGACAGACATATTATTTCATACACACACACACACATACACACACACACACACATGTTCCCATGTCTTGTAAATTATATATATTGGAAAGCAGAAATTAATATTTAAACAATCATAACTTTGCAGCCAAGGCAAGTATTTTTGACCTTTGCAGCATCTCTTTCAGTCATATATTGACCGTTATAGTGAGTTAATACATGTTGTCCTGTGCTGGACCTTCTTCCTCCCTCTTATTTTTCTTCCTTGTAGATTAGAGAGACTGGAAAGGAAGGGAACACAACAAGACAATAAGAAGGCACATAAGTGGAATATACATTGAAAGTAATGTGCTGATTTGCCTAACAAGTTGGGGCTAAGAGCCATGAGCACACTTTGCAAACAGACAGTTTATTGTCATTTAGAATATAGAATATTAGGGTTAGGGTTGGAAAGAATCTTGGAGATCTTCTAGTCCAAGCCTCTGCCCAATACCATTCCAGACTTTCCTTCAGCTTGATGGCTTGATTTATTTTGAACAATTTATATCTTCTGCTTATGGGTTCCAATCATGAATACTTACCATATATACATAAACTGTATTGGACTTTTATATGAACCCTATTAAAGAGCAAACGTAACTAAAACTTCAGTAAGTGGACCACAACATACTATTTGGTAAGATAGAAAAATATGGAATAGATTGCATCACAATCAAATGGATTCATAACTGGCTGCCCAAACACATTCAATCTGTAGTCTTACTGGAACTACATGGAGGGAAGTAGGCAGTGGGGTATCCCAAGTTTTTCTCTTAAGCCTAGGACTCTTCAACATCTTTATAAAGAACTTGGATGAGGGGATAGAGGGGGAATTCATCAAATTTGCAGATGACACCAAGCTGGCAGGAATAGCCAACACTTTAGAAGATAAGCTCAAGATCCAGGAGGATCTTGACAGACTTGAGCATTGGTCTCTATCCAACAAAATGAAATTCAATGGTGAGAAAAGTAAGGTTTTACGCTTAGGTAAGAAAAACCAAATGCACAGGTACAGAATAGGTGGTACCTGCCTCAATAGTAGTGAGTGTGAGAGTGATCTATGAGTCCTAATGGATAACCACTTAAATATGAGCCAGCACTGTGCTGCAGCTGCCAAAAAAGCCAACACAGTCCTGGGCTTCATTAACAGAGGATTAGCATCAATATCATGAGAAGTGTTAGTGCCATTTTATAATGCCTTAGTAAGACCACATTGGAATATTGCATCCAGTTTTTGATACAAAATAGATGTTAAGACTCTAGAACCGTGATGGCGAACCCATGGTACGCGTGCCACAGCTGGCACGCAGAGCCCTCTCTGCATGCACGTGAGCCGTTGCCCAGCTCAGCTCCACCGCATGTGTGTGCGCACCTCCCACCAGCCAGCTGATTTTTGGGATGCACGTGGGGCGCATGTGGGAGACACGTGTGGGGGGCGGGGGGAGCATGGGGGGCACTCTCCCCACAGCCCATTTTTGGTCCCAGGAGGCTGCAAGGAGGCCTGCTAGGCCCAAAACAGGGGGCAGGGGATGCGGTGCGTCTCCCCACAGCCCATTTTTGGTCCCAGGAGGCTGCAGGGAGGCCTGCTAGGCCCAAAACGGGGCGCACATTGCATTATGGATGCCGGCACGTTTGTGTGCTGTTGCACATGTGCATGTGCGCTTTCAGCACACAACAAGAAAAAGGTTAGCTATCACTGCTCTAGAAAGAATGCAGAGAAGAGCAACAAAAATGATCAGGACGCTGGAAGCTAAAATATATGAAGTAGATTGCAGGAACTGGGTATATCTAATGAAAAGAAGGATAAGGTTTGACATGATAGCCACCAACATCTAAGGGGCTGCCACAAAGAAGAGTCAACTTATTATCCAAAGCACTTGAAGCAAGAACAAGAAGCAACAGATGGAAACTTATGAAGGAGAGATCCAACCTAGAAATATGAAGAAATTTCTTGATAGTGAGAACAACTCATGAAATAGCTTGCTTTCAGAAGTTGTGAGTTCTTGATCACTGGAGACTTTTTTTTTGTCAAATCTTTTATTTTATTTTTTTAAAAAAGCTAAAATACAAAAACTCCAAAAGATTAAACAAACAAACAAAACCGCATAGCAAACAAGACATTTAAAAAGTGAATTGGAAAGAAAACCCTCACACCTATATACATATTATCTCCCAGAGTTGAATACTGATTGATATATGGTATTACTGCAATATTAATTTCCCACACGTTGCAAAACAGACCCAAAAGATTTTTAAACTACTAAATCTGTTTGCAAATTGCTAACCTGTCATCTATATAATATATTAATGACAAAACAATTAACAGGAAGAACATTAATGATAAAAAGACAAAGTTTCAAAATCCTTTGTTAATAAACTTATTGTAATCAGGACATAGGAAATTTTCCATGACATCTTATCATCCCAAATCATCCCAAAAGTTAACAGTAATTTGTCCTGAATCAAATATCCACGTTTTAAAAAAATTTTTAAGAAGATATTGGACAGCCATTTTTCTGAAATGGTATAGATCTCCTACTTGAACAAGGGTTGAACTAGAAGACCTCCAAAGTCTCTTCCAACTCAATTATTCTATTCTATTCTATTCTATTCTATTCTATTCTATTCTATTCTATTCTATTCTATTCTATTCTATTCTAAACAAAGTTCAATTTTTATGTGATTTTATTGCAGTATCTTTCTTTGTGGTGAGCCTTGGAGGTACTTTTATTGGCATTGTGTTTGCATTTCTGCTCTCGCTTGTCACTCGTTTCACAAAGCATGTCAGAATAATTGAGCCTGGATTTGTATTTGTCATTTCTTATCTCTCCTACTTGACAGCTGAGATGCTCTCATTATCTGCCATCCTTGCGTAAGTTTCTATAATTATTTTTACTAGAGGAAATTGTCATTTAATTTACAGTTTCTCACTAACTCAAAAAATAAGCTATATTTAAAAGTTAAAAATGTATGTATTCATGTTGAGAATCAGTTTACACAGCTAATTATATTGTACATATAGAAAGATTTAGCTAAAGAACACAAAAAGAAATAATTCCTATTTGTGAGTACATAATGTGAGTCTATATGGATTCTTCTGTGAGTTCAAGACTAGCTGGCCTGCATATGCAGTCCAGGTGTGGAATCCAGCTATAGAGTATGTAAATCGGGAGCATTGATGTGTAAATTAATTATAAATTGATAGTTTAGTAATAAATCCAACAAGGTAGGAAGAAGCAGGATATCAAGAAGAGAATTTACACGGTCAATTAAGAAGTTGCCTTTTGGCTTTTCACATATTCTAAAATTATGGGTAATATGCTTTCTACTTGCAAACTGCTCCAAATGCAATGTCACATAGCTGCTGGTTCTTTTCACATAAAACTACATATACTCCAATAACATTTAAAAATACCAGAATATTACAAAGATGCACAAGAGGAATTTTCTTATGTCTTATGGCTATACAGGTAGTTCTCGACTTGTTAGCATAATGGAGCCCAAAATCATAGTCATAGGTTGTTGTAGATGTTAAGAGCTGCCCACTTAACAACCACAATTCCAGTTTAACATTGTGGTGATTTAGCAACTGCACAGATCACAAAGCAGAGCATGGGGTGCCTCAGGATGTCAGGGAGGCTGAGCGCAAACCCAGACCTATACTGCAACATCTTCCCAGCTCACATATGGTCTATGCCGGGCCTCCTAGAGCCTCTACTATAAGGTGACCAGACATCCCGCTTTTGGTGGGACAGTCCCGCTTTTTAATAATTTGTCCCGCATCCTGCGGCGTTTCAAAAAAGTCCCGCCAAGCAAGTGCGGCGCGGAAGCCGCTGGTAGCCGGGTGGGCGGCAGCCGCCCGGGCAATCATAGGGCCAGGCCTGCGCTTGGAAGGGGCCGCCGCTCTCGCTGCTCTCCCTCCCTGCCTGGCTGCAGACGTCCGCCTGCCTTCCCGAAGCAGCGCTGCCGCAGTTCACTTTTGTTTCGCGGCGGGAGAAGGAAGAAAGCGGGCAGCGAGAGCGGCAGCCTCTTCCAAGCGCAGGCCTGGCCATCTCCCTACATGGAGGGCTGCTGCCTGGCTGGCTGGCGGCGGCTTCTGCAACGGAGGTAGCACGCGGCTGTGAAGAACGCTCACCACCCGCCCTCCCGTGGTTTGCTTTCTTCCTTCTCCTGCCGCTGTCCCTCTCCCGGCCAGACACAGCAGAGGCGAGTCCCGGCCATGCAAACCGCGGCTGTGGTGCTCCGGGAGGGCGGGTGGTGAGGGTTCTTCACAGCCGCGTGCTGCCTCCGTTGCAGAAGCCGCCGCCAGCCAGCCGGGCAGCAGCTCTCCGTGTGGGGAGACGGCCAGGCCTGCGCTTGGAAGAGGCTGCCGCTCTCGCTGCCCGGTTTCTTCCTTCTCCCGCTGCAAAACAAAAGTGAACTGCGGCAGCGCTGCTTCGGGAAGGCAGGCGGACATCTGCAGCCAGGCAGGGAGGGAGAGCAGCGAGAGCGGCGGTAAGGGCTGCGATGAAGGGGGGGTGTTTGGGGGGTGCACAAAGCTGCAGCAAAGCAATCCTGGATTTGTGTTTCCACCTTTATTCCCGTGGATGGGCTGCAGGATAAAAGAGACGGACCCCTCCCATCTTGCTCGTCTAGAAACACTAAGGTGACCAGACGTCCCGATTTTGGCGGGACACACCCGCTTTTTCACCATTTGTCCCGCGTCCCGCCCGCCCTCTTAAAAAGTCCCGATTTTTTAAAACAATGCCCGACTAGGGCATTCTTTCAAAAAATCGGCCTGAAAGGCAGCAGGCCTCTCAGCTCGGGCCGGCGTTGGCGGCGGGCGAGCGCTGGAAGCTGGGGGGAGGGGGAAGGGAGGCTGCTCCTCCTCTCCTTCCCCCGCCCCATCCCTAGCCCCGCTCTCAGAGGCGCCGCTGCGGTTGGGAGGGGTGAGGGACGAGGAGCCGTCGCCGCTTTGAGTTTACGAGCGGCTCCTCGCCTTAAGAAAAAAAAAAGCCGGGACACAGACCCGGCATATATCAGCAGCTGGTTGCTAGGCTCAGAAGAGAGGCTCGCCTTAAAATCGGGCCTTCCCAGCCCAGGGAAGAAGGTCCGGGTTTCTGGTTGCAGGAGAGGCACAGCATGCGCAGAGGGCAAAACAAATGGCGGCGCCAGGCGGCCCCCCCCCGTCCCGCTTTAAAAAAAAAAATCTGGTCACTTTAAGAAACACCCTCCCCCCGGTCAATGGTGTCCCGCTTTACAAATATTAAAATCTGGTCACCTTACTCTACTATCCTGAGGCAAGTCTTGTACAGTTTCCTGCCCTGCTGGGTCTTACAATCTTGGACCTCCTCCCTGACCCATCATGCCTGTTCCACTTTCCTATTCTGAAGATCATGTTTTCAAAAGAGCATCCAGACAAGTCTTCCTACACTCATAACTGGGTTGCTAGCTAACATATTATTCAGCAGATACATTTATTTATTTGTTTATTTATACTTCATATTAGTTTAACAAAAAATACAATTTAGAAAAAAGGATCACAAGGATACATGACTAAGATGTTCAATCTATTTTTCCAGGATAACGTTCTGTGGTATCTGCTGTCAGAAATATGTCAAAGCAAATATTTCAGATCAATCTTCTACCACTGTGAGGTACTCCATGAAAATGTTAGCAAGTGGTGCAGAAACTATTATTTTTATGTTTCTGGGCATTTCTGTTGTTAATCCTAAAATCTGGACTTGGAACACTGCTTTTATATTCCTGACACTAATTTTCATCTCTATCTATAGAATCATTGGTAAGAGATTTTTTTTACCTTTGTTAATATTAATTAAATAGAAGTATTAGTATTAGTATTTTCTTAATATGGGTCAGACAAGAAGACTGTTCTGTCCCCAGAACATTTGCTGCTCTGGCAGGACATGAGGACATTTCTATTGTAACTTCTTGTTCTGTATTCAAATGTATGGTATTCTGCCTTTAAAACAGAAATGTGTTTTGCATTTAGCTAGCTTATAGGTAGTTTGGCCCTACCAGCCAAAACAAGTGCAGCATATTCCCTTTACAAGGAAGTGTTCAGGGATTATTACATACTTCCTCTTTCCTGTCTCATCACTTCCTATTACAAGCATTGATGAGAAAGAGAAGGGAAATGAGGTTATTCCAGCCTCCAACTTCCATGCAGAGAAGCCAGTTATAATACTCCAATCTCATCTGGCGGTATTGCAGATGGGAAATTTATCCTTTCACACTTTTAGGCAGTTTAGGCTCTATAGGTGTAGGGATAGTTATATTTTTTAGCTTAGACAGTAGGTAGGCCATGTAATAGCTAAGAGCACATGGTCTCTTTTATGGATCAGGCTGCTAGTTATTATGTATATATATTCATATGTACAAGCGCCTATTCATGTAATCATATGCCATTTTTTAATTTTCTTCTAGTTTTGCCTGAACTTGCAGCATTTAGAAAAGATTAGATAATGAAATACTGTCTCCTTCATTTGAATGACAAGAAAGGTTAACTGCTTGGAAAGCTTTCTCTTGAATCACTGGATTGCGGTTTAGCGAGTCCAGGATAGACTGTGTTCTATCCACAAAAAACTATTTTCTTGTACAAAAAATAATCTTTTTTAGTTTCTATTTTCTAACTATTTCTATTATTTAATATGTAATTTCTATCTGTGTATTATTGCTATGTTTTTATTCTTATGTACGTAACTTTTTTATCTTAACCCTTTCTTAACTTTTAAACCCCCCCCCCCGTTTTCAACTCTTCATCGTATCTGTCCTAATTCCCAATGAAATGTGTTATTCTGATATCTTTGATACATTTGTTTAAACAGGTGTAATTCTACAGACTTGGATTCTAAATCACTATCGAATGGTACAACTGGGAATAATAGACCAAGTAGTAATGTCATATGGTGGTCTTCGTGGTGCTGTTGCCTTTGCCTTAGTTGTACTTTTGGATGAAAACAAAGTGCAAGATAAAAACCTGTTTGTCAGCACAACTATCATAGTTGTACTTTTCACTGTAATGATCCAGGTATTCAATTCAATTTTTCCTAAAATAAAAAATAAAAATCCTTGTCATAGAGGGTAAAAGGTTGTACAGATAATCCTTGAGTTATAACAGTTCATTTAGTGAAGTTCGAAGTTAAAACAGGACTGAAAAAAAGTGACTTAAAACCGTTTTTAAAATTTACAACTGTTGTAGCATCTCCAGAGTCACGTGATCAAAATTCAGACAAGTGGCAACTGTCTCATATTTATAACAGTTGCACCTTCTTGGAGTCATGTGATCACTTTTTGCAAGTTTCTGACAAGCAAAGCCAATGGGGAAGCCAGATTCCTTTAATGACTATGTTATTAACAACTGCACTGATTCACTTAACCATTGCACTTAACAACTGTGGCAAGAAAGGTCGTAAAATGGGACAAAACTCACTTAAAAACTGTTTTGCTTAGCAACAGAAATTCTGTCTCAATTGTGATCAGAAGTACCTGTACATATGCCTTGCGTGTTATGTCCTTTTGTAGTCTTTAGCCTAATATATGTGAAAGATCTCTTTGAAGGCTGTTTTCTGCCTCAGGAATAAAATATATGTGTATTCTGTCTCAAAAATTTTACACACTGTAAGCCCAATCTGGCTTTTAAGCGCATGCACTAAAATAAGCCCTCCCCCGAAAATAAGGCCTTTGAAGTGCCTGCCGGCCGAGATCAGCAAGCCAGATTCGGTGAGCTGAATGCACCGCCGCCACCCGTGAGGAGAACATGAGAAATGGGCTCTCTCGCAGCACCTCCTCTCTCTTTTCCTCCCGAGCAGCAGCGGCTCACCGGACACACCGCTGGCCTGTTGATCTCGGCTGGTGGCAGCAGCGGCTCTGACCCAATCCTGGTTGGCAAGAACCAGCCACGCTAATCCCGCTTCATGGCTGTGCAGACAGAGCCCACATCAGCCACTTCTCACAGCTCCGGCGCCAGTCCCCCTCCCCCCAGGCCCAGGTTGACAGGGCTAGGGCTGGCAACAGTGCGACGCACATTGTGTGTTGCTGGGCCTGCCGCTCTTTTTGCGGCCACCACTAAGAGAAGGGGCGCAGTAGCTAGGGTTTGTGAGAGTGGCCTCCACGAGGCCGTTACGCGTAGATGGCAGGTGCATGTGGGGCACGTGGGGCATGTTCCCTCCCTTTCTCCCCCCATCTCACCTCCTCACCTCGTGCTGATATATATGATATATATGATATATATGATCATATATATATATATATATATATATATATATATATATATATATATATATATATATATATATATATATATATATATATATATATATATATGATATAATGATATATGATAGTACCTAAATCAGTATATTTAGTGATATGCATGTTTCATTCCTTTTTTTCCATTCTTTAAATGTGTAATTAAAACTAAGGTAATTTGTTCATTTTCCTTCAAAGGGTTTAACAATCAAGCCTTTAGTGAAATGGTTGAAGGTGAAAAAAAGTGAACACAGAGAACCCAAACTGAATGAGAAGCTCCATAGCAGGGTAAGCTAATTTATGTTCCAAAAAAATATAGTTTAAGGAACTAGAATTTGCTGCAAGCTACTTTTAAATAATAATGTACTACCATTGTGATAGAGTCACTATAGGGGAGATGGGTGGCATAAACATTTAATAAATAAAATAAACTGTGTACCTTTCAATTTCATATTCATGTTTAAAATGTAGAGAAATTCCTATGCTTCTTGTTCCTTTGCAATATGGAAGAAAATAATACTAAGGGAAATAATAATAAATCGACATGCTGCACCTGCAGAAAGAAAAGTCCCTGCCTAAATATATCAAATTAGATAATATGGCTAATTTGAGGGCTCCCCCCTCAACTGCAATAGATTAGTATATATTTCTCTCCATATTCTTGTGTGAAGGAAATGAATAATAACAGGTTTGCTCATTCACCTAATGCAGTGCTTCTCAATTATTTTCTGTTACGCCCCCCCTAGGAAGAAGTAAACATTTCGTGCCCCCCCCAACTCTCCGCAAGGGGATCTCCTCAGCCCTGGCTTAACAGACATAGGGGGAGCAGGAAGAGGAGCGGGAGGGAAGCTGGATTCCCAGTCCCCTTTCCGGCCTCCTCTCTAGACACAAAAGCGTTGCGAGGTTCTAGGTTGCGAGAGAAGGAGTGGGGGGAACGGTCTGCCGAAGGGAAGCTGCTGCTGGCGATCGTTCCTCTGCCAGCCTGGATTTCCAAAAAGAAGAAATAAAAGACGTAGCGAAGCGCTCCAAAAAGAGCTTGCTGGCTTGGCACAGCCGCAGCAGAGAGAGGGGGGGGGAGAGAGATAGACATAGAGAAACACATATAGAGTGAGACACAGAGGGGGTGAGAGAGACAGAAGAGACACACACAGTGATACACAGAGAGGAGGAGAGAGAGAGAGAGAGAGAGAGAGAGAGAGAGAGAGAGAGAGAGAGAGAGAGAGAGAGAGAGAGAGAGAGAGAGAGAGAGAGAGAGAGAGAGAGAGAGAGAGAGAGAGAGAGAGAGAGAGAGAGAGAGAGAGAGAGAGAGAGAGAGTCTGGCTGGCGGAGCCCCCCTCCTTCTCCTCTCGTGCGCACCCTCCCCGGCCCACCACAGCCAGTCAGGGGGACAGGAGAGGTGGAGGGACGCCTCCACCGCAGGTTGCACTCATTGCTCCACCAGTCCGACTTTCCAAAAGGAAGAGGGGGAAAAAACAGCTGGCGAAAAGCCCGAAAGAGAGCAAAAAAAAAAGCGGCAAAAGAAGCATGTTCCCCGGGGTCACACACGCCTCCCCCGGCATCGCTCCGCGCCCTCCCAGGGGGGCGCGCCCCACTATTTGAGAAACACTGACCTAATATAAACATAACACACCCTTTTAGCAGAAGGCAAACAGATGAGACTCTTACTCTTTAGCATGATAGAAAAATTGGCAATTTCTTAGCAATTGGTTATCAGAATAATTTCATTTCATGTTACATTACAGTATTTCAGTATATAGGTTCTTAAGAAGAACTATTAGAAAACATTGCTACCAATTTTTATGTAAATATAGTTATTCTCCCTCATCTCCTTAATGTATGATTAAAAAGAAGTTAAGAAAAATCTGGCAAATGTTTTATAACTATAGTTATTTCGGGTAACCTCCAGAACATCCTGTTTCTCTGCCAATCTGGAGGAGGAATAAATCTGGTTTTCCATATACCTAATACTGCATATAAGGAGGAACACAATGGCTCAGTGGTTAAAGACATTGAGCTTATCAGTTGGAAAGCTGACAACCTGGGTTTAAGACTTGAGCATCACATGACCGAGGGAGCTACCATTACTTGCCCCAGCTCCTACTCACCTATCAGTTTGAAAGCATGCAAATGAGAGTAGATAAATCGGTACTACTTCGGAGGGAAGATTACAGCATTCCATGTGCCTTGGCATATAGTCATATTGGCCATATGATCACTGAAATATTTTGGACAATGCTGGCTCCCTCGGCTAATAAATGGAGATGATCACCAGCCCCTAGAATCAAACATGACTGGATAGGGGAAACCTTTATCTCTTTAAATGTATAATTAAAAAAAACATTTTGGATTGGATAATTAAGCTTGGAAACTGTGAGAGCCTAGATGGGTCAAGATAAGCTGAAATTAAATCTCTGCTAGATAAATTTATCATTTTTTGTGAATAATCAGCCCAATTCCAGCATTAGCTCTGGATACACTTATCGCTTTTCTGGATACGCTTTTAGGATACACTTATCCTAAAAGAGCAGATCTGTGATGTGAGGACCTTCTTAGACTTGTGGTGCCACCTAGAGCAGCAGGTGAATGTCATTGCCAAAAGGACATTTCTCTAGCTTCTGCTGTAAATGCAGGCTAAGTTGCAAAGTTTTTTCTTAAACCATCATATGGTTACAACATGTGACAGTCAATAAGTGAGAATTATCTGAATACATTTTTTATTGTAAAGTTTTATACACACACACATATATATATATGCACACACCCAGAATACATACATACATATATACATATACATACATACATACATACATACATACATACGTACATACATACATACATACATACATAACAATAGAGTTGGAAGAGACCTTGAAATCTTCTAGTCCAATCTCCTCAGGCAAGAAACCTTATTTCATTCCAGACGAATGGCTGTACAATCTCTTCTTAAAAATCTCCAATGATGGAGCACCACAATCTCTGGAGACAAGTTGTTCCACTGATTAATTATTCTCATTATCAAAAAAATTTCCGCTTTGTTCTAGGTTAGATCTCTCCTTGATAAGTTTCCATCTATTACTTTTTGTCTTGCCCTCAAATGTTTTAGAGAATAGATTGACCTCCTCTTCACTGTGACACACCCTCAAACAGTAGAAGACTGTTATCATATTGCCCTAGTCCTTTTTCTTAGTTAGATGAGATATACAGTACCCAGTTATCATATGTTTAGCTTCCAGCCCCATAATCATCTTGATATCCCTCTGTTGATACAGAACATTGCTGGCTACTTGAGGGTTGTTGTTTTTTTGACAATTAGGCCCGCAATACTTGCTGATGTTGTTGATCCATTTTGTTTTAGGTCTTTTTTATGGATGGTTTTTACCAAGTGGAATTCATTCTATGACTGCCTTAGTTCATCTGCCATCAGTTCTTCTTGCTATGTGACCAGCCCATTTCTATTTCATTTCTTTTACTCTCTTGATGATATCATATACCTTCATTTGTTCCATAATCCATGTGCAGGTCTTTCTATCTTGTCTTGTGATGTATCTTTCCATAGCTCTTTGCACCACTCATAGCTTTTGTATCAATTGTGAGGTTAGTGTCCAAGTTTTGTTGGCATATGTTAGAAAAGGTAGCACACACTGATCGAGAACTGTTCTCTTGAGGCATAGGGGGGAAATTACGCTTAGCTTGCTGAATGCCTGCCTATCACATTTAACACGTCATTCAATTTCCTTTATTGTATCATCTTCCGTTGAGATCCATTGGCCAAGGTATTTGTAGTGGTCTACTACATCTAGTTCTTCTCCAGATATTGACTATAATATGACTATAAAATATTTACAAAAGGAAAAATAATAATTTTATTTTGGATGAATTAAGGCGTGAACCTGAAAGAATACAAACTCCTGTCCTGGTATTATTACAAATTCCATTAATTAATAACAGTTATATTAACATTCCAGATTTAGCTAATTACACTTCCAAAGTGATAGAATAAATAAGTTCAAAATAAACTGAGAAAGTTCTTCTATAAATAAATGGTGATAGCACTGATAGCACTGCATCTAAGATATATCATAATAGTATTTTTATTGGATACATCATAACAGGTGAAACAATCTTCTTTCTCATAAAACCATTGACCATAATAGTGCCTTGATCTTCCACATTGAATCATATAATGGTCTGGACAATAACAATAGCAATAGCACTTAGACATATTCTGCTCCAAACTGCTTTGCAGCCCTCTCTGTGGAGTTTACAATGTCAACATATTGCCCCCAACAATGTAGGTTTTCATTTTACTGACTTCAGACGGATGGAAGGCTGAGTCAATCTTGAGCCAATCAGGATCAAACTACTGGCTGTGGGCAGAGTTAGTCTTCAATATTGCTGTGTCACCACAACTCAATAGCTTGGTGAATAGTTCCGTTAAAACTGAAAATTTGGTCTAGATCAGTGTTTCTCAACCTTGGCAGTTTGAAGATGTGTGGACTCCAACTCCCAGAATTCCACAGCCAGCAACACTGGCTGGGGAATTCTGGGAGTTGAAGTCCACACATCTTCAAACTGCCAAGGTTGAGAAACACTGGTCTAGATAGTGAGATATTGAAGCAAAATATTCCAGTTAGTCTGAAGATAATTGATTTCTTCATGGCTCTATCTGCATTTAAAGTGTTTTACATTATTTTCTTTTATTATACAATGAAGTTATATTTTTTTATTTTGCAGGCCTTTGATCACATTCTTTCAGCTGTTGAAGATATATCTGGTCAAATAGGACACAATTATTTGAGAGACAAGTAAGTTGATTTGGAAGGCAATGAAAGAAATGAATACAAAAGATTTACTCAATAATAAGATATGATATTGAAGTATGGATGCCTAATACTTAAAAGCATTCAGAATGAAATATACTGGATAACAACTCTTTTTACTGTTATTAGTCTCGGTTAAGAGAGATACAGGTAGTCCTTGTATGGCCACAGTTGGGTCCAATGAAGTTTTGTCTGTAAGCAATGTAGTCATAAAGCAAGATGTAATTTACAGAATAGCAGGAGCCAATTCTCATGATATCTGGGGAAGACCAAAAGGATTGTGAGAATGTGTCATATAACTTGGAGAAGGAATGGGATGTTTGGTTTGGAGAATAGCATGAGGTGGCAAACATCAGCAGGATACAGCACAGCCTGTGGAGTGTAGAATGATAGGGACAACTGGGCTTTGTGCAATGATGCTGGCATGACTGCCCATGTTGTGGGGCTTGAGGCCACATATCTAAATGGCAGCAGTGGTGCTAGAGCTGAAATGGAGACCTGAGGGTTGTGGCAGCTGACTGGCTGAGACTGCTCTACCCCCAGCTTCTACTTCAGCCCTAACCCCAATACTGCTATCAAACAAGTGTCTCTGTGTAGGATGCCAAAAAGGGAATAGCTTGGAGAGAGATAAGTGGGTGGTTGGAGTTGCAGCACCACAGCAGGCTGCTAAATGACCAAATCTTGATTACGTGACTGCAGCGGCATTGCAATGGGTGTAACTTTGGAGATGGGTTTTTACTCTATTTTTTTCAGCCAGCATTGTTTGTAATTTTGCTCACTGAATTAATAGTCATATGTTGAGGGCTATTTGTAGTTGAACTTACTTCATCTTGAAAAACTAAGCAGGTGTGATGACCCGGGGCGTGGCACAAAAGCACATAACAGGTCTAACTCCCCTTTATTGCTCCAATTGTGCCCCAAACATTCCCACATTCACTACAAGTCCTGGAGCAAAGCTCTCACACCCACCTTCAGAAGCCTCTGGCTGCAAGTAGTCCAGTAAGCCAGGTTAACCAAACAACAACCAGGGCCAGCAGTCCAGTAAACCGGGTTAATCATACAGCAACCAGGGCCTGCAGTCCAATAAGCCAGGTTAGCTAAACAGTAACCAGAGCAAGTTCAGTAAAGCAGGCAAACTGGCAAGCCCCACAAGACAGAGTACAGCAATCTCCAGGCTTTCGCAAGTGTACACAAGGCTCCACAGATTGAAAGCTCATTCCCAACAAATGCCCCTCCCACCGGCACCTCCTTACTTCTCAGTCTCCAGGTGTGCCTTGTGAAAGGGGGCGGGGCACTCTCCTCCCTCGTAGCAGGTTTAATCTGTTTTGATCTCGCCATGTCTCTTCCCTCCTTGCCCTCCATGTCTCTTGGGGGTAGTCCTTGCTCTTCTCCTGAGCTCTCCCTGTCTGTCTGCCTTACTAATGCAGAAAAGCCTTGCCTGGATTGACTCTGCCCTTCCCCAGTTTCCTCCAAGGCCAACTGAGCCGGCCTCTCCATCTCTGTCAGTTCTTGTTCCACCTTATCTTCCCCAGCAAATTCGGGAGCATGACAGCAGGATTAAACTAGTCCTTGGATGGCAAATACTAACACTGAATGCATAGACAGTTTCTTCCATTTTTAGTCTCCCAATTCTGTATTGATAGCAAAGTTTCTCTTTTCCAATATTGTGTCAAATTAATTCTTGTTGCTATCAGCAAGATCCTTGGCATGAAAAAAAATTATTTACTACTTAGCAATTACAATTTACAAATCATTATCAATATAGGAAGACTTATGAATACTATACGCCCAACTAAATATTATTTTTAAAAGTTTCTTTTATGTTCTAAGCCTGTTTTAAAGATAATAAATATATTGACTGGGATGTTACTAGCATGAGATACAAGTCCTGGCAATGCAAATAAAATGTTCAAGATATCCTTTTAATATATGACTATTGCATGTTATCTCGTTGTATCCTTAGATGGACCAATTTTGACAGACAGTTCCTCAGCAAAGTACTTATGAGAAGATCTGCCCAGAAAACTAGAGATCATATTCTTAAAGTTTTCCGTGAGCTCAACATGAAGGATGCTATTAGTTATGTGGCTGAGGTAATTTTATAATTACAAAAATGATACTTCCTTTTTTCCTCCCCACCCTTTGATCAGGGGTGAAATTCACTTATCTTCCCTCCCGGCTCACAAATGTTCCTCAAAACCTGTGTAAATCTCAACTCCTGGATACATTCAGATGTATTTGGGTCTGGGTTTGGGGTTTGGCCCCAGCTACATCTCCAAAGCAGAAGGATGAGGTTAGTTGTCATCCAAGAAGTCTAAATGGCTTTCAGAGGCACTGTGCCACAAATAACCATATGTGAGATGTTGTGGTTGAAACTGGGCACAGGGAGCAATTCAGGTAATTGTTTTTGACTGACCTCTCTGCTGCAAAACTTTCCCAAAAGACAATTAAATTTATTTCAAAATCTTCCTGTATTCTTTTAATAAATTTTAAATAGAAAGTATTCTTTCAAATTAATCAGGTCCATTAACTAGAATCAACATTCTAGTCCATACTTTTCTGTTTTCCAAAGTCATTTTAATCCTTAAACACAGAACTACTTTCATCCGGGGTAAAAGGAATTTCTCCCACCATAATGAAACTTGGCTTTCAATAGATTCTTAAAATCTAGAAAACCAATAACAGTTTCCTGACATAGTTAAAAGAGAAAGTAGATGAATTCACTGTCACTTTGAAGGTGCCAAACTGCAGCTTGGACAAGATGATTTTCTTCCCAGCTCCTATCACTCTCAAAGCTGCTGAAGGCCACTGTTTTAGAATCTCTTTACAGGGAGATTCTATATGGAGCAAACTTGTGGATCGGGAAAGGAGAAAAGTTTCTAGGAGCCAATCTATTCACCAGTTCCTCTTTTTGCTATGGTCATCTTCAGTTTGCCGTTGCTGTCTCTGAAAGTCCCAAACCTGGGACAAGTTGATGTGTTGCCATGCTAATGTAGAGTGACATTGACGGAATAAGAATTTACGGTTAGAGGTGATAAGATATTTTCCCCTTAAAACTAATCCTTGTCAAAATAAAGCCCGAGAGTAAAGTCTAAGTAATAAAATATTTATTTCAGTAGAAAAAAATATAAAACCTAATGGCTACATTTCTGCAATCTAAGATACACGTCCTCCTTCGGAGAGGACTGGAGCAGAACAGAAAATGAATGCAAAAGGAATGTTACACATACGCAGATCACTCATCTGCCTTGCTAGGAATCTCTGAACATCATAGAGCATGGCATATGAACACAGCTGACAATCAAAATTCACATTGTGACAGACATGCATTCACATCATCATTCTAAAAAAATTCCCATTATGTCAAATGCCTAGGTCCAAGTGCTGTGTAGTAACAATGAATGAAAAGGAATTAAAATCCTTTTATGTTTTCTTCAATTGCAACTCAAATCGTAATAAGTAAAGTATGGTTGTAGAGCATTTAATGGCAAAGGAGTTTCTTTAAACAAATTTATAGAAACGTATAAAAACTACTGCCTTTTTGTAATTTGGGGTACATGTTAATATATTAAAAACCGACTCAAATTCGTGTGTGAGTGTGTATACACACATATGTTTTTTTTTATTGAACAGGGAGAGCAAAGAGGTTCATTGTCATTCATTCGCTCTCCAAGTATTGAACACACTGCCAATGTGGACTTCAGCATTATCAACCAAATGAAGAGAGAGACTTCTGTCACCCAACTGCTGTAGGTGGAATAAATATTTAAGCCCTGGTTTTATAAGTACATTTTTAACATCAAGTCAGAGGAAGAAACATACACTGCAGCTAATCTCTTTAAGATTATTTGGTTTTAATAGAGATTCGACTAATTTTTAAAAATCACTTATTTCAATGTGCTCGATTTTTGCAAGATGATGCTAATTAGGCACACTATTCCCACCCAACCTGGATTGTATTATTATGTTTGTTTCTGTCGGGTATGAATGACCAGAAACACACTGGTTACTTTATTGTTCTGTGCCAATTTCATAGGAATCTTCCCAGATTGGCAGATGTACCTGAGTTGATAAGGCTCAAAGGCATTCAAGGAGGGTCATATGTTGCCCTCTTGGTTTTTTTGTACCAAGTCCATGCTAATTACCTGTTGGATCCCTCCTCCTGACTGGGATAGTTGCTTTCAAAGAGTATCTCACATTTTCCTATGGATTTAAACTAAGCAATATTTCTAAAATCTGAAAGTTCATTTTTACTAGGTGATTACAGGAGATACGTACCCCAGTCCTATGCCTAATTTCATTACTGTTGTTTTTGGAGTTTATTTAGAGTTTGTTCACTATTACAGCATATGTTTCCATTACTTTGGTTTGAACTCTCCATAATATTAAAAAATCAAAATCTTTCCTGTACACTAAAATCTGGACTTTCAAAGAAAACAAATCAAGTGACTTCTTGTTTTTCCAGTATCCTGGTTTTTTGTTATGAAGCTACTTTCTCATAGGGATTTTTTAAAGTTTTTATAAAAATCATGATGTAGAGTTTATTCTTGGTTTCTAAAAATGTTTGTTTGTTTTAAGATTGTTGGCTTGTTTTATTTGTTAAATCCTGTGTAACAAAGCAATTGTTAAATGTTTGTTTTACTTTAGGAGAGAAACTGCCAGTTCTGTCTGCCTTGATATGCAAGCATTAGAACAGAGAAGGAAAAGCATTCGAGATTCAGAGGATATGTTCACCCATCATACTTTACAACTGTATTTGTATAAGCCCAGACAAGAGGTAAGAAACTACAGTTGAAGAAATTTCAGTAGGTTCTTCATCTTACCAGTATTTTCAAGGACACTTAAAGCTCCAAATATCATTAAAAAGGGATAGGGAAGAGGAAAGGGAAAAAAAGACCCTGCCTTTGAACTATTGAGAGCATTGGTAAGAAGAATAACATAGTCCTGGAAAAACAGACAACTGCCATGGTGATTTCTAAACTATGTGCCATGTATTTATTCATGTCCATAGAGCAGCGGTCCCCAACTTTTCCAATTCTGTGGACTGGGTGGCAGGGGAGGGAGAGGGGATGGTTTTGTGGGCTGGCACGTCACTTGTACAAATACAGTTTTATGCACTCGTCTGCCACTTGCGTGGCGCAGTTCCCAATGGGCCTGGCCCAGTACTGTGTCACAGACTGGGGTTGGGGACCCCTGCCATAGAGAATCCAAATTATACCTAAAAAGTAAACTAATTGGATTACTGGAAGAAAAAAAGGAAAGAGCCTAGAGGCAAATCTAGCCATCCTGAGATTCAATCAAGAAAATGAGGAACTTCTAGTAAACACAGAAGTTTGGGTTCAAACTACTCACAGTAAGGAACAAACAACTACCAGGAAAAATGAACTCACAGAGATAAATCAACAGCAACATGTCATTCAGAGGATAAAAACATTGAGAAGATGTCCCTGCTATCTAGTCCAATCTAGTCCAGCCCCACTGGAACTGAGCAATTAATTTAACATCCTCCACTGGAAGAAAACATGCAGACAACAGGAGAAGGGACTTCGAGATGTGTTTGTGATAGATAACTCACTTCTCAAAGGATCAGAATTAATAATTTGTAGACCAGACAATCTATCAGGGGAAGTATATTGTCTCTCAGGTGCAAAGATCAAAGATGTGACAGAGAGACTTTCCAAAATAATCAAGTCCAGTGATTATTCATGCTGGGACAATTAATACAACAAAGAGCCTGAAAATAATATTAAGGGACTGTGAGCAGCTACAATGATATAAAAAGTCTATACAGCCCTGTTAAAAATCCAGATTTTTGAGATATAAATAAATCAGACCAAGATAAATCACTTCAGAATTTTTCCACCTTTAATATAACATATAAGCTGTATAATTCAATTAAAAAACAAAGGGGAAAAATATAAAAATAAAAACTTTCGATAACATGGTTGCATAAGTATGCACACCCTCTTATAAGTAGGGATGCGGCTGTGTTCAGAATTAACCAATCACATTCAAACTGATGTTAAATAGTAATCAGTACATATCGGCCATAATTAAAGTGACTCTGATCAAGCCCATATAAAGTTCAGCTGTTCTAGATAGCCTGAGTAGAAGAGGAAGGCCAAAGAAAATCTGGTACCAATTATTTCAGGAAGATCTGAAAAACATCAATCTTAAATGGAAGGATGCAAAGACTGTAGCTGTGGACTGAAAATTGTGGAATACGCTTGTAGCCCAATGTGCTTAATTGCCATTACTTAATCTTGGTGGGATGGAACCCATTATTGGAATGTAGTGCTATAAGGATATGAATTGTTGAAACAGACCAAACAAAAGAGGGAGTTGCATTGTATGTAAGAAATCATTACACCTTTACAGAAACATACAACACTTAAGGATGAAAATCTACATGGAGGAAAACATGCAGTGGGAACATCAAGGTTCTGTTTTGAAGCCAGTGCTCTTAAATAGCTTCATAAATGATCTAGTTAGGTATCCCCAGGAGGGGAACTCATCGAATTTGTAGATGACACCAAGCTGGGGAAAATTGCTAACACATTGGAAGATAGACTCAAGATTCAGAAGAATATTGACAGCATTGAGCATTGGGCCCTAAATAACAAGATGCAGTTTGGTCATGAGAAACGTAAGATCCTGCACTTAGGCAGGAAAAACCAAACACATACTGTAGGTATAGAATAGGCAATACCTAGCTTAACATAGTAACTGTGAAAGGGATCACCATTTAAGTATGAACCAGCAGTAGCTGCCAAAAAAACCAATATAGGCCTAGGTTGCATCAACAGGGTAGCATGCAGATCACAAGAAGTGATAGGATCACAAGAAGTGATAGTACCATTTTATACTGCACTAGTGAGACCACATTTGGAATACCACATCCAATTCTGGTAATCACACTACAAAAAATATGCTGAGTCCCTAGAAAGAGTGCAGAGAAGAGCAGTATGTGATAGTTAATGGGACACTGTTTGAACAGAGACCAGTACCAGTCACAAGTGGTGTACCACAAGGCTTAATCCTAATTCCTGTTTTGTTCAATGTATTTGTAAATGATACAATTGAAGGATTACTAGGTAAGATTTGTCTTTTTGGTGATGACAAAAAGGTGTGTAATAGAGTTGACATTACTGGAAGTATTCATAACATGGAAAGGGATTTGGCATTGCTGGAAAATTGGGGGGGAAATGTGAATACTGCATTTTAATGTTTCTAAATGTAACATCATGCACGCAGGGAAAAAGAATCCTGTGGAGGGTACAGTATTGGGGATACAGTGTTAGACAGAATAACAGAAGAAAAGGATTTAGGTGTGCTCATAATAGATGACTGCAAAATAAGTAAACAGTGTGGCCAGAGGGATCTCCAGCAGGAAAAAAGGAGGTCCAAATCCTGCTATATAGAGCTTTAGTTAGACCCCATTTGGCATACTGTATCTGGAGACCTCACTTTAAAAAAGATATTGATAAGATTGAATGAGTCCAGAGACAGGCAACAAAAATAGTGCAAGGACTGAGGGACAAAACATATCAGGAGAAATTGGAAAACTGAATATATACAGTATGGAGGACAGAGTGGAAAGGGGGAATGATTGAAACCTTTAAATATATTAAGGATGTGAATAAGGCTCAAGAAGCAGTATTTTCAATATTAAGCAAAACTTAATATAATATTTATATATAAACTTAATAGTAGAATTTTCCAGATACAATGTTTGAATTATATTTCTTTTTGTTTGTTTGTTTGTTTATGAAGCAGTATATACTAAGTGTGTACTAACAATCATGATTTTTACACTTTCAGGTCTGAGTTGATGGGAACGAATTAATTATAAATGGAACAATATAAAATAAAGATATAGCTAGATATATTTATTGTGTGTGTGTGTGTGTGTATATATATATGTATGTATGTATGTATGTATGTATGTATGTATGTATGTATGTATGTATGTATATGTAACATTTTTTGCTGATAAATGAAAATAAAGGGAGACTATTATAGATCTATTTTGATATATATTGCTATCTTCTTTTTGTCTTTGTTATAGCAAAAATGTCTGTACAGCCGTCATAAAATAACTCATGAAGATGAGAAGCAAAATAAAGAAATTTTTCACAGAACTATGAGGAAAAGACTAGAATCTTTCAAGAGCACAAAACTAGGTTTGAATCACCATAAGAAACTAAACAAAATTCACAAGAAAGACCGTGGCCAAAAAGGGGTAAGACCAAACATTTGAGATTGCCTAAGCAAAACCTAAAAACAAAGGGAAATCAACCAATGGCATCAACTTTATTTATTTGTTTAGCATGCTTACTATATATCCTGCTTTCACCATTACCATATTTTTGAGACCTATCTTTTTTAATCTTCATCATCTAATTGGTTTGGCAGTCTGTAATGGATTCCTCTTTAAATCCAGATTCATTGTTACCACCAGGTCAGTGGACCTCTCTAGAAGCAAATTTATTTCTAATATACAGCACTACACTATCTCATCTCTTGCTGCCTGTCTCTCTGAAACAAGGTGTACCCATCTACCAGATATGTTTCAGTAATCCCTATTATGTCATACTTGCCTTGCTTCCTCATATCTAGCTAATCCTATTTGTTTACCGCACTTATTGAATTAGGTGGAAACATTTATGATATGGTAGTCTACTTGTGTTCATCTTCTCTTGTTCATTAAATTACACATGTACCAAAAGTAAACTATGAATTACTTGAAGAAAGGTTGAGAGGCAACTTTAGCCACGCTGAGGCTCAACCTACAAAATGAAAACCTCCCACCTAAGGAAGAAAATTATATCCAAACTGAACACAATAAGGAACAAACAACTATGAGAACAAATAAACCTTTAGAGACAGCCTGATGGCAACATGTCACTTATAGAAGAATACAACAACCAAGAGCATTGTCCCTGCTATCTAGTGCAACCCAGTCCAATGCAGTCCCTGGAGTTGAGCAATTGATTTCATATCTTCCCCCAAGAAGAAAGCATGCAGACACCTGGAGAAGGGATATCAACATTTGTTCCAGTGACAGGAAGAAAAATAGCCCAGACTTTGCTAGGAAAAAAAGCAAGTATTGGTGATAGGAGATTCACTTTTCAGGGGAACGGAAACAGCATTCTATAGATGAGACAATCAATCTAGGGAGGTATGTTGTCTCCCTGGAGCAAAAATCAAAGATGTGGTTGAGAGCCTTATTAAAATTAGCTCACGTATTACTATTCTTCTCTTTCTTGTGTGAACAAATGACATGACAATAAACCTAAAAACAGTATCAACAGACTGAGCAGCTCAGCAAGAAAATTAAGGAGTTTGGACCATAGGTGGTATTTTCATCTGTACTTCCAATAAAAGGTCAACAACCAATGAGGGAACAAAGAATTTTAGAAATAAACCACTGGCTTAAGAAATGGTGCCACCAAGATAACCCTAGACTGCAGTCTGCATTACCTACATGAAGAGCTTCTGGCAAGTGATGGGCTGCACTTCACAAGAACCGGAAAGAATGTATTCAGAAAATGACTGGCTCAGCTTATCCAAATAACTTTAAAGTAAAACTAGAAAAGATAATCAAGGAATCTTGGTATCCCTTGAACCACTTAAAATATGAGCCAGCGGTATGCTGTGGCCACCAAAAAAGCCAATGCAATCATAGGCTGCATTAACAGAGGGATAGAATCAAGATCACATGAAGTGTTAGTACCATTTTGTAATGCCTGGGTAAGATCACACTTGGAATATTGCATGATGTTTTAGTTGCCACAATATAAAAAAGAGATTCTGGAACAAGTGCAGAGAAGAGCAACAAAGATGATTATGGGGCTGAAGGCTAAAACATGAAGAACGGTTGCAGGCTTTGGGTATGTCTAGTCTAGTGAAAAGAAGATCAGGGGTGAATGATAGCAGTGTTCAATATTTGAGGGGCTGTCAGAAAGAGGAGGAACTATTTACCAGAAGGTCGGACAAGAAGCAATATATAGAAACTAATCAAGGAGAGAAGCAACTTGGAACTAAGAAGAAATTTCCTGACAATTAGAACAATTAACCAGTGGACTGGCTTGTGATCAGAAGTTGTGGGTGGTCCATCATTGGAGGTTTTTAAGAAGAAATTGGACAACCATTTGTCCAGAATGGTATAGGGTCTCCTGCTTGTGCACTATAAGATCTCTAGAATCCCTTCCAACTCTGTTAATCTGTTAACAGAAAGAAATGTAAGATTCTTCATCTGACAGAAAAAGGGACAAATATAGATGGGGAGAGCCTGCCTTAATAGTAGTGCATGTAAAATGGATCTGGATGCTTTTGTCACAGATTTAAGGTTCATTCCAACACTAGGATTTTATGAAATTCTATACTTGGCAAATTAGCTGCCAGTTAGGAAATCTATTTACCATATTTTTCGGAGTTATAAGTCGCACTTCCCCCTCCCAAAGAGGCTGAAAATTTGGGTGCGTCTTATACTCCGGATGTAGTTTTTTTCAAAGCTTTTTTCCAGCCCTAATGAGGCGCTAGCGAGTGAAGTTATCTTCCACACTTTGCCTGCTTTTCTCATTGCTGCTCCCTCCAATGATCAGTTTTTCAGCCCTAACGAGGCGCTAGCGAGTGAAGTGATCTTAGGTGCTTTGCCTGCATTTCTCATTCCTGCTCCCTCTGACGATCAGCTGTGCTTTAGAAGCTGTTTTTCAGCCCTAACGAGGCACTAGCGAGTGAAGCGATCTTCTGCGCTTTGCCTGCTTTTCTCATTCCTGCTCCCTCCGACGATCAGCTATGCTTTAGATAGAAGTTGTTTTTATCCCCAACCAGAGGATAAAAAGCGCACACGCTCAAAACCAGCGAACTAATGTGCTGAAGCTGACCAGACTAAGGAGGCTAGCCAGATGAATATCTGGTAGGCAGAATTCCCCCCCCCCCTATTTTCCTCCCCAAAAACTAAGGTGCATCTTATACTCCAGTGCATCTTATACTCCGAAAAATACGGTAGTTCTTTCCATCAAGCAACTGTAGAAAAGATTGCTAGCCAGTATCTTGCTTGTTGTAATAAGAGTTGAAAAGTTAAAGCACTTTGCTCTCTTATTGTCCCCTTGTAGTCTCAAATATTATTTCTTACCCACACTTGATTAGGTTCACTTTTTGGCTTTTTTATCGGTACTTTAATTACTGTATATTCTGGTACCAGTTTGGGAAGGCTGTTCAGGACCAACCATGTTAAATAAGACTGATTCTGCCTGATACTAGAGGTCAACTAGTCAATCAAGGAACTGCTTGCACATTGTTGGAAAATTCCCAAGTGTCTGTCAAAATCCATCTGGATCCATAAGGCACCTTTGGCAAACCATATTAAAAGGCAGTTTGTTCCAGGAAGCTACTTAATCTCACCATCTAAACCAAGAGTGACCTGACTACAACAGGCTGAATGTAATGTTCTCTAGATCACTAGCCAAATACTCCAAAGAAAAAACCAATTCCAATGTATGGCCATCAGAAATTATTTAAATAAACTCTATGATTACCATGGAGGTATGAAGATTGTCCCGAGCCATTCCAGAAACAACCCCTAGAAGTATGGACTTCGACATCATCCAATACTAAAAGGTGAAGAAAGGCAAGCTTTCACTTCAGTCATCAAAAATATCTCTCTACCCCCTATGGTTGGCATCCTGCCTTCATTCACCCTCTCCTGAAAGACTATTCCACTCAGCTGCCCCTCTTAGGCATATCTGTGCTGCATCTTTTTTACTGCCCTCCAATGGCTATGTTTTTGCAGCCTGGATATCTTGTTTGCATTTTGAATATTTAATTCAATACTGAATTTTGCAATTTGCATATCTGCCTTCTTCTTGTTTTCACTTGAATGGGAAGGTAGAAGTGAACAGATAGCAGGAAGTTTCCAGGGCCTCCAGAATCTCTAATCTAACAGCTGATGTTAAAGTGATAGTTGACTTGGAAGAAACAGCTGAGATACCAGTAACAATGGAAATAGTTCTTCTCTCTTTCCTTTCACAAAACACTTGTTCACTATGGCTTCTGTTGGGACTGTAGAAATTTGGAACAGCTACTAAACATGATACCAAAGAGATACATAATGTGTTACCAACTAATCTTTTTTTTGGGGGGGGGGAGTTCTAGCTTGCTGGAAAAGATACCCCTCCTCAAAATGATCAGATTTGTTGAGAGTGTAGGGTAGAAAAGAGTGGCAAAGGGAAAATCTGCAGGCCCTAAGATGGCTTTGTCTCCTATGTTTATTATTGTTATGCTACTATTTTAAGATCAGTCACCTGAATCTAGGTAGTTTATGGGAGAGCATAAACTACCTTTGTAAAATCCCATTTCTATTTTAGAAGAACATTACACAGAAATTTAGTTTTATAAATTGGTTTATTAACTAAATACTTTTAATTATAAAATAAAATATAAACTTTGTATCACGTTAGGTCTGCACAAACATACATAGCACATATTAAATTGTATATATTATGTACAAAATGGAATATGTATTTGTATGGTCATTTCTTGTTTTTTCAGAGAAATAGTAATGTCATGTCAGATGGAAACGTACCTGCATATGTTATAAAAGACAAAGGTAAATGCACTTTTTAAAACAATGAAAAGTTACACGTCCTTTTTAAAAGATATTGAGTAAATATTGAGTGACATAACTAGTTGCCTAGAATCTCTGAATTTCAGCAGAGTAGAAATATGAAAATAAATATTTTCTATTTCTGTTGCTAACTAACATTGTATTGAATAAATGTTTTCCAATTTTTATTATATTTATCGGCTTTTTCCCTGTTTGAGCGTCTATGGAGTGGATGGTAATAAAATCTTCTAAGATTATATTTTGACTTTCAGCTTCAAACTTTGGTAATTTAAAAAAAAATTAAATTAAAAAATGCATTGATAACTTTAATGAATAATAATAAAACAACAGCTAAGCCTGGCAAACCTATTTTTCATGAAAATTCTAGAATATACTACCTGAAGACCAAAATTAAGAACCAAACTTTTATCTCCACCAGCAGCATCTTTCTTTGGAACAAATTTTTACTGTTAAAAAGCAAAAATTGACTAAAAGGGATATTTCTGTAACCTTATTCAATCTGCTTCAAAACATTTAGGCACACAAAAAGCCCTTCAGTGATTATCTCGGTAAACAGGCTCATTTTATAAGGCATCTGTAATTTAACCTAGGAACAAGTCGGTGTGGTAGTTAAGACATCAACCTAGAAACCCAAAGACCATAACTTCTAGTCTTGCTTTGAGTCAGTCTCTCTCTCTCAGCCCTAGGATGGAGGCAATGCTGAACTTCTTCTAAAAAACCTTGTCAAGAAGATTGCAGGGCTTGTCTAGGTAGTCACCAGAACACTAACTTGAATGCAGAAAAAAACCTAAACCATTCAGAGATAATCCTGCTCATTTTATCCAGAAATTTTTGCTCTGAGCTATACATAAAAATACTTTAGAAGTTCTAAAAGATAAAAGTCTAACAATAAAACAGAAATCAATGAACATACTTACAGATTGAGGAATTTTAATTATGTGTATTATTTGTACAGAAGTCAGAGCTGAAATTGTTTTACTTTGTGGGAAATTTGAATATATGTTACATTCAATACAGGTTTTTATAAATTAAATATTAATTTACTTTTACAAGTAGCAAACCGTCTCAGAACCTAATTATCTCAGTTATATAAATAATTATTATTTTATTCTAGAAAATGAGTTTTCTGAACCAGAGGAAAATGATTATGGCTATTCACAGATAGGTGGAGCAGTAAACTTCCTGGATTACGTCAACAAAGATAATTTCACAGATACAAATGGTAAAGAAATTAGTATATACCATAGTAATATTAGTATATTACTATACTAATATAGTATATTAATAATATACCATAGTAGCATTGTGGTTGTTGGCTTGTCTTTTTTTACATAGATATATAAAATGAAAAAAATATTTTCCAGAAATATGGAACAGAAGATACATGCATCATTTGTCAGCATTGTGAGGAAATTGCCATTATTCAAACCATAATGTTAAAACGGCACAAATACATATCACAGAATAAAATGTATTTTATTCACACTTTCTAAAGGATGCAGTTTCCTTTTTGGGACAAAGATTGGAAAAGAAAAGATTTTTTAAATTCCATAATGACATTCAGAACTAAACTGTTTTATTTCTCACTTTCAACCACTATGTTGTCCTATAGTCCAGACAGTAGGGCTTTTGTGAAAATTGCTTTATTAAAATACTTTTAGGGTGGTTTTTTTTAAATTGCAAATGCTATTTCAACCAAGTTCCCTGTTCAGTTCCAATTTTGCAATAGTCTAATACAGTATGAAAGTTATCATGTTCCTGTTTACTTAATTATTGATTTTTCCTTTGGTGGACTTTTTGTAGGCATTGATAATCCAGTATTTTCAGCGGATAATGAGCAAAATGCTATCATGAAGTTTTCACCTTGGCTATCCAGTGATGAGATGGTGGTACCTTCCCAAAGAGCCAGAGTACAAATACCTTATTCTCCAAACAGCTTTCAAAGACTTGCTCCCATTCGACTCAGCAATAGATCCACAGATTCTTTTTTGCAACTAGATGGTGCTGAAGAACAACCTAGAATTTTTCTTCCAGAATCAACTCACTTGTAATTTAAGCATACTTAAAGTTCTTATTTTTCAGTCACTCAAATCTTTTGTGATCTAACAAATAGCCATTTTCCCTTGTTCAGAATATCTTTGGTGTCTTTATTTTCTTCTTGGCAAAAATTCTACCTTAAAATCAGTTAAATATATTCTAGAATATTAAAGTAGGACTTGTTAAATTTGTGGATTATTAATACTAAGCTATTCGCTTGAGAGTTACAGAATGAAATAGACAACATGAGATGTGGGCAGAAGTGACAGGCATTGTTACGGTTAATCCTGGGGTTACAATAGTAATTGGGATAGAATTTATATCATTAATTAACATTGTTATAAAGTTCAGTGTCATGGGACCTAATTGCTTAATAACTTGGTTGAGTTGGGTGGCTATAGAAATTGAATGAATGACCATAGTTATTCCTTGTAAGCTATTATACTTATATGCTTTATATTTCGATGAGCAAACTATAAATAACTCATTATTAATAATTAGTTTTCAGCTCGTTCTTTCTCTGATTTTGTATTCACTTATACAATATATCTGTCAAGTAATAAATATGAACAAAATTGGCCTATGTAGTTCTTAAGTAATAAGTATTAACGAACTTGATTCCAATTTTGCATAGAACTTTCATTACTTGTATGTCATGGCTAGTTCATCTTTTCATAACACACATACAGTATATTTTCTTAGTAAAAGGCACATATTATAAAATACAAATGCAAAACAATGAAGTTTTTTTCATGAATGCTAATGAATGATAGAATACAATATATATTGTAATAGTACTTTAGTATCTGTGGAAAATGCAAAATATTTATTAAAATTGATTCATCAAACCCTAATTCACCAAATTGGATTTGCGGGAGGCATATTATCAAGTTAGGATCAAGGCAGGGATGACTGGGAAACGGCTTTATATTGCTCCTTAGGATGTTTCCAATTTCAAGTCTTCCCTTTCAGACTACTAGAGGTCCCTGCTGTGTTCATGCTGCTGATAAACAAAGTGCTGCATGAGCACCTGTACAAGAGAGCACTAGTCTACCTGAGTGATATTTTAATTTAATCTTATTGCATTCTTTAACAAAGTGACAAAATTAGTGGACCAGAGGAATGCTGTTGATATAATCTACTTGGACTTCAATAAGGCATTTGATAAAGTAGACCATAACTGACTACTTGATAAAATAGAAAAATGTGGGTTAGACCTTCACCATCACCACTGATGGATTTGTAACTGGCTGACCAACCGCACTCAACGTGTAGGCCTCAATGGAATTGCATTTACATGGAGGGAAGTATGCAGCGGGGTACTCCAAAGCTCTGTTCTAGGCCCAGTACTCTTCAATATCTATGATTTGGATGAGGGGATAGATGGAAAACTCATCAAATTTGCAGATGACACCAAGCTAGCAGGAATAGCCAACACTCCAGAATATAGGCTTAAGCTACAGAAGGATCTTGACAGACTTGAACATTGTCCTCTGGAGGACGAATCCCTCTATCAAGGGGGGCAGAATGTCAGGTCTGCCAGGTGTGGCTTGGCACCTCACAGGCATCCTGCTATCAAAGGCTAGAAATGGAGGGGTTAGGATAAATGGGCAATAAAGCTGTGTGTGTGTGATGGGAAATAAAGAGCGGGGGGGGGGAGAATGACAGGTGATGAAGTCCAAAGAAGCTTGGCACCAGTTTGCACCAGAATCCAAGGCCAGGCACCCTGAGAAAGAATGCCTATTATCACAAACATCTAAGTGAGTTCCGATTGGCTGAAGATGGATTGGTCATAGGGGGGAGGCTAGGATGAGGGGAAACACTTCTGTCTCTTTTGAGCATGCAAAATCCAGAGCTAGCCTGGCCTTACTGAAACCAACATCTTTTTAATAAAAGAACCTTTCGCTTCAACCTAATGGAAATCGAGGGTTTTCTTTCACTCTCCCCCAAAGTCCCTGCAACTTCCTCTATAATTTCTTCTGTTAATAAGAATTAGGTCCAGTATAGCTAGGTGTATACCCAGTTGATGTCTGGATATTTAAAATCCCCCATTACTAGTGTGATGTATTTCCTACATACATTTGCTAACCAATTAGCAGCACCATCTATTTCTTCTGCTTGGTTAGGTGGTCTATAGTACTATACACCAATATGACAATGTCATTCTTTTTTCATTTTATGTTGATTCACAAGTATTCAAGGTGGCTTTCAATACTTGATTTTGTGTATCTCTGTGGAGAGGAAGTGATCTCTAACATATAATACAATTCTACCTCCTCATTTGTTGAATAGTTTATAGCCTTGAATAGTTTATAGCCTTCTATCAGTTCATTCCAGTCATAAGTTCCATCCCACTAAGTTTTTGTGGTGGCAACTATATTATACAAACTCTCATGTATTAGTATTTCAAGTTCACCTTGTTTGTTTCCTAAACTAAGCGTTAGTGTATAGGCATTTAAGTTCTTTGTGGCTGATCCCAAGTGTTCTTCTTACATCTACTTTGTTTCAGAGTTTTTCTTTTTTCCCCTCTTCACTCCCTATCTTTTTATTTGATTGGTTGTCTAGTTCTATTTGCTTGGAATTAGGTCCTAAAAGTTGTAAAGTTTGTTTACCCTCCCCCTTCAATTTTAGTTTAAAGCTTTTCTGATAAAGTGAATCAGTTGTTTTCCAAATACGTTCTTCCCAGTTCTTGTGAGGTGCAGTACATCACTTGCCAGGAGCCCTTGTAAGGTAATGCAGAGCATGATCTAAAAATCCTAAATTCTGTTGATGACACCAATTTCAAGTCAGTGGTTTGTTTCTAAATTCCTTTGCTTCTTCACTTTGTTGGAAGTATAGATGAAAACACCACTTGTGCTCCTGACTCCTTAACTTTCTTCCCTAGTTGTTCTTAATCTTTTGTTATTATTTTCAGGTTCATTGTCATGTCATTCGTCCCCACATGTAGAAGAAAGGGGTAGTAATCTATAGGGTTTTATTATTTTAGTTAGATTCTCAGTCACATCTTTGATTTTTGCTCCATACCTCTGAAACATTATGAAAACGATTGTTCAGCTCCAGAAGGGCTTCACTGGGGTGGACTGGAGTAGACAGTAGGGGCTACTCTTGGTGGCTGCTTAGGTTGGGGTTTTTGGTTTTGTAAGTTGAGTTTCAGAGTGGCTAGAGTTGCTTCTAGACTCAACTTTTTCTTCTAATAATTCAATTAATTTATATTTGGTACATATATAATTTGGATCTTCTATGAACATATGCTCAAACATGTAAAATTTTTGCAAGTCACAATATCAGTCCCTTTTGCCATGAGTTTGTTTTTTAATATATTTTAAATTTTTAATTTAAAATTTTTAATTTAAACATTTTAAAAAGAAAAAAGTTAAAATGTAAAATTTTAAAACTTAAATATTTAAAATTTAAACATTTAAATGTTTGTGAATTCTTTTTAGTTTTCAAAATTTCTCCATAAATATAATCTAAAATGTGTTATGTTCTTGTGAATTGTCCCAATTAAGTCCAGCCACGAGCAGACCAATGCTAGTCCACAGAGCAATAGCTAAAGAGCCCACAAGGCACTTGAAAATTTCTCAATCAAAATAAATACACCAGGCAAACTTAAATCCACAACACAAGAAAGCTCACAGGCAAGAAAAGTCAGAGTTTCCAAGGCACGATCCAAGTCAAGGCATGGTGTCAATCCAAAGCGAGGCAAGAATCACAATGACCAGAAAACACACAGCTAGGAAACAAACATGTTGTTCCCAGGATTGATTTCATCTTTCTGTTGGGCTAAATACCTAGCTTCCGATGCAATCCATCAAGAAGGGCAAAGCTTTCTCCTCATGAGTAGTCTGGCTATCTTTCTCTACTCCTGCCTTTTTTCTGCACAATATGTTCTTGGATCAGTTGCAGAAGGCAGTTCCTCTTCCTCCTCACTGACCAGCTACAGCTCCATGCTTTCCCCACCTGGAGCCTCAACCAAATCCCTCACAGACGTCTGCTCAGAGCCATCAATCAACTCAGCTCCTGATGTGCAAGGAACTGGTTCATCCTCCCCCGAGCTGACATTTAGAGAGGTATCTGGGGAATCATCTGGGGGAGTATCACAGTTCTTAACATAAGTTCTAAAACTAGGCAAAGAAAACCCAATTAAACAAATGAGTCAAAAACATTATACAGGTTCATTTATTTACTGACAAAAATTATTTAAAACTATCTATTTCTGTGTGCCAAAAAATTTTAAACAATAAGATCATCAGTTTGTTTAAAGGGGAAATTAAGAGTTTCCATCTTGGGATAGTAATGAAGTATGAGTGTGGGAGGTTCTTTTCCGATTGTATGGAAAACAGATCACATTTTAGGTTATATTTATCCAGAAATATCAAAGATTCAAAAGATTTCACAAACTTTTTGAATGCATCCTTATAACTGTCAGAGAGAAAAAAGAACACATAAAATGTTATTTTTTGGTTAAAGAACTGTTTATGTGTGTTATTGCTATTTCACAATGTATGTATCACTATTACTGCTACTTTTGTGTTTTGCCTTTTTTCTTTTCTTTTTGTGGTGTTATTAATTAAAAAGCAACAAAAATAAAAAGGTAAAAATAAATTTAAGGTCTCACATATTTAATCAATCTTAACCTCAATAGTAGAAAGTTTTTATTAGAAATAAATACTTTATAAAATAAATAAAATACTTAAAATACAGAATTTAGAAGGAACCAAAAGTATTTGCAGCTTGACACAGATATTGTAAAAAATAAAAATTAAACAATTTAAAAACCAGAAATGCAACAACACATCCTTTTTAAATACTGTGATAAGAACATGGTATCTTCCTTGTTTGGAGTATAATCTTTTCAACACTATACAGAATTTTAATCACAAATTTAAACTTTTAAAAGTTTTCTAATACAGGTAGTCCTCAACTTACAACAGTTCTCTTAGTGACCGTCCAAAGATACAATGGCACTGAAAAAAATGACGACCATTTTTCATACTTATGACTATTGCAGCATCCTCGTGATCATATGATTTACATTTGGCAGCTTGACAACTTACTCCCATTTATGATGGTTGCAGTGTTCCAGGATCATGTGATTACCTTTTGCAACCTTGAGATAAGCAAAGTCACTGGGAAAGCCAGATTCACATAACCTTGTTTTTAATTTAACAACTGCAGTGATTCATTTAAGAAATATGGCAAGAAAAGGGGTAAAATGTGGCAAAACATACTTAAATTTCTCACTTAGCAACATAAATGTTGGGCTCAACTGTGGTTGTAAGTTAAGGACTACCTGTATAGCAAATATTTTGGTTTTGTATTGCAATAAATAGTAAGAAATTGTGTAGTGCTCCCTCTTCTACCAATTGTATCAAACATTCAAAAGGTTTCACAAACTTTTAAGAATCACTGTGTAAATGAATCATTTAATAATATATTTAAATCCTAAAATAGGCAGAGCTGGGGAGTTAGAACAATATCAAGAAGATCTGTCAGTAACTACAACTGAATTGTATCTAGCAATAGTAGATATTAATCATCTGACCAAAGTGTGTATCAATGAGAGATGGAGGCTGCACACACCATGCACAGCTCCTCACACAAGAGAAGCCTTTGGGGTGATGTTTGCACAAGTGGAGTTGTGCATGCGCATACACGCACTGGCCCGCCTCTCATGAAGCCTGATTCCAAATAGGCCACAGCCTGATAGTGGGCTGCGGCCCAGGGGTTGGGCACTTCTGTCCTAAAACTTGATTGATTGATTGATTGATTGATTGATTTAGTCCCTTCTCACAAAATTCTTGAAAGCTTTAACAAGCCTGTTTTGTAAATCCAATACAGGAAAATTATTCAGCTCACTTTCTTGGTTTATTATCTGTATATCCATTTTAATTATTAAGACTTCATCAACTTTCCTCATATTCTTCAATGAATCCAATATTAAACTATTTTGCTTCATTCTGTATTAATTGAATTGATTGAAGATTGAAAACAACTCACCGTGTTTTCACACTTGTCCAAGGTCAAGCATTTAAGAACCTCCAAAGGTTCTTATAGAGCTAAAAAGCAGCTAACAAGAAATTTAGGAAAATGAATAGAAAAGGGAGTGTGCGAACCACTGTTCTTAAGGCATTGACTGTAGTTTGAGCAAGATGGCTATTCCCTTATTCCCCCAGAGCTATAAACTCTGGACTGTTGTCTTACACTTTTCTCATGAGGAGCAACTGTCTGTGGGTGAGGTCAAGTTTCTCCTTGTTTAGAGAAGTATTATAAAGATCCAGTTTACTCACTGGCTCTTCATTCTGCTGCAATTATCGGCTCCACTTTTAGCTGAGCCATTTTCAGTTCGCCATTTCTTAACTGAAATTTCTATAATTTTTTCCGTTGTTATTTCTATGACAAAACTATAGTGTTTTTGCACAAAACATGGATTGAAGAATTAGTTATGAAATCAGCTAGACAATAAAAGATAGGAATTGCTATGGATTATATTAATTTCTATGGTAATAAGAGCTTTAAGAAATACATTTCTCTAGCTGTTCCTAAGTTGTTTTTTTCCTTGAAACCTACTTTCAACTTCCTTGAAAATCACTTTTTATAATTTTGATGCAAGGCTGCCCATTATTTGCAGCCTCCGAGACTATTCTCACTGCTGCTTAATTGATACATAGGTTAGCATGGTGACTCAGTGGTTTTAAGATACTGCGCCTATGGGCTGGAAAATCAGCAGTTCAGGTTCGAGACCCAAGCACCACATGATGAGGTGAGTGGGAGCTCGCCCCAGTCTCTGTCACTAGCAGTTTGAAAGCATGCAAATGCGAGTAGATAAATAGGTATCACTTTAGTAGGAAGATAACAGCACTTTGTTAAGTCATGCTGGCCACATGACTGCAAAAATGTCTTCGGACAACACTAGCTCAATGGCCTTGAAATGGAGATAAGCACTCCCTATAGTTGGCAATGACTAGTGGAGTAAAATCCATAGTCATTCCTTTTTTTTAAATCTAATTGATGTGTACTTTAGAAAGTCATAGATTTTATAAATGTGAAATAATCAGCAGCAAGGATATAAATTTATAAATTATTTCATTTGAATAATTTTGCATCTTCATCTTTTTCAATTTAGTTTATTTCCTTTTTAACATTTTTTCAAGTCACATAAGCATTAAATATAGAAATTACATAAGAAAAAACCCATATTTTCTCAATGTCATTACTAGACTATTTTTATTAGTTTATTATTATTTCCTTAATAGGAAATCTGGATTTTATCTTTCCATTTTTGTCTGTCTGTCTGTCTGTCTCTTTCTCTGTCTCTCTCTGTGTGTGTGCCTGTGTGTGTCCACATACCTACTAAATACCTACTAATGTATCACACATGCTTTAACATAAGTATTAATATAAATAAATGGTTAAATGCATCCCCAAAGTTATATTTTAAATGCTTCTATATAAGAAAGGCAGGTTATAAATCTAACAAATAGATGAATGAATGTTTACCAGTAAATCTTCAAAGGCTGATGCATCTGTAACAGAGCAGGTAATTAATTTGTTGGACTCACAAGTACAGCACTGTAGATTTTAGAGGCACCCATAAAAATGCAAAGGAGTATAGGTCCTATAATGGCTCCTTCTAGTCCTAGGTAATATGTTCCACCAGCTATTGCAAGTCCTGTCAGATAAGGATGACCTCCTCTGCAATCAAATAATAAATGAAATTACTGCAATGTCATTTAAGAACTATCAGTGGAAAGCTGATTTTATATGTTGAGATCAAAAGACACAAAAAGCAGGAAGTTAATATTTAATCACAAGCAGAGATATTTCTCTGCAGACACAAAAACATGTCTTGTACAGAAAAGAAAAAAATAAAGAGTTTGAAACATGATAAAGAGTAAGTAATGTTGAAGAAGATCATGAATATTAAGCCATCCTTCTACTAAGAATCCCCCCCCGTGTGTTACATTTGTTCCTGAGGAAATATGCCAGTGATGAAGGAAGTCAGTACTACTCTATACTTATATTTTCTCCAGTGATATTCTTTCCACTGCATATATCAACTATCTATGCTGTCTTCTGTTGCATAGAAGAACACTTTATACAGTTTATAAATTTTCTATTTCCTGAAAACAACTTATTCCATAACTACTAAGTGATTTTGAAAATGATCACATTTTTAGAGTGACATCTATGCTTATTTTCTTTTAACATGTATAATAAAGATGCCAGTATTAATAATATAAACCAGTGGTTCCCAAAGTGGGCGGTACCGCCCCCGGGGGGGCAGTGGGATGACTTCAGAGGGCGCCAAGAGGCAAAGGGGCGGCAGGGGGGCACTAAGAGGCAAGGGGGGTGGCAGGGGGCGCTAAGAGGCCATGTGGAAGGCAGGAAAGCATGTCGGGCGGCGGGGAAGGGAGGTAGCAGCCTACTCCCTTCCCCACAGCCCTGCCATGCTTGGCGGCCTTCCACGCAGCCTTGCCAGCGATCCCCCATGCCCACTTGCCTTCTGAGGTTGGCGTCCAGCCTGGCTCAGCCAGTGGGTGGGTGGGCTGGTGGCCCTTGGTGGAAATGCAGACGCTGAGAGGGGCGGCGGAAGGGCAAGCGGATGTCCCGGGGCTGCTGCACATGCGTCCGCCCCATTTCTGCAGAGCCCCCCCCCTTGCAGGGCAATCCAAAGAGGGGAGGGGGATGCTACAGAAAAGGCCGCCTTCCACCTGTGCTGGCTCCACGGCACTTGGGGCTCTGAAGCAGCCCACTGGCTTCTCACCTGGCCACCTGCCTGCTCTCTTTGCAGATCAGCCCGGCCGACCGCCGGCGCCACTCTGGGAACTCGGCCCGCAGCACCAGGTTGGAAACCAGTGGGCTGCTTCGGAGCCCCAAGTCCCGTGGAGCCAGCATGGGAGGCACGGGTGGAAGACGGCCTTTTCTACAGCATCCCTCCTCCCCTCTTTAGATCGCCCTGCAGGGCTCTGCCTTTGCAGAAACGGGGCGGGCGGTTTATACGGAGGATTGGCGGGAGAATGCGCGGCCCTCCGGGATGGAGAGCGGGGCAAGAGAAGGCACACTAGGCTGTGCTGCCCCGACCCCACTCAACCGTGCTTCTTCCAGCCCATCCGCCCCATGGTGCCGTGAACGAAACAATTGGCCACGCCTCCCCCCGCCCAGCCTTCCTCACCAAGCGCTGCTGCACCGGCGGCTCCGCCCTGCCCAGCTCCATCCGCCGCCACTTCTCGCGAACTTTCTGAGAGACGGCCAGAGCAAGGGGTGGGTGGAAGCGCATGGGCCCAGTTGGTGCTCGGCTTATCTTCCTGGTGAGGCTCAGAGACTGCCCAGTACGCCTCTCCAGGCAGCGCCACTTTCTCCCTGCCCCACCAAAGCCCCGCCAGCCCGGAGACCACGCTCTGGGACAGCACATGACAGGAAATGCGACGCTGCCAGGCTGGAGCGCTGTTGCCACCACCGTTGCCCCTCTCGCCTTCCTGGCTTCGGCTTCATGGGCTGGGAAGCGTCAGGGCACGCAGCTACGGACCTCTGCTGGCCTCAGGTGTCTGCCAGCCTCCGGGCTGGCAGGGGCCTTGGAGGGGCAAGGAGAAAGTGGCGCTGCCTGGAATGCTGGCGGATGGGCATGCCGGGCGGTCTCCGAGCCTCACCAGAAAAGTAAGTCGAGCGCCGGCCAGAGCACTTTCTTCCTTCTCCCACCGCCGAGAAGAGAGAAAGAAAGAAAGAAAGAAAGAAAGAAAGAAAGAAAGAAAGAAAGAAAGAAAGAAAGAAAGAGGGAGGGAGGGAGGGAGGGAGGGAGGGAGGGAGAGAGAGAGAGAGAGAGAGAGAGAGAGAGAGAGAGAGAGAGAGAGAGAGAAATTTTGGTTGCTAAGCAAGAGCGTTGTTAAGTGAGTTTCATCATATTTTACAAGTTGGCTCACCTGGTCACCTGACCACCAAGCCATGCCCACCTGAAGGGGGTAGGGGTGGGTGGCACTGAGGATGAGTTTGTAGCACCAAGAGGGCGGTGGACTGAAAACGTTTGGAAACCACTGATATAAACAATTAATCTAAATATTTCTGGACGTTGATTGATCTATTGTAGAACATTTTTCAGCACAGTAAATAAAAAAACTTAAAATACTCACCCAGATATATCCAAATAGATTGCTGTATCTACAAAGTAAGTTGGCAATAGATGACAAATGAAGAGAAGCATAGCTTTATATCCTTTCCCTTGAACAAGCCAAATATCTAGAACCGCAGGTGCAGTTGCCCAGTATGTTCCCAAAAATGGAACTACTCCAAGTATAGCAGCCAAAGCTAAGAAGAGATGAAGTTTGGAGTTAGAAAGGAAATGTAACATTTGCAATTAATTAGTTAGGAATGTAATTCCACAAGTATTTTGAAACTTTATATTTCATACCAATACTTAAATTCAAAGGGAACTTAAATAGAATAAGAAAGCAAGATAAAAGAGTTTATAATTACTTTGCTTATAAAACAAAGTAGCAGCTAGCACATCTTGAATTTCAATGCTACTGGATCAGGAATCAAGAATTAAGACATCATAAGCTGGTACCATATTACATGAGAAATAGTTATAATGATAGAAGAAATAAAATACTGTAAGTTGAATTAGACGATCATAATTTATATTCAAAGCAGCACCAGAACAAGAATGGTTATGATGGAAATCTGTTGCCCATTCTTCCCCTTTGCAAATCCTTGTTTTTGGGTGCTTCTTTAGTTAGAGCAGGAGTCTCCAAACTACAGCCCGTGGGCTACATCTGACTCCCTGGAAGGTTCCTTCCTTTCACCAGTTCATCCCATGTGCTGTGCTCCAATCCTTTCCAAACAGCAGAGGAAAAGAGGGTTGTATTCACCACTGTTTGGAAAGGAAGGTAGGATTTTTTTGATTTCTCTAATGCTAGGGTTGCGAGCCAGTTGGGTGGTTGCTGGACGAGGAAGGGGAAGCATCATCCTCTTTAATATTTGCACCAATTGGGAAGATTCTCATTTAATGTAAATTTGTAAAATTTAGATAAATAAAATTTATTGACAAAAAGAATAGCTCTCTTATCTCATTTGCAATTATTAATTTATTATGAATGAAGGAAAGCTTGTAAGAGTAAACCTCAAGCCTGGTGACCAACCAGGACTGGATTAATTTATTTCTTCAGAGCATTTGCTAATGTTTGATATTTTTCTTGTATCATTTGTCTATGCAAGCATGACATCATTTCTTCGCAGTTGTCACTTTCTTTTTTGCTGCTTTATGAATCATACAACATTGAACAAAATAAAACACGTTCAATTAAATTTTATTCGCTCATTAATAAAACTGATTCCTCCCCCTGGCCCTCAAATGTTTGCAAAATGTCCAATGCGGTCCTCAGACTGAAAAGTTTGGAGACCCCCCAAATTAAGAATCCTCAAGAAATTCTGAAATATGACTCAACTCTAGAAGGGTTAGCTAGCAACTATGACAAATAAGATATTTCCTTCTTTTTAAAATCCTGTGAAATGTTTGCTCCACATCTCATATATGAAATTGGAAAGCCCTTTGTCTGGAATATTATAGAGTCTCCTGCTTAATCAGGGTGTTGGATTAAAAGACCTCTAAGATCCCTTCAAACTGTTATTCATATTTTTCCACACAGGTGGTACAAATGATTGCATTGAGTCTAGACTTTCTTAGTTGAACTTTCCTTCTACTAGTAATTTATTTTATAACAACCTTGTACCACTGAGTTATCACATTCCTTTGACACAAATATCAAGGGGATAAAGAGGTTTAATTACATTGATAGATGCTAAACTATAATTAAATGAAAAATGAGATATTAATCAGAAAATGGAAGAAATTGCTAGGAAACTACAAAATTAGAATCGCTATGACAATCCTTTACATTTAAAATTACAATTACAATTAAGAACCCCGAAGAGAGTGGGTCAAACCAACACGATGAATTAGATCTCAATAAGTTTAGGGGTGTAGAACATTTCTTGGGAAAAAAAACATGTTTCTGACATAAGCACTCTTGATTCTTGACTCTCTCCTAGTGAAGAAGCTTGCAAGGACCTAACGCTGGTGCTGCAGGCAATGAGCTCAGTGCTGACCCTTTGCTGTGCTCTTCTCTGGTGTTGTCTGTCTTGGGAGGCCTGACGTTTGGCAGGGATGCTCCATGCCTGAAAAAGTGGATCTTCTCCACTTAAGATCTGCCTTTGCTCTCCTTGATAGCTGAACAAAAGTATGGGAACATTTTTGTCCTGACTTATCCCCAGCCTATCCCAGTTGATCCCTGGTCCAAGAAATTGTAGTGGTAATTTCTAAAAAAGTTTTTCCCTTTTAAGTAAAACACAGAATAAAATAACAATCGAAATGATACACTACTCTTAATATAAGGGGCCTTTGTTGCTAATGAATAAAAAAATACCCTGTATATGATTAACATGGCAGATATAAATTGATTTAAAATCAGTTTCATATGCACCCAGGAAAAGAAGTGTTTTAGCATCTTCCAAATAGCTGAGCCTAAGTAGACCCTGTTTCATAGAGCCAGATGAGAAGAGGCTTTTAAGTATGATGTGGCTATTCAAATACATGATAGAACCAAATGACGCTGCTCTAAAACATTCTTTTTTTCTTGCACTTTTACCGCTTCAGATGTTGTGGGATCTGATAGGTTAAGCACATAAAAGGTGAATGTTACCTATCCTTGGCTAGATTCAGATATCATCCGACCAATACAGAGTTTCCTGCTTGAGCGGGGGTTGGACTACAAGACCTTCAAAGCCCCTTCCAACTCTGTTATTCTGTTATTCTTTAATGTAAGGATTTATATATTTTGTATGATATAGGATTCAGTACTGAATATTACACTAAAGTTCAGATAAAATGTCAAAACTTACCAAAATGAAGCATGATCTTTAGATATTAACATAAACACAAACATTCAACTTTTTTTGTTCTCACCTGAGGGTATGAAGACAATGTTTATTCCAAAGATGGTATGAGTCAGCCAGGTATATAGGCCATAGAACCCAGCCATTTTGAGAGATGCATCAAATACCCCTCTGGAAGAATGTAAAAGTCATGTAAATTCTATGGCAGACTTCACTATTAATGTTTACTTAGATAATAAGTAAAATAAGAGCCGTGGTGGTGCAGTTATTAGAATCCAATACTGCAGGCTACTTCTGCTAACTACCGGCTGCGAGCAGTTCGGCAATTCAAGTCTCACCGGCTCATTGTTGACTCAGCTTTCAGTCCTTCCGAGGTCAGTAAACTGAGGACCCAGATTGTTGGGGGCAATATGCTAACTCGGTAAAACCGCTTAGAGAGGGCTGTAAACCACTGGTGAAGCAGTATATAAGTCTAAGTGCTATTGCTATTGATAATAAATACGTACTTATCAGTTCCTTCCAGTTAAAAGCTATTGGCTATACATTTGCTTAAGAATAAAAATAAATCCATTGTCAGAAAAAGAGTTCTTGTTAAATAACTGTTTATGGTTTTTTTTTCTTTTTGACAATATATGCATCAATGTATCCTGGAAAAGATAATAAAAAAATCAGATCTGTGAACATCTAGAAACAAATAAAGTTATAACTAGTTGTCAGCACGGGTTTGTTAAAAACAGATCATGCCAAACCAATCTTATTTCATTTTTTGATAAAATGACTAAATTAGTAGACCAGCGAAATGCTGTGGACATAGTATACTTAAGATTTTTGTAAGGCATTCAACAAAGTAGACCACAACCTACTTCTTGGTAAGCTGGAAAAATGTGGAATAGACAACATCACCACCAGATGGATTTGTAGCTGGCTGACAAACCGTACTCAATGAGTAGTCCTTAATAGTACTACATCTCCATGGAGGGAAGTAAGCAGTGGGGCACCACAAGGTTCTATCTTAGATCCAGTACTCTTCAATATCTTCCTAAATGACTTAGATGAGGGAATAGAAGGGGAACTCATCAAATTTGCAAATGACACTAAGATCGCAGGAATAGCCAACACCCCAGAAGACAAACTCAGGATCCAAAAAAATCTTAACAGACTTGAACAATGGGCCCTATCCAACAAAATGAATTTTAATGTGGAGAAAAGTAAAGTTTTACATTTAGGTAGGAAAAACCAAAGGTATAAGTACAGATTAGGTGAGACATGGCTCAAAAACAGTAACTATGAGAGGGATCTTGGAGTCCTTGTGGATGATCACTTAAACATGAGTCAGCAGTATGCGACAGCAGCCAAAAAAGCTAATACAATCCTTGGTTGTATAAACAGAGACATAGAATCAAAATCACGTGAAGTACTGTATTTTTCGGAGTATAAGATGCACCTTTCCCCCCCAAAAAAGGGTGGAAATGTCGGTGCGTCTTATACACCGAATACAGCCATTTTTTTGCCTTCCAAAGTCCCGCCCCTGCATCCCATTTTGGCGAAAAATAGGCCACTTTTTGCAAAAATTGGGGCGTTTTTGCTTCCCCCACCCCCTAGGAGTGCTCTGCAGGCTTCCCAAACCCTCTGCATGCCCTGTTTTTGCAAAAAAACGAGCGAAAAATGGGCCATTTTTTGCAAAGATTTGAGTGGTTTTGCCTTCTAATTACCCCATCCAACATGACTGGAGGAGGAATTCTGGGAGTTGAAGTCCACTAGTCTTAAAGCTGTCAAGTTTGAAGACCCCTGGGTTAGGGGTGCAAGGGTCTTCAAACTTGGCAAGTTTAAGACTTGTGGACTTCAACTCCCATTCCTGAGCTAGCATGACTGGAGGAGGAATTCTGGGAGTTGAAGTCCACTAGTCTTAAAGCTGTCAAGTTTGAAGTTTGTAAAAAGTATACATGGTTGTAAAAAGTATACATGGTTGTAAAAAGTATTCTGCTACACTGGTATTTTATTAAATAATATATTACTACACCATTTTGTTCAGAATACTTTTTTCCTTGTTTTCCTCCTCTAAAATCTAGGTGCGTCTTATACTCCGGTGCGTCTTATACTCCGAAAAATACGGTATTAGTACCACTTTATAAATCCTTAGAAAGACCACACTTGGAATATTGTATCCAGTTTTGGTCACCACATTATAAAAAAGATTTTGAGACTCTGGAAAAAATGCAAAGAAAAGAACTAAAATGATTAAAGGCCTAGAGACTAAAACATATGAAGAACAGTTGCAGGATTTGGGTTTGGCTAGTGTAAGAAAAGAAGGACTAGGGGGGGGACATGATAGCAGTATTCCAGTATTTGAGAGGCTACCACAAAGAGAGGGTCAATTTATTTTCCAAAGCACCGGAGGGCAGGACAAGAAACAATGGATGGAAACTAGTCAAGGAGAGAAACAACCTGGAATTAAGGAGAAACTTCCTAACAGTGAGAACAATTAACCAGTGGAACAGTTTGCCTTCAGAAATCGTGGGCATTTATAAATAGTTTTGCTGTAGAACAGGCTAGTATTTTAGGTTTTACAGAAGTGATTAGAAATTTGGTTGCTTCAATGGTTATGATCAATGATTACGGGAACTTAGTCGCATAAGGAACGCCTTTTAGCATCCATTTACAAATAATTTAACTCTCAGATCTTGAGATATATGGGACAGATTCTAGTTTGTTTCTTATGAAACATATTGGTTGCTTTGACAAACTGGCTGCCTCTTTTGGAACTTACTTCTCAGGGATCAATAGAAGAAGCTGACACAATAGTATAAGCTATTAATTTATTTGGTTGCTATGGATGAAAATGCATACATGGCTAGGTTATCTATAATAAATGTATTTTTTCAAGAAAAAAAAGAAAAACCGTGGGCACTTTATCACTGGAGGTTTTAAGAAGAGATTGGACAGTCACTTGTCTGAAATAGTATAGGGTCTCCTGCTTGAGCGTGGGACTGGGCTAAGAAGGCAAGGTCCCTCCAGCTCTGTTCTGTTCTGTTCTGTTCTGTTCTGTTCTGTTCTGTTCTGTTCTGTTCTGTTCTGTTCTGTTCTGTTCTATTCTATTCTATTCTATTCTATTCTATTCTATTCTATTCTACTCTACTCTACTCTACTCTACTCTACTCTACTCTACTCTACTCTACTCTTACTTTAAATTCTGATTTGGGTGCAATGTTTATAAGTGGTGAAAGTATCTGAGGTTTATTTTTCCAAGCAAAAACCATACAAACATCTATAGCTAAAAGACCATTCATATCATTAAACATAATTATGTGTGATTAATATGAAAAAAATGGAACAAATTAGCAAAAAAAAAGTTTTTAAACAGAAATTACTCTTGAGCAATAATTAACAATTTCCAGGCCAAAATAATATTTTCCAAAATGAATTAGCCTATATCAAGAAACATAACCTTCAAGAATTTTAACAAATAGCCTGTGTGCATGCACTCATGTGAAAATATCACACACACTAAATTGCACTGAAGCCGTGACAACATGCAACTTAGTAATGTGCAATATCACCACCAGAGCAAGCAGGATGGGAACTTCAAAGAGGAAGGGTTTGGTGCATTCAAAATGAAAGAGCATGCCACTTTGGAAAGGATAATATTTCACATAGAAGATATACATGCAATTCAGAAATGTATAATTTCAATTATTTCTGCCATTGTCATGAAGAAAATGAGGATGATTATAAGCATTTTGCTACCTTTAAAAATAATTCTATTCAAACTACATTTTTACAAGTTAATAGCAAAAAGAGTATTGTATAAACCAGAGATGGTGAACATATGATGTGAAAATTGAGACAAGAAGGCATGCTTTTGTGCGGTTTTCAGATACTGCAGAGGCTGCAGAAGAGCGTTCTCCAAAGCCGCATCAAGAAAGAAGGCTTTTTGTGACCTAGATAAACCTTAGGTAAGCCACAGGGGCCTGTCAATACAAAGAGAATATTTGCCTGCAGGTAAGTGGCATGCAGAGAATCCTGGGAGTGCTGGGCCACAGGACAATTGCACTGTTCCTCAAGGCATCTTGGAAAATGGTGTTCCCCCTGAATGCCACTGTTCAGAGTGGCCAAATAGGGAAGACATAGAGAATTGTTTCTCTTTTGTTCAATGTCTGTGTTTAGGCATGTGTTTTTGTGCGTGTGATATAACACAAGTCAAGTTAAGCATTTTCTAAATTTTTGACACTCTGAGCCAATAGGTTCGCCATCACCGTTGAATCACCAAGAATATATTTTTTGACTGGGAAGATTGAGACTGAAGTTTACCTTAAAGATCATCAGTTCTCTTTGAACTAATTACTTTTTGTTGGCACAACCTACCTCATTTGTATTTTTTTTTTACTTCTGGTGACTGACCAAAGGCTACCCAGCTGACTTCATGTCAAGACAGGAGTACAACTCACAGGTTCCTGATTTCTAGCTCATCTCATTGGGATAAATATATAGAGAAGGCTGTGCTATGTTTACTGCCTTGACCTCCTGGTGAAATGTGGAACATTAATATTTCAAAACACTGAACAAACATAAGCACACATAAACATTGAATAAACACAAACACATGGGTGAGTATAATTACTGATGGAAGAGACTATTGTATTGTTAGTTAAGCAGCAAATATTAGTAAATTTGAGCTCTCTTTGGCCATAAAGCTAAAGCAGATCTCACAATGTCTTCCCTATCTCAAGATGTTTTACAAGATATACAGACTAAGAAACAACTGGAAAATATAATAGAAAACATTCAAACAATACAAAAAGAAACAGATCACCCTATGCAAGAGAGAGAGAGAGAGCGCCTACTGCACAAAACATGGATGAGATTATAGTCCATGATGGAAGAAATTAAAATGATGGTAAAGATATGGTTACTGAAGAGGCTTCCATTTCTGCTACCTGTAGTGTCTGTTTAAAGAAAACCAGTGGTGCTCATATATGCAAAACCTGTCACAGAAATGTTCATGTCATCTGTAGGTATGCCAATAAAAATGATGGAGATGTGAAAATGTAAGATTATGAGGTTAAGATTTTTAAGGGTTTTTTAGGAAGAGACTGGACAGTCACTTGTCTGAAATGGTATAGGGTCTCCTGCTTGAGCAGGGGGCTGGACTAGAAGACCTTCAAGGTCCCTTCCAGCTGTATTCTGATTGATTGATCTCACTATCCTCATGAGAAATTTATATATAGGACAAGAAACCACATTAGATGTAACATGGCTCCAAGTTGGTAAAGAAGTAAGTCTCTTCCTATTTATTAGATCTATATACTGAATATACACGAGGGGGGCTGCTTTGGAAGAAAAATGAGCATGCTTTTAAATTGGGAATGAATAATTAATAACCCAAATTATGCACATGACCTTGAAGCTCTAGTAATGGAAGTCAAGGGGCACACTGAAAAAATGGGACTAAAATTAAATATAAATAATGCATTAATGATAACATGCAGCCATTAAATATAGCCTATAATGTCAGTTTAAATATAAAAAAATAACTATTCGAAGAAACAACTTTTTATAATTTCTTCAGACAAAATGTAAAATGCCCACCTTTAGCTCATAGGGGAACAAGAGCTGTTTTGATATCTCTGGCTTCAGTCCAGGATTTTTGGTACTAATGAATTTTTTTATAAATAGGCAGGAAATTTTGTTGCAAACCATGTGTCAGGCCAAAGCCATTTTACTTGGGGTCTTTGGCCTGCCACACTTTATGCTATTTTAAAATGTATTCTTTGCTGTGGGAATTTGGGAGGGGTAATTGCATGAGGGATGTCTGCATGCAGCCATAACAAATTCCTTCTAGATTGCCAAGATCATCCTTTGTCTTTGCACTCCTGCACCTGCACGGAAGGAGATGGAGTTTCTGCCAAGTTGTGAGATGAAGATTGGTCAACATGATGGACTTGGGGGTGTGTGGGGACAAGGGCTTGAACTTTCACCTGGGTGGAGAAACCCCTGGAACTTCAGATTCGGGTTTCTCCCAGATGTGCCAACATGGCTCTGCTAATAAATTGGAACTTTGAGGAATACTTTGCCTCGGACTCTGATTTAGTTTTCGATGCCATTTGGAACCCTGACACCATGCATATAATTCCATTAACTACTGTACCTTATGGCTTCCTCCACAGATTCGCTGACTATGTTTGAAGATGCATCAGACTGCATCAAAGGGATCAAATTGATCACCCACTTCACTGGCTTATAGTATTCATCACTGGAACTTAAAAGGTAGAATAATGTGGTCAGGAATATAACCTGTAAAACAGAAGAAAAATTCAGAGTATTATGAAAGAAAAAAAAATAAAGAAAAAGCAAATCTACATCCAGCAAATAAATAATTCCTAAAAGAGTGTCTGAAGCTTTCCCCCCTACATTGCCTTTTCTTATTTCGATGGATCAGGGCAGTTCAGAGAGAACAATGAGATAGAATATTTCTTTGCCCCCCAGTTCTTTGGACTTTGAAAATACCATCTTTCCAACTGAATAACTGTTTAACTCTCCATTAAGATCAGAGAAGGATACAGAAATGTGAGCATCTTTAGTTCCTAAACTCATATTTTATTTATTTTATATATTTATATATTTAAAATATTTATATATTTTATTTTCAAAAGCTATTTGACATGTTCTGTGTAATCTATGTACTACTAAAGCTCTTATGCCTGTTCATTTACAACCTTCAATTGGGCAGAAAGATGCACCACAGAACAAGTTTTGAACCAAAGTATCTCAATTTACAGAATACATCTAAAATCCAGAACCCATTGCTCCTATGGGATAAAATTTGATAAAATTGTGTCTGCTACAGCACAACTGTGCCTTCTGCCTATTCTTTTCAGAAACCCACTGGTTGTGTGGCACAAAGAAAATGGATGGGGCCTATCCACACCCTCTTTTCCACCTTTCTCTGGTCCCTGCATCCAATTGACCTGAGATTTGAAACCTTTTAATGGTGGTGGCCAGTGAGGGAAGTATGAGAAAGGGTGGCTGCTGGTGAGATGGCTGCTGGAGGGCACTGGCAGGCAATGGGTAAGCCCACTTCCTCCCTGGAGGGAGAGAGCCCTTGAAGACATGCTGGGATGGAGAATGGGAATGCAATTTTCCTTACAATCCGTGGTTCTCTGTTCACCCTTCTCCCTAGCAAAGTGGCAGGCAGTTCCTCCAGTCAGCCAGGGATAATGATGAGTGATTTCCAAATTCCCTGCCTGCTTCCTACAAGCAAAGTCAATGGGGAAATCAGCAGAAAGTCAGAGGTCACTCATTCTCCCTCTGCTTTTTTGCCTCCTGTGGTCATTCCTATGTTCCTCTCCTCCAAGAAAAGTGACAAGCAGTTCCATGGGTCAGCTGATTTCCAATGCTCTTTGCCTGCTTTCCATAAATAAAGTGACTAGGGAAGCCTGCAAGACGTTGGAAGTTGCTCATATTGCAACTGCTTTTTTTTTTTTTTGCTACCAACGGTTATTCTCTGTTAAGATAAATGAAGCATTTTTAAAAGGATGACCCAATGTGTTACAGGTTGTCTAGTCAAACACCACAATAAGGATTAGAATGAATGTCTATCTATGTAGAGAAAAAAACAGAACTTCTACTACAGCAGATTCATAGCATTTTGAAGTAACAATATTTATATTGCAGTGGAGGATTTTACATCGACCTCAAATATTTTTCTGCCTGAGATAAATAACATAGTGCACTTTTGCATTCCAAGTACAGAAAATGAATGGAATAACAAAGGAATCATATGTGCCAGTCACTCTTTCTCAACCCAATACATCTCACAGGATTGTTGTGGGGAAAATAGGATGAGAAAGGTCTATTGGATATAATTAATAATTAATAATATATTGTCATTGTACGTATATACACAGTACACCCATACAACGAAATTCACATAACGCTTCAAGACCAGTCCCAAAACACATAGCAATCCCCACCCACCACGAATTCCCCACCTTGAACCACTCAAGCATCCATACAACAGACCAAGTAATACTATCCAACAGCTCACTGATGGTGACCCTTCAATTCATTATTAAGTGCAATTATAGCTCTAGGATAAAAACTATTCAGAAAGCGTGTGGTCCGAGTTTTAATTGTTCTGTATCTTCTGCCAGAAGGCAACAGGATTATGTTTGTTGTCTTGAGTTATTTGAAAAAATAATAAAGACAGAATACAAATAAATAAATAAATTTATCAAAAGCCTGCAATGTATGAAACTTTCCCCATTTTTTCTCATGTCTTGTCACTAATACATAATTTCTCAAAAGCTCACAAGAGAATTTGTGCTGAATATCCAGGTCAAAGGCACCCACATATTCTGCTCACTGTAAATATCATGTTAAGTCCATACAAATGATGTGGTCATACTTACCAGTGAAAGAACAAAATTAAGAACTGCAGTGCTACTGTGGAAAAGGACTGTTACCAAAGTTGTAACTGTGGTAAAAAGAAGGCTAACATTATGACTCATCAGTATCCAAAGGGATTCTAAGATCTACAAAAAGATGCAGAATTAGATGTATTATCATAGAGCACAGGTTATGGAAAAATACATTTAACTTATAAGAAAACACAATTTGATTGACTCTAAGGGGGGAAACATTCTGGATGATCAGTTATTGAAATACTTTAACTTATTGAGCAGAAAATTGGATTCAATAACATAAGCAGTCTTTCTTTCCAATGTTATGAATTTGTAACTTAAAGGCAAGACTAGTAAATAGTATATGCACATCTGCATAAATTACAGTATGTTTTAAACATACAGGCCTAATCATTATTCATTCAAATTGCAATTTTATCCCTGTATTTATTTTAAAGAAAGACAATATTTTTTTTCTATAGCAATTTATCTTTGTCCTCAGGTTCAAGAGTGGGGTCAGCTTGGTTTTGCAGAATAGAAGCAGAACACATAATTTAAAATAGGGATTCTCTCCTTCGCCAGACTTGCTACACATGCTCACAGTCTAGACATGTAAAGGAAATAGTCTACTCTTTTTCAGCTTTGCAAAAAGTGGTAATACTTACATATTATAGTAAGTATATTAAAACTACCATCATAGTTACCCTTTCCTTTATGCTATTTCCATACTGTTTTCATTCTTTTTCATTTTTGCTGCATCTGACTCAAAGTCATGTATATAATTATGTGTGACAGAGAATAGCTTGCATGTAGAAAGAAGTCAGTACAGAGATAGTTTTAAAAAGAATAATGATAACGATGGAACAAATTTAGGGTAACTGGAGGCCAGGAATTCATAGGATTCAAGAAAAACAGCAACTGAAGAAAAATAAGTACAGACAGGAAAACATATACTAAGAATTATAAGAACAATAAGCGAGTACTTCAAAATTTTGATGAAGAGCCAAAAATGAATTTCAAATGCTGATTTTAATGAGGCCAACCTTTTAAACACAATTCTATGTCTATCTGCTTTTATTTTTGTTAAAATGAATGAAATTAGAAATTAGTATATCTTGTAATATTTATTATAAAAAACACATACCGAAAGAAATGTTTCAATATTCTCATGAATAAAAGAAGCAACATCCTGCCAATCAAGCCTGTCACTTATCCAACTATGCTCACGATTTAAATGCTTTTTGTGACTTTTTTGTTGTCCAGAATGAGTTGTATTCTATAAAACAAAAGCAAAATATCACAAAACACGCCATTCATTGAATTTTACAGGACAAAAGGAACAAGTATAAATTTATAAAAGCTGGATTAGCCCAGATTACAGATCACTAGAAATTACATCACACTTTTAGCATAGTGTCTCAAAACGATCATTATTGACCCCCGGGGCTGACAAAGAGTCACTGTTATTGTTATGATGATTATTTGCAGTACTATTAAAATAGTATTCATTGAATTATTTTCATATAATAAATGGTTGGGGAGTTGATGAACAACCTAAAAATTCATGAAGATGTTTATGGGTTGGACTTCCTCCCAAGATGGCTGCTCATGCTAAGAACTTCTTTTTTCTCTTACCAATGATCTGTTGATTTTACTGCCAAAACTGGTTCTTTAGCAGTACTGCTCTCTAGTTTTAAATGGGAGCACAGGTGAAATGCAGCCGGTTCTCACCAGTTCGCCCAAATCGTTAGTAAATTGCTTAGGCAGTTCGGAGAACCGGTTAAAAATAAAGTGCAAGAGAGGGGTTCTCTCTCTCTCTCTCTCCCTCCCTCCCTCCCTTCAGTTAATAGCTCCACTTAACAGTTGCAGCTGGAATGCAGCCATTACATGCTGAATCAAGTCAATAAACAACAGAAACTGACAGGATTAGGGCAGGGAAACCCATCAATCACCCATCTAGGGATGGGATTAACCTCTTCCCTTCAGGAAGAAGGACAAGATTACAAACATTTTAATTATAAAAAGTATTAAGTAACACTTCTGTGATCAGCTGATACTCCCTGGAGTTTCCCAAGACTTTTTATAGCTGCTCCAGTTTTGGCTACTTCTTGTTTCTTCTTGGGGTAAAAGATACAGGAGGGGACAATGATGCAGTTTGATCATACAGCCCATGAATTTAATGCATATGTGGTCCAGCCAGCTGTATTGCTTCTGCTGTGAATCACCCAATTTTTACTGGAGTTTTGCAGCTCCGTGGTCTCTCGGCTTGTCTGTTTGCAAGTTTTTTCCCCTAAAGAGACTAGCCGAGAGACCACGGAGCTGGCAAACTCCAGTAAGTGGTGCGTCTCATGCCCTGCCCCGCCTGCACCCCGAAAATAATAAGCCACCCCCCGAAAATAAGGCCAGGGGCATTTTGGGGGGGGGTGTCAAAAAATATAAGCCCCTGTCTTATTTTCGGGGACACACGGTATATCCAAAGACAGAAAAAAAATCAGAGCTCTTAGTTTACACACCATGGTCAATTTCATCCTAAATTTTAGTTTGGTTCAAAGGTACTTGTAAAGAAAGCTTAGCAATTCTGCAGTAAACTGTATAGGTAACCCATTTTTTATTAACTTTCTTCTCAATAAGCACACAAGAAGAGGAAAAAGATCAGTGTTATTGTTTTTCTTTTTTAAAAAAATACCTTTGTTTAGCGAAATCCAACTATCTGCCTCATCTCTAAACTGGGTCCATTCACAAAGCTGCACCTGCACCTCCCCCCACCATTTGAATGCTGCTGGTTGCCGCTGAAATTGCTGATGCCCCCAGCACCTCTTGCCAGTGGGCACACGCCAGAAGCATCAGAGGCGTGTTTAATCGTCCTACAGGAGGAATTAGCTGTGAAGATTTGTGTTGCAGTGCAACGCCCGCAACTATGCAGCTTTGGAGAAGCGGCGGAGTTGTAATGGCAACAGTATATCATTGGTGCAGGGCAAGCCATGGATGAAGACCCGGGATGGGTCAGCTGGGCTGAAAAAGCCATGATGAAATGGGCATGATTATGTGGTCAGGATGAATTGTCCTAGACCCATGAAAGTTAAGAGCAAAACTGCAAAAATGTCAGGGAAAAGGGTCTGTATTTGAAAGTGAAGTCTTCTCTATTCAAGAAGACCTGCCTGCAAATAACTGCCAGATGATATTTTGTTTTTTGTCATATCAAGACCACTTTAGATGATTTTAGCAATTGTCCTGATCTGTAGTGACAAGGACAATATGTCAGAAATTCCAGTCTCAAGTTCTTTAGGATCTTGCATATAAAAAGTAACTCAGCAACTTCACACATTCTACAGCTTCCAGATCAAGCAAAAAGATAGATCCACACAGAATGCATTCAAATACAAGTATTCACATGGATTCATGCTTATAGTATGTGAGTCTTGTAGCTAGACTGCCCCCAGGAAACAGAAAGAAATACGGTAGGTATATCCAGTCATCAACATCCCTTGTTATAATATATTGTCATGTGTATTGGTAACTCAATGTAAATCAATAATTGTTAGACACTCTATCAAATCCGGCACCAGTTAACAGCGGTGTCCCCCAAGGCAGCTTTCTAGGACCGACACTCTTTCTGTTTTACATCAACGACCTATGCAATCATATTAAAAGCAGCTATGTCCTCTTCGCTGATGATGTAAAATTATTTAACACCACTGACAATGCTGCTGCCCTTCAAAGTGACCTTGACCATGTGTCAGAATGGTTGCGCATTTGGCAACTCCAAATCTCAACTAACAAATGCTCTGTCCTACACATTGGCAATAAAAATCAGAACACCAAATACAAGTTGGGCGGAAATGACCTCGTAGACGACCCTCACTCTTTCAAGGACCTAGGAGTACTCATCTCAAATGATCTAAGCCCCAGAGCTCACTGTAACAGCATTGCCAAAAAGGCATTAAGAATTGTTAACGTAATTTTGCGAAGCTTCTTCTCCGGTAACATTGTACTGCTAACTAGGGCATTCAAAACTTTTGCCAGACCAATTCTCGAATACAGCTTATCTGCTTAGAATCCACGCTGTATATCGGACATTAATACGATTGAGTGGGTCCAAAAGTATTTCACAAGAAGAGTACTCCACTCCTCTACTCACAATAGAGAATCCCTTATGCCACCAAGCTTGAAATTTTGGGCTTGGACAATCTGGAACTGGGCCGCCTGCAGTCTGATCTAAGCATAGTACACAAAATTGTCTGCTACAACGTCTTACCTGTCAACGACTTCTTCAGCTTCAACCTCAATAATACACGGGCAAACAATCGATAGAAACTAAAGGTAAACTGCTCCAAACTCGATTGCAGAAAATACGAGTTCAGCAACAGAGTGCTCTACCCAACTCCGTTGTTACATCTTCAATCCCTCACAGCTTCAACCTTAAACTGCCTACCGTGGACCTCACCCCATTCCTAAGAGGTCCATAAAGGGGGCGTGCATAAGCACACCAGCGTGCCTACCGTCCCTGTCCTACTGTCCCCATTTATTTGTATCCATTTCCTTCGTTCATGTCCATATTCATATTTATACTGCTATCTTGTACATGTTGAACAAACTAATAAATAAAATACTTACTTTTGCAAACCAAGTATGATATAATCTGTCCCAAAGCTCCAGAACTTGTTTTTCAATCACAGCAGTACTATTTACTTTTTCTCCTAATATTTTATCAAGCTATAAAATATAAAAAAGTGTCAAAATATTTGAAAAAGAACATATTCATTGACCAAATATGTATTTTATATTTACTAAATATCCATTAATCAAATAAACTATTTTAATTAGAAAAATACTCATCCTATTTATTCATTCACTTGCTAGAAATATTGCAAATGTTGAAAAACTACCGTAGATTTACAAATAAACAATAAACAAACAAACAAACAAACACACACACACACACACACACACACACACATATATTGTTTTCTGAGGTTTTCGCGGGTGTTAGTATGTAGGTCTTTGGTTATTCGGGTTTTCTCCTGCATGAAATTGAAATTGAACTGGCAAACACTTCCAATTTCACGCGGGAGAAAACCCGAATAACCAAAGACCTACATACATATATACATATATACATATACATACATACATACATACATACATACATACATACATACATACATACATACATACATATATATATATATATATATATATATATATATATATTCATTCTCATATTCACATTCCAAGGGCCTTTATTTATTGAGAGAATGTTTTATATTGTCACTCAGTTTGAAAACATTACATAGCTTTTGAATAGTATTTAAACTGTCGCAATAACAATTTTGGTTAATATAATTACCGTAAATCATGACAGTAATCAGAATGTATTTAAAAGGAACAAGTAACAGAATTTAGATAATCAAATCCAGAACTATATTATGTTATTTCAGAACTGTTGTTGTTTTGCTCAGTAAATACTGCTTAATAAGGACTAATGTACATTCTCCAAATATGCTTGTACAAGTCTTTTATTGGACCTAGCAGGTAAACAAATAACTGTTAAAACTTGATCCCATAATGATATTAGGAGGGATTAAAGAGCTTATTTAACATTTACAAATTATAGTTTAATAACAACTGCAAGTTTACGTTTTTAATCCAGATAATTTGAAATATCAATTTTAATATACTTTTTATAGTTTTACTTTGCAGACTGCTATGAAATTTGATGAATAGCACAAAATGTATTTTTCATTAATGTTTAGTTAAAGACAAACTATTTGCAAACAATGTCAATATTAAGTATAAATCAGAGGTTATTTTTGCAGTCATGAATCTTTTTGAAAAGAAAGTGAACGTTAATCTCCAAAGAGGAACCATCTCATCATTCATTACCTTGTGCGTTATCCATTCTCGACCGTACTGATAAACATTGTTAGCAGCTGAATTCAAAGCCTTCTGAATGACTTGAGCTTCGGGAAGCCAGCTAATTAAGAAATACAAATGTAAAAAAAATGCATTCTGATTGCACATATTCTAATTACATGCATACTATTTCAATAAATTAAATGAAGAAAGACAACTTGGTATTTTAATAGGAATGATGAAAATGTTCAAATGTAGTTTCTCATGCCAAATAGCATGCATTCAGATTTGTAAGTTTTTCTGAAAGTTCAGCATATTGAACAGTAGCTATTGAAATGCCACTCCAAAAAATCCTTAACCTTGTTATTTATCTGAAATATATTCATGTACAAATATTTTCTAACAATGGCAAATTAATGTGGATTAAAGGAAAATATCAAATTTCCATAGGGATTTCTCAGGAATAGAGCCTGTCTTTGTAAATGTAATTTTTATTGAAAACATTTTTAGATAATACAAATGCTGAAAAAGAAATAAAGAAAATAACAATAGTAAATACCTAAGAAAATTAGAAAAAGAAATGAAAAAGGTTTACAAAGAAGCAGCTTCTGATCTTTTTAACAGCAGTTATACATGCATTTATATTTTACCCTCTCTCTTTAAGGTTACATAATTTCCCTCTTTCTATAAGCTACTTTTTCTAATCTACAAACTCATAAATCGTAAGCACCTTTTTCTATTTTTTATAATAATTTTATTAAACATTACTATTAGGAAAATACAAACTAATACAAACTATAAAAATATAAAAAAATGTAGAAGTTCCAAAAAAAAGAAGAGAAAAAAGAGAGAAGAAAAATATATAAAAAGTAACTTCCCCCTTCATAACTTATCACCATCTCTTAAAACAGCAATGCTCTCTTCTTTCCATATTTCTTAAAGCCTTGTTATTCATTCCTAGTCAGCAAAAGTCCATTAAGGGCAACCAGAGATAACTATGTATTTTAAACTTCATCAAATAAGCCAATTCTATATTCCTCTCCTTTTTAATAACACCTTGGTTTTTAGTTCCTTCAAACAATGTCCAGTTGTACTTGATTTTTTCCCACTTTTTTTTGTCTTCTCTGTGGCTTTTTAAATCTTGAACAAATCTCTTTTGTAAATGCAATTTTAAAAAATTATCTAAATCACTCTTCTAGTTTTATATTTGTATGTCCCTTTTAAATATTAAAACATCAATTAGTTTCATCTGTATATCCAGTGTATCATTTTATAAGATTGAAATTGATGTAAATGCGGATTTAAACATGACAAGTTACAAGAATGATAATTATAAGTTACAAGAATGAGAATGATACAGAAGAACATACTGAATAAGGCTGAAATGTGACATCAATTATGTTAAACAAAACAATTTACAAGAATGATTTTGTAACTTGTCATGTTTAAATCAGGTAACATTGATGTCACATTTACATCAATTTCAACCTTATTCAGTATGTTCTTCTGTAACATCATTTTTGTTGTTCACTTGCTAAGTTGTGTTTGACTCTTTGCGACCCCATGGACCACAGTATATCAGGGGATCCTGTCCTCCACTCCTTCCAGAGTCTGCTCAAACCCATGCCCACTGTGTTAATGACACTGTCTAACCATCTCATCCACTGCCATCCTCTTTTCCATTTGCCTTCTATCTTTCCCAACATCAGGGTCTTTTCCAATCAGTCCTCTTTTCTCATTTGGTGGTCAAAGTATTTGATCTTCAGCTTCAGTATTGTGCTTCCGAAGAAAAATCAAAGTTAATTTCTTTTAGGATTGACTGATTTGATCTCCTTGCAATCCAAGGAACTTTGAAGAGTCTTCTCCAACACCACAATTTGAAAGCATCAATTCTTTGGTGCTCAGCCTTCCTTACGGTCCAGCTCTCACAACCATACATTACTACTAGGAAAACCATAGCTTTGATTACATGGACCTTTGTTGGCGAGGTGATGTATCTGCTTTTTAATATGCTGTCTAGGTTTGCCATAGCTTTCCCCCCAAAGAACAAAAGTATTTTAATTTCATGACCGCAGTCATAGTCTGCAGTGATCTTGGAGCCCACGAAAATAAAATCTGTCACTGCTTCCATTTCTTCCCCTTCTGCCAGGAAGTGGTGGGACCAGATGCCATGATCCTAGTTTTTTTAATGTTGAGTTTCAAGCCAACTTTTGCACTCTCCTCTTTCACCCTCATCAAGAGGCTTTTTAGTTCCTCTTCACTTTCTGCCCTTAGAATGGTATCATCTCCATATTTGATATTGTTGATATTTCTCTTGGCAATCTTAATTCTGGCTTGTCATTCATCAATCCTGGCATTTTGCATGATGTACTCTGCATGTAAGTTAAACAGGTAGAGTAACAATATACAGTCATATTTTCCCCCTATTTTGAACCAATTGGTTGTTCCATGTCCGGTTCGAAACATTTCTTGTTGATCTATTGGTATACAGATCCCTCAGGAAACAGGTAAGGTGTTCTGGTACTCCTATCTCTTTAAGAACTTGCCACAGTTTGTTGTTATCTACACAATCAAAGATTTTAGCGTAGCAGAAGCAGATGTTTTTCTAGAACTCCCTTGCTTTCTCCAGCAAATGTTGGCAATTTGACCTCTAGTTCCTCTGCCTCTTTAAAACCCAGCTTGTACTTCTGGTAGTTGTCGGTTCACATACTGCTGAAGCCTAAATTACAGGATTTTGAGCATAACCTTGCTAGGGCGTGAATTGGCATTGGGCTTCTTTAGAATTGGAATGTAAAGCACAAAGGTGAAATATATTTGAGAACAATCAGAAAAGATTTAGGAATTGCAAATATTGTAATGCTTAAATAAAACAAACAGTACAACTACACTTAGATATAGAGTATTAAGTTCATTTCTATTGTAGCCCTTATATCTGGAGAAGGTATAAATTACAGCCTCTTTCTCATATTTTCCATTCCCCAGGCACATAATCAATATCAAATGAAGAGAATATTCATATCCTATCAGTTATGGCATTACTTACTTGGCCCATTCTGGGTGATTGGCTACCGTTTCATTAATCAACATGCTTGTTACTTCAATCATATGTACACTTTCCTGATGAACCTAATGCAATACAGGGGGGGGGGGTGAATGTATCACACCATTAAATACATACCTTACATTTATTCTGTGACTAAGATTGATAGTTTGGTGTAACCCTTATTCTGGACTAGATTCTGATTTTTTTTAAAGGCAGTCCCATATCAAATGAATTACAGTAATCCAACATGGAGATGAATAAAGCACTGGTCATAAGCAGTCCTGCTATCTGGTCCTATCTAGTCCTTGGCTTCTACCTTCAATGCCTGGCAACCAGATCCACAGTGGCCATTGATGTCAATTGTCATTGATGTTTCTGATTGCCAAGTTTCTCTGTAACAAACCTGCTCCTTACCCATAATCTTACTTTGGAGGTGTGCTGACCTGGCATGTCTTGCTGAGACCTGGATGGGCCTGGATGAGGGGGCACAGGGGATTCCTCTTAGAAATGTGCCCACCAACCAAGATCCCAGGAAATGGAAGAGAAGTAGCTGCTATCACCTGTGAGTTGTTACAGGCTTTCAAGAACTCTCCTCTGCAGATAACTGATGCTCTAGATTAAGACTGCTGCTGGTATATCATTATCTCTGCTGCCCCCTCCCCTGTAATTACTTCTGCACGCCACCACCGTCGCCAGTTGCCTTGTGATTGCTTCTGCACGTTGCTGCCAATACCACCAGTTGCTTGGTGTCCTCCACCCCATGCAATTGCTTCACACGCCCTCGCCACCAGTTGCCCAGTGGCCCCGCCCTCGCCACCAGTTTTCTGGCATCCCCTGCCCCCCTGCAATCACTTCTGCATGCTGCCACATCACTGCCACCAGTTGCTTGGTGCACACCCCTGTGATCACTTCTGCATGCCGCTGCATCCGCCACCAATTGTCGGGTGTCCCCCCACCCAAGATCGTTTCTGCACACCATCGCTGCCAGTTACCCAGCGCCCCCCTGCAATCACTTTTGCACACCGCTACCATTGCCACCAGTTGCTTGGCGCACCCCTGCAATCACTTCTGCACACTGCCACCACCACCGGCAGTTGTCAGAAGCCCCCCTACCCATGACCGCTTCTGCACACCACCGCTGCCAGTTGCCCGGCGCCTGCCCGATAGCCCCGTAATAACACACTGCCCCCACACATCCTTCTGCCAACCACTTGCTGCCACCTGCCCCCATTGGCTGGCTGTTTCTTGTCCCATGCAGCCAAAGGTCTGGGTAAAAAGTGTCTGGGCAAATGGGCAGTGATGAAGAGCAAGGCCCAGGGGGCCATTGGCCATGGAAAATGACTGGGGAGGGCCATCGTCTTTATTTATCGTCTTTATTCCTTCCTTATTTCAAAGAAAAAAAAGGAAAGAAAAATACATTTTATGCTTTGTCAATATTCACCTATCTATCTTTACATAAGAGGGCATGTTAATATAATGGATACATTGCAGGCTTCTCACAAAGTTAAATACCGTATTTTTCGGACTATACGGCACATTTCCACCCCCCTAAAAGAGGGTGAAAATTTGTGTGCGTCTTATACACAGAATGTAGGCCCACCCATGCACCCCCATCCTTTGGCCTCTGCCTCCCAGCAATTTACCTTCTTGAAGCAAACAGCGCACAGCCTGATTAGCACAAGCAAGTGATTGTCGGCCTCCCGACCATCAGCTGTTTCAGGCTGCAGGCAGGAATAAGCTATGGCAGTGATGGTGAACCTATGGCACGCGTGCCACAAGTGGCATGCGGAGCCATATCGGTGAGCATGCAAACTCAGGTCCGGCGTGCATGCGCGGGCCGGCCAGCTGATTTTCGGGCCTTCTGGGCCCACTGGGAGTCGGGAAACAGGCTGTTTCCAGCCTCCGGAGGAGGTGGGGAAGGCCCGTTTTTTGCTCTCCCCAAGCTCCAGAACCTTTCTAGGAGGCTGGGGAGGGCGAAAACGGCCTTTCCCACCCCCCAGAGGCCTTCTGGAGGCCAGAAATGGCCCATTTGGAAGTTGGGAAACTTCCCGGGCCTCCGGGGTGGGTGAGGAACGCTGTTTTTGCCCTCCCCAGGCTCCTAGAAAGGCTCTGGAGCCTGGGGAGAGCGAAAAACAGGCATGCCATTGCGTGCCGGGAGCGGGAGTCACGCGCGCATGCCCAGGGGGCGCATGACATTATGGGTGTGGGCACGCACTCACGTGACCCCCCTGCTCCCCCCTCTTTTGGCACGTGAACCAAAAAAGGTTCGCCATCACTGGGCTATGGCAAACCCTGCAGCCTGAAACTATTAGCTGCTTGTGTTAATCAGGCTGACTAAAACTGAACGTGAAACGGGCAGTTTGCTGTTTGCTGCAAGGAGGCAAATTTCTGGGAGGTAGAGGCAGATTTTTATTTTGTTATGCTAATCAGGCTGCGCTGAAACTGAAACTGGCTGTTTGCTGCAAGGAGATAAGTCAATAACTTTAAATGCCTGTAGAATGTTCAAATTATTAGACTTATTTTTTAAAGACTGCTTTATTATTGTTCTAGACAATTTAACAAAATGAAGAAGCTTTTTAAAATAAATGCTTGATATGAAGAGGGCCAGTCCTATTGTATCTTCTTTTAAATAGCAGAGAATAACGTATACTTCCAGAAAACCACATCAATTTTAACAGCATCTGTACAAATATAGTCTGAAATGTAACAGTGTCCTGTTGTAGTATTAAGATAAGGCAGCTGAGTTAGACCCTGACTTAGTCATGTTTGGAGTAGATTTATTTAAATAATTGGGAGGAGTTAGTGTGTCTACATTTAAGAAAATTTTCTGGCATAATGTACATTTCTCCAATTCTTTGCTAGTTCTATGGGTCAGGCACACATGCACAGAAATACACCGCAGATTTTTTTCATTTTGTTTTCCTCCCCAAAAGCTAGGTCCGTCTTATACTTCGGAGCAGTGGTGAAATGCTATCGGTACGCCCCGGTTCGAGCGTACTGGTAGCAGCGGCCACCGGTGGTTCGGAGAACCGATGGCGGTAGTAGAGTCCCACTCTCCCGGACATCACTATTTTCTTGTTTTTTACACTCTGCACATGTGCAAAGCCTACTGCGCATGCGCAGAGGGTGAAAAAGCGTGCTTGACAGGGGGGCACGTGCTTCTGAACCGGTAGGGAAGGTAAGTAGATTTCACTACTGCTTCAGAGCGTCTTACACTCCGAAAAATACGGTATATCACAATTTGAATGTTCATCTTGACATATGAATAACTGGTTGGAACGGGGTTGTTTACCTACTTTGTGCATACCTCTGCTTTTTTCCTGGAAAAACAAATTTATCTAATCTGAGGGAAACTACAATACTTGCTTTTCTCTTTCAACCACAATCACTGTTTAGTGTGATTATTAGAATATACATTGATTATATCAATTTTGAGAAGAAATAAAACACTGACCATTAGTGAAATCTGCAGATTAGAATCAATAATGTTTCAGTAAAAATGTTGCATTGTTTAATAGGACACATACCTTTGCTGTAAGGAGCAGCGCAAGCAGCAGGGTGCCTATCACTAGCACAAATATAATGAATATGCTAATGATTTTATCTAGGATTTTTTCCAACCACACGATCAGCTGTGAAAAACAAGAAAATGTAATAAACTTCTTTCTAAAGTTCCCATAAAGTGTTTCCAAAACTGTATAGTAGTTTCTCCAACCTTAGAGAAATGATTTCAGTTAGTGCAAGATAATAGATGAATATTGCTTCTGTCTCTTTCCTATGAAAGAACGCTTCATTTTTAATAAGTCATAATCCCACTTATTAACTATAATAAGACCCTGAAAACAACACTGGAAAAGTTGTGCTACTTATAATCTGAAGCCCCCCCCCCAGTATTTTTATTATTTTTAATAGAAAAATGTTGTGGCAAAGTTATTTCTTAAAAATTATTTGAACTAGAGCAATTTTACAAATACCTTGCTGTCTAATTTGAGAATAATTCTTCCAAGTCCCTTAACTGGTTGTGGTGCAAGAACGTCTTGACGTTGTCTCACAAAATCTTCCAGAATATGCCAGTAGGTACTGCAGTAAATCAGTGAGAATTGCACTATTCCAAAGTGGACCAACAGTTTTTTTAAAACCCACACTGCAAACATAAAAAGGGAATTAAGTACTTTTCATACATAATACCTATACTTTTTGCTCATAAAGTCATTTTGTTTCAATAGGAATTAATAGCAATAGAAATAGCACTTACACTTATATACTGCCCCATACTGCTTTACGGCATCCTCTGGGTGGTTTACAATGTCAGTGTATTACCCCCCAAAAATATGAGTCTTCTTTTGATTGATTTCAGAAGATTGGAATGCTGAATCAACCTTGAGCCACATCAGGACTGAGCTCCAGGCTGTGACCGTTAGCTTGCAATACTGCATTCTAACTACCACGCTAGGACTATATTCAATTGAATTAAGCTCATATTCAAATTTTTTAATCTGAATCAACAGCCCTCAAAATGTTTGCTTTTGGATAATCATAGTTAATGTTAAACTTGGTTAACTTTTTTCTTATACATATGAAAACTACATCACTGGAATTTAGAATTAAAATAGCACAATTGCAAACACTACTTTATGTACAAGGTTTGCTTCAGAAGTTTCAAGATGACTTCCATTAAGCATACAAAACATTAAGAAGCATATCAGTAAGCAAACATGTGAGAAGGTGCTTATGAATAATAAGCTGAAAATGATTGCATGAACAGAAATCTGATTTCCAGATCATGAGATGAAGAGGTCCTAGTTAGACAACACTCAGAAGTATTGGTAATCCACCAATACTTAACAACCATAATGGGCATTATAATTTCCATCACTAAGTGTGACATCAGGTGATTGTATTATTTAATGACATTTCCACCACAACCCAAGCTATTCTGGGTTAGTCTTCTCAGCCCCAAGGCTCAGTAAGTGTTGTGACTGCCTCCAATTAGTTCTTATCACCACCATTTCTCTGCTCTATGGCTTCCCTATACCCTGCATTGTGGGGAAGCAAACAATCCAAGAACTGCATGGCTCTGGGATCATTAGTTACAGCCCGGGAAGCAGCCCATCTCAACCCAGTCCCATCTGCACTCTCCCTCATTTTTCTGCATTCTGGGACTCTCTGCTGCATCTCATCTGATCTTGCCATCTTCTTGCTCCTGCTGCTGCTGAGGCATTCCCAGGTGGCTGCTGGGACAGCCTGGGACTGAGCTTTGTGCTGTGCTGTGGCTCTGGGATTGCAAAAAGTCACAGTGCAAAGGCCAGAACCAGTTTGGCCCAGCAATCCAAGGCAAAGAGACTTGTTGGCACACAGTGGCTCTGGGGCTCAAGAATTCCTAAGATCAGCCCCAGCCTGGTCCAGCAGGACAATGCAAAGTCATAGCTCCCCCAGCAAAGTCCTTACCATAGTCACCCTCACCACCCTGCATGTCAATATCCCAGATTTTTTAAACTGTATTCTTGATTCCATTGCTGATATGTGCTCGGACTGGCCATTCATGAGGCATGCTGGTCACATGAGGCCATCTTCCTGGGTCTTGCAAGGCAATGTGCAACTTGAAGAAGAAAGCCAATGGCTGCCTCCCAAAAGGCGAAGCAAGAAGTGCCTCATGAGCAGCAGGAGCAAAAAGATGGTGAAGTGCCAGAGAGGGGTGCCAGAGCACTGTGTGGCTAGAGGCCAAAGGGGCATGAGGAGAGATAGGCAGATGGTGGGAGTTGAAATGCCCCTGCAGACAGATCTGCAAGTGGGCTGCCAAGTGAACTTGATCGTGTAACTGTGGGTGTGCTGCAACAGCCATAACTCTGGGGACCAGTCATAACTGCCTTTGCTGAGCATCTCAATAACCTTGAATCATTGCTGAACAAATGGTCGTAAGTTCAAGATTACCCGTTAGCTTTTAAAAACACAAAAAACCCTGGAACAGATTTATAAGTGAGCTTCCAGAATAAGAAAACCAAACAGGGTGAGGAATGTTTGAAAAACTAGACAAATATAATTTTCAAAAAGAAAATTGAGTGGAAATATGACAGTGGTTTGCAAATATCAAAAAAGCTGTTAAATTTACAAGGAGATAAATGTATGCCTTCGAACACTGATCTTTGGTCTTAGAACCAAAGAGGTAAGGCAACCCAGATTTAATCCTAACTGGTGAATATAATGAGGAGTAAATATTATTGAATTCCTAAGAAACAGAGCGTTACATTTAGAATATAAGGAAGGTAAATTACCAGTTGAATTGAAATTTTGCTACAAAAGGGTTATAAAAGGATCAAAAAGGTATGAGAAGGATTTGTACCATTAAGAGCAACATTTTTGTAATTGTTTCTATGCCAATACTAGAAATCTTTGAATCAAGATGGGGTACTAGTTGGTTTAAATGAAAATGCACTTTAAAAAAAATTAGCATGGCTCTTGATAAATGTATTTCCTCACTCTTTAAGAGTATTAGAGTTAATCTGAATATATCATCTGAAAATATAATAAACATGCTAGAAGTATTTTGTGTCCCGTCTCCATTCCAACTGACACATCATAGTAAGTATCTACACAGAGAAAACATCTTATATCTTAACACTAGTTAAATGTAGGATTATCTATTAAGCAAGTCAGGGTATGTTTCTGCGAATTTCTCCGTAATTGGCTCTGACTAGATTTTATGATTGTGTATTTTTTCTAGTGCCGTAATATACTCACAGTCCTTCAAAACTGGGCTGAGTTCTAAGGATAAATAAATATGCACGAAGTTGGATTGGAATAGCCATCTCAAAGACAATATTTAGTTGCCTGCTCAGTCAAAATATGAATAAATCACAATATAAAAAATGAATAACCTGCAAAAGGTAAGGGCAGCAATTGAATTATCCAGAAATTAAACCAAATTTGGACTATTACAATGCTCCATACAAGCAGAACAAAGTAGATGTCACTGGCTTTCTTCTTTTTAGGAAATGCTGCAACCTCAGGTCTCTGTCTGCTCTTCTCAATGGATGCTGCTGATAAGGGAACATCACTTTCTACAATTTCTAGGAAAAAAAATCATAATTACAACAATAAATATTTATTATTGGACTAGCAGGCTTAACTTGAAGAAGTTAAGAGTATCACTGAACGTAAAACACTTCTATTGTTATAACAGAGAACCAGCTTGGTTACAGGTAGTCCTCAATTTATGACCCAATTAGACTGGAATATAATGTAATCATTAATGGAATGCCCAATTTTGCGATCCTTTTTGCTGTGTCATTAAATGAATGAATCACATAATCATTAAGCAAATCTGGCTTTCCCATTGACTTTGCTTGTTGGAAGTCTCCTGGGAAAATCACAAATGGTGATCATATAATCTGGGAAGCTGCAAATACCTGCCAGTTGCCAAGTGTCTGATTTTTTATCTCATGACCGCAGCGGCACTGCAATGATCACAAGCAGGAGGACAAGTTGTAAGTCCCTTTTTTCAAAGTTGAATGGTCATAAAATTTATTATTTATTTATTTTGTTATTCTTATATGCCGCCCAACTCCCGAAGGACTCAGGGCACCAAATGAATGGTCATACATCAAGGACTACTTGTAGTAATTAAGGCAACAGGGTAGAAACCAGAAGTCGATGATTTCTAGTCCCATATTAGATACAAACCCACTGGGTAATGTTGGACCAATCACTTTCTGCCCTAGGAAACAGGCAATGATAAGCTACTTGTGAAAACTTGCCAAGAAAACTGCTGGGGGGGGGGGGGGACACAGGAGTTTATTTTCTTAGACCCGTGATGGCGAACCTATGGCACGGGTGCCACAAGTGGCACGCGGAGCAATATCGGTGGGCACGCGAGCTCAGGTCCGGCGTGCATGTGTGCACCAGCCGGCTGATTTTCGGGCCTTCTGGGCCCACTGGGAGTCGGGAAACAGGCTGTTTCCAGCCTCCAGAGGGGGTGGGGAAGGCCGTTTTCGCCCTCCCCAGGCTCCTAGAAAGGCTCTGGAGCCTGGGGAGAGCGAAAAATGGGCGTGCCATTGCATGCTGGGAGCAGGGGGGGTCATGCGTGCATGTGCGGGGGTGCATGGAATTATGAGTGTGGGCACGCACACACGTGATCCCCCGCATTCCCCCCCCTTTTGGCACGCGAACCAAAAAAGTTTCGCCATCACTGTCTTAGACCTTGTGTGAGGTAAAAGTTTTTCTAGCCATTTCCCTCATATACATCAAAGACTGGGAAGAAGAAAAGAGTCATGAAACCCAGAAGGAAACAACCCTGTTTCCCTGAAAATAAGACCTATCCCAAAAGTAACTCCTAGCATGTTTTTTACGCCTGTGCCTAACATAAACCCTATTCCCAAAATAAGCCCTACTTAACACCCTGCGCAGCTGCCCGGCTGCCCATTCCGTCTGGTTGCTTGCGGTGCAACGGCCACGAGGCGAGGAGGGGTGGTGGTGGAACTGCCCCATGTACCCCACACTACCTTATCTCATGGCCCCCGCAGCCAGACCATCCACACCCCGATACCTGCCTCATGGTAGCAGCGCCAGCAGCCATGTGCAGCAGGAGCCCACGTGTCCCCCAGCCCACTTCCGATGCCATGGCCGGGAGGTAAGGCAGATGTCAGGGCATGGATAGGCTGGCTGTGGGGGCCCGAGGTAAGCTGGGTGAGGCGCATGGAGTAGCTCCACCCACCTCCCCTTGTGGCCACAGCATTGGTGCATTGTTTGGCCTCATGCTCCACTGTGGCTGCGAGAAAGCAGAAGTGGGCCGGCAGCCACGCAGGGTCCTGCTGGACAGGGCTACTAGTGCCATGGCCTGAGGTGAAGCAGATGTCGGGCATGGGTGGCTTGGCTGCCGGGCCCCCGATGTGGGGCACATGGTGAAGCTCCATTCCCCCTGCCTCGCGGCAGTGGCGCTGATGCACCACAAAGTCTCCTGCCCCACTGTTAGCAACCAGAAGTGGGCCTCTCATACATGGGGAAAAAATAAGACACCCACCAAGTACTAGTGCTTATTTTGTAACCCAAAAGAAAATAAGACCCGGTCTTATTCGGGGAAACATGGAAAGAAGCTGAAAATATGAAGAAAAAGTAAAGTGAATAGAAAGCAGAAACAAATTAAAGACAACTATTAAGAAACTACGTAAAGCTCTAGGTCCAGATAGTCTAACAAGCCAATATTATAAATGCTTTGAAGATCAGCTCCTTCAGCCACTAAAGCAGGGGTCCTCAATCCCCAGTCTGTGTACTGGCACTGGTCTGCAGCATGCCAGCAACCAGACCATGCAAACAAGCGAAGGCCCATCCACAAGATGCAGGCAGCACATAAAACATGCCCCTCTGGAAAAACCTCTCTCCATAGAACCAGTCCCTGGTACACAAAAGGTTGGGGAGCCCTGTACTAAAGGATACAATGAATGGAGTACAGTAATCCCTCGCTATATCGCGGTTCACCTTTCACGGTCTTGCTGCTTCACGGATTTGCGTGGGCGGCCAGGGAGTCAGCGGCAAAGCGCATGGCTCCGGGACTCGCAAACCTCTCCGATGAGTTCTGTGCCTGCGTGGTGGTCTCCTGCTTCAGTCTGGCAGTGGCAGGCGAGTAAAGCGGTCCGATGAGCTCTGCACGTACGCAGAAGGACTGCCGCTCATCAGCTGTAGGGCGGGCCGCGCTGTCAGCTTTCCCTGAGGGAAAATGGCCGTTCGCGGCAAATCGACGAGGGAACGGCCTACAAGCTCGCTCAGGAGATCAGTGCCAAGCAGCCACAGCAGACGTCAAGAGAGGGAGAGGTTGGAGGATTTTTCAGGCTTTTTTTGGGCGCCGAAAACACAGAAGCCGGGTAGGAGGGGTTAAAAAAATAAAGGTTCCTACTTCACAGATTTCGCCTATCACGGGTTCTTTTTGGAACGTAACCCCCGCGAAAAACGAGGGATTACTGTATTACAGGGAGCAAAGATGCCTCAAATCTGGAAAGGAGCTACTATTGCATTATTACCAAGGGTAATATGTCAAGATGTCTTGGGAATAAAAAAATATATAGACCAATTTCATTATTAAATAATGACTATAAATTTTTGTGCAATTTTAGCAGAAAGATTGAAGAAGGTTTTATAGACACATATTCGTGAAAATCGATCTGGCTTTTGCCAAAAAGACAGTTAAGAGTCAATTTGAGGACTATTTTGAACATTGTTGAATACCTACAATATCATAGTGAAAAATAGGCAGCTTTTTAGATATTATTTTTCAATGCAGATAAGGCCTTTGACAACCTAAATTGGGCTTTTATTAAAGTTTTGGAAGGTATGGACTTTGAGGAGAAATTTATTCAAGGGATCAAAGCAATTTATATGTCACAGCAAGCAAATATTATTATTAATGGAGATTTAACCAAACCAATTCAAAAGGGTACAAGACAAGGATGCCCCTTATCTTCCCTGTTTATATTAGTTTTGGAAGTTTTAAATAGGGATATTAGGCAAGATGAGAAAATAACACGTATAAATATCAAAAAGAAAGTTTATAAATTGAGAGCATTTGCTGATGATTTAGTTATATTTTTGCAAGACCTGAAAACTAATATAGAATATTTGATCAATGAGTTTGGAGCTTTAGCAGGCTTTAAAATGAATAAACAAAACAACAGAATAAGTTAAGAATATGACCTCTCAGGATTGACTAAAAAGTCAGATTCTTCAGCCACTGAAGAGAGATATTAAAAACCCAGTCAATTTCCAGTGCTTTGTGTCTATTGAATCTTGGTCAATCTGGTTATTGGTGGTTCAAAAAAAAAAAAACCTGCAACAAGCTGCCTCACCAGTTTCATCTGAAGGCTTTAAACCAGGGGTGTCAAACTCAAGGCCCGTGGGCCAGATCCAGCCTGTGGGGTGCTTAAATCCAGCCCTTGGGGCTGGCCTGGAAATAGCAAAGGACCAGCCCGCAGTGCCTCTGGAAGACAAAACCGTGCATGGGGGGGACCCCACACCCATTTTGGCCAGCAGAGTGCTGCAGAAGACGTCCATCCGGTCTCCCTTCCCCCCCCCCCCCGGCCGGCCCGCAGAGAAGTGCAATGCTGATCCAGCCCTCAAAGAAATCCAGTTTGACACCTCTGCTCTAAACTAAAGCAAAAGATGGAGGGTGGTAAAAACTCAAAACATAAAAGGAAAAGCAAACAGCCAGAATGGGAACTCAAGAATTTGAAAAGACATTGCAACAATAGAGATGCCAGTAAGAGGTGTTTAACATTTCAAGTGTTTCTGAACTAGGCACACAGAATATTAAAATCATAGAATCATAGGATTGAAGGCAACTTGGAGATAGTCTAGTAGTCCAGTCCTCTGCTCTAAGACCATACCAAACAAATGGCTCTCCAAACTTTGCTTCAAAAGGCCTAGGAATGAAGCAACCACAACTTCAGGAGGCAGACTGTTTCATTCATAATAGCTGTCACAGTTAGGAAATTACTCATTATCTCTTTCTGTAAAGCTTCCACCCATCAGTTCTTGATTTACCTTTGAGCACTACACAAAAGAAATACATACCCTCTTCCCTATGACAAGCCTTTAAATATTAAAAGGCTGCTATTGTGTCTCTTTTTAGCTTTCTCTTCAGGCTAAACATAATCAGTTTCTTTTAACAACTTTTCATAGTATTTAGCTTCCAAGCCCCTTACCATCTTTGTTGCTCTTCTCTGTACTTTTTCTAGTTCCTCAGCATTTTTGTTGTGTGGCGGCAACTAAAACTGTATTCCAGGTACAGTCTGACCAATACAGTTTGGAGCAGAATTACATTTCTTCTGATCTCAATATTATCTGTTGATGCAGCCTAGTATTGCATTGGCTATTTTAACAACTGCAGCACAATGCACAGGCCCTTGCTTAATCTGTGATCTACCAGGACACCAAAATCTTTTCACAAGTATTGCTAAACTACTACTTACTTAGTACCTGTACATAATGTTTTCATACCAAACTACACAACCCTACACGTCTCACCATTAAATTACATTTTGTTGGAAAAGGCTCAGTGTTCAAATCTATCAGGATGCTTTTTTATCCTGAACTTGTTTTCTGAGGTATAAGTATCCCCACACCACACACATATGCACCTTGGTTTTGTGTGAGCTCCTAAAAACCAAATAGCATCCATGCAGGCTCCACAAAAACAATGATTGTGTACATCCAATGTTAGGAGTACCCGAGTCACTGCATTTTGAATCAACTGTAGTTTTCAAATACATTTTAATGGCAACACAAGTAGAGCAGTGGTAAGGGTTAGTTATAAGGATAGTGATAAGGGATTAAGTTACTGTTGCCTAATTGTAATGAAAATGACAGATATAAAAATGAGCAGGCAAATAACAGTTTTTTCTAGCTTCCTAAATTAGGCCAGACAAATTCAGAACCAGAGAGTGTTTTGTAATCTACACTATACATTTCAGTTTTTTAAACATCTTTAATGCTATTTTAATTTTTCTTAGAACTTCACCATTAGGGTTGATAAAAAAAGTGAATAAAATCTCTTCTGAAGCATATATATCTCCTAAGTTAGTTTAATTTCAGCAACTATTTTAAATCCACCAACTTTCAGACCAAGAAAGAAAAATGTAGAAATCAAAGTGCACAAATCAATATAAGCAAGCCTTACAAGGCGATTAATTAAAATATTTGAATATTTTTACAGTCATTGGAATTAAAGTCACCTGAAGTTTGTAATGGATGATCTTCATTACTTGATTCATAACATGAATCTGAAATTACCGTCGTGACCGCAGATGCTGCAATGGAAATTACTTGACCAAAAACTTGTGCCTCTGAATTAAAGAAATATAACAAATGAAAAGGAAACATATGACATATTTTAATAATTGAATTCTCCAGCTTCTTTACAGTAAATTTATAATCCAAATAATATAGAAATACCTATATGAACAATTTAATAGTAGAATGCAGGTAGTCCTCAGCTTACAACAGTTCATTTATGACTGTTCAAAGTTACAACAGCACTGAAAAAGTGACTTATGACCATTTTTCACATTTACAACCTTTGTAGCATGCCTATGATCATCAAAAGTCAGATGCTTGGCAATTGGTTCATACATATGACCATTGCTGTGCCCCAAGGTCATGTTATCTTGAAACCTTTTGACAAGCAAAATCAATGGGGAAGCCAGATTCACTTAACAACTATGTTACTAAATTATCAACAGCAATGATTCTTAACAGCTTAACAACTGGGGCAAGAAAGATCATAAAATGCGGCAAAACAAATGTCTCTGTTAATAACAAAAAATTTGGGGGAGAGAAGGTATAAGAAGGTAGATAGAGGAGGTGGAGATAGAGGGAGGGGAGTGTAAAGAAAAGGAAAAAAACAGAACGATAAATAACAGCAAAGAATAGGTGCAAAATTAGGATATTGAATTTTGATTGATTGGATAAAAATGTATAAGTATGTATGTTATTGATATGTTTTTAAGGTATATGTATTGATGTATATATGGAAACTGTGGAGAAAAAATAAAAAACATTTTTTTAAAAAAAATTGGGCTCAATTGTGGTCATAAGTCAAGGACTACCTGTACTTCAAAAAACTTGAAATAGGTTTTAAAAGTGATATACCAAATCCAACTTAATAAAATGAAATTCTTTCTCCTTTTTGAAAGAATGGCAATACCAGCAACCTTTCCCCCACCACAATCACAAAAACATCAAAAGTCTTGCTGGCACGTATTGCCTACTACTCAAGTTCAAACAAAACTATACTTCTCTCATAGTAACGCCCTGGTTGATTCAATCTGGCAGGGTTGGCACCTTCCAGGTTTCTCCAGTTAAATAATATTCTCTACTGGACCTTTAATATGCCTTCTAAACAATAATGCATTCTGTAATGAGATTTCCTCTGAGATCTCAGAGCTCCCATTTCTGATGTTTCAAGGGGCTTTGAAGACCCTAGCTCTTCACCCAAGTTTTTGGCAAAGATGAGTGAAGGCCCCTTTGCCCTACGTGGCAGTTTAGTGGTACCTTGGTACTCATCATTAATTGTGCAACGAGTACTAAAAATGAAAAGTACCAAATAAAACACCTGACCCTTTGTTTTAGCCAGGAAGGACTTCCCATCTGTCCCTTTTCTTATGTCAGTGACCTTCCCAGCATTGATGACTTCCTGTTTACCCTCTGCAGCCATCCCCCGCTTCCTTTTGCAGAGACCTTTCTGGCTTAGCCAATTTCCTATCCGTTCTCCATGGCCATCTCTCTCTTCCTATAACAGTTAGTAGAGTACCAAAAAAAAACAAGTACCAGGACAACATTTTTTTCATCAAAATGCGTTTAGTGTCAAATTCAACGAGTTTTGAAGCAGCTGAGTACCAAGGTACCACTGTATTTATTTTGTTCCCCATCAGTTTCATTGTTTATTTCTAATAAATAATTTTTTAAACTATTCTATTTTTTCTAGTTTATAATTTTTTTAAAAATCTGTAATCGTCTAGAATCTTTGGGAACTGGGCAATGCATAAATTTAAATAGGCTCACTACAGATAATAATTCTATTCCATTCTTAAAAAAAGTAATTAATCTTTACCTTGAGGCTCTTTTCCATTTGATTGCTCATGAAACAAACCTACTGTCATTAAGACAATTATAAGTATAACAATTGGAATTCTCCAAGATCCTGCTGCAGAAGCTGGAAAAAAGTATGCATCTTTTAATATTTTTTTTAGGTAGATATTGTCAAAGACGATGATAATAATACTATTAGCCAAGATATATACCGTATTTTTCGGAGTATAAGACACACCTTTTTACCCCCCAAAACAGGGTGAAAACTTGGGTGCATCTTATACACTAAATGTAGCCCCCCACCCCCACCCTTTGGCCTCTGTCTTCCAGCAATTTACCACTGCAGGAAACAGCAGCAGAGCCTGATTAGCACAAGAAACTGATTATCAGCCTCCCGATCTACAGCTGAGAGGCTGAAGTCACCTGGTAAAATGAAACTAACTAGGTGGCTGTAAGGAGACAAATTGCTGGGAGATGAACTGCTGGCAATGTTGGACTGCTGAAACTGAAAGGAGGTAACAGCTCCTGTGGCCTAGAGGTAGAGCTCTTGCCTCACAATCAGGAGGTTGTGAGTTCTATCCTAGGTAGAGGCAGATGTAGGGTCTCCTGCTTGGGCAGGGGGTTGGACTAGATGACCTGCAAGGTCCCTTCCAACTCTGAGTGTTCAAATTATTAGACTTGTTTTTTTAAAGACTGCTTTATTATTGTTCTAGACAACTTAACAAAATGAAGAAACTTTTTAAAATAAATGCTTGCTCTGAAGAGGCCCAGTGCTTTTGTATCTTCTTTTAAATAGCAGAGAATGTATACTTCCAGAAAGCCACATCAAATTTAAAAATCTGTAAAAGTATAATCTGAAATTTAAGAGCCAAGGTGGCGCAGCAGTTAAGAGTGCAGTACTGCAGGCTACTTTAGCTGACTGTGATCAGCAGTTCAGCTGTTCAAATCTCACCGGCTCAGGGTTGACTCAGCCTTCCATCCTTCCGAGGTAGGTAAAATGAGGACCCAGATTGTTGGGAGCAATATAAATATACATTGCTTACTGGTGTAAACCGCTTAGAGAGTGCTTGCACTATGAGGCGGTATATAAGCCTCACAAATAAAATAAAAATAAAATAAATGTAACAGTGTCCTGTTTATATTAAGATAAGGCAGCTGAGTTAAACTCTCACTTAGTCATGTTTGGACTATTTAAATAATTGGGAGGAGTTAGTGTGATTACATTTAAGAAAACTTTCTGGCATTATGTACATTTCTCCAATTCTTTGCTATTTCTATGGGTCAGGCACGCATGCACAGAAATACATAGCAAACAGTGTATATCATATGTACTTTTGCTGTTTGGCAAATTGCTGGGAGGCAGAGACCTTTTTTCCTTGTTTTCCTCCCCCAAAACTAAGGTGCGTCTTATACTCCGGTGCGTCTTATACTCCGAAAAAATACGGTACTCATAAAAATCATAGGATGTTGACAACAATTTATGATAAAGCATTTCCTGTGCTTTGAATTAATTTTGAATATAATCCGATGTGCTATATTCAAAATTCATACAAAATATAGGAAAATGCTACCTAACTTTCTATTTACAGCCAGTTTGGTCTAGTGGCCGAGGCACCAAACTTAAAATTGGAAGATGGTGAGTCTTATAGGCACAAAGCCTGTTGGATAACCTTGAATCAATCACTTTTTCTCAGCCCTAGAGAAGAAACAATATTAAAAAACCCCTGAAAAACCTTGCCAAGAAAACTGCAGAAACTTGCCCAGAAAGGTACTGTGTTTCCCCGAAAATAAGACCCTGTTTTATATTTTTTTGAACCCTGAAGTAAATGCTTGGCCTTATTGCCATGCACTCAAAAGCCTGATTGGGCTTATTATCAGGGGATGTCTTATTTTGGGGGAAACAGGGTACTAGGAGTCAAAAACATGACTAGATGGCAGGTACTGATTTCACAGTGTACCACTCCTTTAAAATTGCAAAATTAGGACCTCGTATTTCAGTCTTGCCTTCTCCAAGATATCAAGTTCACCTAACTCCCAGGCAGTGTACAAAGTTAAAGTTTAGCCTTGAGGTTGAAAAAAGTTATTCATAAATTTACAAGGATGTATATGTACAAGAAAGAAATACAGTAATTATGTTCCCATATTACAATAGACCATTATTTGAATAACTGTCTCATTCATATATAATGCTGAGTCATGAGTTATAGTTTCCAAACCCAATGGATAAGGTGACATAAAATGCTAGATCAAAAGTAAAAAATTATCTTAGCATGATGTATGAACCCATATATTAAGCTTTAAAAGAATGAGGACCTTCAGATTTTAGAAATTACACATATTTAATCAATTCTTATCTTCCTTTCATACCAAAAATATATTGAAACATACTAGATAATAATCATCTACTATGGTTAACATACAGCTAACTTTTCCATCTAAATTTCTAGTTTCTAAAATCTACAGAAAAACCGCATACTATGTAACATGTATTCACTCACCCAAATGAAATAGCAGCACAATCCAGAGGGGAACTGAGATTGCTCTCAAGTAACGCTCGGTGCTCTGGTTCCATCTGAATAACACAGTCAACAGATAGCCTGCTATCAAGGTCCATATCTGAATATTTAAAAAGGAGGTGGAATTTGAGTATAAATCTCTAATGGAGTATTACCTTAAGTTCAATTTACCAGGACTGTACACTAGAAACTCATAAGCTCAATTCATTTGGCGTATTCCTAGGAGTTATATAACTGTTTCATCTTTATATCCTTCACTGGAAAAATGTTTTTCCATTTTAAATGACAGTTATTAATTAAATAATTTTCAATGATTATAGTCTTGCTTTTGCAGTTTCCCAAGTATATGTTCAGTATTTAAAATTTATAAAATTATGGAAATTGAAAGAAAGAGATGCAAGGAGGAATTGGTAAAAGCTAACATTGGTGATGTACAATCATAGAATCATAGGCTAGAAGGGATCTTGGAGATCTTCTAGTCAAACCCTCTGCCTGGGGCAGGAGACCTTATTCCATCCTGGATAAATGGTTGTTCAACCTCTTCTTAGAAAACCTCCAGTGATGGTGTACCCACAACTTCCATAGGCAACCTATCCCATTGATTAATTGTTCTCACTGTCAGGAAATTTCTTCTTAATCCCAGGTTGGCTCTTCTTCTGATAAGCTTCCATCTGTTGCTTTTATTTATTTATTATTTATTTATTATTAGGTTCTTCTATGCCGCCCTACTCCCGAGGGACTCAGGGTGGCGTACAACATTGTGCAAGAACACAAACAATAAACAACGATTAAAACAATTTTAAAAAGATTTAAAAAGTTAAAAAAGATATTCAGCAACATACATACAGGGGGAGAGCTCGGATGGAACTAGTCTCAACCCCCTGCCTGCAGGAAGAGCCATGTCTTGACGGCTTTTCAGAAGGCCAGCAGGGTGGGGATAATTCGGATCTCTGGGGGAAGTTGGTTCCAGAGCATGTCCCCCCCACAGATAAGGCCCTCCCCCTAGGGCCCGCCAGCCGGCATTGTTTGGCTAACGGGACCTGGAGGAAACCCACTCTATGGGCCCTAACCGGTCGAAGGGAAGTGTGAGGCAGAATGCGGTCCCGAAGGTAACCTGGTCCTAAGCCATGTAGGGCTTTAAAGATGATGATCAACACCTTGAATTGTACCCGGAGACCAATGGGCAGCCAATGCAGCTGGCGGAGTATAGGTGTAACGTGGGTGTATCTTGACACACCCACCACAGCATGCGCAGCCGCATTTTGCACCAACTGGAGTCTCCGAATACTCTTCAAGGGTAGCCCCATGTAGAGCGCATTACAGTAGTCCAATCGAGAGGTGACAAGGGCATGAATGACCGTGAGCAGAGCCTTTTTGTCCTGTCCTCTGGTGCTTTTGGAGAATAAATTCACTCGCTCTTCCCCATGATAGCCTTTCAAGTATTGGAAGATGGCTATCATGTCAATCCATAAAAGAAAGGTGTGAATTTTAGCATCTCCAAAGAGTAAAAAATAAATATGGTAAAAATAAATGTCTATCAACTCTGTGTTTGAACAATAAGCAAATAGAAACGCTGTATCTGTATACCTACACTTATGCTACCATCTCTCAACTCACATCTCCAATCTGCAACAGAATATGTTTATTTCAATCAGAATAGAGCTGGAAGGGACCTTGGAGATCTTCTAATCCAGGGGTCGGGAACCTATGGCTCGCGAGCCAGATGTGGCTCTTTTGATGATTGCATATGGCTCGGTTCGCGCTCTTGCATCTCCGCCGCCGACGGGGGCGGGTGCCGGGCGAACGTGCCCACTCCCAGCGTGGGGAACTGCGGCGCCGCATCCAGCAGCATGCCGCTCGAACCCCCCTCCAAGGTCCGGGGCTCTGGGCTGCCGCCGCCGCCGGAGCGAAAGAAAGAACGAACGGCGCTACCGAGGCGAGTCCAGGCGCAGGCGGCGACCCGAAGGGTATTAAACGGCTGAGGCGGGGGCGGGCCGGCCGACCAGCAGGCGGGAAGGGCAGCCCTGAAGGGACGAAGGCAAAGAGCAGTCCGGGGAGAGGAAGGGGGGAGAGAGAGAGAAAGAGAGCGAGAGAGAGCGGGGGGGGGGGGGGTGAGGGAGAGGGGGGGTCTCGCTTTTCCCTGGGAAAATAAAAACACAAGGCACAAACCCCCGGCGAAGAGATGTCAGCGCCACAGTCACACCAACAGGCTCTCGCACACACAGGCGGGCAGATATAGTGAGAGCCGCGCCCGCGCTCTCTCTCGCGCGCGCCCGCACGTACACAGGGAGGAAAAAGAAGTGTGCGCGTACGCACGGGCGAATGAGTGGCGGCTTTTTCCTCACGCGCCACACGCTTTCCGAAAACAAACACGCCGTCCGCCTCAGCCGCACTTCTCCGAGGCTCCCCCGCTTTCCCACCCCCCCTCTACTCCCGGCCCTGCTTGGGATCACTGCCCTCCTTCTCTTTCGCCGCTGCCCGCCATTCGCTTTGCCTGGCCGGCTCCAAAGTTGCAGGCGCCGCCGTGGCTTCCTCAGCGAGGGAGGAAACCGGCGCCTTTTTCTTCGCCTCAACCACCCAACCGCTCACTTTAAGTTGGGAAGGGGGGGGAGGGGGAGGGGTAAGGAGGGAGGGCGGTGAGGGGGATTGAAAGAAAAGAAGAAGAAAGGAAAAGAGGAAAGAAGGCAGTCCGGAACAATAAGGCAGGCGGTGGGAAGTGCCCAATGTGCGTCCCTCAGGCCGGGCGCGGGTCCCACTCAGGCATGGCTAGCGCCAACCGCGAGGGGGAGCGGGAAGAGCCGGTCCTTTCTCCTCCTCCTCCTCTCCCTTCTCTTTGGCGCGCGCGGAGGGGGGGGCGCGTCCTCCCTGGTCTTCCCTTCGCCTCTCCTCCTCGTTTCCTTGTTGAGGTGGGCGCCGCTGCGGTGGCTGGTTTTTATCCCCCGCTCTCCACCCGCGTCTCCTCCCAGCCTCTCCCGCTAGCACCCCGTCCTGCGTGCCCCGCCCCGTGCCCCGTATGGTGAGTGTTATAACAACATTATTTAAAAGAATAAATTCAGAGGCTTATTATACTGACATTTAGTTGAATTCACTTTTAAAATATATTATATGGCTCTCACTGAAATAAATTTCCAAATTTTTTGCTTTCATGGCTCTCTTAGTCAAAAAGGTTCCCGACCCCTGTTCTAATCCAACCCTTGTTCAAGCTTGACTTGGATACAAGACAAGCATTTGGTACCAAAACAGCTGGCATATATTTTTCTAGTTCAAGGTCTATTACAATCCCAGAAGGATGAAATCTATTACTACAATATTCCTTAACACTGAACACCTAGTCTGAAAATATAAGTATTGTTATGAAAAGAGGATGCATTAAAATTACATTAAAGAAAACATTAGAATTAGTTAAAATAATAAATAAGAAACAGCATTGTTGCACAATATTTATATTTGATACCATCATGTTTTCAATCAAAGTTATTGTAAACCCTGCTTTTAAAATCTTTTTAAAAGAGCAATATATAACTTTTCATTTCATTTCATTCCCATTTCATTCCTTTTATGATGTTTCTTGCTTAATTTATTACATTTATAACAAGAAATTATTTAAATAAAGCTCAATAATTATTTTCAACTCTCTTCCTATAGAACTGTCATGCAGCTCTCGTTACTTTCAAGAAGCATTGTCATTTTTAATGTCTTTCAGTTCAATGATTTCGAAGTTTAGCGGACAAATTAGGGGTAGCCTTAGTTTAAATTGCACTTTGAGGCAATTCAAGGTTTGAGGCTACTGGTTGAACTCGTCCGTTCAAAAATCTTCACGCGTGCGTCCCACCTATGTATTTTCTCCGAAAATTTACTTGTAATACTAACTCACGTGCTCTGGACTGACCAACAGGCTGGGCCAGACTTGGTGGTTGGCTAATGTGGAACTCGCTATAGCGAACAAATCCGCCTATGCCACTACTTCCAAGAGATTGAGTATAACTTACCCAACGGCTACTGAAATAGTCTAGTCCTCGGCAAATGAGGTTGGCGGAATACTCAAGAGCGACCTGGGCTCCCAAGGAAGTACCGACGCAGTATAGTCCATATAAAACAGGACTTCCTGCACTCAGAAGGAGAAGAAGCCGACGGCGCCGCACGATCTCATTACCCAAGGTTTCGGCGGCCGCATTAGCAAAAGACAGTGGCAATAAGAAAGTAGCCAAAAATATTGGTGTATTGGAATGGCGGAGGTGACGAAGCCAGCGACGGCCAAATGCCGTGAGGGAATTCTTGAACGGGTGCAAAAAGGTGCCGCATAGGACAGCCCACAGGAGTGGGCGCAGAAACGCCTCGAGGATAAAATAAATGAGTACCCCCACCCCACAGCATACTCCCACCAGAACCAGAGCTCCGGTGTTGTAGAAGGCCTGGCGCAGCGGTTTCTCCAGACGTGGCAATTGCAGAGGAGGAGGCGGTGGATAACGCTGAGGATCTGGGCCCAGTTCAGGTTCTGATAGCGGACTTGAAGAACCATCACGCTTGTATTTAGCCATATCGCTAAGCCAAGGCGTTAATGTTACTGCCGTTTCCTACATCTCGCCATACCCGCTTAAAAGAAACCACCGCGCCAACCGCAGAAAAGTAACGATGCCGCACTGAATCCTGGGAAATGCAGTTCCCTGTGACATCCAGTAGGCATTAATGTTCTGGGAACGCGGGCACATTTGGCATTTGGCTTGAACATACAGAGCCTGAAATGTGGTAGCTGCTACCTGTCGTCTATTGTATGTATTTCATATGTCTGCTTTATTTAAAAAAGCTAATGGCAGCATTATTTTTCTTTTTCGTAGGTTGACAGAATTCTGACCATTTTTGTGGATATTTTATCCAACTGATTAAGCAGTTTTTGTCATAAAATTTTATTTCATTTGATATGATTTGTTATCATTATTGTTATCATTATCATAAGTTGTTATTCAGGACATCCAGAGGCAAGTATAAAATATAAGACATGGAGTATTCTTTTAACTTTGGTAATTTTCAACTAATGCACAGAAACTCAGAATCAGAATAGAGCTGGAAGGGACCTTAGAGGTCCAAGCCCCCTGCTCAAGCAGGAGATCCTACATCATTTCAGATAGGTGGTTGTCCAGTCTCTTCTTAAAAACCTCCAATGATGAAGCACCCACAACATTTGAAGGCAAGCTGTTCCACTGGTTAATTGTTCTCACTGTTAGAAAGTTTCTCCTTAATTCCAGGTTGCTTCTCTCCTTGATTAGTTTCCATCCATTGTTTCTTGTCCTGCCCTCCGGTGCTTTGGGAAATAAATTGATTACCTCCTCTTTGTGGCAGCGTCTCAAATACTGGAATACTGCTATCATACCCCACTAGTCCTTCTTTTCTCTAGATTAGCCAAATCCAAATACTGCAATCGTTCTTCATGTTTTAGTCTCCAGGCCTTTAATCTTAGTTGCTCTTCTTTGCATTTTTTCCAAAATCTCAAAATCTTTTTTGTAATATGGTGACCAAAACTGGATGCTGTATTCCAGTTACTAAGGATTTATAAAGTGGTACTTCTTCACATGATTTTGATTCTATAATCTACATGATTATACAACCAAGGATTGTGTTAGCTTTTTTGGCTGCTGCCGCATACTGCTGACACATGTTTAAGTAATCATCCACTAGGACTCCAAGGTCCCTTTCACAGTTACTGTTTTTGAGCCAGGTTTTGCCTAATCTGTATTTATTTAGTCCAAGAGTCTGCAACCTTAAACTCTCAGCCATTTGGACCCATTTCCCACAGGAAAAAAAAACCACAAGGAGGCACAAAACCTGGATGGTTGTGGCCAACTCAACATCACTCACTCCCACCCAGTCACATGACCCCCCTGGCCACGCCTACCCAGCCGGTCATTAAGGCAGAGAACAGGGAACCACAAAACCCTTCTCTCATTCTCTCTCCCTCTCTGTCTCTCTCTCTCCCCCTCTCTATTTCCCCCTCTCTCTGTATCTTTCTCTCTCTCCCCCCCTCTCTCTGTATCTCTCTCCCCCTCTCTATCTTCCCCCTCTCTATGTCTCTCTCTCCCCCTCTCTTTGTATCTCTGTATCTCTCACTCCCTCTCTCCCTGGCTCTCTGTACCTATGTCTCTCTCCCCCTCTCTGTCTGTATCTCTCTGTATCCCTCTCCCCCCTCTATTTCTCTCTCTACCCCTACCCCTCTCTATCTCTCCCCTCTCTGTGTGTGTGTCTCTCTCCCCCCTCTGTGTCTCTCTTTCCACCCTGTATCTCCCCTCTCTATCTCCCCCTCTCTCTGTGTATCTCTCCTCCCTCTATGTCTCTCTCTCTGTGTGTGTGTGTATCTGTATGTCTGTGTCTGTGTCTGTGTCTTCTCACTCTCTCGGAAAGCTCAGTGAGCTCTCCTTGGGGCTCTTCGCTATTCCTTTTCTTTCTTCTTTTTGAAAATCCGGGCTGGCTGAGGAATGAGTGCGAACCGCAGTGGAGGTTTCCTTTCAGATGACCCTCCTTCTCCTCTCATGACCCCCTGGCCACCTGTGGCTGGTCTGGGGGTGTGCACAGGAGCGAGTGAGTGGGTGGGCTTGGCCAAAGTGCAGCAAAGGCACATGTGAGGCGGGGGGCCGCTCACTTGAGGAGGGTCTCCTCACTCCTGCGCACACTCCCGGCCCCGCCACAGCCATCCAGGGGGTCACGAAAGGAGAAGAAGGAGGAGGGAAGCCTCCGCTGTGGTTTGCGCTCGTTCGTCAGCCAGCCCGGATTTCCAAAAAGAAGAAAGAAAAGGAGTAGCGAAGAGCCCCAAGGAGAGCTCACCAGCTTGGTCCAGCCCAAGGGTGAAATGCTACCGGTTCAGCCCTGTTCACCCGAACCAGTAGTAACAAATGCTTCTGGTTCACAGAACTGGTAGTAAAAAATGCTTTTAAAAAATTTAAAAAAGGTTCCGAAGATCAGGCGGCACAGCTGATTGTCACAGCTGATGAACCTTTTTTTTACTTTTTAAAAAGCATTTTACTACCTATTCCCCCGAACTAGTAGTAAAAAAAAATGCTCTAAAAAGTAAAAAAAAAAAAGGTTCCAACGATCAGCTGTTTGACAATCAGCTAAGAGGGGGATCGAACCTTTTTTTTTTCTTTTTAAAAGCATTTTTTACTATCTATTCGTCCGAACTGTGACTCTGTGAGGTTCCTGCTTGTTCCAGTGGCCATTTTGTATAAAGTCCAGCTGCTTCTGCATTGTGTGTGAGTCAGTTATGTAGGAGTCACTTGTGTAGCTTTTGTATTGTTTGTGTGTGAAGTGTGAAAGTTGGTTTTTGAGCTCTTTGTGGCTCTGTGAGGTTCCTGCTTGTTGTGGCAGGGGCGATTTTGTGTGCTTTTCCATTGTGTGTGAGTTGGTTGTGTGACTTTTGTGTTGTTTGTGTGTGACATGTGAAAGTTGGTTTTTGAGCTCACCCAGTCACATGACCATGACCATCAAGCCATGCCCACCCAGTCACATGACCACCAAGCTACGGCCACAGAACCGGTAAGGAAAATTTTTAGATTTTACCACTGGCCCAGCCTCAGCTTTCCTGACCCCCGGGTGGGTGTGCGAGGTTTGGACGGGTCAGTCCCCTTTTCCTGCTGCCCTGAGCTTCTTAAAGCTGTGGCTGGGTGCTGCGGGCCATCCCCCTTTCTGTCGTCTCTTCCTCCCAGATCCCTTTTCCACTCCGCCAGTCCTCGTGTTAGCAAGGCCGGCATCGGTCACAGCCGGGTCGGGCTAGTGTCTCGGGGTGGAGAGCAGGTTGCGCGTCTCCCCAAGTGACTGAGGCATGCCCAGCACCAATAAGGGCCGGAAGAAGCTCAGTGAGGCACCGGAGAAGAGTGAGGCACCGGAGAATCAGCTCAGGCCACTTCTCCATCCCCAGCCATCGTCTTTACCTTCTCAGGCCAGACGAGGAGTGATGGGGAGGGGAATGGCCAGCCAGTGATGGGACAGGGAGCCGCAGCAGAGGATCCAAAGAGCTGCAAGCGGCTCCAGAGCCGCGGGTTGCCAACATCCGATTTAGTCATATTATGATTTATCTCAGAAAACTCCTTTATCTTTGAGGGATTAGCCTTATAAGGTACTGACATGATGTTTTCTGGACAGAGATATCCAGAGATATACTGGTATGTTTTAAGATTATTTATTATTACTGCTGATAATATATTGTCATGTTATACTCTGGTTACATTTAAGAAATCACATTGGTCTGGTGCCTTCTTTGCAATGCTTTGCATTTCTTTTTTGTTTGGCTTATTGTTTGTGTTTCATGCTGGTCATTGACCAAAATAAAGTTTGGACTAGATGCCGTAATTAGGGTGTGTCATTTAATAGGGTGAAAATGAACTTTTGCATTTATTTTTCAGTGAGGGTTTCTAAAAATATGTTTCAAATCTGCTGTTATTTTTGCAATTGCACAATGTTTAGCTTGCTATGATAAATTCACATCTGATCATATACCCCACAAAAGTCTCTTGTAATCCAAATACTGTTAGCTTTATCTTCTCAAAATTACACCTTGTGCTTCCAAAATTATAGTTTTTTTTTCTGCATGAATCTTATTTATCTAAGCAAAATATAATCAATGCAATCATTAACTAACGTTGGAAAGCAATTATCTGAATTACAAAAATGATTAAGTGAGTTTCATCAAGTCATGTTTTGATTCGTTCTTCGACATCAACCGCCAACTTGCTCTGATATAACTCCCACATTTCTCATGTGTATACACCAGGGGTCTGCAACCTTAAACACTCAAAGAGCCACCTGGGCCCGTTTCCCACAGAAAACAAAACGGGAGCAACAAAACCTGGGTGGGCGTGGCCAACTCGACATCACTCACTCCCACCCAGTCACATGACACCCCCAGCCACACCTACCCAGGTTTTGTGGCCCCCCAGGTTTTGTTTTCTATGGGAAATAGGTATCTCCCTCTCCCTGTCTCTCTCCCTCTCTCATCTGTCTCTCTCCCTCTCCTCCCTCTCTCTGTCTATCTCCCTCTCTCATCTCTCTTTCTCTCTCATCTCTTTATCTATCTCTCCCTCCCTCTCATCTTTCTTTCTCTCATCTCTGTCTTTTTTCTCTCTCTATCTCCCTATCACCCTCTCTCTCATTTCTCTTTCTCTCTCTGTCTCTCTCTTTCTCTCTCTCATCTCTTTCTCTTTTTCTCTCTGTGTGTCTCTATGTCTGTCTGTCTGTGTGTGTGTGTGTGTGCCTCGTTCTGTCTCGCCCCCTGTCTTTGTGTCTCTTCTCACTCTCTCAGAAAGCCCTGCGTGCTCTCCTTGGGGCTTTTTGCTACCTGTTTTTCTTTCTTCCTTTTGGAAATCCGGGCTGGCTGAGGAATGAGCGCAACCCACAACAGAGGCTTCCCTCCTCCTCCCCCTCCTCCTCTAGAGCGTACCCTCCCGGCCCCGCCATAGCCAGCCAGGGGGTCGCGAGAGGAGGAGGGGAAGGAGGAGGGAAGCCTCCACCACCTGGTTGCGTTCATTCCTCAGCCAGCCCAGATTTCCAAAAGGAAGAAAGAAAAATGGGTAGCGAAGACCTGGGAGCATGCAAGGCTTTTAGAGAGAGTGAGAAGAGACACAGAGATAGGGAGCGAGAGATACACACACACACACAGAGGGAGAAGGAGATTGGCTGATGGGTGAGCGTCTTTGGCGAGAGCCAAATCCAGCTGAATCTCTCTTTATTTGCTCTCCGCCCTGAGAGAGAGAGAGAGAGAGAGAGAGAGAGAGAGAGTTGCCAGGGGCGAGTGTTGCAGACCCCTGGTATACACTCTGTTTGCTGCCTCTGTGACCTATTTCACACATCTCTGTATTGATTGGGCATGACAGGGTCCACTGTGGTACTTGCATTGGTTTGTCAATGAACTTTATTTCCACTGCAGTCAGTTTGCATGGCTCATATACACTTTCAGACTAGTCAATCAGCTCCAGCAGAGTGGATGCTCTGGCGTTGATTAGAGGCATTTTTCTTGCATGTACAGAAAAATCTCCCAATGCATGATCGTCTGCTCCCTCAAGTCAATGATCTTTTGCACACCAGCTCTCTTGAATGTCATCTTAACACATGAGAGTCTGGATTATCATTTCACTGAAAGCATACCATGCTGAGCGCTGAATGGTTGGCAAAATAGCATCTGCTAAACCCTTCTTTTGCAGTCTAACTTGTGCAGCTGGAACAACACATGACGCAGGCCTGGAGACAAAAACATATGAAGAACAGTTGCAGGAATTGGGTATGGCCAGTCTAGGGGTGATATGATAGCAGTATTCCAGTATTTGAGCAGCTGTCATAAAGAAGAGGGGGTCAACTTATTTTCCAAAGCACCATCTGGAGGGCAGGACAAGAAACAATGCATGGAAACTAATCAAGGAGAGAAGCAACTTGGAATTAAGGAGAAACCTCCTGACAGTGAAGACAATTAACCAGTGGAACAGCTTGCCTTCAGAAATTGTAGGTGCTTCATCACTGGAGGTTTAAAGAAAAGACTGGAAAACCATCTATCTGAAATGGTACACGGTCTCCTGCTTGAGCAGGGAGTTGGACTAGAAGACCTTCAAGGTCCCTTCCAGCTCTTATTTTTTCCCCAAAGCTGGGGTAGGATATGCCAAAGCAAATTGTTTCTGACAAAGACAATCTCCCACAGCTTCTACTTAAGTCAACCCATACCAGGTGTTCCATGTGAGGAGGGGTAGAGCAAATTTCTTCCAAGCAGCAGAGCAGACCTCCTATGAGCTTGCTTCCACTCTACTCTCCATGCCCTCAGATCGAGTGGGGGAGGCAGCTATTCCTCATCAGAAGGTTTCTGCTGCCTCTCAACATTACTGCCTGTCTGCAGTTGATCCTCCCCCATTTCTAATCTTTTTTTTTTGTTTTTTTTGTTTTTTCCCCCAAACCCATTGGAATTTCCCACCTGTATTGTACTTGTTGTCTTCTCAACTCATCCACCAGGAAGGTATAATCCTTCCTGGCTTTCAGCATTTTGGGGGGAATTTCCTTCATTGTCATCACTTACTGTCCTTCCACTTTGAGCTTGTTTACAAATGTTGCTTGTAGAATATCATTGCGTAATTTTCTTGTAGAAAAATAGATCACAATATCTCTTGGTAAGTTTCTGCTTTTAGCCACCCATGAGTTAACACAGTAAATTTTATCAATTTGCCATTCCAAATCTTCCTTCTTCACTCCAAGTGCTTGATCAAGTGCCTCCAACATAATTTCTTTCAGGTCCTCCTGTTTATTCTCTTTCACACCTCTTACTCTTATTGCAAACTCCATGTTTCTATATTGCATGATTGTTATGTCTGCCTCCTCCCTTTTAACTTTATTTTCCATTTCTCCTACTTTTGCTTCCAACACTGCAGTAGATTGTTTGACTTCTTGTAACTCCTCTTCCATAATTTCATAATTATTAGCCAAACCACGAAAAGCATCAATTATATCTTCTCTAATCTCTTTGTTATGAATTGCAATCTCATCAGAAACATCCTGTATTCTCTCATTAGTTTCATTAATTTTCTCATTAATTCCAGTGATTTTCTCATTAGTTTCAATGATCCTCTCGCATTTCTGTGAGGGCAGGCAGCTCTCTGTCCTGTCGACCATCTCCTCCCCCCCCAATGCCTGAGGGGCCTGGGACAGCATCGTCCTCAGCCCCTGGCCTCTCCAAACATTCCATGCCATCCCCATCAGATGGTCCTGGTTCCAACTACTCCTCTGAATCGGGATCTGATGGAGCCAAGGCACTAGGGCAGGGGTGGGCAAACTATGGTTCTTTGAGGACCTGTGGACTTCAACTCCCAGAATTCCCGAGCCAGCCATGCATGCAAGGCAAGGCAAGTCCATGAGGCAAAAGGCCACAGGGCAAGGCAAAAGCACAAGGCAAGGCACAGGCAGAAATAAGTGTCAAGACTGAGGTTTTTTTTAAGCTGAGGGATACGTGCCAAAGCAAACAATTGTTCCCGACAATCTCCCTCAGCTTCTGCTTAAGTCAATTCAAACTAGGTATTCCTTGTGAGGAGAGGCAGGGTAACCTTCTCCCGAGCAGCCTCACAGGCCTCCTTTGAGCTTGCCTCTGCTCTACTCTCAGTTTTCTACTGCTGTGCAAGGTGTGACCTATTCTATTGGCATTTGGTTTTTCCTGCCAAGTGTAGGACTTTAATTTCCCCCCACTGTTAGAGATGGCCCAATACTTGAGTCTATCTAGATTCTTCTGGATGTTGAGTTTATATTCTAAAGTATTAGTTATTTCCCCCAGCTTGGTGTTATTTGCAAATCTGATGTGATCCCCTTCTATCCACTCATGTACTTCACTTATGAAGATATTGAAGAGTATCGAGTCCAAGAATGAACCTTGTGGTACATCACTTCATGCTTCACTCCATGTAGATGTAGTCCATTGAAGATTACATGCTGAGTAATTGGTCAGCCAATTGAGAATTCATATAGTGATGACACTGTTTATCCTATATGGTTTCAAGGAGGTTGTGTTCTCTTTGTCAAACTATAGTATGTCCACTAATTCAGTTCTTGTATCAAAAAAGGCAAAAACGGTTTGTCTGGCATGATCTGTTTTTAACAACCCTGTGGTGGCTTTTAGTAATCACCTTGCTTGTTTCTAGGTGCTCACAAATTCTCCAATTAATTATCTTTTCCAGGATTTCCCCAGATATTGATGTCAAACTGATTGGCCTATAATTTCCTTAATCTATTTTCCTTCCCCTTTTATAGATTGGAACCACATCAGCTCTTTTCCAGTCTTCTAATAGTTCCCCGATGCTGCATGAGTCTTGAAAGATTACTGTATATTCAATGGCTCCAATATCACATCTGCCAGCTTTTTCAAACCCTGGGATGTATACCATCTGGCCCAGATGATTTGTACTCATCCAAGGTGGATAGGTATTTTTTTACTAATTCCTTGCCTATTTTGATTGATATATTTGTTCTATTTCCATCAGTGTTGTTTTTGATAGGTTGGGCTGTTTTTTTTCTTTTGCATAAAAAACAGATGCAAAGAAAGAATTAAGCAGTTCTTCTTTCTCCCTATTGCCTATCACCTTTCCAACTGATTCCATTATTGAGCTATCATTTTCTTGACTTTCTTTTTGTTCCTTATATTGAAAGCAACTTTTTCTTTCTTGTTTTTGGAATTGGTTACTAGTTTTACCTCATTCTCAGCTTTGGTTTTCCTGACTTCCTCTCTATAGTTTTGGAATGTTTGTTGGCATTATGCTTTAGTTATATATTCCTCTTTCTATTTTTTATATCTGATTTTTTTTGGTCCCTCAATTTGTCAAAGAGTTGTTTATGCAACTATGCTGGTCTTGGCTGGTATGCTTTGTTTTGCTTTCTCAGGTATTATTTTGGCTTCCATTTTTTCATTTTTCAGGGTTTCCCAAGCATCTTGAAGAGTTTTTCCTTTTAGGATATCCATCCATGGAATCCTTTCTATCTCTCTCGTAGCTTGTTGAAGTCAGTTTGCTTCCTGTGTGACTGTGGGATACCAAGGTACTTGTAAATTTGTTTGTATGTCTGTTATGTCGCCCACTGTGACTCAGTCAGGCTTAAGTACTTTTCCTCTTTTGATTACCATCCGGCCACATTTTTCCAGTCTGAATGATATCACAGTATTCTTACTATGGATCCCTGTCAGGTGGATCTGTGAGTCAGTGTCTCAGTTGCATACAACTTGATGTCATCCATGTAGAGGAAGTTGCTGATGGTAATTCCACTCATGAACTGTATCCATATCCAATCCTTGTGATTATCTGGCTGAGGGGGTTCAAGCCTATGGAGAACTGCAGTGAGATAGCACATAATCTTAGTATATGCCATACTCAAGGGTCACTTGAGTGAATTGTAAACAGTCTTGAATTGACAGTGTTGTCTTTGTCAATCCCATTGAATTCTTGATGAAGGTCCTTAGTGTCCTGTTGACTTTATATAGCACCAGCCATTCATAGTGTGTGGCAATGAGTCCTAGGCTTTCTTGTAGTCAATCTAAGCCGTGCTCAAATCAATCTGTCTATCATCACATTAGGTTGCTCATTCTATCAATTCCAGATTCTTTTGTTCTTCCATGTATGCCTTGTTCAAGTAGCAACTTATCATCAGATTTTCCTGGTTCCCCAATATTTGATACAAATCTTGTTAATCCAGGAAATGTCTGAGCTGGCATAACTCTCCTAGTTCATGTCACTCACATATTTCTGAGGTAGGCAGGTGAAGCTTTAGAAGGTCTTTGCCCAAGGTCATTTATTGGTAAGGTAGATACAGCCAAGATTTGAACCGTGATTTCTGCATCAAAGGCAGTGCTCTAACCACTATGCTATCCAGCCAATCAATATATATATATAAATCAGAAGCACAGATGGCAGCTATGGCCAGGAGGGCTTTGTATATCTTAGGGTTGTGTCCCTATTGTGCCCATTCCCACATCAGGAGGCCTTGTTTACAATCACTCATGCCCTTGTGACCTCTCCTCTCAATTACTGCAATGCATTACAATTACAACTATGTCGCCTCCGATCTGATCTAAATGTAGTTCATAAAATCATATATCAAAAAGTCCTTCCTGTCAATGATTACTTCAGCTGCAACCGCAACAATACACAAGCACATAATAGATTCAAACTTAAAGTAAACCACTCCAAACTTGACTGCAGAAAATACGACTTCAGCAACAGAGTGATCAATGCCTGGAATGCACTACCTGACTCTGTGGTTTCCTCCCCAAACCCCCAAAACTTTAACCTTAGACTGTCTACAGTAGACCTCTCCCCATTTCTAAGAGGTCTGTAAGGGGCGTGCTTAAGTGCACCACTGTGCCTACCGTCACTGTCCTATTGTCCTCTATTATTGGTACTTTTTACTTATGTTTATACAAACAACTACTATCCTGTACATGTTTGACAAATAAAATAAATAAATGAATAAATAAATAAATAAAATGCATTCTACATGGATCTGTCATTGAAGAGCATTTGAAAGTTTCTATCGGTGAAGAAGGCAGCTTCTCAACAAGTATATATTTCTATACCTGCTGTTAGCCGCCCAGAGTCCCCCGGGAGTTGGGCGGCATAGAAATTTTAATAAATAAAAAAAGTAAATGGTGTCAGTTATTCATGTAAAACTACTTCTACATGAGCTGCATTGGCTGCCGGTATGCTTTCAGATGCAATTCAAGATGCTGTTTGTTACCTCTAAAGCCCTTATGGCTTGTGACTGAGCGACTTAAGAGACCATCTTCTCCCAGCCATTTCTACCTGTCCAATTCAATCCAGCAGAAAGAAGGCTAAAACTCCCTAGATTTTCCCAGAGTACATCTGTAGTTATGCCAATAGTTGATTTAGTCTGGCAAGATTTTGTCTGTAGGTGTAGAAATATAAAGGAAGCTAGTCTTAAGTAACATCATGTGCTATTCTTGATTCTTGGGCCTGCCATTTTATGAAGTACACCACCTTAGAGTCACTTATAAACATGGTGAGCTATAGAATTCAAATATACAAATAACAATCCATATTCATGTGTGGAGGGAGGACAAATATGCACATTTAACAAATAACACACATTTCTTTTATAACAATAGTCAACTTTTGTAGAACACAATTTTCCTTTATTTTATGGCAGGTTTCCAAGTTTAACAATTTCCAAATTAGTAAATGTATTTTTTATTTCTTTTTCTTAAGCACAATGCCCTTGAGAGCAAGCCACATGTGTGAAATACATTGGGCAATATAATGAAAAATACTAGATAATCAAAGACATTTATCTTATTTTTGCACAAGTACATCTCAATTACTGGGATTAATGAATCTCAGAAAATGGTTTCACTGTTTATATTTTCATTTCTCAAAATATTTTTATAGAAAATATGGTAATTGATTCTAGTTCAATGGAAATTGATAATGAAAATGTTTAAAACATATATTTTACATGTATATTAATGAAACACATAAAGGATATAATTTAAATTTATGGTTAAAGTCGCAGAATAAATAGAAAACAAAAATTAAACAATTTTATTGTAGATTCAGGCATTTCAAACCCTTGTTCTATTTTAGTGTTGCTATGACCATACTCATATGATTAAATTACATCAAATTTTTTGTAATAATATAATAATCCTCTTCTTTTTAAAAAAATTATACTGTTTTCCTCTGATGAATCTTTTTTTCCATTTTGCACACACAAATATTAACAATGTCTAAAATCCTAATTGCTACTGCACATGTGCTAGTCTCAATTGCATACACATTAAAGGTAAAGGTTCCCCTCGCACATATGTGCTAGTCGTTCCTGACTCTAGGGATGGTGCTTATCTCAGTTTCAAAGCTTCGAAGCGCTGTCCGAAGACGTCTCCGTGGTCATGTGGCCGGCCTGACTAAACACCAAAGGCTCACGGAACACTGTTACCTTCCTACCAAAGGTGGTCTCTATTTTTCTACTTGCATTTTTTACGTGCTTTCGACCTGCTAGGTTGGCAGAAGCTGGGACAAGTAATGGGAGCTCACCCCATTTACACGGCACTAGGGATTCGAACCGCTGAACTGCTTTCGATCAACAAGCTCAGCATCTTAGCCACTTAGCCACCGTGTCCCTTCATACACATACACATTAGCCTCACATTAACTGAAATTTGGGTTGCATTAAACATGACCAACAATCAATGTACAATTCATACTAAATCAAATGCTTCATTATTTGAATTCACACTACCAACCACCTGTGATTAGTCTTCTCCCACCCCAGTTCATATGTTGTCCTGAAGGTATTTACAAAGAATTAATAATCAGACTTCAGCAACTATTTTTGATTCTTAAAAACAAAACAAAATTAGTATTTTCAACAGATGTCACCATCATTTGGAGATTTGGTCTTTAAGAAACCAATCCAATTAGAAGAATATTTAACATTGAACATAATGTTAAACAAACCAATTTGCTTTCTTTGAATTTTTGGAAGTATTTGATAGACTGGGATGGAAATTTAAGAGTAGAATGGAAAGGGTTAGTACTGGTAATAAGATTTGGAATTGTCATGGAGCTCTTGTCTCACAATCAGGTTGTGAGTTCGATCCTAGGTAGAGGCAGATGTAGGGTCTCCTGCTTGGGCAGGGGGTTGGACTAGATGACCTGCAAGGTCCCTTCCAACTACTTTCAATCTGTTAAATACCATATTTTTCGGAGTATAAGACACACCTTAGTTTTGGGGGAGGAAAACAAGGAAAAAAGGCCTCTTCCTCCCAGCAATTTGCCAAACACAAACAGTACATATGATATATACTGTTTGGTGGGTATTTCTGTGCACGTGTGCCTGACCCATAGAAATAGCAAAGAATTGGAGAATTGTACATAATGCCAGAAAGTTTTCTTAAATGTAATCACACTAACTCCTCCCAATTATTTAAATGGATCTACTCCACACATGACTAAGTCAGGGTTTAACTCAGCTGCCTTATCTTAATACTAAACAGGACACTGTTACATTTCAGATTATACATTTACAGATCTTTAAATTTGATGTAGCTTTCTGGAAGTATTCATTCTCTGCTATTTAAAAGAAGATACAAAAGCACTGGGCCTCTTCAGAACAAGCATTTATTTTAAAAAGCTTCTTCATTTTGTTAAGTTGTCTAGAACAATAATAAAGCAGTCTTTAAAAAATAAGTCTAATAATTTGAACATTCTACAAACATTTATAATTATTAACTTACCTCCTTTCAGTTTCAGCAGTCCAACATTGCCAGTTCATCTCCCAGCAATTTGTCTCCTTGCAGCCACCTGCAGCCTGTAGTTAGTTTCATTTTACCACATGGCTGAAGCCTCTCAGCAGAGAGTGGGCAGGCAGATAATCACTTCCTTGTGCTAATCAGGCTCTGCCCTGTTTGCTGCAAAGAGGTAAATTGTTGGGAGGTAGAGGCCAAAGAGTGGGGGTGGCTGGGTGGGGCTACATTCGATGTATAAGACGCACCCAAGTTTTCACCCTCTTTTGGGGGGTAAAAGGTGCGTCTTATACTCTGAAAAATACGGTAATTAACCAACTAAACCGTATTCACTTGAGCTCTTAAATGCTTTGGATTTGAGGGAAAAATGTGCTTCATCAATATGCATGCAGAACAAATGAAGAACTAGTGCCAGCTTCTTAAATTAACTATGTAATCATGGAAAAATCATGTTTGGTTTAAGGAGTTTCAAATACAGTGATACCTCGAGATACGAGTTTAATTCGTTCCTTAACCTTGCTCGTATGTCAATTTGCTCGTATCTCAAAGCAATTTTCATCATTGAAATTAATTGGAATGCCATTAATCCGTTCCAGCCCCCAAAATTCCAGCCCAGTTGTTCCAGCCACCAAAATTCCAGCCCAGTTGTTCTTGTTACGTGTTTTTGAATAAGAAAAATGTATTTATAAATGACAAATATTGTATAAAAACATAATAAAAGAGAATGTAAAGAAATAAACTGGTTTTTATTTTGGTCACTTAAATGCAACTTACACACAACTTAAATGCTACTGTATGCTTAATGTTAGTCACTGCTTTTCTGTTCACTGGTCTTTGCCTTTTTTGCCGGATTAAAAAAAAAACTGTCCAAGGAGGTTTGTTTCTTCCTCCCTTTCAGAATGTTGCGGAAATGAGTTAGGCAAGTGTCATTAAATAGCTCCGATGCACGACCAGTTGCAACTTTTTCGGGGTGTTTCTTTTCCACGAACTGTGAAACTCTCTCCCACATTCCCAAGATCTCCTTCAACTCACTTGTAGAGATAACCTCCTCCACCTCTGGCTCCACCTCGGAATCAATTTCTTGCAGAACCTCCGTATGCTGCTGCGACTGTAACTCTTGTAACTCCTCGATCGTCAGTTCCTGAGAGTGCTCCTTGACAAGCTCGTTCACGTCTCTTTCATCCACCACCAGGCCCATGGTTTTTCCCAGAGACACAATCTCCTCCTCCACTGGCACTTCGGGTTCGAATCCTTCGAAGGTCCTTTCGGCTACAGCCTCAGGCCACAGCTTCTTCCATGCAGAGGTCAAGGTCCTCGTTGTAACACCCAGCCAGGCCTGATCAATAATTTTGAGACATATCATGATGTTAAAGTGGTCCTTCCAGTACTCTCGAAGGGTGAGGTTTGTGTTCTCTGTCACCTCAAAGCAGCGCTGGAATAGGTGCTTAGTGTACAGCTTTTTAAAATTAGAAATCACCTGCTGATCCATGGGCTGCAGGATAGGAGTGGTGTTGGGTGGTAGGTAGAGAACCTTTATAAACTTGAACTCTTCGAGGATGTCATCTTCAAGGTTCGGTGGGTGAGCAGGAGCATTGTCGAGGACGAGAAGAGCTTGCATAGGTAGGTTGTTTTCCTGTAGATATTTCTTAACAGAAGGGCCAAAAGCCAGATTTACCCACTGCACAAAGAACTGCCTAGTGACCCATGCCTTCGGGTTTGCCCTCCACATAACTTGCAGTTTTTCTTTTAATATCTTATGTGAATTAAAGGCTCTGGGGTTTTCCGAATGGTATACGAGCAGAGGCTTGATCTTGCAGTCGCCACTCGCATTGGCGCACAGTGCGAGAGTTAGTCTATCCTTCATGGGTTTGTGGCCTGGCATCATCTTCTCCTCTGCCGTTATGTAAGTCCTATTCGGCATCTTCTTCCAGAAAAGTCCTGTCTCGTCACAGTTGAAGACTTGCTGGGGGATGTATCCTTTGGCTTCAATCAGTTCAGAAAAAGTTTTGATATAATCCTCAGCTGCCTTCCCATCCGAACTGGCTGCCTCGCCATGCCTGACAACGGAGTGAATGCCGGTCCTTTTCCTAAAGTTGTCAAACCAGCCTCGACTGGCTTTAAACAAGTCTTCCGATGCCTCGTCCGTGGAAGTGCGCGGGGTCTGATTTAGCAAATCACTGTAAATCGCTCGTGCCTTCTTGCATATGATGCCCTGTGTTAAGGTATCGCCTTTAAGCTGCTTCTCCGTCACCCAAACCATCAGCAGTTTCTCCATCTTTTCATGGAGAGAGCTCCGGAGCTTAGAAATTATTGTAATGCCCTTAGCTGGTGTTATACCCTTTATCGACTCCTTCTGTTTAAGCACAGTACATATCGTTGAAGAACTACGCCCGTACTGCCTCGCCAAGTCAACTACTCGCACACCTTGCTCATTTTTTTCTATGATTTCACGCTTTAATTCAATAGACATCATCTTCTTCCGAGCACTGACCTTTCCACTCACTTTCTTCGGACCCATGGTTATAAAAAGAAATGTGATAAGAAATGTGATGCACGAGACGCACGAGGCGCAGTAAACTGGTGAGTCGTGTGCAGCCGGCCGTTCCTCGTATCTCAAATGTTGCTCGTATTTCAAAGCAAAACTTCGCTCACTCGACGGCTCGTATCTCAAATATCTCGTATGTTAGGGCACTCGTATTTCGAGGTACCACTGTAGTACTTTTGTCTAGATACTCTGAAGCACCTTTCTGCCTTTAAATCCAAAGCACTGTACTGGGTTGTATACAATTTTTTTCAAATAAATGAAAGGATATCCGTTTTTTCCTATTCTGTATAATCTCAGAGATATTGCATACAACACATTAGAAGATGACTGTTCAGAATATTAAATAAAATGCAGTAAACCTGACAGATGAAAATCCAAACAGCAATATAATTCTGTTTTGTCTGATTTGGCACTTTAAAGTGCCAAAGTGACTAGATTTATGCATTAGCAAAGCTGGCCGTTTGTTTTGATAGATTTAAGGTTTGCTATTGTTCAAGAGATATAAAGACACATTCAAGAAGTTAGTAATTTCATATGTAATTACTAAATAGAAATGTAATCAGTTGAAGGAACTTAATTATGACCCTTTGCAATGCAAGATCAAAATATAAATTAAGTCATGGCACTTTATTACTGTTTGATAGAATAGTGGTCTCAAATTAGATCTTAAGGATCTTCTTAAGATCTTAATTTCTGTTTTAAATACACCAAATTCTTTTGTATATTATTTGGTTTTGCACATACCAAAGAGTTATTTCTTCATTAATATACAATTATAACAAATTCCAGGACCATTCAGTATACATAAAAATATAAACTCCTGAGGAACTGAAGATAACTTCTGTGGTGAAACAGGAGCCAGCAAACAGATTAGTGCAGAGGTCTTCAACCTTGGCAACTTTAAGACTTGTGGATTTCAACTCACGGAATTCTCTTGGAGCCAATGAAAAGTCATTTTGCCCAAGTTGCAGTTTGGAGCCTTCAAGTAGTAGATACTTTCTTTCTTAATTATTTCTGGAAATAGCTTGTTTAATTGCTTTTTGGATATTGAGAACCTTCAGAATGGTGCGTTTCATCCCACTGAAAATTTAGAAAAACATTTAAATTTTATTCTGAAATAAACAGCAAAAAGAGTAATTAGATCATTGATTTTGAAAGTTTTAAACACCTAAAAGGCTAGACGGATCAGAAATAAAAATCTAAAAGTAATTATAAGAATCCTTCCCATAGGTTGTTTAAAATCCTGTTAAAATATATGAAGATTTTAAAGGCAAGGCTAAGAAATATTCATATAGGAAAATGTGGAAAATGTAAAAAAAATAAAATAAGATGAGACTTGAAAGGACTTGAAAAGACTAGAAGCAACCAGAAAGAACTAAAGATATAAGTAAGGGACAAGAGACCCAGTAATACAGAATGGAGAAAAGTATGTTAACTTTGGAAGAATTCAGGGATATTTGGCAGCAGTGCACTCAGAAATTTCTCTCAAGATCTACTATAAACATAAGTTTAAAAGAGGAGATAGAAGAGGATACAACTGAGAATCAGGGAATTTTGGATATGGATTTAAAAAGACAAGACAAGACAAGATACAAGAAAGATAATACAAATACAAATGAAACCAGCTGATTTCTCTATAACTAAACAGGACATACACATAATAAATTAGACGAGTGACTTGGATAACTTACTTTGGATAAAAAAAAGATATATATACTCATGAATTACTATCAAATATGCACAAAACTATGTACTGTATTTGGCAGCTTCTCAAGGAATATAGACAGGTGTACTTCAATATCGCTTTTAGCCTCCCATTTCTGTGCCTGCTATTCCCTTCCACGGAAGCAAGGTTTCAATCTCAAATACGTCCTCCTCAGCTGTTCATTTGGTTGCATTGCATCGATTTCAGTGATGTCTAATCATCTCGACTACCAATAAGTACATAGCCATACCCATGTAGATATTCAAGTAATAATTAGGAAGTGTTTTGCAAAAAAAAAGGTCGTTCTTTGCTGCTGAAGCTTGGTTATGACAGTAAGATCTGATGCTAATACAGTAGTTCGGCTGAAGTCTTGCAAAGGGTGGAGTAGAAGAGCAGAAGAGGCGGCGGCGGCGACGCGCAAGAACTCTATCGGGCTTAAGAACTGCCGCCATGGCCGCATTTGCAGCGATCTTGTCTTGGCTGCACTGGTGCAGCTTGTGGATGCTGCTTGTGGCCGCTTCCGCTGCTGCCTCTTGGGCCATCGCTGCGGACGAGAACACCGGCAGGGAGACAAGATCTATACAAGGCCGCGAAACAGATGCAAAAGGGAATCATCCCGATGAGAAGCATCAACCTCACGATTCCTCATATGGCACTTTCGCCAGCGAGTTTTACGATACCCGCTTCCTCTCCGACGAGGGTGAGAACCTATCCAAATAGAGCAGAGATCTAGAAGCACTTCAGAGGGAAGGTGGAAGGGGAAAATTGAGGTTATCTAATTTTACTGGACGCAACGTGCTGCGTCTCTCTTGCTGTTGAAAAGGGAATTGTGGCATTATCATTATTACCGGCTGCAGTGGGGGAAGGGCACTCCGTACATGATCAAAATTCTGTCTTGCTTTTTGGAAACCCTTGATTGTTTTGGGGGAGGGGTGAAATAAAATGGGATAAATATGTTCGATTCAGCATGTAAGGTATAATATATGGTAGCGAAATTTCCTCCATTTGAGATAAATTGGTTTCCCGGAGTGAAGCAAAGAAAATGATTTTCTGACAATTTACCGTTTCCTTTCCCCAGACTCTCAATTTCTAGTGGCTACCATGGAAACAGAGGCTGTTGGAATGCAGGCATATTGTTATCCTAAGAATATTCTCTGAATCTGAAAATCCAGGGTGGGTTAATAGAACCATTTTGTCAGAATAGAGTACATCCACTTAAAAAATTTAAAGTATGAGATATATGCAGAGTATAAATTATAAGCATTATGTGAAACTGATCATATAGAGTGCATTCTTTCTGTGCCTGTTTCAGTATGGTTCTGAAGAATTTAAGTTTGCTTACTCTAAATCAGTGGTTCTCAACCTTCCTAATGCCGCTACCTTTTAATACAGTTCCTCATGTTGTGGTGACCCCCAACCATGAAATAATAAAATTATTAGGAAACTCAGGAAACTTCTAACTTACCTCGCTGCCAGTTTGCTTCCTCCTGTGCTGTGTGGCCGCGCCTTGCCTTTGCCCGCGCACGCATGCGCAGTGCCATTTTTTAAAAAAAATTGCAAAAAAGCCAAAAACAAGATGGCGACGCATGCGCAGTGCCTGAAATTCGACATGCTCAGAAGTTCCCATGGTGTCTCGGTTCCTAAGACTATCGGAAATATGTGTTTTCCTATGGTCTTAGGTGGCCCCTGTGAAAGGGTCATTCCCAAATGGGTCGCGACCCACAGGTTGAGAACCACTGCTCTAAATAAAAGGAAAGCCAGTATGCTCAAATTATTGATAATTGTAGTGTACATAGGGTGAAAGAGGTTAATGGGGAGATTGTGCAATTCTTTTTGACCAATTAGATCTGGAATTCTTCTGTATTCATAAATTTAAGTCCAAAAGGGAAGTGATAAAATTGGCCCACCTTACCAGATAGGAAATTTTTTTGCTATTTATTAGTTAAGTCTGAGTAGACTCTACCAGAGATGCATCTTCTAGAAGTGTGGTATAGGCATCAGTAGAGCTAATCCTCGTCTTACTATCACAAATGAGCCCAAAATTTCTGTTGATAAGTGAGACATTAAGTGAATTTTGCCTCATAACTTTTCTTGCCACAATTATTATGTGAATCCCTGCAGTTCTTAAAATTAGTAACATGGTTGTTAAGTGAATCTGGCTTCTCCATTGACTTTGCTGGTCAGAATGTTATAAAAGGTGATCATATGACTCCACGCATTGGCATCATTATAAATATGAGTCATTTGCCAAGTATCTGAATTTTGATCATGGGGATGCTTCAATAGTCATAAGTGTGAAAAATGGTCATAAGTCACTTTTTAGTGCCATTGTAATTTAGAATGGTCACTAAACAAACTGATGTAAATCAAGGACTATGTGTATTCTGGCTCGCAAGGTCTAAATTAAAGATTCTAGCTTGCATAAGATAAACATGAATATACTTGGGGTAAAACCAGGCTTCAGAATAATCTTTTTCATACTGGCCCATATGTATTCTGAGGGCCACACAGATGGACTTTGTAATACTTGCAAAATTATTTTTGTAGTACTATTCAGGGGTGAAATCCAGCAGGTTCTGACAGGTTCTGGAGAACCGGTAGTGGAAATTTTGAGTAGTTCAGAGAACTGGTAGTGGAAATTCTGAGTAGTTCAGAGAACCGGCAAATACCACCTCTGGCTGGCCCCAGAGTGAGGTGCGAATTGAGATTTTGCAATATTCTTCCCATGGGAGTGGGGATTTTGCAGAATCCTTCCCCTGGAGTGGGGTGAGAATGGAGATTTTGCAGTATCCTTCCCCTGCCATGCCCACCAAACCATGCCCACCAAGCCACACCATGCCCACCAAGCCATGCCCACAGAACCGGTAGTAAAAAAATGGATTTCACCACTGGTACTATTGCACTGAAAACATGAATTTTCTTGTATTTTAAATTTGATTTTTCAAATTTATTATTAATAATTTGCTTAACCTTCAGGAAAAGCCCCTCTTTTAGAAACCAGGACTGCCAGGAAAGCATTTGATACATTGTAGATAAAAGTTTCATTTTCAGCTATTCTCAATTCTCAATGAACAAAGTAAATGATCAAGCCCAACCTTGGAAAGCACTGAAAATATATCCTACTGATACCCAATCTGATGTTTTTTCCTTTGCACATGTCTTTTACTTTTATTCAGGATACAATACTCTTTTCTATTAATAAAGATATAATATAATAGATACTTCAATAACATAGATATCTGTTGTGAAATCAGTTCTGCAGGGTCATCCCCAAAGTTCTTTAGCTCTTCCTGAGTGATTCTTTTTCTAAAAGTTTTCATAAGATACAAAGTGATTTTCTCAAAAAACTGCATAACATACAAGGTGATTTCATTCTAATCAACAGGAAAAAGCTGGTTGAAGATGTAGTAGTAGTAGTAGTAGTAGTAGTAAGAGCCGAGGTGGCGCAGCGGTTAGAGGCAGGTGCTGCAGACCACTTTAGCTGACACTGATCCGCAGGCCAGCGGTTCAAATCTCACCGGATCAAGGTTGACTCAGCCTTCCATCCTTCCGAGGTAGGTAAAATGAGGACCCAGATTGTTGGGGGCAATATAAATATACATTGCTTACTGGTGTAAACCGCTTAGAGAGTGCTTGCACTGTGAGGCGGTATATAAATGTCACTAAATAAAATAAAATAAATAAATAAATAAATAGTTGGAACCTTTGGCAGAAGCAATCACGTAATCCTGAGTTTCAAGATACAACAGAAATTGAAATTCTAGCATAGTCGTACGTGCATTTTAGGAGAGCCAGTTTCAACAACTATTGTTGGATTCCACAGACAAAAATTCCAGGGCAGAGAATTTAAACTTCTCAAAAAAAGAAAAACCCCACTTTTGTATCATATCAGCTTTTTCCCAATCCTCTGGTATTTCCCCTGTGCTATGGAGCCTTGTAATATTACATTCAGTGTCTCCAATATTACACCTGCCAGCTTCCTCAAAATCCTGGGATGTAAGCTACCTAGCCCAGGTGATTTGTATTCATCCAAGGTGGAGAGGTATTCTTAATTAATCCTTGTCCATTTTGGCTTGTATATGTGTTCTATACCCCCCCAAATACTTCACTTGGAAGTATCATTGGATGCTTCTCTTCATGTTGACAAAGAACCTTTATAAGATACAGTTGTTCAGCAGGTGCAAATCATCTGGGAATAGGATAATTTATCTCACATTATTCAATTTTATCAGGAATGTGGCTATAGTCAACTTTACCAAATTCCTTTCTGAAATCTAAGTATATCCATAACATTCTCTTGGTCTAGTAATCTAGTCATTTTGTAAAAATGGAAAAGAAAACAATATATCTGCTACAACATATTTTTAACAAATTCTTACTGGTTTCTAGTAATTACCATGTTCTGGCCAACAAATTGGATGGATGGATGGAAACTCAAATGCCTGGTGATCTTTTCTAGGATTTTTCTACGTATTAATGAAAATGTGGTTGTTCTTTAGTTTCCTAGGTCCATTCCCCCCCACCTTTTTAAAGATAGTTAAAGTGTTAGCTTTTCTCCAGTTTTCTGGCACTTCTCTGGCACTCAAGGAGTTTTTGAAGATTACAGTCAGTGATTCTGAAATTATATCTCAGTTCCTTTAACACCCAGGAATGTAATCTGGCCCTGATGACTTGAAATCATTCAAAGCTACCCTCGCCTATTTCCTTGCTTACTTCAGATGTAAAATAGGAATTAAGCTGTTCAGCCTTCTCCCTGTTGCCCATCTCACCATCTTTCTTTAACTAATTGAACAACAGTTTTTTTTATTCTTCTCCTATTCTACATATATCAAAAGAATCATTTTAGAGTTTTTGGATATTCATTGCAAAGTTCAGATTATTCTGAACCAAAACTTTACTCACTTTATCCTTACAAGTTTGGCCTATTCTCAAATGCTCTTGTCCCTTAAAAATTGTCCCTTTTGTTTTTCAGTGTATTATAAATATTTTTAATGCAATTATACTGGTTTCATGAGTTAGCTCCCATTTTTCTTCCTCTTTGGTACTGTGTGTGTTTGGGCCTTAATTATATCATTTTTCAGAATTTCCCAATGCTGCTCAATTTTTTTCTGTTGCAAGATTTTAATCCATTGAAACTTTTGTAGTTTTCTCCTAGCTTATTAAAGTCAGTTCCCTTGAAATCTAGGATACAAATCTGATTGCCTTAACTTCTTCTGGCCAGTAGTGTGTGGATTCAATCCTCTCTCCCAAGGTCACTTCAAGTTCCATTCCATCAACTATTTCTTTCCCTTAGTCTATTAAATTCAGTATAATTGATCCCTTAATTCAGCGGTCCCTAACCCCCAGACCATGGCCCATTCAGAACCAGGCCGCTCAAGCAGCAGGTGAGCGTGTAGGTGCAGCTCCACTTGTGCAAGCTGCATGCTTGCCTGCCACTCGCACGGAACCATCCCCTCTCTACACACTCCCACTGCTGGTCCACCAAGCCCTAATACATTGCTCCACTTTTGGACAATGAAATTTTCTGCAAGATATGCTAAAAGCCAACTGCCCCCTCCCCAGTCCCTATAAAGTTTGGTTTTCATTTGATGTCAGAATAGTTGAAATCCCCCATTATCTTTAATATATATTTGCAATACAGAGATGAAATAGAGGGCAGATTCTACATTTCTGCTTTTGTATGAGCTACCAGCAATGCAATATGGCTGAGTTTGCATAAAACAGCTCCATTTTTGCATATTACTGGTTTCTGGTCTGTGGTTATCTTTTTCCTGATACTATTCCCGCATTGTTGATGCCACAAGTATTTATAAGAACATCAGGCAGCATACAACCTATGTCGTTCTGACTAATGTACAATACTTATAAAAAAATTATGTGTATTTCTGATTTCAGTTCTTTAATTGGTTCTTTTTTCACTTAAAAACCATACTCTAAATTTGCCTTGCTGCATAACATGTATGGAAGCCATTCTTTCTGAAATTTAGTTAAATGTGTGTTGTGAATATATGCTGTTAATTCTCCAGATTTACATCATCAATCTGATGTCATCAATAACGTACAGTATCTCTTTTCCAATTTTGTGCTAAATTTATTATCCTCATGACTATGAGCATGTATTTTAGTAAATTCTGATTTCTTTAAAAAAATGTTTTTGAACAGGGATCCCCAACCTGTGGGCCATGGTCCACTAGTGGTCCATGGGGTGTGGGTTGCAGCTGGGACATGGGAACAGCCAACAAGCGGACACATGCGCACGCACATCCTCACTTGTGCGAGCAGTGGGTGAGTGCACGCGCTCTCCATTTAAGTGAGTGGCAGGCGCGTATGCATGCCACTCGCGCAAGTTGAGCTCCACGCGCATGCACTTGCTGCTCATGTGGAACCATCCCCTCCCCCCACCTGCCAGTCTGCAAAGCCAGAAACATTGGGGAACTCTGTTTTAGAATTATGCCTGGTAAGAAGAAGAATGGTTTCATTTCGAATTTGATTTCTAAAATTTTCTGAATAGTGTTGTATATTTCTTTTTGGTATATTTGATTCTTTTACATCCACTACAAGTGGTGAAATCATTCTCTTTCCTGACATTTATAACTATTGAAATATGATTTGTCTATTGTGGCAATTATTGGTGAAGTCATACTATCTATAAAATATTTTTACACCAGTTTTCTCTTAAGTTGTAACTTGGACTACATTCTGTAGTTTTATTCTATAATTTTTCCAATTGAAATTTTGTGACTATTTCTTTACATGTTACCATCTATTCTATCATTGATTTTTTTTAATTTGTTATATTTCCTTGTCATATTTGAGTTTGTAAAATATTTTTGTCATTTTTCATTGAAGCTGTCCTTCATTTTTGAGGTAAGGTTTTATTCTTCCAGCATTTGTAAATGTATCAACTATGATATGTTCTGGACTTCACCAATTAATTCTTCCTGTGTCTTTAGTCTATTCGTGGAATCTGAGTGGGTTATCTGCATATAGGTAGTCCTCATTTAATGACCACTAATTCAGTGAACATTCAAAGTTATGATGGTACCCTAGCACCCGCTCAGGGATGTGATTGCAATCTGGGCACTTGACAACTGGCTTACACTTATGAGGTTGCACATCCTGTGGTCATATGATTGCCATTTGCGACTTCCCCTGTTGGCTTTTCAACAAGTAAATATGTGGGAAAGCTGAGGGTACAGGTGGGAAGTAATTTAAGAAAGTCTCCCCCACCTGTGCACTTTCACCCAGCCCTTCTGTGCTCATGCTTCATTGGCCACCCCTGCACAGTCCCTTTATTTATTAAACCTGTTTGCCAGCCATCTCCCTGCAAGGTGACTCTGGGCAGCTTACAACATTAAAAGCAATAAGACTATATGCAATACACACACACACACACACACACACACACACACACACACACACACACACACAGTATATATATATATATATATATATATATATATATATATATATATGTGTGTGTGTGTGTGTGTGTGTGTGTGTGTGTGTGTGTGTGTGTGTGTGTGTGTGTGTGTGTATGTGTATATGTTTCACCCTTTCCTGGTGAAGAGCTGATAGGGAAGAGAACCTTGTGGCCTAGAGGTTAAAACTGCTGCCTTACAAGCAGACTGCCCAGGTTCAAATCCCACTAAGGGTATGGCTATCTGACGAGAGCAAAATAGCTCAAAATAGATTTATAATAGTCTCCCTTTATTTTCATTTATCAGCAAAAAATGTTACACACACACACACACACACACACACACACACACACACACACACACACACACACACACACACACACATATATATATATATATATATATATATATATATATATATATATATATATATATATATATATATATATATATATATGATGGAGGGAGGGAGGGAGGGGGAGAGAGAGAGAGAGAGAGAGAGAGAGAGAGAGAATTTCAATTAAAAATACAGGTTATGATTAAAAGATGGGACAGGAGGGCGCAGAATATATGGAGTGAGGGTGGGTGGGATTTATAACCACATTGCTTAGTAATGGAAATCCCAGTCCCAATTTCCATTGTAGTTCAAAGAGTATCTTAAATGTATTTAATTTCAATTACTTACTATAGTAATAATGACATAAAAAGTCATTTTTGAAAAAAAAAATCTAAAATTTCAATTGGTACCCTTTGAAAGTAGTTTTTTAATACATTTGCCTTAATAATTACAATTTGTCCTAATCAAGAAAATGTTATATTTTTATTAATTGTCTTGATATATTTCTTAACTATTGTCTGTAAAATGCAAACCCCGATATTTTACGGAATCTTTTTTAAAGCTTTTATTGAAATTTATTATACTATATGCAATGCAATGAAAATCAAGATTAAAATGAGGGGGAGGGGATGCACGGTAAAGAGGAAAGAAAAAAAATCATTGATTTCTGCCTATTTCCAAAACAACAAGGTAATATGGGCCACTATTATACTGTATTAAGTACATCTTCAGCCTCAACATTTTGCAATACATTTAGTTATTTCAATCCATTTCTATAACACCACAATGATTAACTCTTCAAACTAAAATTTAAATTCCATTTTTTTCTATTTTGAGCATAAAAACCAGAAATGATTTCCTAATAGAAGAGGACAAAGTACACTGTCCAGTTGTTTGCAATGATCTTGCCATCTCAGCCAAATCCATTTTTCCCATTGTGAGAAATGGGAATTTTATTATACTTACTTATTAGATTTTCTGCAGTATCATCTATAACCGTGATGGCGAACCTATGTCACGCGTGCCATAGGTGGCACGTGGAGCCATATCTGCTGGCACGCGAGCCATTGCCCTAGCTCAGCTCCAGCGCCGGCCAGCTGATTTTCGGCTTGCGTGGAGGCTCTGGGAGGGTGTTTTTGACCTCCGGAGGGGTGGGGGGAGGCTGTTTTTGCCCTCCCCAGGCGCCAAGAAAGCCTCTGGAATCTGGGGAGAGCAAAAAACAGGCCTACTGGGCCCACTGGAAGTTGGGAACGGGGAAGGGGGGATCGTGCACACATGCGTGGGGGCAGGGCAACGTAGGAGGGGTTTGCGCGTGCATGCAGAGGGGGGTGGGGGGCATTAAATTATGGGTGTGGGCACGCACGCACACGCGATAGCGCAAGCGCACGCGCTTTTGGCACCCGAGGGAAAAAGGTTCGCCATCACTGATCTATAATGATGAAATTCATAATATTCTTTCAAGTTCTTTCACCAACTTTAAAGAAACTCTAAACGTTTCTTAAAAATCGTCTTCTTTGCAGTTACAATTAATTCTAATACATCATTTAAAAAAGGTTTTTTTCTCTCACATTATATAATTCATTATTAATTTCCCATTGCTCAAATGTTATGGAAAACAAAAAATCAATCTTCTTTCTTTCCCTCTTCCTCTTAAACGTAAATATTTCTCTAATCAATTTTGATAATATTTTATACACTTTAAGAATAACTTATTTATCCATTTTCAAACCCACTTTTTAAAGTACAAAGCAATGAGTTAAATCTTTCTTTTAATTATATATATATTGAACCAATAAGATACCTGATACCAATTAGCCTTTTGAATTTTAGTCACTCTCTCCAGCATGTGCTCATGAAATCTTTCTTCTTCAGAATGTTTATTGCATGAATATAAACTATTTTACTCAATAGTTTCTCAGATAATGGCTTTCAAAACAGATATATCAGCATTTTCAATTTCAATTTCAATTTTGAAGTAGAAAACCAAAAGATGTTCTCTTGTGGCTCGTAGTCTTAGTTGCAATTCTTCTTTCAGCTGCACTGGGAGAGTTGTAATTAAACCATCTTCATAGTAGACACTGTTACTCTCAGATCTATATTGATCTATATTGAAAAAACAATTGAGTCCCTTATGTTATCAATTACCATATTTTTCGGAGTATAAGACGCACCAAAGTATAAGACGCACCTTAGTTTTGGGGGAGGAAAACAAGGAAAAAAGGCCTCTGCCTCCCAGCAATTTGACAAACAGCAAACAGCAAACCGCAAACAGCACAGATGATATACACTGCTTGCTGTGTATTTCTGTGCATGTGTGCCTGACCCATAGAAATAGCGAAGAATTGGAGAAATGTACATTATGCCAGAAAGTTTTCCTAAATATAGTCACACTAACTCTTCCCAATTATCTAAATAGATCTACTCCAAGGTAACTAAACTCTAATACTAAACAGGACACTGTTACATTTCATACTATACTTGTACAGAGCTGTTAAAATTAATTAAAATTTCTGGAAGTATTCTCTATTATTTAAAAGAAGATACAATAGCACTGGACCTCTTCAGAGCAAGCATTTATTTTAAAAAGCTTCTTTATTTTGTTAAGTTGTCTAGAGGTCTCCAACCTTGGCAACTTTAAGACTTGTGGACTTCAACTCCCAGAATTCCACAGCCAGCAAAGCTAACAAAGCTGGCTGTGGAATTCTGGGAGTTGAAGTCCACAAGTCTTTAAATTGCCAAGGTTGGAGACCCCTATCTCTAGAACAATAATAAAGCAGTCTTTAAAAAATAAGTCAAATAATTTGAACATTCTACAGACATTTATAGTTATTCACTTACTCTCTTCCATCCATTTCAGCAGAAAATAAAAATCTGCCTGTCTCTCCCAGCTATTTGCCTCTTTGCAAGCTAGTTTCACTTTCATTTTTGCACGTGGCAAATCAGCTGTAGGTCGGGAAGCTGCTAATGACTTGCTTGGCTTTACAGGCTCTTCCCTCTTCTCTGCAAACAGGTAAATTGCTGAAAGACAGAGGCCAAAGGGTGGGGGTGGCTGGGTGGGTGGGGCTACATTCGGTGTATAAGACGCACCCACGTTTTCACCCTCTTTTGGGGGGTAAAAAGGTGCGTCTTATACTCTGAAAAATATGGTACTTGTGTAGTAATCTCAGTGATTTGATAACTTTCTACACTAGATAGCATTTCTGGATTATCAAACTTTTTTCCAATTACTGGAGTATTTTGTTCCTCTTTTGTAATATATTTAGAGCATAGTCTGTCTATAAAATGAATTATTTTGTCAGAGCATTCCTCCAAGATGTTTTAAGTTCTTTTCGCATTGTTTGTCTTCGGTTTGATCCTTGAGGACTTGATAGGGAGACAAAATGCCAAATCCAGTCTGAAGATCGACTGACTATGCAGCAAACCATAAGAGTAATAATAATCTTATGGATAATCTAAAATATATATAACAAGAACACAGCTTGTTTAAAGGAAGTGAATTTAAAAGATGAAATGAAATAACTTGTATGAACAGCAGAAATGGTGAAAAAAAGAGCAAGGAAGATCCAGAATTGGTCAGCACCAGGTGAAGATGAATTGCATAGATTTTGGTTGAAACACCTGATTAGTCTACACCAAATATTTGCCAAGCAGTTTAACAACATACTGCAAGAAGTTGAAATTGAGGAGTGGCTAACATCTGGCAAAAGCTACCTGATAATGAAAGATTCAGCAAAACTGATAGCACCAGGCATCTACTGGCCAATTACCTGATTACGAACAGTTTTCTGGTGAAAAATGGGCTATAGGACACATGCTTGTTGGCTGAGCAATTAGGGCCAGCAGCTGTAGAATTACTGGAAATAGCAATAGCACTTAGACTTACTATATTTTTCGCACTATAAGACGCATTTCCCCCCCAAAAAATGTGAATGGAAATGTCTGTACGTCTTATAGAGCAAATATTGCAGGGGGGGGGGAAGGGGATTGGTGTGTCATTAAAACAAGCAAAGAAAAAAACTAATAGCAGATAATACTTAATAGCCAATTTCCTCGTGTAAAGGGTCTCTTGCTAATAACCTGTCAAGATTGATACTGTATACATAATTCACCCTGCTTTATTTTGAGAGCTATGTCAAACACCTTCTGCAGTTCTGTAGCTCTAATTCTTAATAGTTCTGTGGTATAAAAAGCACGTTGGTATAGACAATTCTGAATTCTGGCTTTCCAAAAAGAGATAATCTGACCAAGAAGAATGTGATAGTCAGAAAATTTATGGAAAAATGATTTATGAGCAGAAATAGAGCCATGAAATTCTTAGATTTGAGGGGCATATGAAATGGTTTATTAGTTGTGTGCAAATAGACACTGACCATATTTCATAAATATTTTAATTTAGATCCTAAACAGAGCAGAGGATTGGATGATGACTTAAAAGTCTTTTCCAATTATCATTCTATGGTTCTTTTCATGTAGATTCTGAAGGAAATGACAACACTTTTTATTTTAACATCTGAATATGACACTTTTCAGGGTGATTGCTGACTCCAGTAAGAAACAAAATGTGGGATATAAATTTGATGAATATATAAAATACATACAAATTAACATTTAGTATTAAATTAAAATGCATTGTATTAAATAATTAATATTTTGATTCTGATTCTTAAAGGTTATCCTTTTCCTACTGCTCCTCCAGTAGATCCATTTGCAAAAATTCGAGCGGATGATTGTGGAAAAACAAAAGGATGCTTTAGGTCAGTATGATACAATGAAAATTTGTTAATTGTTTCTTTTTTAAGTAAAACCAATATGACCTATGGACAAGGTCACTATAAATTGTTTCAATAAATGTATCCTATTTATTGTAACTCTTGAGTCCATGTTTCCCAGTTGTAAAGTTCATTTGTTTAGACAGCTGAAATATAGAGTTCTGCATAGATTAAAAAAAACTTTCTAAGAACAGAACACCTTTGCACTGTGTTTTGATACCATAAAACTTGGAAATATTGAATGTCCTAAATTCACAAAGATTGAGTAATTTTTTAAAAAATCTACATAACAATAAACAATTTTTGGTAACTTGTCTATCTACAAAACTATAGCACTTAGCTCAGCAAAGAAACAACAGCAGTAGGTTCATTTCAGTAGAGCCTATAACCTACAAAATATCGCCAATTGTGGTTTGTTAAAGCTTCTTCCCTGTTTCCACTTGGAAAACTGACTGTAAAGTTCAACCAACAAATAAAATAACATTGTGTTTGAATTGACAATCTGAAAACTCACCATCATAGGAACAGTAGCTGTAAAGCCCATGCAGAGTTTATATTTTGACTTGTATAACTTGGCTTAAAAAGAATGCTGCATCCATTTTTGGTCACCATGATAGAAAAGAGATGCTGAGACTCTAAAAAGAGTGCAGAGAAAGACAACAAAGATGATTAGGGGATTGAGGCTAAAGCAAATGATGAATGGTTGTAAGAACTGGATATATCTAATCTAATGAAGAGAAGGATTAAGAGTGACATGATAGTAATCTTCCAATATTTGAGGGACTGGCACAGAGAAGAAGCGGTTATTCTCCAAAGCACCTGAGGCAGTAATGGGTTTCACTTACCTTTGCTACCAGTTTGGAGATGTGCGTGCGCTTCTGCGCATGCGCAGATCATCCATGATGACGTACAGGCGGGTGGGCGGAGCCTCCTGCCATCGCTGCTATGGTTCGCCCAAACTGGGGCGAACCAGTAGCAACCCACCACTGACCTGATGGCAAGACAAGAAGTAACTGATGGAAAATTATCAAAGAGAGATCCAACCTAAAATTAAGGCAAGAACAATTAATCAACTTGCCTCCAGAAACTGTGGGTGCTCCATTACTGGAGATTTTAAAAAAAATCAAACAGCCATTTGTCCAGAATGGTATGGGGTCTTCTGCTTGGGCAGGGACTTGGACTAGAAGACCTTCACTTTTTTTCTTTTCAATTCTGTTATTCTGTATTCATCCAAAGTCATGGAGAATTCAGAGTTCCTGATAATACATAATTTTAAAACAATGTCAGTGACAGTAGAGATGGAACTGTTTTATGGATAAATGTATGGCTTAGAATTTAAAAAGGCACTTATGGAACACAGAAAAACAACATGGAATAAAACTCTTGCTTTTGGCTCCATCTTGGAACAATGCTTCATTGGAATGTTTTGTCCTGAAATTGTAATACTGAAAATGGTCATGTTAAGCTCAAAATATGTTTTGTACATCGTTACTAAAATGGTCTAGAATTAGTAATTACTTCTTCTCACTTGAGACTGACTTGAAAGCTTGCTCTGTAAATCGTATTGTTTCCTGTCATCTTACCGAAATGGCTTTTTTCAATCATATCATTATAAAATTAAATTCCATTGCAAACTATAGTTGTCTTGATCTCTGTTGTTCACTTTTAAACCAATAACCATCTATATTGTTTTGGCATGTGTTTAAACTTAATTTTCTTTTCACTGTTTTCTCTTTATTCTTGTTTATTTATTGTCTGAATATTAAATGTTACCATGTTTTATCTTGAGTGGGACATTCTCTGTCAAAAATCAGGCAATATCTAATGGTTATTATAAAGGACACTATTAAGGATCTGCAAGATCAACAGCTTAATGTTGTTATTTACAAGAATTTTCATAACACAGTAAATTTCATACAAATTTTAAGCAAAAATTTGGGACATGGAGCAGCAGCTGTAACTAATGATAGTTAGGACTATCATACCTGAGCTGCAAATTTCACAAGAACAACTAGGTGACAACAGAGATATTTATGTTATTTCTTTCTATCTAGTCATTATCTGGATTATTCCAACCCCAGAGATGATAAATTTTATGAAAGAAGATATTGCTTATGTAATTACTGATCTCTGTATAGTATAACCAAACCAATTAATTAGGCATACTCTAATGAGGAAAAAGAACTGCTTTAAATTTGTGACTTTAAAGTACATTTGTATGCTATAGGTACACCTCCAGTCTTTTTACACAAATATAATAATATACTGCCAGCATGGCAGCTATCCCCCATCTTGTGTAGATGAAATCCACTGAATCTCTTTTTATTATTATCTCCTTTATTAAAACTATGCTCCTAATATATGCAGGAACTTTAAACAGTCCTTGATCATTTAAGAGATTACATCAGGTAATACACGAGGTCATATAAACATGAGATATGTATAATATAAATCACATGTTATGCCAATTGGAGTTCACAAAAGGAAACTAATGTAATGACTGAGGAAACTATGGAGAAAAGTTTACATAAAACAGTTTATCCTAATGGTATGCTTCAATACATGAATACATAGCTAATATTTCTGCCTGGAACAATTACTTCACCTTGGAACTTCAGGCACCAACATCTGCTAAACTTCAACATCTGTGGGACAGTGGGATATGCCTCATGCAGGTAAGGAAGGGAATGGGTGAAAATATGTGGTAATGTGTAAGTGCTATGTTTACAATTTTCATTTTCTTATTGTTATGATCATTTTTGTCTAATACTCTTTTTATTTCCTAATAATGTTCTCCATGCATTGGGAAGGAACTCACTTCTACAAGCAGGAAAACCCTAGTTGGAAAAACAAGTGGGTCTATACAATCTACTGCAATCCAATATTCCTGAACATATTTCTTGGAGCACAGGCTGAATGTACACAGTGGAATCTGTAGCTGTGGCACACAGTATTTTACTACAGTCTTCAAGGAAGAAAGAGTATGTATATTCACAATTACTATACTATCCTCCTTATTCTAAAAAAATAACCCATTTGGCACTCAAAATCTTTCACTTTCCAACAAGCATTTGTTCAATTAAATTCTTGCTATTGCCTCCAGCTTGATACCTTATCAATATCTCCTTTTCTTTTCCACAGGTTCCATTTTGCACAAGATTGATTCCATACCACATTCCATCAAGAATAGAAAAATGACCAGAAACTGTGACCAGGATGCTTCCAGCTATTTTTTTATTAATTATTTTGTTAAACTATTTGCTCCAAGGAAACTTGGGTACTTTGAAAACCTCATCACAGATATTTATCCTGTAGTTAAAGTATTTATACCATAGAACTTGTGCTACAGAAGAAACATTGTGCTCTTTGTCAACCCAGTCATTCAGAAGATTTAGTGAAATGACTGATCGATGATTCAATGTGTGCCTTTCCCTTTCAGAATATTTGACGTTTTGGATGCTGATCTCCAGAGACTGACACTACTTTATTTATTGTGCTCAATAGCGATTTGAATACTTCCAAATAGGAGCTTGATTCAGCTGGCCATAGGAAGGGAGTTGTTTAGAAGGCAGAAATGTTTTGGGTTCAGGGACCTTTTGTGGGGGATCAGTGTTGGCTTCTGGAGATTGGTGGAGAGGTTCCTGAAGTTTTTTTTGGCATGATTTCAAAAGTGGCTTTCCCTTGACTACTTCTTAGGATTAGATAAAGTTTGTCTCAAGATCACTCAGATGGCTTCATGCCTAATGTGGATTAGAATTCATCTTCTCCTAGTTTCTAGCCATTGTGTTCATTAACACACCAAGTTGGGTCTTTCAGAGGATCATGGATTCACTCAAAGTGTATAATTATAGTGGCTGCTATTGGTGTATATGACATAGTTTGATCAGAATGGGTAGAAGGATCCTTGCTGAGATTCTGTAGGTATGATGGATTAACCAAAAAAAGTTTTGTATTGGCTTGTCATATTTTCTACGTGAAAAGACTAGAATAAATGGGTGGGTGTTCCTTCTGATAGACTCAAATATGAATAGATTTGTATTATTCCTATTTTACATAAAATAATCTTGCTGGGTTAAGCTAAATCCCATAGCCAGGTTTAATGATTAAAACACCATGTTAGGAAGTGGGAGATTATGAGTTCTAGTTTTGCCATAGACATGAAAGCCATTCATTCTCTCTCAGCCCAATTACCTCACAGGTTTGTTGTGAGGAAAATAGGATGAAGAAGATATGTCTGCCACCTTATTTGTGAGGTAGAATACAAACATATAAATAAATAAATAAATAAATAAATAAATAAATAAATAAATAAATAAATAAATAAATAAATAAATAAATAAATAAATAAATAAATAAATAAATTTAGCATTTTATTTCCTACAGTGAACAACTAGATGCACCTGCAATGCTTTCAAACAGGAGACAGAGACACCACTTGACACTACTGTTCTTCTTCAGTTAGTTTTTGGGGCCAATGTTATTAACAAATATTTATGTTTATTACATTATTGGCCTCCCGTTTTACCACAGGTTAACTCTGAGTGGCTTACAATATTAAAAGAATAAAAGTATACAAAACCTATACACAATACAAACAAAATATAATAAATATAAAATTCAACCTTACCTAAAAAATGGAGAGGGGGGGAGTAGGATGAACAGGAGGGGAGGTGGGATCTGTTATTAATCTGTCAACCATTTCCAATGTGAAGACCTCCACCCTCCATTGGAACCTCAAGCCAACTGGCAGAGCCAGGTCTTAAACTCTTGCGAAAAGTCAGGAAGATCAAGTCTAAGAAGTGGCCTAGAGGTGGAGCTCTTGCCTCACAATCAGGAGGTTGTGAGTTCGATCCTAGGTAGAGGCAGATGTAGGGTGGTCTCCTGTTTGGGCAGGGGGTTGGACTAGATGACCTGCAAGGTACCTTCCAACTCTGTTAATCTGTTTAAAGGTTAGAGCCAACCTCACTCTGGGGGGCAAAATGTTCAAAGGGCAGGAGCAATGGCAGAGAAGGCTCTTCTCCTGGACCCCACCTACTGGAATGCCCTAGTCTAGCTAATAGGGCCCGCAGCATGCCTCCTCTGCCCGCATGGGTGGAGTGGCCAATCCCATTAGGATAAAACAGTACCTCAAATAATTTGGAACCATGTCATTAAGGGCTTTAAAGAAGATTACCAACATCTTGAATAGCACCCAGAAGCAAACTGGCAGCCAGTGCAGCTCGTGGAACAGTGGTATTACATGGGTCATTCTTGGCACTCCAAAAACTGTCTAAGACACTACACTCTGCATTAGCTGTAGCTTCTGGATGCTCTTCAAGAGTAGCCCCATGTAGGGCATGTTTCAATAATCTAAATGCAAGATGGCTAGGGCTGGCATTAACTGAAAATGTTAGGTTTACAATTTACAGAACTTAGAATTAGGCACATTTGTGTGAAACCTAAAGTGCTTTATTACAGCTGAAAATTATAGACTGCACAATTTTTGTACAGATTACATCCTGATACCAGTACAATGAATGACTCTTTATTATGGATTGTGACAAAATAAGTACAAATACAAACACATGTCAAAAGTAGGCAACCAAATAACCCACATGTTCATTACATATATAACAGTATATCTCATAGCAATAAAAGTGAGAGACACGGATGTCTAAAATAGCATGCTATCTGGTTGCTATTTCAAATGTCACACTTATTTCACATTAACTTAACATTGGTCAAACCTATGAGTCAATGTTTGTATAACTGATGTTGCCATGCCACAAATGTTGCCATGCTGAAAATAATAGCGTTATATCTGCCAAAAATAAGGCAGTAAAAAATTTACCTGTGCTATTGATTAAAAAGAGGGCAATAAAGACAAAGTAGATGTCACAACAGAATGTCACATAAGACACAACATACTTTTCTGACTTCTCTTACTCCACCCCCTTCCAGGTGGACAAAAACTTCCACATACAGACATACCTACCGCTTATTAAGTGACCATTCAACATTGCAACAGGGTTGACCAGTACTTATGACTGGTCTTCAAAGTTCCAGCCATTGCAGTGCTCCCATGGTCACATGATCATGATTCAGATGTTTGGCAACTGGCTCGCACTTGCAATTGTTGCAGCATTCGATGGTCACATGATTCCCTTGGCCTCTTTGCACTTTCACAGACCCATCCTCATTTTCTCTCAGCTTAGTCTTACACTGACCTGCACCCTCCTTCCCTCACCCTTTCTGTTCTTGCACTAACCCACATCCTCCTTCTCTTGATCACCCTGTGTTTGCACAGCACTGCAGAACTTCTCCCCGCAACTCACATACTGTCTGTGCCAGGCCTCCAAGGGCCTTCCCTAGCCTCCTTTCCTGGAACTCCCACTGTTTCCCACTTAAATCATGTCTCTTGAAGTTATGCCAGCAACTGGATCTGTCTGGATTGGTGTCGCTAAGCAATGCAATGACATGACATCATGCTTTATGACTGCATCATTTAGCAACTGCAATCCCAGTCCCAATTGCTGTTGTTATCTAAGCAGAACAGGGTAAGAAATGTGAATGCTCTGTATTACTTCATAGTTGCAAGTTTTCTCAGGTAATTGATGGGCTTGAAAAGATTGTGAAACCTTTCCAAACAGTTAATGTTGAGAATGAGCTCAAACAATACAATTGTTATTCATTCATATTGCTCACAGTAAAAAAATTTTTGGGGAAACCATAATACTTAATTTTCTCTTTTAAAAGCCTGTGAAAAACAAATGTTAATTGTTAACTTTTCTGTTAAAGCAGAAAATAGGTGGTCAATGCTGTTGCAGAAACCCTCACCCACAAATCCAACAATCAAAAATTAAAAAAAACAAAGGTTAGCTCTTACCTCAGTATTAATTATATTTATTTATTTATTTATTTATTTATTTGGTAGCTTTTCTATGCCGCCTTACTCCCTCAGGACTCAGGGCGGCGTACAACATTTTATACAAAAACTCCAAACAAATTATTAAAAGCACTTAAAAACAGTTAAAAATATAAATATACACACATCATACATACATGGGGGAGACATCAGATATAAATCATCTCAACTCACCCCCGCCTGCAGGAAGAGCCATGTCTTAATGGCTTTTCGGAAGGCCAGCAAGGTGGGGATGGTTCGGATCTCTGGGGGAAGTTGGTTCCAGAGAGCAGGGGCCCCTACAGAGAAGGCCCTCCCCCTAGGCCCCGCCAGTTGGCACTGTTTGGCTGATGGGACCTGGAGGAGACCCACTCTGTGGGACCTAACCGGTCGAAGGGAGGAATGCGGCAGAATGCGGTCCCGGAGATAGCCTGGTCCTAAGCCATGTAGGGCTTTAAAGATGATGATCAGCACCTTGAATTGTACCCGGAGACCAATGGGCAGCCAATGCAGCTGGCGGAGTATAGGTGTTACGTGGGTGTACCTTGAAACACCCACCACAGCACGCGCAGCTGCATTTTGCACCAGTTGAAGTCTCCGAATACTCTTCAGGGGCAGCCCCATGTAGAGCGCATTGCAGTAGTCCAATCTAGAGGTGACAAGGGCGTGAGTGACCGTGAGTAGAGCCTCCTTCTCCAAGTATGGTCGCAATTGGTGCACGAGACGAACCTGTGCAAAAGCCCCCCTAGCCACAGCTGTAAGGTGTTGATCTAATTTTAGCTGTGGATCTAGGAGAACTCCCAAATTGCGAACCCATTCTGAGGGAGTTAATTTTTCTCCCTCAAGAACCAAGGAGGGACAGTTGTCATAGTTCTTAGGAGGCAATATCCAGAGCCACTCAGTCTTGTCGGGGTTGAGTCTAAGTCTGTTCCTCCCCATCCAGATCCTAACGTCGTCCAGGCACTGGCACATCACATCAACCACCTCCCTGAATTTAGATGGGGTGGTCTAAATCAATGTACAGCTGGGTGTCGTCAGCATACTGTTGGAAACTCACCCCATGTCTACGGATGATCTCCCCCAGCGGTTTCATGTAAATGTTGAACAGGATGGGTGAGAGGACCGAACCCTGAGGCACCCCATAGTCAGGGGCCTAGGAGACGATCTCTGCCCACCTGCTAACACCGACTGCATCCTGTCAGCGAGATAAGAGGAGAACCACCGCAAAACGGTGCCTCCCACTCCCAACTCGCCGAGACGATGCAGAAGGATACCATGGTCGATGGTATCGAAAGCCGCTGAGAGGGCAAGTAGCACCAGGATGGAGGAGTTACCCCCATCCCGGGCTCGCCAGAGATCATCCATCAGGGCGACCAAGGCGGTTTCTGTGCTGTAACCGCGCTTGAAACCCGACTGATAGGAATCTAGATGATCAGTTTCCTCCAATAACCGAAGGAGCTGAGAGGCCACCACCTTCTCCACAACTTTACCTATAAAAGGCAAGTTGGAGACCGGACGAAAGTTCTTCAAATCTCTTTTCTTGTATTGTGCTGCATTATGCTTATTGTATTGTATTGTGCTGCATTATGCTTACATTACATTACACGTTAGGAGTATGTACAAAACAGAAAATGTGCTTTGAAGCTGAAACAAACCATTGATTCAGGATGTTCTCATGAAACATTTTAAATGTAGATCAGCAAAAAATTCAAATGAAACAAAATTTGAAGATGCTATAGGGCAGTGATAGCAAGCATATACAATGGGTATCAAAGGCGACATGTTATGACATTCTGTGTGACATACTAGCATTTATGCCAGCATTCATCAACAACCCAATTATTCTTGAAAATGCACCCTATTCTTGTGTGATTTTTGAAGACTGCAGAGGCCATATGAGAATAGGGTGGGCAGCCTCCAGACCCTCTGAAGCTGTCCATGAGATCATGTTCTTGCCTAGCCTTCAGAATCTCTGAAAATCGTGTGAGCATAGGTATGCCTTCACACAATTTTTGGAGGCTCCAGAAGCTGCATGAGAATGAGGTGCGCTCTTGTGTGACCTCCAGAGCCTCCAAAAATTGCACAACAGCAGGGAGGCTGCAGAGGCTAGAAAAGAGCATTCCTCAAAGCCACTTCAAGAACAAAGGCCTTGTACAATCTGGAGCTTTATATAAGGGCATGTTAATAGAAAAAGAATACAGCATGAAGGTAAGTGGTGCTTATGTTTGGATACATAAAAGTCTTTTAGTATATAAAAACTAAAATTCAAATTTCCAAACAAGATATGCGGACTAAAATGTACAAGTATTTTCCTTGACTAAAAAAATATATTTTGAGGTCAGATTGAATGTGCAAAATGAAATGGAACCCTTGCATATAAAGTACCAGCACATTTTTAACTCAATAACTGATCAGTTTGGTAGAAGATTTGATCAATTCAGACGTTTACAACAGACTATTAAAATAATCCAAGAATCCAGATGTAGTCATATAGAACTGACAAACTGAGGATCAAAAAGGACACATGTAAACAATGGAAAGAGAAGCACATAACTAAGGCAGAATACCAGCAACTAGCCCAAAATCTACAAAGATGAAGTCAGAGGAAAGCTAAGGTTCAGAACGGGTGAAATGCTCCTGGTTCGCTTTTACCTGTCTGTTGTCAGTGAGCTGATCGCACAAGTAGTGCGGTGCTCCGCCCACCCGCCGGGACACCACCATTTGAGTTCTTTTACCCTCTGTGCATGCACAAAGCGTTCTGTGCATGCGCAGAGGGTAAAAGAACTCAAATGGCGGTGTCCCGGCGGGTGGGCGGAGCACCGTGCTACCTGTGCAATCAGCTCACTGACAACAGACAGGTAAAAGCGAACCGGGAGCATTACACCCCTGTTCAGAATGAGCTAAGACTTACAACAAATGCCAAAAATAACAAAAAAGAGGTTTCTTTCAATATGTGAGGAACAAGAAGAAAGTCAAGGAAACGATTGGTCAACTAATGGGAGAAGATAGCAAGGAGATGACAGGCAGCAGGAAGAAAGTGAACTTCTTTGTACCTGTTTTCATGCAAAAGGGAAAAAAATTGTCCAATCTATAAAAAAAGCAATTCTGTGGGGAAACAGAACAGGAATGCAAGTCAAAATAGGCAAGAAATTGGTAAGAGAATACCTACCCACTCTAGACAGTTCAAATCTCCAGGACCAGATGGTTTACACCCCATGATTCAGAAAGACCAGGCAGATATGACCTCAAAACCACTTAACAAAATCTTTTAGTGCTCCTGGAGCCCAGGGGAACTACCAGAGGACTGGAAAAGAGATGACATGGTTTCAATCTTCAAAAAGGTGGATCCAAGAAACTACAGACCAAACAACCTGACATCAATACCTAGGAAAATCCTGGAAGCAATAATCAAGCAGCAGATTCATGAGTACCTAAAAATGAACAAGGCAATTACTAGAAGACAGCATGAGTTTGCTAAAAACAAACCTTATTGCATTCTTTGACAGACTGTCTAAATTAGTGAATCAGGGAAATGTTGTGGATATAATATATCTGGATTTTAGTAAGATATTTGACAAGTAGATCACAGCCTACTTCTTGGTAAGGTAGAATAATGTGGGATAGACAGTACCACCATCCGATAGATTTATAGTTGCCTAACCAAGTTCACCCAGCATATAGACCTCAATGGAGCTGCATCTACATGGAGGAAAACATACATTGGGATACCTCAGGGTTCTGTCGTGGGCCCACTGCTCTTCAACTTCTTCATAAATGAAATGGGATAAATTTCATCAAATTTTTACATGACATAAAGTTAGGGGGGGGGAATTGCAAACACTGGAAGATAGATTCAAGATTCAGAAGGATCTTGACAAATTTGACCTTATCCAATAAGATGCAGTTCAGTGATAAGAAAAGATTTTACACATAGTGTAAGGTCCTGCATTTAGGTGGGAAAAAACAAATGCATAGGTATAGAATAGGCAGTTCCTGGCTTAACGATAGTAACAGTGGGATCTAGGTGTCTTGGCCCACCATTTAAGTATGAGCCAGCAGTATGCTGAATCTGCCAAAAAAAACACAAAAAACCAACACATTCCTAAGACTGCGTCAAGAGAGGGCTAGCGTTAAGATCATGAGAAGTGATAGTACCACTTTATATTTGAGCATTAGGTCTGATCCAACAAATTGCAATTCAGTGGTGAGAAAAGGTTTTACAATTGGACTAGAAGACTTCCAAGGTCCCATCCAGCTCTATGATTCTGTGATTGTTCAATTGTCAAATATGTATACAAAGTACTGACAAATGCCGAGTTCAATCAGCTCAGCTCATAGTCTAGTAGAAAGAAAAAAGGCTGCCTGTAACAGTGCAATTCTTGAGAATGGGAGACTTTTTCAAAACATTCAAAGCAAAGAAATACACTTTGATATCTACTGTTGTCCAAATTTCCAGAAATAAGAGAAGATGAAAATGAAATATATTCCAACCTGCAGTATTCCATGAAAGTATTTGGTACAGTGCTTTGAGTTGCCAATTGTAATGTCAAGCTGAGGGATCGAAAATTGATACCTAGTGAAACAACAAAGTTGTTTCAAACAAATTAACACATGCTTAAGGGCCCGTTGCCTATTAGATACATCAGGAATAATCAAATTCATCAACATGGAAAATAGTTGTCTTATATGTTCTAGCACCAGGCTTTAAATTAATGGTTTATTAGATAATCTATTGGGGGGGATATATCTATATCTATATATATTTGGTGTATAAGGAGAAAAATATTCTGACATCTCATGAAACCATAATTAGGATTCATAGCAAGGAACAAAGAAACAGCTATGGAAAATCAGGGTTGGGTCATTATGATTAAGTAATCTTCTTATTGTTATTTGGTGTGCAACCCTTAAGGTTTTCAAGGATTGCACATCAAGTAACAACAATAAGGATTCAGCCTTCAGAGTGTTTTTGTGTGACAACTTCAAAATGATATTTTAGCTAGTCAATATTTTTACTTAGTGCTGCTAGTTAAAAAGGCACTGTTCATAATGTAAATGAAGTGAGTCTCTGGGGTCTTCCAAATGATATTTGAGAAGTAATCACTACCTTTATTGGAACAACTGACAAGAATGCAGAAACAGAAGGCAATTTGTTGTATCCATTGTTCTAATAGAGTACTATAGGATTTTAGTTTTCTAGCTCTGATTCCAACACAAATTGTGATTCCAATACCTCATTGTTTTTTAGTATTCAAATAGAATTTAATATGTCCAGTATGCTTTATGTTTTCTTATCAGAGTTTGCAGAAATCATATAGACTGAGCACATTTTGTCACATTTTTATTTTTTCCCCACACTCAGGGATGGGAATTCATTCATAAGCTAATGAATCAAGAACTGATACTGTATGTAAATTAGTAAAAAAAACACCTAAAAACTATAACAAATAATTGAATAAACCCTTAAATAAATGGGGAGAAAGTTAGCAGTACACTAACCTTGAAATAACTGCCAATTTAATGTTGTTTAGCTGCAAATACAGATATAGTTCAAGAGGAAAGTTCTTTGAATGGTTTCCATCTCCTTTATCACATGTAGGTATGGTAAACCTGGATGCACTGCAGATACATGCGACTATTTTCTCAGTTACCGCAGAATAGGAGCTGACATAGAATTTGAACTGAGTGCTGAAGCTGATGGCTGGGTAGCTGTAGGATTTTCCTCAGATAAGAAAATGGTAAGAATGTGTTCTTTGCTGAAATAATTACTGCTTTTTCTTGGAGAAAAAAAATATTCAAATTATTATTTTAATAAAAATAATGACAAAATGTAGCAATTTGATACATGTAGCATTTTGCACGATTCTAATTATGTCTAATGACATAAATGTAATAACCAATTAAGGGTGATAAACAATTTTAAGTAAATATTTTTCCTTTTACCTCCGTTCCAAAAAACAACCCGTCCATTCTCTCCAATGGTCCTACTAGCAGCATATAGATCAATTCTATCATGCCCCAAGTCTCCGATAGTCTCTAGGCTTTGTTGGTATCACCATCCAATTCCAAGTCAGCTCTCCAATCCTATCCCCCACCAGCCTTTTTATTCATTGTCTTACAGCTGTTATTGCCACTGTCATCCTTGCCATTTTAAACCCCTATTTTCCTGACCAGAATAGGACCAAGTTTTGCTGCTTCACTATATATTTGCCAGCATTTTGGCTTGGCTCAGCATCTCTTGCCTCCAAATTTCAACCCTTAGAAAATGTTTTGGTGTTGCTGCCTCTGTTGATACAAATGCAAAAGTAAATGCAAATACCATTGGCTTAGCTCAGCATCTCTGACCTCTGAATTACAGGTGGAAGCCCGGACTCAGCATGCCCTTGCTTTTCCTTTCTCCTTTTCCTCAGCTCTGGGCCTCAACTCCATGATTCCAGCCCCAGCTCCAATCTCTTGCTGGTGGGCAGTCCTTGCTGAGCCCTCCTACTCGTTTCGGTGTCAATCAGCATCAGGCCACTGTTTCAGCCACCAGCCTCACCATTGGGCAGATAAACAAAAAGGATAGAGGCAAGGGATAAAGATAAAGGGGTAGGAATGGAATATGGAGTGCAGTGAATCAATAGGGGTCCTTCTCCCTCCCTCCTTCCCTCTCTTCCTAAATGAAACTAATAAACTTTATCCATAAGGAGAGTATGATCAGTAATGTCTTGGTCAATGTTTAACGACCAGCTCTACTGGCTCCATATCCATTGCCACACTTGCTTCCATACAGCTGATCAGTGCACTAAGTGTTGTTGCTTAGCTCTGCTCTCAGCTGGCTCACAAAATTACAGAAAATTTCAAACTATCTCTTGTTAGCCAGTATAAGCCTGTTCCAGCCCCCTTCTCTTCCATAAAATTTTGTGGCCTGTATCCCACTAGTTGAGGAAATAAATTGTGCCTATCGATAGCAATTTGATTTGATCCTATTTTGGATACTGTATACATTGTTAGATTCATGAAACTCAGAAAGAACAGGGCTTGACATTCCAGAAAAAAGAAGAAAAACGTGGGCTTAATATCATAAGATGGATATCTTAACCCAGGTTTATCTGTCAGATCTTAGAAATAGTTCAAACAAGAAGTACCAGTCATGGTTGCTGACATTGTCTTTATTTGTAAGGTCACAAATCAGTAGTCCTCACTCAATGACCATTCAACAACCATTCAAAATTATTATGACATCAGAAAAATGGTAATTATGATTGGTTCTCAAAGTTACAGCTGTTACACCCCACATTATATGATCAAAATTCAGGCAGCTTATCCCCATTTTCAACCACAACATGCACTTTAATTTCTCGCACCTGACCTGCCTATCTCCTCCCTTCTGGCCTTCTGACCTTCTGGCTGCCCTGCATCCTGTACCACCTATCCCTGCCATCTATGCTTTGTTATCTTCTTGCTCCCGCTGCTGACAAGGCATGTCCAGCTGAGGCAGCTGTTGACCCTTTGTGAAGCCTTTGCAAAGCTTTCACGATGCCCACCCTCAAGCCTTTTGGCTGTCCTGCACTCCATTGCCAACACCATCAACAGTTAACTCTGCTATCCCCCAATGCCCTCAACTGAACTTTGCCATCGTCTTCCTCCCTTGAAAGGACCAACAGCTGCCTTGCCCAGATGCACCCCAGCAGCAGCATGAGGAACAAGACAGTCAGGATCAGCTGGGGGCAGCAGAGGGCGGCAGTGCCACAGTGCAGGGCAGCCGAATGGCAGAGAAAGTAGGTAGGTTGGAGGACTTGAATGAAGGCGAGTGCAGCAGTCCAGGAGAAGCATGATATCCTCTCAGACCATCATAATATCTCAGCAAGTTGACCCTTATCTCATTCCCCAATATTGAGATCACTTATGCCAAGATTACCTATCTTCATATTTCAGTAGACATTTTCAAGTGAGATTCTTAGTTCATTTTTCAATTTAGGGTGGAGATGATGTTATGGCCTGTGTTCATGATGATAATGGAAGAGTCAGAATACATCACTTCTACAATGTTGGTCAGTGGGCAAAAGAGATCCAAAGAAACCCTGCCAGAGATGAAGAAGGTATTTTTGAAAATAACCGTGTCACATGTCGATTTAAGCGCCCAGTGAAGGTTCCCAGGGATGAAACTATCGTAGATCTCCATCTAAGTTGGTACTATTTATTTGCTTGGGGCCCAGCAATTCAGGGTAAGTTCATTTTTTGTTTGTTTGGTTATCCTCCTCCTAGAGAAAATCTAAGTGATCTTTAAACGTCAACAATTGACGTTTAATTGATGGCAATAACAATAGCACTTAGACTTATATACCGCTTCACAGTGCTTTTACAGCCTTCTCTAAGTGATTTACAGAGTCAGCATATTGCCCCCAACAATCTGGCTCCTCATTTTACCAACCTCAGAAGGATGGAAGGCTGAGTCAGCCTTGAGCCACTCAGAATCAAACTCCTGGAGTGAGCTGTGAGTTAGCCTGAAGCACTGCATTCTACCCACTGCATCACCACAGATGTTAATTGATGGTCAATCAAACCAATCAATTGATTCTTAATTTATTGTATTATTATAAAACACACAGTAGAGATTAAATTAAACTATACAGGGGACTTGCAAGGTTAAAGTTTGGCATGATTATATACTGTGTTCTATCTTATGAGAGGGAAACACCTGAATAAGGTCACTGGTATATAGTCATAGTAAAACAACCAAAAATTCTGATCTAAGGCTGGATATACAAGTTGTGCCAAGCTAAAGTGTAACTTTCTTGGTTTTGACATATAATTGTCTTATCATATCATATCATATCATATCATATCGTGCTGTGCTGTGCTGTGCTATGCTACAAACTAAAATGTAATGTTAAATTTAATATTATAGTATAATAAATATAACAATATAATATAACAATATAAAATAATATAATATAGTATAGTATAGTATAGTATAGTATAGTATAGTATAGTATAGTATAGTATAGTATAGTATAGTATAGTATAGTACAGTACAGTACAGTACAGTACAGTACAGTACAGTACAGTACTGTCATGTCATGTCATGTAATATAATAATATAATTAATATAATATAATAAATATAATAAATATAATATAATATAATATAATTAATATAATATAATATAATAATAATATAATAAATATAATATAATATAATATAATATAATATAATAAATATAATATAATATAATATAATATAATATAATATAATATAATATAATATAATATAATATAATATAATATAATATAATATAATATAATATAATATAATATAATATAATATAATATAATTAATATAATAATATAATATAATATAATATAATATAATAATATAATATAATATAATATAATATAATATAATATAATATAATATAATATAATATAATATAATATAATATAATATAATATAATATAATATAATATAATATAATATAATATAATATAATATAATATAATATAATATAATTAATTAATATAATAATATAATATAATGATATAATATAATTTATTTATTTTTATTTTGTTTGTTTGTTTGTCACACATGTACAAGAGAGTAGGTATTGGTATAAACATAAACATTAGCAAAGTAGGTACAGGTAAATTAGGCAATAGGACAGTAGGACAGGGACGGTAGGCACAATAGTGAGCTTATGCATGCCCCTTACAGACCTCTTAGGAATGGGGTGAGGTCGACTGTAGACAGTCTAAGGTTAAAGTTTTTGGGGTTTGGGGAAGAAACCACAGAGTCAGGTAATGCATTCCAGGTATTGATCACTCTGTTGCTGATATTAAGTTTGTTTATATTAAGTTTTAATCTATTGTGTGCTCATGTATTGTTGTGGTTGAAGCTGAAGTAATCATTGACAGGTAGGACATTGTGGTAGATGATTTTATGAACTACATTTAGGGCAGATCAAAGGCGACGAAGTTCTAAGCTATCTAAGCCCAAAATTTCAAATCAAGTGGAATAAGGTATAGTGTTGTGAGCAGAGGAGTGGATGACTCTTCTTGTGAAATATTTTTGGACTATCTCGATTGTATTGATGTCTGATATGCAGTGCGGGTTCCAGATAGGTGAGCTGTATTCAAGAATTGGTCTAGCAAATGTTTTGTATGCTCTGGTTAGCAGTGTAATATTGCCAGAGAAAAAGCTACGCAAGATTAGATTAATAACTCTTAGTGCCTTTTTGGCAATGTTGTTACAGTGGGCTCTGGCACTTAGGTCATTAGATATGAGTACTCCAAGGTCCTTGAAAGAGTGAAGGTCGTCTACAAAGTCGTGTCCTCTAAGGTTGTATTTTATGTTCTGATTCTTTTTGCCAATGTGTAGGACAAAGCATTTATTGGTTGAGATTTGCAGTTGCCAGTTGTCTGACCATTCTGATTCATAGTCAAGGTCTTTTTGAAGAGTAGCAGTATTGTCGGTGATGTTAAATAGTTTAACATCATCAGCAAAGAGAACACAGTTGCTTATAATATGATCACAAAGGTCGTTTATGTAAAGTATGAATAGTGTTGGTCCTAGAACGCTGCCTTGAGGGACAACACTGTAGACAGGTGCAGGATTTGATAGGGCACTCCCTATTTTAACCACTTGTTGTCTGACAGGAACGCAGTTATCCAATCATGAAGGGGACCAGAGATGCCATAAGATTTTAGTTTCAGAAGTAGTTTGTCGTGTACCACTGAATCAAAGGCTTTACAGAAGTCTATGTAAATTGCGGCTATTGTTTTACCTTGATTGAGTTGTGTAGTCCATATGTTTTTGCAGTGTAGGAGTTGCAGGTTACAAGATAATTTTTTTCTGAAACCAAATTGTTTGTTAGAGAGTAGGTTGTTAGTTTCTAGGTGGAGGGTAATGGATTGGTTTATGATTGATTCCATGACTTTGCATAATATAATAATATAATATTCAGTAATAGATAATTGGATAGAAGCTAATGTAGCATTGATTCCAAAAGACGACCATAATAAAACCCACATTAATCTTCATGAATAAAGTCTTCTAAAATTACTTTCATCCTATCAGGATGCAGTGGAACACTGGGTGAACTTGTCGGATGGTCTTAGGCAATTTTACTTCTATAGTTACAGGGTTATAGAGTTGATGACCCTGACAATGGGCAATGGACCAACATACTGAAAACCCAATTTTTTTTCAAAAGTTGTCTGGACTGCAAGTACTTTGTAGAGTATTTTGTAGAGAGGAAAACTTCATTTCCTACTTGAAATCCAGCTGGTGGTTGGATATTTTTTTTTGTCTGTGTATTTTTTTGTGGTTTTCCCTGGCTTCCTCCAGCATTTTGCAAATGATTGGTCAAGTATTTTTTAGGGATGGCATACAGTCGGCGATGAGAGGTCTGCCATGGGAGTTCTGGCATAGCCATGAAATCTTGCCCAGTCGCCACATGGAATGGTGTGAATCCAGTGCCGGAATGCATGACATTGTTATAGGCCATTTCTGCGAAAGGGAGGAGGTTGGACCAATTGTCTTGTTGATAGTTGACATAGTAATGGAGGTATTGTTTCAGGACATGATTGATAATTTACAGCCTCCATTTATTTGGGGATGGTGCAAGCTGCTAAGCACTTGGGATGTTCCCAATAATTTTAAGAATTCGCTCCAAAAGCAGGATGTAAATTACATGCCTCTGTCAGAGATGATCCCCTCTGCGGCACCATGGAGTCAGTAGATATGTTGCACAAAGAGTTTAGCTAAGGTCCATGCTGAGGGAATTTTCTGACATGGCAATAAGTGTATTTGCTTGAAAAAAAGGTCGATATTGCCTGAACTGTTGCCCATATGATGGTATTGCCTGAACTGTTCTTCAATAAAGTCCATGGAGATTTCCTCCCAGGGAGCAGTAGGGCTAGTCATGGTGCTTTTGGGCTGCGGCGCACACAGAGCAGCTGGCCATATAGCTTTCTATACCCTTTTTCATGCTTGGCCACCAAAATCAACATCTTACTAAATGTAGGGTTTTTAGTCAATCAGAATAGAGCTGGAAGGGACCTTGGAGGTCTTCTATACAACCCCCTGCTCAAGCAGGAGATCCTATACCATTTCAGATAGGTGGTGGTCCAGTCTTTTCTTAAAAACTTTCAGTGATTAAGCACCTATAACTTTTGAAGGCAAGCTGTTAGGAAGCTTCTCCTTAATTCCAAGTTGCTTCTTTCCTTGAGTAGTTTCCATCCATTGTTTCTTTCAAAACATTCAAAACCGTAGAAATGGTGGTAGACTTTAGGAGAAACCCTCCCATCCTACCACCTCTTACAATACTAGACAACACAGTATCAACAGCAGAGACCTTCAAATTTCTAGGTTCCATCATATCTCAAGACCTAAAATGGTCATCTAACATCAAAAACATCATCAAAAAAGCACAACAAAGAATGTTCTTTCTGCGCCAACTCAGGAAGCTCAAACTTCCCAAGGAGCTGCTGATACAGTTCTACAGAGGAATCATTGAGTCTGTCATCTGCACCTCTATAACTGTCTGGTTTGGTTCTGCAACCCAACAAGACAGACACAGACTTCAGAGGATAATCAGAACTGCAGAAAAAACAATTACTGCCAACCTGCCTTCCATTGAGGACCTGTATACTGCACGAGTCAAAAAGAGGGCCGTGAAAATATTTACTGACCCCTCGCACCCTGGACATAAATCGTTTCAACTCCTACCCTCAAAACGTCGCTATAGAGCACTGCACACCAAGACAACTAGACACAAGAACAGTTTTTTCCCGAACGCCATCACTCTGCTAAACAAATAATTCCCTCACCACTGTAAAACTATTCACTAGGCTGCATTACTATTACTATTAGTTTTTCTCATCGTTCCTATCACCCATCTCCTCCCACTTATGACTGTATGACTGTAACTTGTTGCTTGTATCCTTACGATTATTTCATATTGATTGTTTCCTGATTGCTTACTTGAACCCTATGACAACCATTCTTGACAAATGTATCTTTTCTTTTATGTACACTGAGAGCATATGCACCAAAGACAAATTCCTTGTGTGTCCAATCACACTTGGCCAATAAAGAATTCTATTCTATTCTATTCTATTCTATTCTTTTATTACCTTCTGGTGCTTTTTGGCCCCAGCCCCTCAAATACTGGAATACTGCTATCATGTCATCTCTAGTCCTTCTTTTCTCTTCTCAATTCCAACAACCGTTCTTCATATGTTTTTGTCTACAGGGCTTAATTACCTTAGTTGGTCTTCTTTGCACTTTTTCTAAAGGGTCAACATCTTTTTGTAATGTGGTGACCAAAACTGGATGCAATATTCCAGATGTGATCTTACTAAGGATTTATAAAGCTATACTAATATTTCGTGTGATTTTGATTCTATACCTCTGTTTATACAACCAAGCATTGTATTAGTTTTTTCAGCTTCCGTCTCATGTTTAAGTGAGTGTCCACTAGGACTCCAAGGTCCTTCTCACAGTTACTGTTTTGAAGCCAGATTTCACCTAATCTGTACTTGTACCTTTGGTTTTTCCTGCCTAGGTGTAAAATCTTGCTTTTCTCCACATTAAATTGCATGTTATTGGATAGGATCTGTCAAGATCTTTTTGGATTCTGAGCTTGTCTTCTGGGGTGTTGGCTATTCCTGCCAGCTTAGTGTCATCACAAATTTGATGAATTCCCCTTCTATTCCCTCATCTAAGTCATTTAGGAAGATATTGAAGAGTACTGGATCTTAGATAGAACCTTGTGATGCCCCACTGCTTACTTCCCTCCATGAAGATGTAGTACTATTAAGGACTACTCATTGAGTACAGTTTGTCAGCCAGCTACAAATCCATCTGGTGGTGATGTTGTCTATTCCACATTTTTCCAGCTTACCAAGAAGTAGGTTGTGGTCTACTTTGTTGAATGCCTTACAAAAATCTTAAGTATACTATGTCCAAAGCATTTCACTGATCTACTAATTTAGTCATTTTATCAAAAAATGAAATAAGATTGGTTTAGCATGATCTGTTTTTAACAAACCCGTGCTGGCTACAACTATTTGATTCTAGATGTTCTGTTTTTTGGTTATTTTTTCCAGTATTTTCCTAGGTATGGATGTTAGATTGTTTGATTTGTAGTTTCCTGGTTCTGGTTCCCCCGCTTTTTTTTTTTTTGAAGATGGGAACCACACCAGCTCTTTTCCAATCCTCTGAAAGTTCCCCAATGCTCCTGGATTTTTGAAAGATATGGTACAATGGTTCTGACATAGCATCCTCTAGCTCCTTCAGAACTCTGGGATGTAATCTGTCAGGTCCCAGTGATTTTTATTAGTTAAAACCAGATAGGGGTTCTCTTACAATTTTCTTGCTTATTTTAATTTTTATTTCTAGTCTGTCTTTTAGAGTTATGTTTTTGATAGGTTGGGCTATAGATTGTGTGTGTGTGTGTGTGAAGACTGATGCAAACAATGAGCTTTGCTTTCTCTCTACTGCCTGTTACTTCCTTGCTATCTTTTCTCTTTAGTGGACCGACTATTTCCTTGACTTTTTTGTTGCTATTTATATGTTGAAAGAAACTTTTTTAAAATTATCTTCAACTTTTGTTACAAGACTTTGTTCATTCTGAGCCTTTGCTTTCCTGACTTCATCTTTGAAGATTCGGGCTATCTGCTGATACTCTCTGCCTTAGTTATTTGTCCCTCTTTCCAATTTTTGTACTTATCCTTTTTGTCTTTCAGTTTATCAGAGTGAGAGATTTTTATGAATGTGAAGTGACCAGCTATCTTGGAAGCATGGCAGCATTCTAGTACCAGGTTTCTATGGGTTGCCATGATATAGAGCTTGTCCCCATTCATGTTAAGCTGTCTCATAGTGTCATGTTGTTTTTATTTTATTTTATTTTATTTTATTTGTCAAACATATACAAGATAGCAGGTATAGGTATAAACATAAACAGTGTTTAAACCACTCATCATCCACCAGGGTAGATTGCAACATTTGAGTGAGGTCATCAGGTAGCTGAGATTTTGCCACATTTTCTGCCCAGGTAATATCACAGGAGCTGCAATTCTTTGGGAAGGCATGATGGAGTTAACAATTTCCTCTCTGGAGCTGTTGTATTGTGCTTGTGGAGGCAATGTATCAGCCGGGAACTCCCCACCCCCTCAGCAAATAGCGCAGGGAGAAAGTAAGCCATTGAAAGTACAACACCCACCTCACTTTATTTTATTTTTTTTATTTATTTTATTTGTCAAACATGTATAGTAGTAATTTGTATAAACATAAGTAAAAAGTAACGATAAAAGAGGACAATTGGACAGAAGGACAGGGACGGTAGGCACGCTGGTGCGCTTATGCACGCCCCTTACAGACCTCTTAGAAACGAGGAGAGGTCGACTGTAGTCAGTCTAAGGTTAAAGTTTTTGGGGTTTGGGGAAGAAATCACAGAGTCAGGTAGTGCATTCCAGGCATTGATCACTCTGTTGCTGAAGTCATATTTTCTGCAGTCGAGTTTGGAGCGCTTTACATTTAGTTTGAATATATTACGTGCTCGTGTATTGTTATGGTTGAAGCTGAAGTAGTCATTAACAGGAAGGACATTTTGGTATATGATTTTATGAACTACATTTAGATCAGATCTAAATGTTTGGGAGAGAGAGCTTTCAGGGCATTCTGAGTGCCTCTAAGTTTTTGTGGTTCATCCACACCTGGAAAGAAATCTTACTGCCCTTGAGTAAATGGCACCAAGTCATTTAGGACCCAGCATACAGCATAGGCTTCCTTCTCCCACACTGCCCTTCTGCATTCAGCATCTGAGAATTGTAGAATTCTAGAAGTGTAGGTACAGGGTTACAGGACCCCTTGGGGTTTTTTGGTGAATAGCCCCTACAGTGGCAGTGTGATCTGGGCGAAAGCATTGATGAATGTCAGTAGAAGTTGGCAAACCCCAGAAAGCTTTGTAATTGTTTCCTCATGTGAGGAGCCTCCCATTCAAGTGCTGCTCACACCTTCTCTGGGTCCATCTTTATCCCTTCATGCGAGATTCAGTACCCCAAGTAGTACAGTTTAGTTTTGTGGCATTTGCACTTAGACAACTTGGCATAGAGTTGTGCTATGCACAGTTCTTCATGGATTGTCCTTATCAGCCTAACATGCTCGTCCATGGTCTTGGTGTAAATCAGAATGCTATCCAGGTAAACTAGGATACCTTTATATAATTAATGAATGTAATTAATTAATTGCATGAACATGGCAGAGTTCCCTGTAAGTCTAGTGGGAGGACTTGAAATTGGAAGCTTCCCAGCAGGCAGTTAAAAGCGGTTCTCCATTCATCTCCCTCCCTGATGCGAACTCTATAGTAGTTTGGGGAAGATTTTCCTTTTGCCACATGGTTCAATATGTCTTTCATCAATGGCAAGGGACACACTTTTCCCATGCAAATCGCATTAATCCATGCACAATATAGAAACCTCAACTTTCTTTTCTTGAAACAGTACTGGAGCAACCATGTGCGATTTTTCAGGTTGGATGAACCCTCAGGTCAGGGGTGAAATGCTCCCGGTTCGGGCGTGCCTGCCAGTGGTCGGAGAGCTGGTAGTGATGGCAGCACGAGGCTTCGCCCACCCGCCCGGATGCCGCCATTTGGGTTCTTTTATCCTCTGCGCATGCGCAAAGCATTCTGCGCATGCGCAGAGGGTAAAAGAACCCAAATGGCAGTGTCCGTGCGGGTGGGTGAAGCCTCACGCTGCTGTCACTACCGGCTCTCCAACCACCAGCAGGCACACCCGAACCGAAAGCATTTCACCCCTGCCTCAGGCTAAATTCTTGTCAATGAAAGCCTTGTGTTCCTCTAACTGTCTGGTGTCATCAAGTAAAGTCTGGGCTTCAATAATTTGACTAAGATCTCTATTGTACAGTCCATGGGTTGGGGGGGGGGAAGCACATCCACCTCTTGTTTGCTAAACACATCCTCCAGTCTCTAGTATTTGCTAGGAATAGCTAATTGAAGCAATTGCGGTAGCTATTGGCCCGAAGCTGTACATTCTCCTTTTGCTCTCTTAACAAGTGACACATAGCTACATTGTTTCACTTTCTCTGCGGTTTCCCACCCAAAGGGTTTCCGGCAGATTTTCAACACTCTTCTTTTCCAATCTATGGATGGGTTCCACTTTAGCAGTCACACCAGTGTAGATACCATTGGGTGTCCATGCCCAGAGTCATGATAAATCAAATAGCCTTTTCATGGATCCCCATCTTTACTTCTATCAGCTCAGTCATAAAGGTTGCTGCCCCCACCACCACTAGTGAGCCATCTAGCTGCATGAAAGCTTTTGGGGTTTTTAGCTCCTGAAGTTGCAGTCCAAGCTTCTCCACTGTGCTTGGGTTAATTAGGCAGTGGGTGCACCCAGAGTCCAGAAGGGCCATTAGCATGGTCTTGCACCCTGGCTCTACGATCGATACTGGGATGATGGGGCCACTTATCATCGGATCGACGTCTTTGCTTTCATGGTTCTGATCCATTTGTGGGCCTCTGATTGGAGTTCCCTCACCACTGCTGGACAATGGGATGGACTATATCAGTGGTTCCCAACCTTTCTAATGCCGTGACCCCTTAATATAGTTCCTCATGTTGTGGTGACCCCCAACCATAAAATTATTTTTGTTGCTACTTCATAACTGTAATTTTGCTACTGTTATGAATCGTAATGTAAATATCTAATATGCAGGATGTATTTCCATTGTTACAAATTGAACATAATTAAAGCATAGCGATTAATCACAAAAACAATATGTAATTATGCCAGATCAGAAATTCTCGGGCCAGTCTTTGCAAGAGCACAAGGAATATCATCTTCCACAATAAGTCTACTTCTGTATTTAGACTTGATAACCAACAAGTGTACAGCAATATTTCTCAATCTCAGCAACTTTTAAGGTGCCTGGACTTCAACTCCCAGAATTCAAAGCAAAGCTGGCCCCTTAGCTGATGCTGTCAAAGCTCGGCCGCCAGGCGTCACAAACGCCTCTCACCGAATGGCACCTCTCCCGACCAATCGGAGGGCTCGGGCGAGTTGAGTCGATATAGCCAGGCTTGTGGCAGTGGGGGGAGCTGAGGATGCCGGGGTGACCCCTGGGAAATGGTCGTTTGACCCCCAAAGGGGTCCCGACCCCCAGGTTGGGAACCACTGGACTATATGATCTCCACTCCTCTCAGGGCTCCCTCTTTGCCTTTAAGCATTGCTTTTGCCTTCTTAGGCACTTCTCGAGCCAAAGTGGGGGTCTGGCATTGTGAGAGGAAATTAATGGCTCGGTGGCCCTCTTTACAGCACTGGAAGCACCTTTGCTGCATTGCCCTTCCCAAGCCACCCCCTCATTATTTCCCCATTGTTCAGTCATATTTAGAGAATATGTTTTGGTAACATTCCCTGTTGTGGTTGATAGATGGATAAGTTCTGCATTCCATTCCCAGGACCATGGCCATGGAAGTCTTGGGACAGCATGACTATTGCTTTTCTTTCCCCATATCTTGCTTGCAGTTTCCCCATCTGATTCCCTCATGAGTTCCCCTGTCCCTGCCTGTAAGGTATGGCAGACTGGCATCTAAGCGAAGAATAGAAGTGAGCAAAAAATGGCAGCTCTGATAAACACAGTCTGCTTCATATTATAATTTCCTTGTTTGTAAAATCCATCAATTTTCTTTTTCCTTTGATGTCAAATAATCAACATTGCCATAAAGTTCTAGTCTATTGTCTAATTAATTTCATATAACATCAAAAACATTTTTGCCAATACTAATATTTCAAAATTATACCTTTAACTGTCTTAAAGGTGCTTTTTTCAAAAGGTAACTGGACTGTTTATTCCTTAAGAAGAAGAAAATGTTTTGTGTCTCAACCAAGAAGCTTTATGTTGTGATTTATTATTGTCTGTCTGTCTGTCTGTCTGTCTGTCTGTCTGTCTGTCTGTCTGTCTGTCTGCTATCATCAGTCTGTCTGTCTGTCTGTCTGTCTGTCTGTCTGTCTGTCTGTCTGTCTGTCTGTCTATCTATCTATCTATCTATCTATCTATCTATCTATCTATCTATCTATCTATCTATCTATCTATCTATCTATCTATCTATCTATCTATCATCTATCTATCATCTTCCACATTTCAATACCACCCATCTCATCTAACAGACTTTGGGAGACTTACAATTAAAAAGTGAGAAAGAAGATTTTAGCTTTCTTTGTCTTGTCAATATCAGACCCATGATAAGCCAATTGCATGATACCACTGGTCAGTCACTTACTCAAAAAGGTGTGTATTTTTAGATAAATTCAAAGCAGTGAAAAGATGATATTCTTTCAGAGAGGAATAATTCAAATCACTAAGTACTTTGCTTTGTCAGTCAATGAGTCCATGTTTTGAAGTCTATCTTTTTTAGGCAATTATATTTTCCCATCATTTATGTATTAAATTTATATTCCCATTTCACTATCAATTTGGGCGGTTTAATATGATAAAACTGTTAGTTGCTTAATTGTTATTGTGTGTATTCATACTACCCTGCTGTTCCCTGCATGATAACTATACAGGTAGTTCTCAACTTACGACCACTTGTTTAGTGACCGTTCAAAGTTACAACATCACAAAAAAAGCAATTTAGGACCATTGTTCACACCTATGACTATTGCCGCATCCCCATGGTCACATGATCAAACTTCGGACAATTGTCAACTGGCACCTATTTATGACAGTTGCAACTTTCTGATAAACAAAGTCAATGGGGAAACCAGATTCACTTAACGAATGTGTTACTAACTTAATAATAGTGATTCACTTAACAACTGTGATAAGAAAGGTTGTAAAATGGGCAAGCCTCTCAACAACTATCTTGCTTAGCAACAGAATTTTGGGCTCAATTATGGTTGTAAATTGAGGACTACCTGTATTGCCATATTGATCTTAATGAAAAAGGCGATTTAAGTGGACACAGGTATTTAGGCAGAGGTTGAGTTCCAACCACTTTAGTGTTTAACCAGATAATAAGTGGAGGTGCAATTTCCCCGCTCAATGTAAATGCATACATGATCACTGAAAAAAAACCTTTTCTTTTTAAAAAATATATTTTTAGAATTATGAAATACAAAAGAAAAATGGTCTACACTGGATAGCAACAGTTGAATAACAAAAAGAGAAACAACTAAATATAAACAAGACTTAAATACAAACATGCTCAGAAAACATTTTCCCCTTCCCTTCCATTTATTTCCTTAACCACTAACCACAACTTAAGATACTTAAATTTTACATTATACTGTATATTAAAGATTATTGTTAGTATCAATTCAAATCCTTTCATTCATTATTCTTATTGGTTCCATAACTTTGTTCCTAAAAGCATATTCCAAATATTCTAAATTTGCCATGCAATACAATGTATATTTTACCACTTATAGCTGAGAAACTTGAAGACTCTGAAAAAGGCAGTTAGGAGAAGGGTAGATGCCTTTGAACTGTGGTACTGGAGAGTATTATGCATTCCATGGACTGCAAAAATAACAAAGAAGTTCTAGACCAGGGGTGTCAAAATGGCGGCCCGTGGGCCAGATGCATCACGCGCAAGCCATGGCTTCCCTGGCTCCGCAAAGGCAAAAATTGCACGATACGTCACATGATGTCACATAACGCGATCGAGTTTGATACCCATGTTCTAGACCAGTGGCTCCCAACCTTTCTGGCTCTGCGAACCAGCGGCAGGGGCGGCGGAGGTCAGAGGGGATGGTTTCACGCAAGCGCCTGCCACTTGGGCGCTTGTGCTTTGTGCACTTGCGTGCTCGCCCTCCACTTGCACGGCCTGGTTCCCAATGAGTCATGGCCTGCTACCAGGTCACAGAGTGCGGGTTGGGGACTCCTAGCTAGACAAAACCTCACCCAAAACCTCACTTGAACTCAAGATCACTAAACAGAGGCTGTCATATTTTGGTCACATCACGAGAGCCGACTCATTCAAAAAGTCAATCATACTGGGAGTAATCAATGGAAATGGTAGCCACTGGCTGAACACTATAAAGGATGACACTGGGATGACTATGGCAGATATAAAAGAGGCAAAGTGAGACTAAAGGGCATGGTAAAAAGAAGGAACTTTTTACCATGTGTGGTAGTTTTATATATATAAAGAAAAAAAACTCTTAAAAGTATTAGAAAGAAATTTTTCAAAATATTAAGAAAATTGTAAAAAATAAATTTTGAACTGGAACTACAATTAGATATTAATTAGGCATAATTCCAGGAAGTATAAATGAAAAAAATCACAATTTATTAAAAAATATGCTAACAGCTGCAAAAATAAATTTGGCAAAACATTGGAAAGGAGGAACTTTGCTGACCATACGCTACTGGGATACCAAAATTGAAGAATATGCTGCAATGATAAGATTGACAGTTTCCATCCATAATAGAAATCTAGCCAAATTAAAGCAAGAATGGCTCCTATATATACTGTACATTATCATCCTTGTCAGCCATTCAGTCATGTCCAACCCCCAGCCACTCTATGGATCAGCATAATGTACATTATATATAGGAAACATTCTTGCCTAAATTTGGCTAGATTTCTATTATGGATGTAAACTGTCAATCTTTCCATTGCTGCATATTCTTCAATTTTGGTATCCTAGTAGCGTATGGTCAGCAAAGTTCCTCCTTTCCAATGTTTTGCCAAATTTATTTTTGTAGCTGTTAGCATATTTTTTTAATGAATTGTGATATTTTTTATTTATACTTCCTGGAATTATGCCTAATTATACCTAATTGTAGTTCCAGTTCAAAATTTATTTTTTACAATTTTCTTAATATTTTGAAGAATTTCTTTCTAATATTTTTAAGGTTTTTTTTTTCTATATATATAAAACCACCACACATGGTAAAAAGTTCTTCTTTTTTATGGCATTTCCAATATTTATTATTAATATGATTTCTCTTATATTTTCTTTTGTTTAATCTATTTTAGGTTCTATAACTCGGCATGATATAGATTCTCCACCGGTTTCAGAGCATGTGGTCAGTATTTACAAGTATGAAGATATTTTTATGCCTTCAGCTGCCTATCAGACTTTTTCTTCTCCTTTTTGTTTGTTACTTATTGTTGCCTTGACATTCTATTTATTGATGGGAACGCCATGACATCCCGTATAGTATTATGACAGATTGAAATTATTTGTCAGACAGTGTTGTTTAAAATTTTACTCTTTTCTATTGGAGTTTATATTAGAGAACAATTTAATCATTCAGATGGTGAACAATAAACTTGAGCCATAAATATGTGCCAAATAATTCCAAGATTTGTAAATCAATACAGCAAGTGTTTGTACCTTACTGGATATTTCTGATATATATTTAGCCTATATTCCCAAACATATTTTTGGAAATATATACTAAATATATATTAGAAGTGTTCAGTAAGGTGCAAACACTTGCTGTATTGATTTTCAAATCTTGGAATTATTTTATGTTGTTTGATCGATGTTACTTAGACATTTACAAATGTCTAAGTAACATTGAGTAAACAACATAAAACAAGATAGGGTTGCCTGTAAAGTAATACATAACATTTTACTGTTTGAAAAAAACTACAGTATGATAATGTCATATTATGAAATATATATACAATTAAATTTCCTAATGTTTAATTAGCTTTCATCCAAATAAGATGTTGGTGAAATTAGATATCATGTTATGTTGTAAGTTAGATTTTTGCTTTGAAAGCCATAGTGACTGCATTAAACTTTACTTTTCCAGGTAAAATAATATTTAGGCTTAAATCAACAACCTTTTTAGTCACTGGTTCATGTTTGCTGATGTTTAAGAAATAAACACTGACTTATATTTTTGGTAGCTGAACTGAATGGTGTATGTGCTTGCTCTGATCTGCATCTAATATAAGGATTGACTGGTATTGCCTACTGTTGGCATCTGAGCTCTTCTTAGTTGCTTGATGGACCTCCTTTGGAGCTCTTGGGAAGGGAGCTAGCAAAATTTCCTGGTTTCTGCTTTGAAGTGTGCTGGGCATTTGTTGTCTATTGTACTTAGTTGATTTATAAATTCTACATTTTATTGCTATGTTGAATGCTTTAGTTTTCATCAGGCAAAATCTAGCTATGTACCCAAGGGACTCACAGTTCTGATCTCTTCTTTGCTTCTCTGCTGGTGACAGGGTTCTTGGTTGTTCCAATTTTTAGGGGTTTCCCCCCATTGGATTCCATGGACGTAATTAGAGGGGGCATTGAGGAAGAAAGGCTATAACCTCTTTTCCTCTTACCATTTCCCCCCTGCCTCAATTCTTTCAGTGAGGTATCTATTATTATACAATGTTGATACAGTTCTTCAAGGTGTTTGAGGTGTTTTGCTTCACCAGCTCATCTTTCAAATCTTTGTCCAGTTTTCTCTGAATTGATCAATTAATTTGTTCCATCCTATATCACCAGCAAAAATATAAATTATAGCATCCCTTCCCCAACAAGATTTATGGGCTGTCTCCTCTTATGTAACATATGTATGAAGCTACTGGGCATCTGATGGTTTGTGGTAAGGTATCATCCATATCCTGATGATATTTAGCTTTATATCTCCATCCCAGGTTGAGTGATATGGTCCTCCAGTGCCTGCAGAGTGTGGGACTCAAATGAGATGCAACTAGGCTTCAGTTCAACAGAAGCAAGGCTGAGTGACATTGAGTGTATGAACCTCCCAGTATGGGGATTTTCCATTTTTTGGTTTCAGGATTTGCGGTTGTGCCTCAGACAGGTCCAGTACACCATATGGGGGTCCTCCTGCACTTGCAGTTCCTTCTTGAAGACCTGGTGACAGAAGAGTCTTTGCAACTTTTGATTGTGCGATAGTTAAGCTCATTCTTGTACTAGGAGGCCTCACTCATGGTCACTTATGTCCTTGTCTGGACTACTGTCCAGTCTAATGGAATTTATATTAGAGGACAATTATTCAGATTGTGAATAATAAACCTGAGCCATAAATATGTGCCAAATAATTAGTATGTCTAGACTACTGCAAGTCACTCTAAATGGGGCTTTCCTTGAAGAGCATGCAGCATCAACTGGTGCAGAATGAGACAGCATGGATGGGATGTTATTTGGCACATATAACATCATGACGTTTTGAGCTGCATTGGCTACCAGAGTGCTTCTGGGTGCAATTCTTATAATTCTTATAATATAAGAAAAAACTATACATCTACAGAAATGCAATAAAACAATGATGAAAGCCTTCTTTAATGCATTTGGGTTAATATAAAAAGAAAAAAAAGGGGGGGGGGAATGACATTGCCCAACCAAATAGAGGAAATAAATGAATTTTTTTTTGCTAATCATTTAGCTTAGGTATATATAGAAAGCACACCACATTAATAATGGGGGACTTTACCTACTCTCACATCAACTGGGAGACAAATTCTGCACCTAAAGAAAAATCAAAAAGTTTATTGATGTTCTTAGAAGGCAACTTTGTCTTTCAGAAGGTAGAGAAAAGAATTAGAGGGCTAACTATATTGGACTTAATTTTCCACAACAGAAATGAAATGATAGAAGGGGCTACGGGAACTTTGGGAAAGAGTAACCATGCAATATTGGAATTCAACATAATGCAAACACAAGTAACAAAACTAAGTCAAATTAGTGTCTTGGACTTTAAGAGAACTGATTTCAACAAATTTAGAGAAGGATTCATGGGAAGGATTGCATGGATGGAAATCCTCAAGGGGAAAACAACCTAAGAAGCTCGGAAAACTTTGAAAAATGAGATTATAAAAGCCTAGTCTAGCACAATACTATTGAAAAATTAAAATAAGAGATCCTGTGTATAGAATTATCTGCTAAACAGAAAGACAAAAAGGACAAGTAAAAAAGTGGAAAGAGAGGCACATAACTAAGGCAGAATATCAGCAAATAGCCTGAATCTGCAAAGATGAAATCAGGAAATCTAAGGCTCAAAATGAACTTAGGCTTGCAACAAATGTCAAAAATAATAAAATAAAGTTTCTTTTAACATGTAAAGAAAAAAAATAAAGTCAAGGAAATGATTGGCTCACAAATGGGAGAAGATGGCAAGAAGGTGATGAGCAGCAGGGAGAAAGTGGAATTGCTTAATTCATTTTTTTCATCTGGTCTATACACAAAAGGAAAAAAGAAGTCCAACCTATCAAAAATAGTACTGTAAAAGACAGAGTAGGAATACAAGTCAACATCTTTAAAGCCCTACATGGCTTAGGACCAGGTTACCTCCGGGACTGCATCCTACCTCATACTTCCCTTCGACCGCTTAGGTCCCACTGAGTGGGTCTCCTCCGGGTCCCGTCAGCCAAACAATGCCGGCTGGCAGGGCCTAGGGGGAGGGCCTTCTCTGTAGGCGCCCCTGTTCTCTGGAACCAACTACCCCCAGAGATCCGAATTATCCCCACCCTGCTGGCCTTCCGAAAAGCCATTAAGACATGGCTCTTCCTGCAGGCGGGATGATTTTGAGACAACTTTACATCTGAGGTCTCCCCCATGTATGCATGATTTTGTATGTCCTTTTAAAAAAAATTAATTGTTTTTAATAATTTTATTGTTTAGTTGTTCTTTAAAATGCTGTACGCCGCCCTGAGTCCCCAGGGAGTAGGGTGGCATAGAAGAACTCTAAAATAAAATAAATAAAATAAAATAAAATAAGCAAGAAAATGCTAACAGAACACCTACACGCTCTGGATAAGTTCAAATCACCAGGACCAGATAGATTACATCCCAGAGTTGTAGCTGGGAGATGTTATCTCAGAACCACATCTTTCAAAAGAAATATGGACAGGAGAACTACCAGAGGATTGGAAAATTGCTCTCTTGGTTCCTTCAAAAAAGGGGGAAAATGGATCCAGGAAACTACAGACCAATCAGCCTGATATCAATACCTGGGAGGATCTTGTAAAAAATAATTAAGCAATGAATCTGTAAACACCAAGAAGCAAACAAAATTATATCTAGAAGCCAACATGGCTTTGTGAAAAACAGATGATTCCAGACAAAACTTTTTGCATTCTTTGATAAAGTGATTGTATTAGTGGACCAGTGAAATGCTATGGCTATAATACTTGGACTTTAGTAGGCATTTGACAAAGTAAACCACAACCTACTAGTTCAGGGGTGTCAAACTCGTATCGTCACGGTGTCGTCACGTGATGTATCGTGACTTATTCCCCATTCGCTAAAGCAGGCATGGGCATGGGCAGCGAAGGACGTATCCGGGCTGTGGGCTGCGAGTTTGACAGCCTGTACTAGTTGATAAGATAATGTGGGTTAGACAGCACCACCACCAGATGGATTTGTAACTGGCTGACCACCAACCACACTCAGTATATAGTTCACAATGGAACTACTGTATTTTTCAGAGTATAAGACGCACCGAAGTATAAGACGCACCTTAGTTTTGGGGGAGGAAAACAAGGAAAAAAGGCCTCTGCCTCCAAGCAATTTGCCAAACAGCAAACAGCACAGATGATATACACTGTTTGCTGTGTATTTCTGTGCATGTGTGCCTGACCCATAGAAATAGCAAAGAATTGGAGAAATGTACATTATGGCAGTATATTAATCCCAGAAAGTTTTCTTAAATGTGATCACACTAACTCCTCCCAATTATTTAAACAGATCTACTCCAAACATGACTAAGTCAGGGCTTAATTCAGCTGCCTTATTTTAATACTAATACTTAATACTAAAACAGGACATTTCAGATTATACTTTTACAGATCTTTAAAATTGATGTGGCTTTCTGGAAGGCTTTCTGCTATTTAAAAGAAGATACAATAGCACTGGGCCTCTTCAAAGCAAGAATTTATTTTAAAAAGCTTCTTCATTTTGTTAAGTTGTCTAGAACAATAATAAAGCAGTCTTTAAAAAATAAGTCTTACAATTTGAACACTCTACAAACATTTAACAAGATAACATATTAACAGAATCTGCCTCTACCTAGGATAGAACTCACAACCTCCTGACTGTGAGGCAAGAGCTCTACCTCTAGGCTACAGTAGCTGTAGCTTACCTTCCTGGAATTTCAGCAGTGTAACATTGCCAGCAGTTTATCTCCCAGCATTTTGTCTCATTAAAGCCACCGTAGTTAGTTTCATTTTACCACGTGGCTTGCAAGCCTGTCAGCTGTAGATCGGGAGGCAAGTAATCTCTTAGTGTGCTAATAAGGCTTCTGTTTCTGTTCTATTTGCTGCAAAGAGGTAAATTGTTGGCAGGCAGAGGCCAAAGGGTGGGGGTGGCTGGGTGGGGCTACATTCGGTGTATAAGACGCACCCAAATTTTCACCCTCTTTTTGAGGGTAAAAAGGTGCGTCTTATACTCTGAAAAATACGGTACATCTACATAGAGGGTAATATGCAGTGGGTACCCTGAGCTCAGGGGTGAAATTCAAAATTTTTCCCTACCGGTTCTGTGGGCGTGGCTTGGTGGGCATGGCAGGGGAAGCATATTGCAAAATCTCCATTCCCACCCCACTCTGGGGCCAGCCAGAGGTGGTATTTGCCGGTTCTCCGAACTACTCAAAATTTCCACTATTGTTTCTCCAGAGCCTGTTAGAACCTGCTGGATTTCACCCCTGAGCTTCTGTCTTAGGTCTAGTACTCTTCAACATCTTCATAAATGATTTAGACAGGATAGAATTTGCAGATAACACTAAGCTGGGGGAAAGAGCCAACACTTTTAAGAAGGTAGGTTCAAGAACCAGAAGAATCTCAACAGATTTTAACACTGGGCCGGATCCAACAAAATGCAATTCAGTGGCAAGAAAACTAAGGTTTTACACTTAGGCAAGAAAAAGCAAGTGCACAGGTATAGAATAGATGCTGATTCAATAGCAGTAACTGCAAGAGGGGTCTAGTGGACAACCACTTAAATATGAGCTGGCAGTGTGCTGCAACTATCAAAACATCCAAACACAGTCCTAGGTTGCATCAACAGAGGGATAGAATCAAGATCACGTGAAATGTTAGTATTGCTTTATGATACTTTGGTAAGACCACACTTGGAATACTGTATTCAGTTTTGGTCACCACCATACAAAAAAGATGAGACTTTAGAAAGAGTGCAGAGAAGAGCAGCAAAGATGATTAAGGGACTGGAGGCTCATATATAGAACAGTTGCAGGAACTGAATATATCTAGTCTAACAAAGAGAAAGATTAGAGGTGCTTAACAAGGAGATATCCACCTAGAACTAAGGAGAAATTTTCAAGGACAACCTCCCCTTATGCCTGAAAATTTTTTGATCATTGTGTGCTACCTGCTCTAACATATGCTGGTGAAACATGGACACTAACCTCACAATTGATACAAAAGCTACAAGTGGTGTAGAGGGCCATAGAAAGATACATGCTCGGCATTATAAGACAAGATAGAAAGACCTGCACATGGATTAGAGAACAAACGAAAGTATATGGTATCAAGAAAGTAAATGAATGGAAATGGAAACGGGCTGGTCACATAACAAGAACTGATGGCAGGTGGACCAAGGCAGTCATAGAATGGATCTCACTTGATAAAAAGCATCCACGAAAGAGACCTGTACTCATCTATCTGGCTCCAGAATGAATGCAATTGACTATATAATTGCCTTTCATGATCTTGTTCCTTATGTCAAAGCTCTAGAAATTACACCTAAGTAAGGAAATGATAGCAATCATTTCCCAATTTTACTTTATTTAAACGTTTTCACTCAAGAAACACATATTGAGGATGCTACTAGTCCTTATTAATGCTAGCAGGAAAAATTTACCAATAAGCAAAGTAGACCCTCTATTAAACTACTGAAGTTGCAGATGATACAACAGTTATTGGTCTCATTTGAGATGGTGATGAATCTGCATACAGATGGAAGATTGAACAACTAGCCCTGTGGTGCAGCTGGAACAATCTAGACCTGAATACACTCAAAACTGTAGAGATGATCATAGATTTTAGGAAGAGCGCTGAGGTGAAATGCTACCGATTCGGACCGATTCGCCCGAATCGGAGTAAAAAATGCTACCAGTTCGGGATTATCCGACTATCAGATGTGCCGCACAATCTAGATTAGCTAGAAAGCAGGATTTCCTGCTTTCTAGCTAATCTAAATCGGCGGCACAACTGATCCTTCCCCTCGCTGTTCCACTTACCTTTGCAGACTCTGATGGCTTCAAAATGCTCCTTTTTCAGCGCTGCACGGTAGTGGCTGCGGCATGCATGTGTGCACAAAGCGCGCACAAAGCGAACCAGTAGCAGACTTCAGAGGATTTCACCCCTGGAAGAGTCCTCCTACTCTACCACCCCTTACAACAATAGGCAACACATTATCAACAGTAGAGACCTTCAACTTTCTGGGTTTTATAATCTCCCAGGAGTTGAAATGGGCACCTAACATTAGAACCATAATTAAAAAGACACAAAAAAGAATGTACTTCCTGCATCAGAAAGTTCAGACTGCTCAAGGAGATGTTGATACAGTTCTACAAAGGAATTATTGAGTTTGTCATTTGTTCTTCTATAACTGTCTGGTTTGATACAGAAATTAAACAGGACAGATACAGACTTCAACAGATAGTTAAGACTGCAGTAAAAACAATTGTAACCAGCCTGCCTTCCATTGAGGACTTGTATACTGCAGGAGCCAGAAAGAGAGCTGAGAAAATATCTATAGACCCCTCTAGACGTAAACTGTTTCAGCTCCTCCCCTCAGGACACCTTTATAGAGCATTGCAAGCCAAAACAACTAGACACAAAGACAACTTTTTCCCACATGCATCACTCCACTGAACACCTAATTCCCACAGCACTGTCTTATGTCAAAGGTTATTTACCCAGGTAGTAGGGCTGTATTACTATTATCATTCTCATCTTTCCTATTATCTTCTACTATGGTATCTTAGAATTATATTACTTTGTTGTTTGTTGTCTGTATGTACAACTGGGAGTTTATGCATCAGGACAAATTCCTTGTGTGTCCAATCACACTTGGCCAATAAAGAATATTCTACTCTATTTGATTCTAAATTATGGAAAATATTGGATGCCTCCTTGATTGACTGACATTTGCTTTATTTAATATGTATGCTTCGTGAAGGAACCTCACTTAAAGTAAGATATAATCCCCAGGGTCACCTCACCAGTGCCATTATAACTGAAAAGGGAGTTAAGCAAGGATGCATATTGGCCCCACATATTCAATTTTATATCAATTCCATGGTGGACCATATCAATGCAAACTTTTGCTCCCACAAACTTGCATGAAGACACATCTGTTTTAATTTATGTAGGCAATGCAGCAATATTTTCAAAAACATCTATTGGTCTAAAACAGCTTTTAAAACATTAGCACAGTATTGAAGGAAATACTGTACTCTAGTTGAATACAGCTAGTACTCAACTATCAAAAATCAAAACCATGGCATTTGCCAAGAGGACCAAGAGACATGTTTGGAAGATGGATAGCCACAGGGCTGAGCAGGTCTTCTGTTTCAGATACCTGGGAATCATTCATTCTGCTAACAGTAGGAAACTCCTTGGAGGTGTTGCTGAAAATGTAGAACTTAAATTCCTCAAGACTAGAGGTGGCCATTGTATACCTGGAACATTCAAAGCCAAATCAATAGCACAACTACTTTATGGTGCCCAACTGGGATATTTTTTCCAATTTTGCAATCCAAATTTGTTCAATCCAAATTTTTAAGGCCGACCCTTCAAGTCCCAAAATGTGTTTCTAATATCTCTCTGAAGTTGGAAAAAGGCCCATGAAAACTGAGGCCAGAGTTTGGATGATCATACTCAACTATAGTCTAAGATATCCTTTTCCCCCTTGGCCTCACCCCTATAAACATGAGGGATGACTTTCAACATAAGGAACAAAGCAAGGGCAACTAAAATCTAATTGTTTGGCTTCTCTCCAAGAATTATACTCAGCATTGCATATGATCAGGCCAAAGATCTTATTAAATAGCATACAGAAGGCAGCTAGCTCCAACTGGACCTAGCCAGGTCCGCAACTTTTACTGGCAGTGAATCCAACCGGTAATCTGCCATGTCCATTATACAGTATACTTATTCAGTCTTGAAGTAGCTAGCCATCGGAGGGCCTTCATTTATTCTTCTGAGCTGTTCCTGAAGACAGATACAGGAAAATTTTCCACCTGAAGGGGCAATACCCCTGTGACTCTGGACATATAGAAATAACAGAGCATGTGCTCCTACAGTGCTTATACTATAGACATTTATACTAGCCTTATCTCATCAATATAGTGTTGCTAGGTTTTGCACAGCAGTGATCAAAATCTGTCAAATGATGGCCTATGCCTCAAACCTGACTTAATGATTTGTTAGTTGAGTGTTTTGTTACCGGTATTATATTAATTTTTATCTCCCTATATATTTTTTTTTAGATTACTGGTTTTACATATACGTTATAGTTTTTTAATTTTGTGTATTTTGTATTTTTTTTAACTTTTCAAATTCTTACCTATTCTACCCTTCCTTTGCTGGTTTATAATCATAATAAGATTTGTTTGTGTTCTGTTGTAATATCAGTTACTGAATTATTGGTCGTAAGTTGAGGCCTATCTGCGCATTACAATATTGGGACCTTTTAATTAATTTTTGTTATAGTTAAGAGTTGTGATGTAGAAAGTTGAATTTTATACATGTTAATGTTAAAGTCTTAAGAGTTTTGGATTTTTTGCTGATAACTGGATTGAACTGGATTGATTGCTTATTTGAGTTGCCTATTTTTAATAGATGGGTTATGGGATGAAAAATTTTATATTTATTAGCCAAGAAGAGATTATGCAATTGCTAATACTTGCCATGATGAGGGGAAATAACTTTCTTAAGAAAGGAGAAATTATACTATTTTCCTTGTTTCTTTGCATTTTTCTCTTTTTCTTTTTTTCCAGTTTGTATATCTTATATTGTTCTATTAAAATTGTTTTATTATATAAAATTATAAAAATAAAATTATTAAAAATAATAAATAGATGTAATTATTTCTAGTAATCATTAACTAGCACAATTTCAATAATAATGCAGCTTCTTCGATCCTGATTTAGTAGAGCTTCTTATATTCCTTGTGAGTACCCACAGGCATCCTGATACCATCTGTTGTTGTCTCCTTGCTTTCATTTATTTTCCTTCCTGCTGTATTTTGGTTGGGATAGCTCTGAAAAAAGCAGAACTGGGTAGAGTATACCAAAGCATAGAGGATGGCTCTTATTAGGAAATTAAGAAGCTCTACTAAATTCAGGATCCAAGAAGCTGCAATGCTATCTACTACAAAAGAACCTGCTCTTATTGGGGATGCTGATGTGAGGGCAGAACAGCTGTTGTTAAGCAACCTATTTTACATTTTACATCATACTGCATGTTAAATAATACATGTATATAAGAATTACATACAGATATAAATAATCATATAAATAGTTACAAGAAAGAATGGAATTTTATTAGATTTAACACAAAATTGCTCACAAATAATCATAGCATATTACCAATACTGAGGAAGATTGAAATTTCACAACAAATGTGAGCTCTCTGCAAAACAGATACATTTGCTGCTTAGACTGATTTATTCTCTTCATTTGAGGTTGAAGATGTAGTGTTCTTTAATAGAAGTATCTCAGATCCTACTGACAAGGTATTAGAAAGGGAGATTTGTGCCTCAGAGTGATTTGCCAGGTATATTCCAAAGTTAGTCTGAAAAAAAGAAACAGCACATTTGTCAGCTTATAAGGTGAAATCAAGACTTCCAAAACTAGACTGCAAAAATCAAGACAACCATTAAATGGAAACAAACAGTTTCAGATTATTGTAGTCTACTTATAGTAGCCATAATGAAGTAGATTATGCAATATTAACCTACAGTTATCTTGGATTGGATAAATAAAATTCAAGAATTAAGACGAAGATACTAAGCAATAAAAAAGGAGAGCCACATTTTAAATGACACTTACAACCACATTCTTATTTTAAATTCTCTAAATTTATGCTGATTTTCTAAGTGAATATTATAATATTTGTAACAAGTGGTTCATCAGTGGAAATAATTACTCAAAGACATAATGGTCTCCTTTTGTATATGTACTCTAGCTGAGTTTAAACACACATGCATTCAATTTGATTTCTGTACTCCTGCACTCAGCCTAAATGATTGATGGATAATGGCTCCTTCCTATTCCTTATTTTTATTATTCTCTGATTTTGCCAGATACTACTTTTCTGACCAAAAATGGTACCATCTCCAGAGGTTAATCTGTAGACTTTAGGAAATTGCCCAGAATTTTCCCCAATATGTTTTATTAGAGGGATCCCATACTTAAAGTTGGTGATACTCAAATTGAATGTTTTGGGGGGAGGTTGGGTGTGTGTGAAGAGAAAGAGCTTTACACAGAGAATTTAACTATGAGGGAGAGAGGCAGTTAAGAAATAGTATGTATAAATAAATGTGGAAGATAGACAAACAAACAGAAATAAATAACTGGTCACTTCATATATATAGCTCCTTTCTCTAGTTGCATCAGGTATATTTATTCATGAAAGTTATAGGTGACTATATGTGGCTTACAATAAGTTAAACAACAAAATAAAATATTTACAACAATAAATAAATTGCAAATGAGTTAAAATTAACAAAGATGGCAAAGAATGGAGTAAGATGCACATGGGCAGAGGTGGGTTAGTTCATTAACCATCTCCAGAATGACATTGTGTTCTCAGGCTAGGGCAGGCAATCAAGGACTACCTCTTCCTGCTTTGTTTGTACTTCCACGTCATTAGATAAAATGATATTCCTTTTAGAATTCTTCCACTCTATTACCAGTCACCTTTGCTTTAAATATTCACTTGAACACTGTATACATTAAATAATGACAAAAAGTTGAAGATAATATTTTTACAGTAAAGAAAAAAAGCAGCGAAAGAAGAGGATCGGAAGATTGGATCATTAAAACACCAGTGCTTGTACACTGACCTTTCTGTCTCTAATGGATGACAACCTTTGCAAAAACTCCTTGTTTCGCTGTCCAGTTTGTTGATTAATGCAGATAACAAGGCATCTGTGACATGGTCCTAAAACCTGAAATGTACATGGAAAAATTCTGAAATATTACTCAGCTAGAATGCTGGGCAAATGTAGCAGGAAGTGTCCAGCAATTATTTTTACTGGGACCGTGGCAAAGATCATCTAAACTCTTTTGGGGCTGAATAAACTCAGAAAGTGGCCAAATATGTCTTGATTCAAGACAAATGCTAACTTTTCCTAACTCAGTCAGATAATGGGATATTAAAAGGTAAATGTTTCTCTTTGTGCCCATTGCGTAAAATGGATTTGGCTCAATTCTGATCATAATGTACTACATGATTAATCTATGAATGAATTACCACAGGATGAGGTGACAGCTACTAATGTAATTGGTTTTGAAGGAGATTTAGATAACTTTATGAAAAACAAAGCTATTGATCTTCAAGATTCAGTATTACCCCTGAGCTGACAATCACACGCTGTTAAATATCAGCGGAAAACAGCAAGATGTTTCTGTTTGTTTGATCCAACAAGGTTAGTTTGGTTGTAGTCTATAAACAAGATAAAACAAACTGCTATTTTAACCTATATACTGTAGCCAATATTATTTTCTAGGATCACTTTTGGTTTCCTGCATCTTGTCTTTGCAATTACAAAAGAGAGCTACAGCCATTCCATACCCTGAAATGTAGAGGACCAATGGCAAGCTGATCCCACAAGTCTTCTTCAAATGGCTCGTTCGTTCTGATAACAATGTTGGCCCGAAATCGATAAATTAATTCCTGAGGAAGAAATGATTCACCTAGGCTGTTTCACAGAGACAAAGAATAAAATAATAATTCAACTGGAATAAGACATAATTTTAGTTTAGTAGTTTAGTTTAATTTAGTAAAATTATAGTTTATTATTTAAAATGTAATAGAGACTAAGATATACAAGTCTAACTGTAAAAGTGAAATATAGTAATCTTGGGAACAATTGCAAATTAGAGGCAGAGTTACAATAAAAATAGAAAAATAGAAAATTTTAAATTGTCTAATGTAAATGCTATTACAGGTAACCCTCGACCTATGACAGCCTGCCCACTATGGTTACAAGTGGTAACAACCATGAGACAAGGCAGATAAGCAGCAAAGCCAAAAACAGCCCAGCAGAGTAGAAGAATCTAGCTAGATTAAGATAAGGTGACCAGACGTCCCGCTTTTGGCGGGACAGACATGCTTTTCAAGCGTGTGTCCCGCGTCCCGCATTCTTTTCAAAAAGTCCCGCTTTTTTTGAAAGAATGCCGAAACAGCGGGACGTCTGGTCACCTTACGAGTCTTGGCTCTCCTGCTCCCCCTCCGCCAGCGCTGGGCTGCTGGAGCGCTCACGAACACACACACACACACACACACACACAAGCGCGCATGCAGCCTCTCCAGAGAATGAACTTGCGAGTAGTCCGGATCTGGAAGCCGCGCCTGGAGAGGGAGGTCCTGGGGTTGCTGCAGCCCCGACAGAGATAGCGTGGCCAGCTGGTGCATCCGGGGCGGAGCCGTACGATTCCCTCCTTCCTTCCCTCGCTCGCTCATTCTTCTTCCGGCCGCGCCGGGCTTGACCCGAGTTTGCGGTCTTGCAAAGGCGGCGGAGCGAACCCCGACTCCGGGAAGTGGCTGGGCGCGAAGCGAAAATGAAAGAGAAGCGGGGAGGCGAGGAAGGGAAAGTGGGCAGGGCTTCCACGGCCCTGGGAGGCGGGGTCGGGCTGGGTGGGTGGGTGGGAAGGATGGGCGAATCGGCAGGCCAGCATCCAACCGGTGCAGCCGGGAGACTTCTAGCCACCCTCTCCGGCCGCTGCAAAAAAAAAAAAAATGCACCGGCAGCTTTGCATGCATCGCTTCCCAGCCACCCCCCTCTTTGCAGAAACGGGGCTCGGGGGCGATGCCTGCTCCTGCAAAACGTTTGCACAACCACCTTGCGAGGTTGGCCGGGCTTTGCAAAGGCGCCGGGTGTGTGTGTGGACACCATTGACGGGGGGGCAGGGCCGCCTGGACGCCGCTGTCTTTTGCCCTCTGCGCATGCGCAGCGTTCTGCGCATGCGTAGAGGGCAAAACTCAAATTGTGTCCCGCTTAAAAAAATATATATCTGGTCACTTTAGATTAAGAGCCAACACCATGTTCCAATACTGGAGAGTTCAAACAAGCCTCTGTGTTTAGCTGGCCATCAGGAGACTGCAAGCCTCTCCTGGTACTTTCTAGCCTTTAAGGAAGCCAGTAATCTGCAGGCAAAGGTGGAAGCTTCAGGACAAGCTTTCAAAAACTTTTCCCTTGCTTAAGCCTGGAAAAAGGGGGACAAAATTTGTAAGTTACTTACCTTAATGAGTAACTGCCAGGCTGAAGTGTAAAGGAAGAAAACAACGCTGAAGAAATGTTCAGCTCAAAAGAAAAACTAACCACTTTGATATAATGGTTTAAAATATCAGGCTAGAAACTGAGAGACTGTGAGTTCTAGTCCTGCATTAGGCATGAAGCCAAATTAGATCATTTTGAGCCAGTCTCTCTCTCAGCCCTAGGAAGAGAGCAATTGCAATCCAGAACTACAACAAATTAATTTAGAAAAGTAAAATTGAAAAAGGAAGGAAGGAAGGAATACAAAAGTAAAAGTGCAATAATAGTGACTTATGACAATTGGGATTGGAATTTGTCATTGTTGTTAAGCAGTTGTTAAGAGAGATGACTATAGCAGTGATGGCGAACCTTTTAGGAACTGAATGCCCAAACTGCAACCCAAAACCCATTTATTTATCACAACGTGCCAACACTGCAATTTAACCTGAATAATAAGGTTTTACTTACAGTGGTGGGATTCAAATAATTTAACAACCAGTTCTTCCTGATGACCGGGTGGGCGTGGCTTGGGGGGTTATGTGACTGAGTGGGCATGGCCACCTCTACACCACTCATGTGGGTGGTGCCTGTATGAGACAGGCAGTGTTAGGGAGGGAATCCAGGGGTCTCCGGTGGGAGGGGGTGGGAGGAAAGGAAGAAAGATCCAATCTGTGTGTGTGTGTGTGTGTGTGTGTGTGTGTGTGTGTGTGTGTGTGTGTGTGTGTGTGTGTGAGAGAGAGAGAGAGAGAGAGAGAGAGAGAGAGAGAGAGAGAGAGAGAGAGAGAGAGAGAGAGAGAGAGAGAGAGAGAGAGAGAGAGAGAGGGGACACCGTCACCAGCCCTGATATAACTCTCAAAGATTGGATTGGAGATCTCTCTCTCTCTCTCTCTCTCTCTCTCTCTCTCTCACACACACACACACACACACACACACACACACACACACACACACAAACCAACAAGGTTAAAACATGGCTGGAAGAGATATTAAATAAAAACATAGACATGAAACCAGAACTGTTTCTATTAGGAATCATAAATGAGAAATATGACAAAGGACAGATATACCTAATGCTGAATATAATAACTGCAGCGAGACTGGTCTATGTGCAATACTGGAAAAACGAAGAAACTCCTCCGGAAGAAGAAATAATAAAGAAAATATTGGCATGTGCAGAAATGGGTAGGTTAACATTAGAACTCAAAAACAAGGGCAAGACAGAATACTTTGAAATATGGGACAAACTGTATCAATGGATAGAAAGGAGAAAAAGGAGTCGGAGAAGTAAAGACTTAGGATTTGGAGAATGAAAATCGGGCAAGTCTAAGATATATAAATAAATAAGGACAAGGGATATGTATATAAGATCAAAATAGTAATGTATGACGAGTAATATATTTGTTATTATGTAAATATTATGTAAAGAAATGACCAAAACAGGATGGTCACACTGTGTCCAATGTTTTTAATGTTTGTTTAAATAAAAGAAAATTTAAAAAAAGAAAGAAAGAAAACAAGTTATAATGCAGGAATGCCGAGCTGCCTACAGGAGGACAAATGATGAAAGCATTGTGACAGTATTGTAAAGCAAATTCCTCCCTTTTTCTATTTGTCATACTCAAAAGGGGCATCATTGTGATACAAGCTGTTTTTATCACGTTGATAAAAATTTCAGATCCTGCAGACTCTGCATAGTTGGATTAAGCATCTTGGCCTGAAATATCTTGGTTATTAAAGTGGCATAAAAATGCCCAAAGCAAAGATATTTGCTTTTTTTTAAAGAAAACTGAGTACTTACCTTGCAGTAACCTGTTCTCTCAGTTGTAAAATACTTGTCATATTTATCAGGAGATACTGTGCTTCATTTACTAAAGAAAGTGAAGGAATTGCAGCTGGGGTCTCTCCTAAAATACAAATAATATAAAGTGATAATAGAAATAGTGAAAACAAAAAATCCATTTTCTACTACAGGGTTTCTAGTTACTGAATATAAAGTAAAACAGAAGAATTGCTTCTACTTAAATATTCTCTATTTGAAGCCATCTATTAAATGCATCTTTTACCTTAGGTACATCTATGTTCAGTTCCATCATATATAACACCACAACTGAGTCACAATTTGCAAATTGGACAGCCTTTAAACAGGCTTAATTAATTGGAAGCATTTTGATTACATAATATGCTGTACACTAATACTGGGGCAAACTAAAAACATTAAAGTAAATTGCTCTTAAGTATATTTTAGAAATCCTAAAATGTTCATATATTATTATGATGATTGGATTTTTATTTATAACTCTTATGTCTTTAATATATGCAATATTATTTATTCTCTAACGAAGATACAAAATATTTACCTTTTTTATTCTTAGAAGAATTTCTTTTGAAGTCTGAACTCTGCCTAATCAAGCGACACTGTCGACCGAGAAACTTAGTAAACCAATCAGCTAGTCTCTCCCCACAATCATATGTCTGTACTCTTTAATGAACAAAAGTAAATTAAAAAAATGAGAATCCAAAGTCTACTTTGGCTGCAAAACTACTGTAATTATAATATATAATTTAATATCCATTTATTACCACTCAGAATTTTGCTATAGCTGTTATAGCTGCATTCTGCATTCAAATGCAAAAAGTTTTTCAGGAGATCTATAGTCTTCTCCTTTCTTTGAGAGTCCACTCCTGGTGACTGCCTGGACTATTCCCTGCAAGATTTCAGAAGTGGTTTGTCCTTGCCTCAGTTCCAAAGATGAGAGTGAGCGACAAGCCCCAAATCACTCAACTATGTTTGTACAATGGGGGAACTAGTCTCCCACTTTCTAGCCTGATACTCTAAGTCAGGGGTCCTCAAACTTGGCAACTTTAAGACTTGTGGACTTCAACTCCCAGAATTCTCCAGTCAGCTATGCTGGCTAGAGAATTCTGGGAGTTGAAATCCACAAGTCTTAAAGTTGCCAAGTTTGAAGACCTCTGCTCTAAGTACTACACAAAACTGGCTCAGTTAGTTTTATTGAGATTGAATATAATAACAGAATCTTGTGAATTGTGTTATATTGTTCCTCCTCTTGCTACATATAATTCAGTGAATAAGCTATCTGTCTAAGCCACTTCCAAATATTATCTGTCCACTTTTGTGGATTTTTTTTTTAACCCCGTCACCTTAGCAATGCATCTTGCATTTCTCTGAAAAGGTTATCTTCCTTGTTTTCTATAGTCTTATAGGTGCTGCAATTATTTTCCTTTAATTCTTGTTTGTTCAGTTCAATCTGCATCTTAGTACGGTATTTCTCCAATTATGACCAGAATTGAGCCCAAAATTTCCATTGCTAAGCAAGACAGTGGATTTTGTCCTAATTTAAGACCTTTCTTGCCACAGTTGAATAACTGCAGTTGATAGTTAGTAACACGATTTCCTCATTGACTTTTCTTGTAAAGAAAATCACCTAGAAAATAGTACAGGTAATCTTTGACTTATGACCACAATTGGGATCAGAATTTCTGCTGCTAAGCAAGGCAATTATTAAGAGAATTGTACCCAATATAACCTTTTTTTGCCATGATTGTTAGGTGAATCACTGCCATTAAGTGAATCACTCAGTCATTAAGCAAATCTGTCTCCCCATTGACTTTACTTGTTGGGAGCCAGCTGGGAAGATTGCAAATGGCAATCACATGACACCTGGGACACTGCAACTATTATAAATACAGCCCACTTGCCAAGCATCTGGATTTTGATCACATGACCCCAGGGATGCTGCAATGGTTATTAAATGTGAAAAACAATCACATGGTTGTTAGGTAAATCACTTTTTTCAGTGCTGTTGTAACTTCGAATGGTCACTAAACGACTGATTGTATTCTGTATCTCATGCACAGGTAGTACAACACAAGTTACAACAGCACTGAAAAAAGTAATGTCCTTGCACTTACGATAGTTGGAGCATCCCCTCAGTCAAAATTTGGGAGCATGGCAACTAGCATGTATTTATGATGGTTGCAATATCCCGAGGGTGATGTGATTGCCATTTGCAATCTCCCCTCCAACAAGTAAAGTCAATGGGAAAAGCTAGATTTGCTTAATGACTGAGTGATTCACTTAATGGCAGTGATTTATCTAACAACCATGGCAAAAAAAGATAATATCAGGTACAATTAATAACTGCCTTGCTTAGCAGCAGAAATTTTGATTCCAATTGTGGTCATAAATCAAGGATTACCTGTACTAGTTTCCAGGCATTCAGGCAATTATCGTATTTTTGGTGTATAAGATGCACTTCCCCCACCCCACAAAAAGTGGGCGGAAATGCCTGAGCGTCTTATAGAGTGAATGTTGCCAAAGCCCCGCCCACCCACCGGCCCCCACCTTTCAGCTTCTGCCTCCCAGCAATTTGCTTCCTTGCAGCAAATAGCAAACAGCCTGGTCAGCTTCAGCACAGCCTGATTTAGCACGAGCAGCTGATCGGCAGATGGATCTGCCTCCGGGAATACCGCCTATCAGCTGTTCCAGGCTGCAGGCATCGCCGCCGCCCATCATTGCTGCTGCCTATTGCTGATTCCGTGCACCCCATTTTTTGCCTGTTCCAGGTGGCGGGGATTGCCGCTGCCACCTATCCTGGCCGCCGGGAATGGGCCGAAAATGGGGAATGCGGAGGCCAAAAATGGGGCGTGTGGAGGCGGCGATAAGCGGCAACAGTGCCAATGGGTGGTGGCAATGGCGCCAATAGGTGGCAGCAATCCCCGCAGCCTGGAACAGCTGATAGCCAGTATTCCGGGAGGCAGATCCAACCACCAATCAGCTGTTCGTGCTAAATCAGGCTGTGCTTAAGCAGACCAGACTGTTTGCTGTTTGCTGCAAGGAGGCAAATTGCTGGGAGGCAGAGGTAGATTTTTTTTTCTTGTTTTCCTCCCCAAAAGCTAGGAGCGTCTTATAATCCGGAATGTCTAATAGTCCGAAAAATATGGTAAGCCTTTTTCTCAGAATCAATCTATTGATATCCCTGTATTTTTTGTAGGGTTAGCTACACAATTTGTTTCCGCTTAGCAGCATGCACTTCCTTTCTTTACCATAACTATTGTTTGAAAGTTAAGAGATAATAAATAAAAAAACTGATTAAAGATCTGTTGGTGTTCTTTTATCTGCCCTTTTCTTTCTTCAGATAAAAAAAGGAAAAAAGATCCTTAGTTCTGAGTTTAAAGCAATTAATATTTGATGCAATTATACCTTGTCAATTTAATAAAAAGTATTTGGTTTAAAGGACTTCCCAAGTATAAAAAATTCCTCTTATTCATTCAAGGCTTTACACTTGTGTTCAAACTGTTGTTCTCCATAACAAGTTACTCTATCCTACTACTGCCACTTGTAAGACACATATTTGCATACATACACAGGGATGTGTATGAGGAATGCATGAATTTACAGCTCATTCACATAACTGAGATTAGTGAGAAATTGCAGTGAAATAATTTCACTAATGTTATACCCAAAGGTAGTCACTAGTCTCCTTTCCATTATGAAATGTTTTTCACTATGTAAATTTTCACTTCTTGCACCTGTCCTACCCACCTGTGAGAACAAACTTTGCTTTGACAGATTTCTGTTAAAGTTCCCCCATGTTCTTCTAAGGATACAGAAATGGGATTCATTCCTATGAAAAGAACAGAGAGAAAAAATCATTACCAAATAAATCTATTTGAAATGTTGGCTTATTTGAAAGAGTGATACTTAGACCAAGATTTGTAATATTTATGGTACTTCTTCATGAATTTAATATTGAGTTCAATACTTGATCATATAAAACCATTAATTTGGGAGTGATTTTTTCATTTTCAATGAATACAAATGGCAAATCCTTGTACATATATTTTAATTCTATTCATTATTCATACTAGTTCATTTTTCGTAATTATGATTTTTTAAAGAACCAGTTTTAATTTTTATTAATGAGTACTAAATGCAAGAGGTGTATCTTGAGAGTTGCTGATTCTCCTGTGTGAATGACTGCTTCCTGCTGACTAAATAGTCTGTAGGAGGAACACAAGACAGCCATTTTCTATTGAGTGAGTTCCCTCAATGTATGAACAAACAAGAAGGTTGTTAATGAAGTTTGGTAGATGTTCCTGCTAGATCTGGGGGGAGGGGTTTACTCAGGGGTGGGTTGCTCACTTACCCATGCCGGTGCGCTGCGTGCACATCTCCACATTTCGGGCATGCGCTCGCTCGCTACGTGCACCCCCCTCGCACGATTTTGCTTTTGCACATGCGCAGAAGCAAAATCACGCCGAAATCTCTCACGTGCACGTCCCCTCGCGAGATTTTGGCGCAATTTTGCTTCCGCACATGCGCAAAAGTGCCCAAAAATTCTTAGGAAAAGATGGTGATGCGCGTGACGGACCGGCGGAGAGGACTCCAGAGCGGTCGCGTGCAAATTGCGCAATCGGCTGCTCCCTACCGTAGCTACGCATTGGACAGCTCCGGCAGGAACCCACCTCTGGGTTTACTTCAATAGGTCTCTCCCACAGGGGCCTCTTGATAGTCATACAGGACTGCCACAGAATCTTTTCAGTGTCCTTATCCATTGCACTGATTGCAGCCTTAGGGATTTTTCCTAAGTCTGTCTGCTATTTCTGGCCTCCCCTACGAAGTTCATGACATGCTTCCTTAAAAAGGGCAGCTGCTGCTGGATTGTCCCTTCATTTCCCACTGAGGCTTTTCCTGGTCTTGATATTACTTTATCTCTTACTTCATTACTTTCTTACTGGGTATCTCCACTTAGTCTCCCAGCAACCCGTGGATATGGTGGACAGGAACGGAGGATGGCTGCAGAGCTCCAATAGCCTTTTCCCATAACACCTCAAGAACGCTGTGAGGGCTCCTGTCCCTCCCCCTCTCCCTTCTGCCTGCCTAGGGAACTGGGCAGGCTAGGAATATCCACTTTATTTGCTGGACAGCAAAGAGCTGTGGCTAATGTGTTTTGCTCAACTGCGTGGTGAAATAATTGGCAGAAAATTAACATCTATGAAGTTCAAGCTCCTGAGCTTGGTTGGGGCATTGGCCACTTTGTGAGGGGGCACAGATAGCGACAAGAATTAGGCTGCATAGATTGTGACTGACGCAAGACTGGAACCGGGATCAAACTCAGAATGTCAGTTAGCCCTAGAAACACCAGATGTCTGGACTGCAGCCACAACCCCCACAGAATGCCATTAACCCATCTGTATGGAGCTAATTTGCCCCCTGTGGTGCACAAGGGATAGCACAAATGTGTGAACTTAATGAACTAGCAATTTTAGGCAGCCAAACTACTTTGTTATTACACTGTAAACTTCCTGGCTCCCAAACACATGAATATGAATCACAATGACCCTTTTCAGATCCAGATGATAAGGAACCTTGGAAACACAATTCATATATGCCAACTTAATGCTGAAGGACTCAATAGATCAAAGAGCCAATTTATTTCCACATTTCTGTTAGAAAATCACACTGACATGACCATTTTCTAAGAAACATATACTGAAAATGAAAAAGTAGGAGTAAATCCAATGATACAATTTACTGGGTGCTGTTTACCACCACAGTTATGGCATGCCAACCTACATCAGGGGTAACATTGAGAATGCATTACTGATAGTGACATCCACAACTAAACTTCAAAAAATCCAGTGGGAGGGCTTGGAGCTTGTTGTAAAAAACAGGTGGTGCTAGCCACCCATCACAATAGACACCTTAGATAAGCACTGACTAAGTTGCCTTGTGAATTGTCTCCCTCTCCAAAGCCCCAAGAAACAAGGAGCATACCACTTACATCAAGAAAATGCTCAGGACACTACAACAAACACGCAAAGCACATGCTGACTATTCATGCCCTTTCACTGCAGATGAAGTCAACTGTTATCAAAACCATCAAATGCAGTAAAGCAGCAGGATTTGATGCCATCCACCTGGAATTTCAGATACACTATGGGCAACACACATGTAAATCAATCATTTATGTTTTACTCACATATTGTCTCCAGCAGCTGCTTATCAACACATTTTAATAAGGCAAAAATGATATCAATTTTAAGACTGGATAAATCAAAAGACAATAGAAAGCTACTCCCCAATAGCCCTTTTAAGCTCTTGCTATAAACTTTTAGAAAGACTAGTCTTAACAGGATCGGTCCTACAACTGAAGAACATCTCCCTGTGGAACAAATAGGATTTCGACAAAATTGAAACTGCTGAGCCTACCAAGTTATACTGAAGCAGGATTCCAATGAGGTCTTAAAATCAAAGTAGTTTTTGTGGACCTGATTGCAATATATGGCAGAGTCTGGAAAGAAGATTTATTATACAAATTACAACTGATCATCATTCCATGTCAAAAGACTATCTATCTTATTAATAATATGCTGAGCAACAGGACTTTTCAAATAATAACGAGGGGGGGGAGGAGAAGATTAAATAATGGCCTACCACAGGGCTCTGTGCTGGCTCCCACATTGTTCAACTTATGCATATCTAGGATACTAGATACCAAAGGATGGAAATTTGCTTATGCAGATGACCAGGTCCTAACAGCCCAAAAGAAACACAGGGAGGATAGTGACAACTTTCTCACAGAAGACTAAAAGCTCTGACTTTCGGCTGTACTTCCAGGGCCATCGGAGGTGTGGACCGCGAGCTCCGCGGCCCTGCTCCGAGCTCTCCCCATCGGAGGGCTACAAAAGGAGCCATAGCCACTCTGTAGGGGGGGTGAAGTAAAGGGGGGGTGCCTTGCAGGTCAAGGAGACCCGCATCTCTCTTCCCTGACCTGGAAAATCCCCTTCATCCGAAGACGCCTCTGGTAAGCATAAGATAATAAACAGCTAGGAATCACAGTCACCAAATATCAAGTATTTTCTCCTCTGTAAATTTCCAGGAGTCTAGGAGTCACTTTTCCTTTCATCAGTAGATGGTGCTCTCAACTTACTTTTCAGCATAAATCTCTTTAAAAATATTTTCTTCCACAGCTTAAACCATTATATTTTTAGAGTCTCTTTAGGATTTTTTATATCCTTGGGGTAATTTGTAAAGAAAAAAGAATCATCTCATCCAGCAACACAGTCTCTGTTCACTGCTCTCTTCACTCCTGCACTGTCTTAGGCCGTGATGGTGAACCTATAGCACACGTGCCACAGGTGGCACCCATTCCTCTTCCGTGTTTTCTGCTCACCCATGCGCATCGGCCAGCTAGTCTTCTGGTTACTGGTGCGCATGCATGCATGACGATCAGCAGGCCTTCACGCATGCGGCTGTGCCAGAAACTGGAAGATCAGCCGGCCAGCTGATCGTCGTGCACACATGTATTATGTCTCCTTTTATATATTTTTTACTACTGCTCAGGAAAAAGGCCCTGTGTAACTAGGAGCTGGCTTGGAGAAATTTCCTGACAGTTAGAACAATTAATCAGTGGAACAACTTGCCTCCAGAAGTTGTGAATGCTCCAACACTGGAAGTTTTTAAAAAGATGTTGGATAACCATTTGTCTGAAGTGGTGTAGGGTTTCCTGCCTAAGGGGGTTGGACTAGAAGACCTCCAAGGTCCCTTCTAACTCTGTTATTCTATTCTATTCTATTCTATTCTATTCTATTCTATTCTATTCTATTCTATTCTATTCTATTCTATTCTATTCTATTCTATTCTATTCTATTCTATTCTATCCAGTGTGCTGGGTGATGGAGCAATCATGCTGTTTCCCCATGGCTCACATGCCTTGGAGAATGGTGCAAGGCAGCATTTCTGCATGGCAGCAGCAATGCTAGGGCTAACTGGAGACGTAGCAGTTGGCTGACACTCTAGTTGAAGCTCAGTCTTGGCACTGCAGCCAAGGCCACTGTGTAGGATGGCCTTGGAAAAAGACAGGAGGCTCCTCCTCAAGATGGCTGCTGAACAGGGCTGGACTTAGATCTCTTGTGTGTGCAAAGGGACTTGAGGCACTTGACCCCTGCCTCAGGCTTGCTTCCTCATCTCCTACAGCTACCTCTCCTTTTCATTTAATATGTGTGAAACAGTTGGAATTCTGAACCAAGCTTGGACAGGATAATGGATTAGACTGAAACTCAATCCAGACAAAACAAGACAAATATTGTTTGTTGGCAAGTATCTGTATAGCTGAGTGGTGTCCTGCCTGTTCCAGAGAGGTCTGCACTCACCTTAAAGGAGAAGATTTCCAGTTTGGGAATGCTCCTATATCCATCCTTGTCACTATGAACTAACTGTGATCATAACTTACAAGGTAGACCAAGACCAAGAAGCAGGTGCCAATTTGGTTACAGTGACAGAATCTTGCAGGCTTGATATGCTTCTCCTCCTCTCTCTTTTTCTTTTTGTTAATGTCTGTTTGAACGTTTTCAGATCCATAACCCATCTGGGTTTTTGCAATGTTTATCTGCCTATTGCCTAATAACAGATCTTCCCTCTCTCCATCAAGGTCATCTTCTTTACTCTCTACACTTGGACAGAGACAACCTTGCAACAGTTTATTCATGCTCCAATAATTTCCTGGTCAATTTATTGCAATACGCTGTATGTGAGGCAACCTTTGAAAATTGTCTGGAAACTTCAGTTAATTCAAAACAGAGGCAACTAGATTGCTCACTGGAACTGACAAATACCAATATATTATGCCGGTACTTTGCCATCTGTATTGTGTGCCAGTCAGTTTCTGTTTCCAATTCAAAGTGCTAGTTTAACAAATCTAATATTTCTCAAGAATCTCTTGAAACAGAGAGTAATGATTTTAATTTGCTATGCCTCAATATTTTTTTCAAGTCTAAACACAAATATAGAACCACTATCTCGACTTATAATCTATCTAAAATGATAATCTTATAGGATGAATATTTTGATAACCCTTTCACAGTACAGTGGTACCTCGAGATACGAGTGCCCTAACATACGAGATATTTGAGATACGAGCTGTCGAGCGAGCGAAGCTTTGAAATACGAGCAACATTTGAGATACGAGGAACGGCCGGCTGCACACGACCCACTCATTTCCGCAACATTCTGAAAGGGAGGAAACCTTCAGCCAGATTTGAATATAGATTTAGGTTTTAAAACCCTGTTGCAGGGAACACGGCTCTATCAAAGAGAATTTTCCCCCTTTAGCTTAGCCATCGTGGCGTCCGTAGGGCTCTTCGGGGGGGGGGGAGGTAGAGAGAAAGGAAAGGAAGGAAGGAAAGGGAAAAAGAATGGACCTGAAAGGAAGAGAAAGGGGAGAAGAGAGGGGGGGAACTTTGGGTGTGTATCCTACAGGAATCAGAATCAACTTTGATTATTTTTTTGGGAGGAATGGCCATTCACACCACCGGGGATTTTGCAGCTGAAAGAAAAGTTGCAGATTTCTCGAGGATCGGTGGTGTGGTTTTTTCCCTCCTCCTCCTCCTCCACAGAAACGTGAGATTTTTGGGGGGATGAGGGATGGGAAAGGATGCATCTGGATCCCCCCCAGCGTGTTTCTAATTCCACCCCCTGGTCTGTGAAGTAAGTTACTTTGCCATTCTCCGTCCCCGCCAGCTGTTTAAAAGACCAGCTCCTCTCTCTCTCTCTCTCTCTCTCTCTCCCTCCCTCCCTCCCTCCCTCCCTCCCTCCCTCTCTCTCTCTCTCTCTCTCTCTCACACACACACACACACACACACACACAGACCCCTAGCAGCCAGCCAGCCAGCCCAGCCAGCCAGCCTGGGGGCTGGAACGGATTAATGGCATTTCAATGAATTTCAATGGGGAAAATTGCTTTGAGATACGAGCAAATTGACATATGAGCAAGGTTACGGAACGAATTAAACTCGTATCTCGAGGTACCACTGTAGTAGAAGAAACAATCTGTATATACCAACCTTCTGCCTTGATGATCATCACATTTTGCTCCAGGTCAATTACAGGTTGTATAAGACACAGTCGTGGTTCCTGCTTCTGAGTAATACAAACTCCATTCTGATTTGTAACCATCCAGTTACGATCATACAGCAAGCCTTGGTTTCCAATAGGCCACTGCATAACCTGAAGAAGGTAAAGGAAAATAGAACTGTTATTTACTCAACAGACATTGAATAACATTTTTTAAAAACTGGCATATATGTGTATTTGTTTTCAGCTCATTACAACAGTAAGGTATGTATATTGTCTTATATACATGGCACACTTTAAGGCAGTTTAACTTCTTTCTGCAGTTGCACGCTTCTTTCTGAGTGCATAGTCAAATTTCAACTTTCTGCCATTTAGAGGCAGAAAGAAAACAAGAAAACTATATAGCAAATTTAAAAGATTTGCTAAATCATTTAATCTAAAAAAATGGTTGTTTTTTAAAAAGCATTTCTACTTCAAAGTCATTGACTAGTCTGTATATTAATGCTATAATCTCACCAACGTCATGTCAATATCCTACACTCTTCAATTCAGACTAAAGTTCTTGGAAGATACTATTAAGCTTGGTTTGATGGCCAATAAAAAATTGCATTCTAGTGCTTTAACAATCTAAAACAAGTTCTGGTTTAATTTTGAAGCAGCTATCCCTTATTGGAATGTGTAAAAAATGAAACAGAATTCCTATTTGTTTTTTCCTCACAGAGAAAAGCAAAATAATCCTACACTGAATGTTAAAAATATTAACAACAATGTGGGACATTTCAGGTGTATGGATCTCACTTTTCAACACTCCTGGAGGCAAGGTGACTGGTAAGAGTGGTATTTGGAAAGCAACAGTTACCTGTTCCTAAACTATTTGTCTCAACTCTTTCTGCTGGGCCTCTGCTTACTGTAATGCATTCCAAATGGTTTCTTTTTTTAAAAAAAGGTTGAATAAAGAAGTCATAGGCTATTCATACATTCCAGGGAGAGAGAAAAGCAAGTTTTCTAATACTATAACTAGAGTGTCAATAGTGAGGCATGGGTAAGACTCCAATGCGATAAACACAAGTTAGACAGGGATATTTTGAGTTCTCTTTGTAACAATGAATATCTTAGAATAATTTTAATTATATTTGAGTTATTTACTTCAATATATACATTAACATAATTTTGAAATAAACTTTCTCTTGACCTAATTTTTCTTGGCCTAATTTAAGTAATCATGGAAATTGCAGAAATTGCATTTTAAACAAAAGCTTACATATTTTGCTATCTATTACATCACTTTTATGTAAACACTCCAAGACTACACTCTGGAATCTATACATAATTTTTAAAAAGCTAATCTGGCAAAATTATTATTGCCAAAAGAAGGCAAAAAGAAACCATTTCTATACTGATTTTTTTAAAATCAGCAGTAAAAATCTTAATTTCAGGTTGTTTATTTGTTACATATTAATTATTAAAGATTCTAATCCAATAAATATCTGAGTGTAAATACTTTTATTTAATTGGGCAATCTCTAAAAACTTGTATAGCATTGAATTGGTTATATCATTAGCCATCTGAATCTTCCTTTTCAATGTTTATGTCTTTGAATTACTAAAAAAACTGTATAGGAAAATACTTTAAATGAAAATGAATCATTGTTTTAACCTCAATTTTTATTAGCTTTTAAATTACAGATGCCTTTAAGCATCAAGTTGATGTAAATATATCTTCTAAAGTGTAAAAAGCCTGGATTTTCACATCATCTTCTCCTTGGAATTGGAATTGTTTGCTTAAGGTACTGAGAAAAGTTTAGAATTAGGTCACGACAATGGTAGATAGAAGAGAGGGGCACTAGAACCACTGAAAGAGAAGCAAAGAATTCTTGACCTAGTCATAATAACAGAGTACAGTGACTGGGTCGTCACAAGGAAGAAAACTGACACTCATGGGGCAGCAAGTCATTGAGTCCTCTCCTCAGTCCAGCGAGGAGGAGAAAATTCTGACTAACCCCAGAAAGGGTCCGGTCTTCTATGAGAACAACAGTGAGGGAGAAGACAACCCTATGGTAAGTGGTACCATCATCCCCATGATGGCCCAGGTGGAGATTATGGTTCCTTACTCGGGGCAAGGGGTGCTATCATGGTCTAGATGACCTCTTGTAGAGAACAAGAGATGGCCTGGACTGAGATAGGCAAGAACTGTTACTTAGGCAAAGAAGGCTGAAAGATTCTTTAAGTCCCAAGAATCAAGATAATATTCAGAAGCAGATCAGGAAAACGCTCCCAATTCACTGAGATATCAGGAGAGGAGACAAAGACTTGCAAGATTATGTGATTGTAGCCTAACTCAATAAAATATTTTACTATGGAGTTGATTTTGTGGTATGGACTATCTAGTGGCACTGACAAACAAGAAGCAGTACTATTATTTTATACTGCATTGGTCAGACCATACCTGTGTTCATATTGTGTTCAGTTCTTGCTGCTAAAATACAAAAAAAGAAAAAAAACCCAGCAAAGAATTGGAAAGATTGCAGAGGGAGCAATAAGGGAGTTAAGAGCTTTGGAAATTAAATCATATGAAGACTGGTTAAAGGAACTTGTTATGTTTTACCTAAAGGCGGCTAAAACAAGACATGATAGCATCTTCCAATATATGTTGTTATAAGGGCAAAAGGTTCTTCATAGCATCTAAGCATACGACAAGAATTAGTGGGCAGAAACTTAACAGAGAGAGATTAAAACTCTGGATCTACTGGATCTACCACATGCACAGAGGGTAAAAGAACCCAAATGGCGGCGTCCAGGCGGGCGGGGGAAGCCTCGCACTGCTATCGCTATTGGCTCTATCAGCTCTATGATGACTGACTGACCCGCCCGAACCGGGAGCATTTCACCCCTGCTTAGAACCCTTCCCAGATTAATGGGCAGCAACAATTGCTTCTCTAAGATCATTGCTGATATATTTACTCTTTAGCACTGCATTAATGCACACTTCAATGCTGGAGACCAGCAAACTCCTAAAACTTTGGCTTTTATAAAGGTAGTCACATTTGTTGATGGTCAGTTGATCAAGGAACTTGATTAGCAGCACCTGGCTACTTAGCCTCTTCATACCTATGGAAATAGTAATGATGTACTTAGTCTTTCACACATGGCTTCTCTATTTTGGCTTTCTTTTCGTAAAATAAATGATGACATAGTGTATTATGTCATGTGTAGTTGTTCATCTGAAGTTGTATTTACTTACTTTTTACTATGTCCTGAAACATAAAACCGCAGAACTCAAAGACTGTATATTTTCTTTTTCACATGATTATATATGCTATTTCCATTCTTTTCATGACTTAAACCAGAATAAATAGATATATGGAATACTTGTTTAGTTTTACAGGTAGTCCTTGACTTACGAACATAATTGGGACCAGAATTTTGGTCACTAAGTGATGCATCGTTAAGCAAGACATGACAAGATTAGATGCATTTTTATGACAATTTTTCACTACACAAATCATGTTGTTGATATGGGAATCTGGCTACCTCAATTGAAGTTGCTTGTCAGAAACTGGCTGGAAATGTCACAAATCACATGATCACTTGGTTGTAAATGGGAACCAGTTGCCAAGCACCTGAACTGTGATCATGTGACCCTCAGGTAGTGTGAGAGTCATAACTTTGAGGATAGGGTGTAAATCACTTTTTCCAAAATTGACTAGAAATAAGAAAAATATGAAATATACAGAACATCAACAGGTTTCTCAAAAGAACATATTTCAGGGCTAAGAGCCACATTTAGACTTTACTGATACACTGGGAAGTATTGTATATGGAAAAAGGAGGTGGAGGTAAAAATAAACTTAACATAAAATAATAAATTATTTCCATATATTTCATTAATTACCCCTTTCTCCTATTCAAATTATAATTTAATTCTTACTTTCAAATTTACTTTCAGAGGATCCATACCTCTTGATCCACACCACAAGGATTTTAAGAGTAACATGCAGCTTTTAATGTATTTATTTACTTTTGTATTTATTTGTTATAACATCTCTAAAAAACTCTCCAGCTTTCATATTGCACATGACCGTAAAATATTATCGAAACCGTTTACCTCAAATGCAGCACATGATTTGATTGGGTACAGGTAAATATTGGTGATTGTAATTGTCTTTTTACCATTTGGCACTTCTACTGAATTAGAAAAAACTTCAGGTATGTTGATTTCTGCACAACTTTTAGGCAAATGCACATTTCCTTCTGGTATCACTGATTCATAGTGGTGACTTAGCTGTAAATTCTTGATTATCCTTTCCAGATGCTGTTCAGTTGCATTCTTCTCATCATGAGTGTTGCTATTCCGTCTGGGAAATGATGTGATCTTTGGAACAATCTCTGTCTGGAGTGGACATTTTACTAAGTTGAAAGCAGATAATCTAATATTTATAATGAATTTCAGAAAGGCTTGGACATCTTCAAATGTAGACATATAGCCAAATGAAATTCTCACAGACCCAGTGGGATGTCCATCAATTACATCTATGTCATCTCCACACACATGTCCAGCCTATTTAGGAACAAAATGCAAAGATATTTTGTAAATTTTATTAAAATATGACATATTTTACTAAAGTTACAGCAGAAGGATTCTCTATAAACATAATCTAAATGCTTTAATGACATAGTTGATTTGGTGATCTCTCTTCCAGAATAAGAACCATCTTTCTTTACTTAATTTTCTATAGAATCGCATTCCTGATTATTCATGATTTGTGATAAAACCTTCATAGAGACAGGATATTATAGAAGTTTATATAGTTGTGGATATTGTATTCATAAATGATAGAAGAAGAGGATCAGCTATCTTTAACTGTACAGATCAATATGGAAAACTCATTTCTGGAAGTAGCAGGAACTTTGGAATTAATTGACTATGAAATACTAGTGTTATTAATCTTAAGAAGAACTGAAGCTGAATCTAGAAAAATGCATATGTAAGATTTCAGAAAAGGAAATTTTAATAATCTCAGAACAATTACAAAATAGGTTTAGGTAGCAATAACATATCGGTGATAATATAGAATATGTTTACAATTCCGTGTCATGACAAATTAATGAGAAACATACTGGTCAACAATAATTCCAGCCAACTATACACTGATGGTTTTACTTCAACTGAAGCAAGGTGTTTTATCATAAACCTTGCTTATCATCAAAATCAGTCTTGGTACCTATATTTCTCAATATTTTTATTAATCATTTAAATGAGATTGCAGATGATACAAACATTAAGTGGGGTAATTAATAATTTAGGAGAAGTAACATTACACAAACTTGATAACTTAAAAAAATAGATTAAAATAATTTGAGAAGCAAAACTTAAACGCAGAAGTATAGGATATAGCATAGCTGGATAATTGAAAAATCATAACTATAAGCCATTTGAAAGAGAAACCGATTTGCTAGAGAGATTATGGTTCCTTATCCATGGATAAAAAGACAACTAAACAGCTATCTGTCAAGGGTGCTTTTATTTGGTTTCCTGCCCTGAGGGCTGGCCTAAATGGTCTCTTCCAATTTATAATTCTATGGATTATTTGTTAGGTTTTTGAGATGTAAATATATATATATATATATCAGATATATATATCAGACCAAGATAAATCACTTCAGAATTCTTTCCACAGTTAACATTTAATCTGTACAATTCAACAGAAAAACAAACTGAAATCTTTTAGTGGATTTTATTTCCCCCAAAGAAGATTTCAGTTTTTTAATTGACTTGCATAGCATATATATTAAAATGGAAAGAATTCTGAAATGACTTATTTTAATATGATTTTTTTACATCTCAAAAACCTGGCATTTTAACAGTAGTATGCAGTTTCTATATCGTGTGTGTGTGTGTGTGTGTGTGTGTGTGTGTGTGTGTGTGTGTGTGTGTGTGTGTGTGTGTGTAAAACTTTAAAAATCTTTGTACCTCAATAATGTCTGGATTGATCCATCAACATCAAAATCAAGCAAACTTAACTCATCTATTTCATAAATTTCTATGCTTATATAATCAAAAGCCTCTTCATGTCTTACACAGAAATAGTACAAGCTAAAACATGCAGAGTACAAAACAAAACCATCATTAAGAGAATAAAAGTTAAAAAAGAAAAGAAAAGTAAAAATAGGTGAGGGGGAAATTCACATCAGAGGAAAATGATCTGGCTCTCAAAAGTTTCAACTAAAGTCATGAAGCTTAAGATTAATCTGGTTCAGAAGTTTAAAAGTATGTATGTTGTTTATAATACAAATTTAGTTGTGCAAATGAGAAAGTAAATTTAAGAGATTTTTTCATAGCTAATTTAAACCATAATTATAGTCTATTACATTAAATAAAATGACTTTGCATAAAGTGTTTTGCATTGCACATAAACTAGCAATATTTCTTTTTATGTTAATGAAGTTTTTATATTATGGGACATTGTTGGGAATACTTGCTTAGAAACAGTGGGGAAATTAATGGAACAGATGCAACATGATTCTATTTATTTTAGCTGGTAGAACTGCTACATTGAACATATACAGACCTGTAGGTTCTTTTTGATGTCATCATGGCTTATTCCCAAGTGCTGCTGACAAGCTCCAGTATTACAGAAACAGCCTGTGCGCATATGGATATTGTAGAGTCCAGCCAGTTTGTCCACCTTGTTTCAAGAGGTTCCCCCAAACCCCCGGAAAAAAAAAGATTCTTAACACAGTAACAAATAAATATTTTTTTCTATCATTAGAATATTCATGAAATATGAACAAATGCTGTAATTCTAAATATATAACTACTGTAGAGGATATAATTGTGAGTACAAGAGTAGAAACGAGACGTATGTTTTTAAACAGTAAAATATACTACCATTATCATCATCATCACCACCATTACACACACATACACACAAAGATAGCATGTAAACAATGAATAAAGAGGAAAAGTACTAGATATACATTATGATAGTTAAAATAAACTAATATAACAAGAGAGAAAAGGAGGGAAGGGGAGAAAGAGGAGGATAATAAATAGAAAATTAAAGAGAAAAAATCCATATAATAGTCATTGGTATAAATAAAATTAATAATTTAATCATTTAGCAAGATTACATAAAAGTATATTGCTTCATTTCTGTATTTTTAGAAAGACTTTTCAAAACAAGGCAATAAGAATTAGGACACTAAACTTTTTTGCTATAAGTAGGCTGAAGAGAGCAAGAGTTTTTCCAGGGATGATTAATTCCATATTTTAGGAATATGTTAAGGTCTTATTATTTATTTCCAAAATTGCATTGAAACATGTAATGATCTAAAACCAAAATAAAGCTATAACTGGACTACTCATAGATCATGTGTTAAACAGTCTTCAAATTTCTTATAATGCCTACACAAAAAACATTTATTCTCCAATACATAATACCAAGCCCTCTTGAATGCATTTGGGTAAATATTACAGGAAGAAAAAATGGTATTGCTATTGGTGTATACTACAAGCGACTCAAGCAAGCGGAGGAAACATGAATATTTTTCTAATCAGCTAAGTAAAGTGTGCAGGAAACATACCACTGTAGTAATGGGGAACTTTATCCTAACATCAACCGGGAGGTAAATCCTGCAGTTCAACAGGTTGCTGAAGTGCCTAACTGACAACCAAAAGGTAGAGGCAGAAACTAGAGGGTGAGCTACATTTCTTACTAATAAGGATGAAATAATTGAAGGAGTGGTGGCTGTATGAATTATGGGAGAGAGAGATCATGTTATACTAGAATTCAATATAATACAGGTAAGGTAACTGAATAAAGTCAAACAAATGTTTTAGACTTTAAGAGAGCTGACTTTAACAAGTTAAAAGAGGAACTAGGGAGGATTCTCTAGATAGAAATCCTAAAGGGATAAAAAGTTCAGGATACTTGGAAAATTCTGAAAAACAAGATAATTAAGGCCCAACCAAAACAATATCACAGAGAAAAACAACAACAACCTCCAGATGAATAAGCAGGGTTACATAAAGATATCTCTGACACACTGAGGGACAAAATAGATAATTATAAAAATTAGAAAGAGGAGCATATAACTAAAACAGAATATCAACAAATAGCCTAAATAGGCATGGAGTCAAGAAGGATAAGGCTCAGAAGGAACTAAGACTTGCAACAAATGCCAAAACTAAGCAAAAAACCCCTTCTTTTAACAAGTAAGGAACAAGAAAGTCAAGGAAATGGACAGGCCACTAATGGGAGAAGATGGCATGAAGGTGATGGGCAGCAGGGAGAAAGCTGAACTGGTTTATTTATTCTTTGCATCTGTCTTCACACAAAAGGAAAAAATAGTCCTACCTACCAGTACCAAAAATAGCACCAAGGGAGACAGAACAGGGATGAAGGTCAAAATAGGTAAGAAATTGCTATAAAACACATATCCATTCTAGATGAGTTCAAATTGCAGTTTATATCCCAGGGTTCTGAAGATGACAGAGGTGATCTTGGAAACACTTCAGAGTTTGTGGAGCAGGAGAGAATTGCAAGAGGACTGGAAAAGAGCTGATGTGGTGCCAAGCTTCAAAAAGGAGAAAAGGTAGATCTAGGAAACAATAGGCCAATCAGCTTGACATCAATATCTGAGAAAATCTTGGAAATGATAATCAAGCAGTGGATTTGTGAGCACTAAACATGAACAAGGTGATTACTAGAAGCCAAAATGGGTTTGTTAAAAACAGATCATGCCAGGCAAAATGCATTCTTTGATAAAGTGGCTAAATTTATCAATTTAGGGAATCGGGGAATTGCTGTGGTTATAGCATAGTTGAACTTCAGTAAGGCTTCTTGGTAAGTTAGAAAAATGTGAGATAGACAGCATCACTACCAGATGAATTCGCAATTGGATGACAAACCACACTCAATGTGCAGTCCTTAATGGAACTACATTTACATGGAGGGAAGTAAGCAGTAGGGTACTCCAAAGTTCTCTCTTAGGCCCAATACTCTTCAACATTTTCATAAATGATTTACATGAGAAGATAGAAGGGGAACTCCTCAAATTTGCAGATGACTCCAAGATGGCAGGTATAGCCAACACCCCAGAATATAGGGTCAAGACCTAGAAAGATCTCGACGAATACTGAGCCTTATCTAACAAAATGAAATAAAATGGTGAGAAAAGTAAGGTTTTACACTTAGACAAGAAAAAACCAAATCCACAGGTATAGAATAGGTCGAACCTTGCTCAAACGAAGTAACTGCAAGAAGGGTCTAGGAGTCTTGGTGGACAACCATTTAAATATGAGCCAGCAGTGTGTTTCAGCCACCAAAAAGGCTAATGCAATCTTAGGCTGCATTAACAGAGGAATAGAATCAAGAATCACTTTATAATGCCTTTGTAAGACCATACAGTTTTGGTCACCACAATATAAAAAAGATGTTGAAACTCTAAAAAGAATGCAGAGAAGAGCAACTAAGATGATTAAGGGGCTGCAGGCTAAAACATATGAAGAAAGCTTGCAGGGATTAGGTATGTTTAGTCTAGTGAAAAGAAAGACTAGGGGTGACATTATAGCAGTGTTACAATATCTGAGAGGCTGCCACAAAGAATAGGGGGTCAACCTATTCTCTAAAGCACTTGATGGTAGGACTAGAAGCAATGGATGGAAACTAATCAAGGAGAGAACAAACCTAGATCTAAGGAAAACTTCCTGACAGTGAGAATAATTAATTAGTGGAACAGCTTGCCTCCAGAAGTTGTGGGTGCTCCATCATTGGAGGTTTTTAAGAAGAGCTTGACAGCCATTTATCTGAAACATGATACGGGTCTCCTCCTTGGATGGAGAGTTGGATTAGAGGACCTCTAGTGTTCCTTCCAACTCTATTATTTTGTTCTGTTATTCTTTTTATGATCATGGGTATCTATCATGCCCCCATCGGAGCCTGACTCTGCAGGGGAAGATGAGCTGGAACTGGAGCCAACAGAAATTGAGGGGGCAGCTTCCTTGGCTTCAGAGAAAAATGGGGAAGGGAAGGGCCACTCAGGCCAGGACCTTTCAGGATTAGGACAGCTTGTAGGCAGGGAGGAACAGGGGCAGGATGACCAAGAGAGGCTAAGCAGTGAACATGAGAGACAGAGCTCAGGCGATGAGCAAGGACCACCCCCTCCTGATCCGAGAGCACAGAGAGTGGAGAGAAGGCAAGAACAGCACAGACTGAGCAGGCTACTCGGGAGATGAGTGCCCTGCTCCAAGCACCCCTGGGGAATGAAACTTAAGGAGGAAGGGGCATTTTTCAGGAACAAACAATGAATTCCTGAAGTTTGAACTTTCCTGGATTCCTTGCATTCTTTCTGGCTTCTTCGACTAATTACCTGGATCCTTTGCTTCCTGAATTCCTTGATTTGCCCTGCTGGATTTATTGCTGAGCAGCCGTGGTGTATACACGTGGGGCTGGACTATTTGCAACCAGAGGCTGCTTGAAGTGTGTTTGTGTGTGTGGGGGGGGGGGTTATCATCACTTTGCTCTGGGTCTTGCCAGAAACGTGGGAGCATTTGGGGAAATTTGGAGCAATAAAGGGGCGGTTTGAACTGCCAGCTGCCTGTTATCTCTGTGTCGTTCCCCGGGTCATCACAGTATCCATTCCATCAACCCCAAAGAAAGTCTGGCATAGTATAAGATCTCTGGGCAGAGCAGGGGTTTTGACTAGAAGGCCTCTACGGTCCATTCCAACCCTATTATTCTACACAGTATGTTCTGTGTTCAAAATGATGGTGGAAACCAATATTTTCTCAGAATCTATCTCATAGATTTAATCTGAAACATATTGAAGACTTTTCCGCATTCAACAAAATTTGAAGCCTTAATTCCAATTTATGTGTTATAATGTCCAAAATATCAATCTTCAAGCAAATGTTGTCAAATCCTTTTCTGTTTTATATAAATCCAAAGTGAGATGGATGGATTATAGAAGTACATTTATTTTATTTTATTTTATTTTAATTTTATTTTATTATTTAGCAACAGCAATAGCACTTTAATGCTTTATACCTATCTCTACGTGGTTTACAGAGTCAGCATATTGCTCCCAACAATCTGGGTTCTCAATTACCGACCTTGGAAGGATGGAAAGCTGAGTCAACTTTGAGCCATTCAGGATCAAACTGCTGGCAGTCAGCAGTTAGCCTGCAATACTGTATTATAACCACTGCACTATCACAACACTTTTATTTATTTATTATTCAAATTTATATAATGACCCGTCTTATTGAAGGTGACTATGGGCAATGCATGATCCAAGTAAAATCATATATGAAAACCACAAATATAACAAATATAAAAATTACATTAACAGTAAAAACAGGCCCTAGAGAAAGAGAGAATACAAAAACAAAATTTTTTTAAACATAAATAAAAAAATAGTTATATTCTTCAGTCTCCTGAATAGAGATAATTTTAGGATTGTGCAAAGTAATTTGAACATGAATATTTGCTGCACTGTGTTCAGATGCAGAAGCAGATTAAATCATGAGTGTTTCAGGTAGAAAATGTTTCTCTCTTAGAAACATTTAATAGTTAAATAGTCTTTCGTTACTGGGTAATTTAGACTTGATAGGGAGTAATCTGGATGGAATTTTAGAATAAAACACAGATTTAGAATTAAGAAACACAAGACACAACTATTCCCAACAGGCAACAATCCAACAAGATTTTAAAAGAATTGCCTTATTGAGGAAATAATAAATTAATAAATTATTAAAAAATTAAAAAATAAAACCTGTGAAGGGAATTCCATTATTATTTATAGTGGTCTTTTCCAATGATCAATAACACACTGTCCAACTTTCCTGCTATATTTGTCCTGAATCTTCTTTCTGTTAATTTCTGTTTACTGATTTTTATCTTGTTCTTGATTTCAACAGAAAACAACTCCACCCCTTCTCATTTTTCCTTGCAATTTTTCTTTCCAGGCCTACACCAATTTGTCAATAATACTCCCAAAATGTAGTGTTCAGAAATTGCAATAATATTCTAGATCTATTATGATCAGTGAAAAATAGAACGGAGTAATGTTCTTTCTTGATCTTAATATTGTATGTTTGTTGAGGTAGCCTAGGAATGTATTCCCTTTTTTTATAAGCTGAATTACATTCTATACTAATATTCAACTTGTGATGTATGTAGGCAACTCAAATACTTTCCAAATTTGCTGTATTTAAATATGGTTCTCACCATCTTATACTCATGCCTTAATCTGTCCTATCTAAATGTGAGACTTTCCATTTATTCCTATTAAAATTCATTTTGTTGGTTTCTGTGGAGTTTTGAAGTACACCATTCAATACTTTTTTCAACCCTAATGTATAGCCACTGCTATACAGTTGCTTGGTGTAATTTTTCAACCAGCTCTTTATGCACAGCATCACACTATTTTCTGTGCTGCTTTTTCCACCCAAATTGGATTTAGTTTAAGCATTCCATATCAGAATTGTAAGCTACTCTGTTTGGAATAAATGAAAAAAAATGTGTACTACAAAGTGATTATACATGACTACTACTTTCAGATTCAAAAAATATAAACATGTCTTCCGCTGTATGCATCCCTATGCTTATTTCACTACTGTAGCATTTTACTAAATTACCACAAATTCTTGGGAAAATGTGACACATAGAGGCAAGCTATTTGTTATAAATCATCTAAAGAGGAAAATTTAGAAAGTATATTTTTGAGAAGAATATGGGAAAGAAAATCACAACAAACTGATATTATACAGAAAGAAGATCAAACAATCAGAAAGATGCATAACAGCAAAAAGATGCATGGCGACAACAAATAAATAAATAAATAAATAAAATGTACCTGTGAATACCCAATTATATCTCCATTTTCATCCAACACATTAAAATTAATTATGGGACCTTGGATATCTGAGTTGCTGAAGTCAGTATCAGTATAAATGCGTACAAGAGGTGCACCATTAGCATATTTTAATGTAGAAAGAACTTTATAGGTATGGTGAGCCAAAGCAAATGTATGCTGTTTTATGTTTTCCATTCCACCTAATAAAGACAAAGCAACACCAATGGTCAACTGACTTGGTTACAAATACGTTTCACTAGATATAACACTAATTTTATATAACAAATGATATAATAAATATAACAAAAGGATCATTTTTCAGAAAAAAATAACACTCAATTAATGTATTACCTGGGCAAAAATTCCAGAATATGTGAGGCTCTCCATAGATTCAACACCCAACACAAACCAGTGAAATATCTTGTATAATCTCAATAACAATTCCATTCAGTAATCAGTTAATATATAGATTCAATCATGAATTGTTAATTATTACAGTTAAATTACAACAAACATATTATGATAGATCTTTCAGCACTAAAATATCTTGTTTTTTTATAAAAGAAAACAATGATTTGACAACATTAAGCTGCTTAGACTCATATAAGTACAGGAAGTTTTCGACTTACAACCATAATTGAACCCAAAGTTTATGTTGCTAAGTGAGACATTTGTTAAATGAGTTTTGATCCATTTTATGACTTTTCTTGCCACAGTTGTTAAGTGAACCATTGCAGTTGTTAAGTTAATAATGCGGTTGTTAAGTGAATCTGGTTTCCCCATTGACTTTGCTTGCCAGAATAATGCAAAAGGGGTTCACATGATCTGAGAACACTGCAATTGTATGAACCAGTTTTATGTGTTCCAGAAATTAAAAATGAATCTATAATTAGAAAACAGTGTATTAACTATTTTAAAATTAATGGTATAAAGGTAATTATATAAGAAGTAGTTAATTCAATGGTGGGGGAACATACTACAAAATATTTAAATTAACATACAAAGTAACTGAATTAGAAGCAGTAATAATACAAGATAACTTAGCATACTGTTCAATGACATAAGGGCAAGGGGTTAAGAGTGTAGCCTCTGTCTTTAAATTAAAGAAAAGCAGAAGATTGAGAGAGAGTAATACATTTAAGTTCAGCGGGAGAAAGACATGGAGCTTGGAAATTAATATACTGAATTCAAAAGGATAATGATGTAGACTCAAAGAAAGCAGGGGAATTGGAGAAATTTAAAAAGATAATTCACTTTTTATACAATGTTAAACTATGGAAAATAATAGAAAAATGGGGCAGCTTTTGGTTCAAAAAATAAAAACAGAATTTTGGATATTTACTGACTTAGTAAAGGAAGAAAAATGTTTATCAGATGTAGAATTTATATATACAGTACATGAGCTAAGAGACAGAACCTTTTCCATAAGTACCCCTTTCATTTGAGTATGGAGAAATAGAGCTTCCTGTGAGGATTCATGGATTCCAGTGAAGATTCATGGCAAAGCAAATGTCCCTGAAGGAGCAGGGACTGCACTGAAGTGGAGATCAGCCAGAATCCAGCAGCCAGAAAGTGAATTTTTGTCTATGCAGGCTCCAGAAAATGAAGAGATCATAACATCACCCATTGCACTCTACACTTTGTTAAACAGATTACAGACCAGTGGTGGGTTCCTACCGGTGCGGTCCACTCTATAGCACCGGTAGCGGCCCGCTGGTGACGTCACAGTACCAGTGCGGTCGGTTGTTGGTGCCTGGGTGCCACCATTTTTAAAAAAATTGTTTTTAAATTTTTTAAAAAAATTTCTTCTGTGCATGCCCAGAAGCCGAGCTTCCGGCACTGCGCATGCGCTGCCTTCCTACCCCACAGTGAGTCCAAGCAGGGGAGGATGGCTGAGGGAGTGCGTGAGACGCTGAAAGAACAGGCAGCAGGAGCTATCTCCATTCCCCTCCCTTCAGCAGTCCGAGAAGCCACGAATGCGCGGTGATGATCCTAGGCATTTCTGCATGTTTGAGGCTTCTCGAGCTGCTGAGGGGAGGGGGAACGGGCGGCAGGACCTATCTCAGTTCCCCTCCCTTCAGCAGTCCGAGAAGCCACAAACGCACGGTGATGATCCTAGGCATTTCTGCACGTTCGAGGCTTCTCGAGCTGCTGAGGGGAGGGAAACGGGCGGCAGGAGCCTAGGATCATCAAATGGAGAGAAGCATTCAGGCCGGACGGAGCCTCCTAGAAGAACTGCTGCCGTGGTCTTGCTGCTCCCGCTGCGGGGGGTTGCATTGCAGGTGGGCAATGCCCCCCGCATCTTCGGCCGCTGCCAAGCTCCCGAGGCCCACGCCCACCCAGTCACATGGCTGGCAAGCCACACCCACAAAATAAGCCATGCCCACAGAGTGGTAGTAAAAAAATTAGGAACCTGCCCCTGTTACAGACATTGACATTTTTGTGAATTGAGGGATTTCAGAGCCATAACACAACCTATATGGCCATAAGGGTCAAATGAGTAGTTACATTTTTGGATGTAACTGATTTACAGCTAAAGAGAGTTTTTTTTCTGAGCAGCAAGGTGGGGGCGGGAATCGCTTTATGAGTCATCGCTCTGAATTACCAAGGAAAAAAAGATTTTAAACATTTAAAAAATTTAAGCAATAAGCTTAATTTCGGAGTGGATGTAGTAAAAGTTTCAAACATAGTTATTCTGAAAGATTTTTTTTAAAGTTTCAAACATAGTTATTCTGAAATATTTTTTGTGAAAGTGCTTTTGAATCAATTGGAATTAAAACAGACAAATGAACCACACATTCCCGGGGTTTTTTTCTGTACTATTAAAGAGTGCAGACAATTGGTGGTTTTTACAACATGAAAGATAAAAGTAATATGAGTCAGATTGTGATACTGATGGCAACAATGGAGATGCTGACTGTAATTACTGAGTGCCGCTTGAAATGAAAAAATTAAGGGCACAGAAAGACAAAACAGGGGGAGGGTGCTTGTATGGTGGAAGTTTGCCCTTGTTTAAGATATTTTCATTTTTTGGATTATAATATTATAATGGAAAGAGTCAGTTTACTATAATGTTTAAGGCCTAGAAATCGGAAGACCTTGAATTTTTGTCTCACTATAGGTGCAAAGCCAGCCGGGTGACCTTGAGTCAGTCATTGTCTTTCAGCCTTAGGAAAGAGGCCATTAGGAAAGTAAACCATTTCTGGAAAACCTTACCAAGAAAACTATATTTATTATAATATGTGATTTTTGCTTTTAAACAGCAAATGTTTTGATTGAATTCTGTCCAAAACATGAGGGGATTTCTATAAAAAAAACTAAAGAGAGATTGGGGGAGATTCAAATGAAAGTGTCAGATGAGACTACACAAAAATTCCAATAAGTGAAATAGGAATTAGATTAAACTAGGGGCTACAGGTATTAATTTTTATACACTTTTGACTGATTTTTTTTTACAAATGTTTAACATGGAATATAAATAGAACAAGATACTGTATAACTTGCCTAAAAAGACATGTTTAAAAAAGATATTTTTATTTATTTATCTATTTGTTTTTTATCCTGCCTTGGTTACTTTAAAAATAATTCAAGGCAGCAAACATACATAATTTTCCTTCCACCTCCTATTACCCCCACAACAACAACTTTGTGAGGTAAGTTGGGCTGAGAGTATGTGACTGGTCCAAAGTCACCCAGTTAACTTTCCTCTAATTTCAAATAGAATTCCACTAATGTCAAAGAGAATTCTTTTTCATGTTGTAAAGAATCAGTTGCTTAAACACTGACATTCTATCTAATTATTGCTTTAAATAATATTCTTCTCTACTCTATTTTGCATAACTTTCACATTACAATATAGTATTCTATAGTTTAACATATGATAATTTATAAATATAATTTATACCAACAAAGTGAGTTGGGTTGCACTGAGAAAGTGAGTGGCTGGTCCAAAGTAACCCAGACTGCTTCATTTATAAGGGAGGATTGGAACTCAAAGCCTCCTGGTTTCTAGCATCTTAACCACTACACCAAACTGACATAAAACATTTGATTTATTTTAAAAAATTGATAAATAACTTATTTCAGCAGGAACAAAAAAAAAGAAACAAAGAAGAAATTGAGTCTTTTGTATATAAATCCCCAACTATGGTTAAAACTTGTATTGACTGATTAACATGGCAGATTTGTTGTGGTGAAAATTACGGTAATTTGCAAGAAACTTTGATCAACTGGGAATTTATGCTTCGAATAAAGACAACATATAAACACTGGAGGAGACATTAATAGGTTTCTCTATGAAAATTAGTATTTGATGGACAATTGGAATCTCCCCACAACTGGATAGCATTTCTAAGAAAAATATTAAAATCATTCAAGACACATTACCATAAGTTTTCTTTGATTTGATAATTTAGGGCTGGTTGATATATGGAGATATAAAAATGGCAATTCAAAAGGGTACACTTACTTATATGAAAAAAAAAATAGATACTCTGCAATAATATAGACATGGATTTCAAGGAACATGACCATTATGTTTCTAAAGTAGAGATACTACAAAATATGTTTTGGATCATAATCCTGTGATTTTGGTTTTATAGAAGAAAATTCAGTTCTTTTAGAGTAAATGAAATGTTGCTGCAGAAATAAGCTATCATGGAAGACTATAAAAGGAAATCAAAATATTTTTTAAAAAATAGTTAAAAGTCCTGATTTGGAGTCACTTCCACTTGGGAATGGCGAACTGATGATCTACAGACCGTGTGAGACATTACAGCTGAAAGATAGCTGGGTATTTGATCTGGACTGCCAAAAATTATCTCCAAATAAACGAGCAACCTTGAGATTCCACATATGTACTCTAAATAGTTGTTTTTGTTGAGTAGATGGCTGAAATTAATGGTTTGTGGTTTCTTGAGATCAGCTGGGAGTCACAGGATTCCATCACATTCTGAGATATTAATTTATTTATTTTATTTATTTTGTTGGATTTCTATGCCGCCCAATCCCTAGGGACTCAGGGCGGCTCACAGCATGTAGATCCAATACAAAATAAAAAGTTCATTAAAAAAAATATAACAATACACAATGTAATAATTAAATACAGAAAATACAAAAGTTAAAAAGTTAAAAAGAGTATCTCATTCACCCCGCCTGCCGGAAGAGCCAGGTCTTTATTGCTTTCCGGAAGGCCAGTAGGGTGGGGATGGTCCTGATCTCTGGAGGAAGTTGGTTCCACAGGGAGGGAGCTCCTACAGAGAAGGCCCTCCCCCTAGGCCCCGCCAGCCGACATTGTTTGGTCGACGGGACCTGGAGGAGGCCGACTCTGTGGGCCCTAACCGGTCGTAGGGAGGTATGCGGCAGGATGCGGTCCCGAAGATAACCTGGCCCTGAGCCATGTAGGGCTTTAAAGGTAACGACCAACACCTTAAATTGGATCCGGAGACTAATGGGCAGCCAATGCAGCTGGCGGAGAATAGGTGTTACGTGGGTGCATCTAGGTACACCCACCACAGCTCGCGCAGCTGCATTTTGCACCAATTGCAGTCGCCGGACACTCTTCAAGGGTAGCCCCATGTAGAGCGCATTGCAGTAATCCAGCCGTGAGGTGATAAGGGCATGAGTGACTGTAAGAAGTGCCTCCTTCTCCAAGTAGGGTCGCAATTGGTGCACAAGACGTACTTGTGCAAAGGTCCCCCTAGCCACAGCTGAAAGATGTTGTTCCAATTTTAGCTGTGGATCTAGGAGGACACCCAAATTGCGAACCTGTTCTGAGGGGGCTAATTTCTCCCCCCCAAGAACCAAGGAGGGACAGTTGGTCAAATCCTTAGGAGGCAATATCCACAGCCACTCAGTCTTGTCAGGGTTAAGCTTTAGCCGGTTCTTCCCCATCCAGACCCTAACATCGGCCAGGCAGCGGTCCATTACGTCTACGGCTTCCCCAAATTGAGACGGGGTGGAGATGTACAACTGGGTATCATCAGCATATTGCTGATACCTCACCCCGTGTCGTCGGATGATCTCACCCAGCGGCTTCATGTAGATATTGAACAGGATGGGCGAGAGGACCGAGCCCTGCGGCACCCCACATAGTAGGGGCCTAGGGCTCGACCTCTGCCCCCCTGTCAACACCGACTGCGTCCTGTCAGAGAGGAAGGAGGAGAACCACTGCAAAACAGTGCCGCCCACCCCCACCTCTCCGAGACGACGCAGAAGGATACCATGGTCAATGGTATCGAAGGCCGCTGAGAGGTCAAGTAGCACCAGGATAGAGGAATGACCCCCATCCCGGGCTCGCCAGAGATCATCCATCAGGGTGACCAAAGCCGTTTCCGTACTGTAACCGCGCCTGAAGCCAGATTGAAAGGGATCCAGAAAATCAGTGTCATCCAACAGTCGTAGGAGCTGGAGTGCCACCACTTTCTCAACAACCTTCCCCGCGAAGGGAAGGTTGGAGACTGGACGGAAGTTCTTTAAATCCGCCGGGTCCAGGGAAGGCTTCTTGAGGAGGGGCCTCACCACCGCAGCTTTTAAGGGCTGCGGGACGGACCCCTCTCTCAAAGAAGCGTTGACCAACGCCTGGAGCCAGCCGCGTGAAACCTCCCTGGTGGCCGAAACCAGCCAGGAAGGACACGGGTCCAATAAACAAGTGGCGGAGCTCATAGCTCCTATGGCCTTGTCCACAATGTAGCATTTAGAAGAGAGAAGCCTCAAAGTTCAACCAAATATGGTTTTAATCAGTTGGGACTGTTTCCCCCCCCCCCCAATTATTGTTTGTTAAAGATTGAGAAACCTTCAGAAGTTTGGGATTATCAGGATAAACATCTCTTCAATCAATTTTTTTACACATCTACAGCTTCCTGTTTTCTTTTTTGTGATACACAGTAAAAGGGTGATTATAGCATTGATTTTGGAATAAGGGTAAAGTGAATTTGAATTAAAAAAGACTTAGAAATTTATTAAAAGGATCCTCTCTTGTGCAAAAAAAAATATTTGCTTATATTACAAGCTGATAACAAGTCATTGAAGTTTGGAACTAGAAGCACCTGATGGCTACTTTAAAAAATGTTTGACACTGGGGGCCAAGTAATTCTCAAGTTATTTAACAATATAATGAATTCAAAATTGTTACTGCAGAGACATAAAAGTTTCACTGAATAAATTGAAAAAAGATTTTAAGGTGGATTTACAGTTTAGAAGAAAGAGATGGAAATACTAGATTCAAAAATGAAATTGAATGATTTAAAAATTAAAAAGATGTACAAATAAATAAATTTAAAAAATAATGTGGAATATTTTTATATTGGACTATAAGAGATTTACTAGAGGTACCGGTATTACACTGAAGCTACAAAAGGACTTTAAGGAATTTTGAGAAAAGAGAGAGATTATGAAAAAGGTGTTAGGGCATCTCACATGGACTATCTCCACAAATGGGGTCCAACTGGGGACGAATCGAGAACTTTGTCCATCTGATGCTGAACAAATTCCTCTGTCCAGCCCTATAAAAGATCACCTGAGCCCCCAGACTCAGGAAGAACGGGCAACCTGAAACAGGGCCTCTGGGTGGCACTCTGAGGATGCAATAAAGCAGAGAAATACTGCTTAACACTCTTACTGCCATTAGATAGGCCTTAATAGTGACTCTAGGTCGTATCCGGTTGGAGTCTTCTCTTATCTTCCTCCAGTGGTGCTCTAGGCATCTCTTGGCCATTTTCAGAACCCATAGCTCTTCCATAAACCATGGGGAGGGTCATGAGCGATGAGCCAAGAGAGACTCCATTGCTGCGGCCACCCTTAAATTCCAAGCCGCCACCACAACTTAAGCAGGATTATGCAGCAATACTTCCAGGATATCCCCAAGTTCCCTCTGGAATTCATTAGGGTCCATCAGTTGCCGGGGATGGACCATCCGAATGGGTCCAGCCTCCCTGCAGAGGGGGGCAGCATGAGAGCCTCAGGGATACCAGGGCATGATCTGACCATGACAAAGGGGATAATCTTGCATCCCATCAAAAGGCCCCTCCCCCTCAAATTGTATGCCATAGAAGTTTCAATTCAATTAAACCCCCATTCCCTTTTGGTAATAAATAGTTATCTGCCTCCAATAAGCAAAACCCAGAATCTTGTAGAAGACTGGAAAATTATGCTGCTGATATTATACTATTGAATCCAAATGCATTTGTAGTTCTGGATAGGGGACCTCAATGCCAGGTTGGGCCCCAACAATTACTCCGTCCCAACTTTGTTTCAGATTCATCCTTACCTGTTACTCAAAAGATCAGAAATCAAATATTGTAGGCCTCTGCCTGGCTCAAACAATTTTCAAGTTAAACTTCCATGTTTTGAATAATGCTCTTGGAAGTAAACATCTAGTTGATTTTCATCTAGCTATCTGGTTCCATAATTATCTGATTTGACCATATCTCTGGAAACCTGCTCTTAGGCAGGAAAAACCAGATGCAGAGCTGCAGGACAAGCAGTGCCTGGCTCAATAGTAGTGCCTACAAAAATGATCTTACTGTCCTGGTGAACCATCACTTAAGTATAAATCAGGCTACCAAAAAGCCAACACAGTCCTGGGCTGCATCAACAAAGGGAAAATGTCAAGATCAAGGGAAGTGATAGTATCGCTCTATATTGAACTGGTAAGGCCACATTTGCAATACCGCATCCAATTCTGGTCACTACAATCCAAAAAAGATGTTGAGGACTTAGAAAGACTGCAGAGGAGAGCAACCAAGATAAGAACTCTTAAATTCTATGAAAAAGCCTAAATCAACTAGGGATTTTTATCTTAACAAAGATTTTAAAAAATCAAAGACAGAGCTTCAACTTTTTTTGTGAGAAGTCTATCAAATTTCATCAATGCTTTTGTTTCAAATGGCATTTGAGCTAGTTGAAAACTATACTCAGAGGTATCAAAAGAAGCAGAAAGGAACAGAGGTGTTAACCCTTTGGCAATTAAAGGCATGTCCATTTCTTCCAATGGTGGTAAAGTGTCTCATTAGTAGGTGATCTAAAAACTGGTGTGTTCAGATATTTCATTACCAGATCCTAAATTAGTGTTGGGTATGAGAAGGCTTTGATTGGCCAGCAATTAAGCTACATGCTGTGGACTACATTTCTAATGAGAAGCACAATCCTACCTGTTATTTTTTCCAAAACATCAAATCCGTGCTTCACTGCAATAATATCAAGAAATGAAATTGTCCCATCCTCAAACCTGCATAAAGTACAAACAAGCAAAATATTAAACTACAAATTTGTTTCTATCTCTTGTATTTATTAGGAAATACAATCTAAAAATAGATAAATATTAAATGAAACTGTCTATTAATTCTGCCCATCTCACTAGACCTCACAGAGGCTTTATGCATGCTGCAGTTCTTTTTTTAATTAAACAATGTAATCTGATGGGACTCAAAAAGTGTACCTTCTCTATCAACCCTATCCTGCGGAATAGCTTAACCCCAAAATCCAGACAGATTCTGCTGGCCTTTCAAAAATATTGAAGACCTGGTAGATGTTAGGCCAATTATCTGAAGGAGTCCAACTCTGAGATGTTTTTAAGAAGTAGAGTAATTGTCCTAGCTGCTAATTAAAACATGAATTGTTTCATGTTTTATCTGGTTTTCAAGTTATTGTAAGCAGCCCAGAGTTGTTTTAAATCGGACAACTCTATACATTGAAAAAATAAGCTAATTTGTCAAATTTATAAAAAAGAATTAATGAAAAACACATTGAAGCATTATTACACATATAAACATATACATGTGATTTACCAATGCATTTTGTTAAAAATGGAGTTCATATAATCTCTGCAAGACTTGCCAAATAGATTATCATTAAGATCATTTCCAACCGTGCATTCTATAATTCTAATATTTAATAAATAGAGAGGTGAGAACTATTGTCTTCTTTGTTCTTTGGACTATGGCTTGGATCAGATTTGGTATCTAAATTGAGCCAGTCACTAGAAACCCAAGTAACATAAAAACGTTTAAAGATCATACAAGGTAGTCCCTGTATCACAATTGAGCCCAAAAGTTATGTTGCTAAAAGAGAGGTTAAGTCAATTTTGCCTCATTTAATGACCTTTCTTGCCACAGTTGTTAATTGAATCACTACAGTTGTTAAGTTAGTAACACAGCTGTTAAATGAACCTAGTTTCCCCACTGACTGCTTGTCAGAAAGTCGAACATGACCTCGGGACACTGCAACTGTTATAAATGTGAGTCTGTTGCCAAACATCTGAATTTTGATCATGCGACCATGGGGACGCTGCAACGGTTGTGTGAAAAATGGTCATAAGTTACTTTTTTCAGTGCCCTTGTAACTTCAGATGGGCACTAAATGAATTGTTGTACGTCAACCTTTATTTTATTACATTACCTTTCAGCCACTGATTGTCTTGGTGAATAAAAATCCTCTTCTGCCAAATAGGCAGCAGCAGTTCCTCCTCCAAAAAATGTTTTCCTCAAGCAAGAAGCAATTTCATTTTTTACTAGCAATGCACCAATGCCAGTGGGGAATCCAAATATCTTATAGAATGATAAAGGAATAAAGTCTGCTTGATGAATGCTTAAATCTAAGGGAGAAGTGCTAGTGTAAGATGCTGCATCCAAAAGCACAAACCACTTCCCTTTGATCTGAATGGGACAGAGTTTTCCACACTGTATCTCTTCTATCCATGCAAGCGGATATTTGACACCTGAAAAATTACTCTGAGCAGGGTAACAGAAGAGATGTGGTGTACTGCAATTATTGTCTTTCCCTTCCACAATATTTGCTCCTGATAACATATTCTTTGGTTTTACTGGAACAAATGGGACATTTTTTGCAGTAGTGATCACTCTCATGCCCACCACAGATGTATGGTTATCAGTAAGGTAGCAAAATCGGCTGCCAGGTTCCCCCACGTTTTCAGGCATCCAAGGAAAAGCTTCTGCAATGAGTTTGAATGAAGCAGTGCTTCCTGAAGTAAAAATGACAGTATAGTCTTCAATAGTTGTATTGAAGTGCTGTAATATTCTGTAAAACAAAAACCCAGGATCACAAGACATATTGAATACCTGCGTTTCCATTTTACATTATTCTATTAAAATATGTTCCTATTTTTTTTAACTTATGTAGGCATCTAAAATAAAATAAAATTGGGCAAGATATATAGCTACAAAAGTTGTTAATTACTGCAATGTAAGAATATGCTCTGTTCTGTTCAGTTATTGATAGGCCAAAAGTAAAAATAATGGGAGACAATTACCTCAATTAGGTCAAATGTGCTTTTCCAGGAAATTCCCAATTTGTGTTTTTGAGATCATGAATTTCCCTGACAAAGTACAAAGTAATACTGAAGGCCCAGAGCTCTTCCTCACTGCCATATTGTTTTCTTCAGCTCTTGAGATGGCAGATATGTCCCATACCAGGCACCCAACACACAGTTTGTAAAACTGTGCAAAGCAGCAACGATCAGTGGCAACTAGGCTTTTCACAATGATACTGGCATGGGTGGTGATGGTGTTTGGAAATAAGTGAACTGTGGCACTGGAGTTTCTTCAGTCCAGCACTGGAGTCTGCAGTGCAAAGCACAAAGAGAGGAGGAATTCCTGCACTGGGCTGGAGATAAAAAAAACCTTCGACCATAAAGATCTAAGCTTTTTTTCTCTAGGCCAGCTCTTCTGTGTACCGATGGGAGCTCTCTACCTGTCTTTGACAGGCAGCTATTTTGCTTTGTTTGCTGATCGATCACAATGGAGACAGCGGGGATTGCAGACAGCCACAAGGGCATCTTAACATCTACAACGATTTACAGCCAAAGGTCAATTGTGGTTGTAAGTCAACAAGCATATGCTTCCCAACTCCCAACAACTCTGAGCTTGCCTTGTGGATAGCATCCTGCTGGAGAAGATTCAGGACGTTTAGGCGCCCACCATTGGCCACACCCCCTTCGCCCCTAGCCACCTGCCTCAGCTGATTCACAGCTAACTTTCCTCCTCTGCTGCTCCTCCCCAAGCAATTCTCCATGGCCAATGGTCCCCTGCCCCTCTGCCTTCATCCGTGCCCATTCGCTCAGACACGTTTGACCTGAGCCTTTGGCTGCACGGGACAAGAAGCTACCAGCCAATGGGAGCATGCAGCAGCGAGCAATCGGTAGCAGATGGGGGAGGCAGCACACCATTGCAGGGTCATCGGGGGTGCGCCAGGCAACTGACACCGGTGGTGTGCAGAAGCGATCATGGGGGGGGGCACCACAACTGGCAGCGGTGGTGGTAGTATACAGAAGCGATCGCAGGGGGGGGCACCAGGCAAGCAGAGACTTTTGAGCAATAACTACAACTTGGAAGCTTTAAATTCAGCTCTGCCCTTGTATTCTGGAAGCTTGTCAAAGAGAGATCCAACCTAGAACTAAGGAGAACTTTCCTGACAGTGAGAACAAATTAATCAGTGGAACAGAAGTTGTGTGCTCTCCATCACTGAAGGCTTTCCAGAAGAGACTGGACAACCACTTGTCTAAAATGGTATAGGGTCTCCTGCTTGAGCAGGGGGTTGGACTAGAAGACCTCCAAGGTCCCTTCCAGCCCTGTGATTCTATGATTCTATTCTATGATTCTGGAGACAAAACTGAATTAGGAGAGCTTTCCTACCATTAAAATGTTATTTAGTCAATAACAGATCAGGGGGAGTAAGAGAAAATATCACTAATATATAATGTTTATCCTTACTTCCATATAATAATACTTTGGATCATGTTGTTAGCATATAAGAAATATAGGGTGCAAAAAGGACCCAAAAGCAAACGTGAAACAAAACATCTAGCACATAAAATAAGGATTACATTACCTGAATCTAACATGTTCAATAGTGTCGTATGTGAGTTTGCTGCTGATATTCTGGCTATGAGGATTTCCTAGATTAAAAAAAAAACAGTGATTCATGAAAACCATTCTTTATGAAATTACAGTCTAAATTTTAATTCCTGTATTGTTACACTTAATTAATTTTTATAATTCTCCTGCTTCCCCCTCCAAGAGGGAAAACTTCCTCCTCTGGTTCTTCCTCAGAACAAACCTATATGATGTGCTTGTCGAGCCTAAAGCCAGAGACTCCCGACGGTAGACTGGAACCTCATTCTTTTTCATATTAAAATATAATAAAATCTTGAGACAGTAAATTATATTATCCTATTGAAACTATTATTTTCTTTCATTATATCAATATTAGTATGACCTTCTAAAAACTGAATTCTAACTCTTTCCAAATATTTAAGGATATTTAATATTTAATTTAATATTTAAATTAAATATTTAATATTTCCAAATGATTTAAGGATAAAGCAGAAGCTGTCCGTTTCCTTCCAATGTGAAATATGATTGCAGTGCTTTTCAAAATCAGAAATTCCTAATCATATGAAATTCTGCAAGAGTACTATGTAGAACATTATTATGTCTCCTGTAAATGTTCTTTAACAAATTATTATGGCATGAAGGGTTATAGCTGTTGAGCTTCTTGTTTTCCCATTTCCTCTCCACAACTGCAGATCTTACTAAAGACACTATTGATATAAATTTACTACTGTAATGCATGCACACATACAAACATATCGGGAAGAGAGATGGGGAGAGAGAGACAGACAGAGTGGAGGGGGAGGGAAACAGAGAGAGAGGGGGAGAGAGAGAGAGAGAGAGAGAGAGAGAGAGAGAGAGAGAGAGAGAGAGAGAGAGAGAGAGAGAGAGAGAGAGAGAGAGAGAGAGAGAGAGAGAAATGTAGGGACAGAGAGAGAGCCACTTAACATCTTGTTTTGTCGTTTTCATTTTTTCTTTTCTTTCCTTTTTATTTTTTTATTTTGTTTAATTAAATAAATAAGCATCTTTTTAAAAACAATCTGAAAAACCATTAGATAGCAGCAAAGGTCTGTAAAGCCTTATTTATTTTATAAATAAATAAATAAATCCTAATTTAGACTAAAACCTTGAAATGCCTCAGATTTTTTTTCATTGTAAGGAAGGACAAAAATTACCATATTTTTCAGTGTATAAGATGCACCCCCCCCTCCAAAAGTGGGTGGAAATGTCAGTGCATCTTATAGAATTAATGTTGCCAAAGCCCCGCCCAACCACCGGCCCCCACCCTTCAGCCGCTACCTCCCAGCAATTTGCCTCCTTGCAGCAAACAGCGAACAGTCTGGTCAGTTTCAGTACAGCCTGAATTAGCACGAGCAACTGATTGGCAGTTGGATCTGCCTCCCGGAATACCGCCTATCAGCTGTTCCAGGCTGCGGGGATCGCCACTGCCCATTGCTGCCATTGCCTATCGCCGCCTCAGCCAGTCCCATTTTCAGTCTCCACGTCCCATTTTTGGCCTCCACATGCCCCATTTTTGGCCTCCGAGTGCCCCATTTTCGGCCTCCGCATGCCCCATTTTCGGCCCATTCCAGGTGGCGGGGATAGGTGGCAGCCATGACCCCCACCGCCTGGAATGTGCCGAAAATGGGACGTGCAGAGGCCAAAAATGGGGTGTGCGGAGGCCGAAAATGGGGCACATGGAGGCGGCAATGGGCAATGACAGCAATGACGATCCCCACAGCCTGGAACAGCTGATAGGCAGTATTCCAGGGGGCTGATCCAACTGCCAATCAGCTGCTCGTACTAAATCGGGCTGCACTGAAGCTGACCAGACTGTTCCCTGTTTGCTGCAAGGAGGCAAATTGCTGGGAGGCAGAGGCAGACGCAGATTTATTTTTTCTTGCTTTCCTCCCCAAAAGCTAGGTGAGTCTTATAGTCTGGAGTGTCTTATAGTCTGAAAAATACGGTATATTGTTTAATTTTACGTTACCATAGATATTTGTATTGAGGTCATCAGTGAAGGCTTTTAGCAAGCTTTCTGGATAGAGAGTGGCACCTGCATGGTCAAGATAAGTAATTTCTACAACAGAAAAGATGAAAATATATTATAGCTATCAATTATTCCCCTCAATCAATTTCAATCTAAGCAATTTTTCCCAAATTGCTTTACAGGAAATAAATAAGATTTAAAATATATACCTTAATACACATTTTATTATTCAATAGAGAATAACAGTGGTACAATCATAGGTTTCAATATCCAACTAAACTAAGTCATTTAGACTAATTATTAGACATATTAATAGATCATGGCCATAAAGACTTAGATAAGGGAATAGAAGGGTAACTCATCAAAGTTGCAGATGACACCAAGCTAGAGAGAATAGTTAACACTCAAAATGCAACAAAATGCAATTCAATGGTGAGAAAAGTTAAGGTCCTACACATAGGCAAGAAAAACCAAATCCACAGATACAGAATAGATGGTACCTGGCTCAACAGTAACAACTGTGAATAGGATTTAGGTGTCCAGCAAGTATGATCTAGCAATGTGCTGCAGCTGTCAAAAAAGCTAAAGCAATCCTAGGTTGCATCAATAAGGGAATCATTTCAAAGTAGATAATATGGTAGGGTAAATAATAGATAATAAGGGGTCTGGAGCTAAATGAGTGAGAGAACTAGGTATGTCTAATAGAGAGGACTAGGGGTGGTATCATAGCAGACTTTCAGCACTTGGAAGCCTGTTACACAGAAGAGAGGCTCGACAGGTCTAGGATAATTAAGCGCAGGCACATGGCTGTGCCCACTTCACTGTAGGCCCCCCACTGTAGTCAATCCATCATGGGCATTTATCCTGGGCAGTCCCTCCACTGGTGCTCCTCTCCCACGACCGGAGTTCCTCCCCCACACTCTCGTCCAAGGCGAATTGTCAAGGGACACTTGTCCCCGACTAATCCACAGCATGGGATAAGTAGCTGCGCATTCCAGCTCTGCCTTCCCATTGGACGCAGTCCTGCCAGCTCAGCTTCCTAAGTGGAAACTGGAAAGGTTGGCGGGCGAAATGTGATATTTTGCTGGCAAGTGGCAAAATATGACCCACTGTGCTTTGCATGCACGCAGGGGGCTAGGATGCCAAAGCTTCTGCCGCCTTACAGACATTTTATGCTTTTGCAGGGAGCCCCTTCGCTGAATGATGTCAAGACAGTTGCGGTGGATATTCCATGGTGCTTCTGAAGGGAGAGATTGGCTAATAATAGAGTCCTTCCAGGATGGGATTCGTAATATTCTAGCGCATCAATTATAATTCTTATGTTATTTTTTATATTCCTTTTCGGAAGAAAACCATTTTGGTTCATATGTATGATTTCATTTAGAACTTTTTAAAATCTTTCTGAAATAATAACTGCAAATATCTTATAGTCCACATTGAGTAGCAAGATGGGCCTGTAATTCCTAATTTGTGTGGGGTCTGCGTCTTCTTTAGGAATAAGTGAGATAAGAGCTTCTGTCCAGGATTGTGGTATGTTTGCGTTCATTAGTGCGTCATTGAAGATTTCCAGCATTTGAGTATCTAGCGGTTCTTGTATTTTCTTATAAAATTCTGCCAGTATCCCATCTGGGCCTGGGGATTTGTTATTCTTTTGTTTTTTCCTCGCCTCTACCAGTTCCATCATTGTTATTCTTTCATTGAGGAATTCCCTTTTTGATTCCATAATTTCAGTTAAGTTTGTTCCGTCTAAGTATTGTCTAATATTATCCTGTTATGTTTTCCTGTTGATATAAATTTTGGAAAAAGTTTTGTACTAATTTCTTTTTCTCCCCAATCTTGTAGTGGTTGTTTTTCTTTTCATCCTGTAATTCAGTTATTGTTCTTTTGTCTTTTTCTTTTTTTAACTTGTAGGCTAACCACCGCCCAGGTTTATTGGCATGTTCAAAGTAATTTTGTTTTGCCATTTCCAATTTTTGCGCTAGTTCTTCTTGCGTGATCGGATTGGATTTATGTTTAATTATGTCCCTTCCTCTCTTAATTTTTACCTTTTGGGGGTCGCTCTGCAGTTCCGCTTCAACTTTTTTTACTTCCTCTTGTATTAGTTCTTGTTCTAATTTTGTTTTTTAATTTCTTTTGGCCATATATGCTATGGTAAAACCTTGAATATAGGCTTTGGTGGTATCCCATAGGTTTTGAAGTGAGGTGTCTTCTTTTATGCTTATTTTTTATTTATTTATTTATTTATTTATTTATTTATTTATTTATTTATTTCTTGGTTCTTATATGCCGCCCTACTCCCGAGGGACTCATTTCAAAAAATATTTTCAATTCTTTCTCCACCTTCTGTATAAATTCCTTCCTTCTCCTTCAATATTTACTGGTTCATTGTCTATCTTCTTTTTATTTTGTGACCTTTCCATATTACCATGTCCATTGCCCCCCCCCCCGCCGGTCTGCTTCCACACTTCAGTAAGAGTCCAAAGACCTAGACCAGGGGTCGGTAAACCATGGCTTGTGAGCCACATGTGGCTCTTTGATCCCTTGAGTGTGGCTCTTCCACACGCCGCCTTCACCTTCCCAGGCTGCGAGGCGCCCATGCCATAGAGGGAGAGCGCGAGGCGCTCAAAGTGTGCTGGCGCCACGCAAGAGGAGAGTCCCACTTGCCCTTCCCTCTGGACTCCGAGCCTTCCGGGAGCCCTTAGCCAAAGCGGCCGCCAAATGCCGCTCGCCCAGCTGGGAGTGGAACCTTGGCCCGAGGTGGAGCTGGTCGACATGGAGCTGGACGCGGCAGAGGTGAGCGATGGGGCGGCCAGTGAGAGGCGGGCGTGGGAGCAGAGTGGAGCATCGCGCCTTCGCCCGACCTGACTTGCAGTGGAGGGGGCGACTTTTCGGGCTGAGCCCCCGCTATCCCTGGGCAGGGCTGGCTGAGCGGAACCCCGAGCTTGCTGCTTCCAGCGCCGGGCTGGGACTGCACCCCCCCCACTTCTTCTCCCCAAAGCCCAGGGGGACCTCCAGCTCAGCTAAGAAGCCAGTGAGCAAGCGTGGCTTGGAAAGAGCGGAGGCGGTGGCCGTCCCCAGCCTGTCCCCGGGGCGCCATTCATCAAGCGGAGGAAAACAGCAGAGATGCACTGTTTCTCCCCCCCCCACCGGTGAAAGAGGTGTTTATGGAGCCTCTCAGAAGCCCTGCTCCAACTTGGATCATCCTCATAATAATAGCTCTTGGCCTGAAGCAACATTCCGGCTACTTGTGCTGGAAGCTATTAAAAGGGCACCACCCCGGAGAGCTTTTCCTCCTAATTGAAGTAATCCAAACCTCCTCGTTAATCCAATCAATGAGCGGCTTTCCGAAACCCCTCCCGAGCCTGCTCTTCGGGGGAGGCTGGGGGACTGGCACTGCCTCCTATTTGAAGGGAGTTGAGAAACCTGGCTGGGTGGTGCTGGCCAAGGCGAGAGAGGTTTCCTCGTCCTGGTGTTGGGCTGAAGAAACGGTCTGCTGCCAGGGCTGGAGGGCTGTTTTAAGAAGGGCACAAGAAAGGGGGGGACCCTACCAGCAGGGTGAAGCAGCTCAGACTGCTTTTCCCCACCCCTGGGGGGTTTTTAGATCGCAAGGAATGACATGGGGAGGAGGGGGGGACAGTCTTGGATTTGGGCTGCACCTCTGGGAGATCTAGACTTAAATCTTGAGGTCAGCTTGCTTTTCAGGAAGGGATCTAGTCTTGGAGTTCCTGTATATGGCTAAACCTGTCTCTTGAAGGTCTGAAATAAAGTGTGGTTATATTCAGGTAAAATGGTCCAAGCAGGTAGAAAAGGGAGAGAGAGAGAGAGAAAATAAAAGCTTAATTCCTACAAGGCAGTCTCTGTAAATGACAATAAACGTGAGAGGGATATGAAATTGCTGCTGTGAAGAGATCTGGTGTGCATTTATTCCCCTTTGCAAAGCAAGGATGGATTCCCTCGACCTGCAAGACCCCATGTGTGGATTAATCTCGCCCCGTGCTCCTTCAATGTGCTGGGTTTTAACAACTGCAGTGTGGTTGGTGCCACCCGGCAGGCTTAGCAAACTGCAGGCTGGTGCAGACTCATTCTAAAGGACAAATCTAAAGAGAGGACAAGCATTGATAAGGACTTGCAGGGAGTGGTGAGGTAGGAGAAAGTTGGCTGACAGGATGCCCAAGACTTAGACTGGCCCATAAGAGAAATAGCAGAATCAAAGTCCAAAAATCTAGGCAGAGAAAACAATCTGGTCTGCTCCCATCAGTCCCAGCCATCACGACCCAATAGGAAGATCCAAGCATCTGGGGGAGAGAGATACAGAGAGAGGGGGGAGATAGAGAGGGAAAGGGGGAGAGAATCATAGAGAGATGCAGAGAGGGAGAGGGGGAGAGAGAGAGAGAGAGATACAGAGACAGAGGGGGAGAGAGAGAGACATAGAGAGAAGTGGGGAGAGAGAGAGAGAGAAAAGGGTTTTGTGGTTCCCAGTTCTCTGTCCTAATGACCGGCTGGGTAGGCGTGGCTAGGGGGTCATGTGACTGGGTGGGAGTGAGTGATATTGAGTTGGCCATGCCCACCCAGGTTTTGTGTTTTTTTTTCTGTGGGAAACAGGTCCAAATGGCTCTTTGAGTGTTTAAGTTTGCCGACCCCTGACCTAGACTGCTAGGGCCTGGATATTGGGCCTGGAGACCCAATAGGGAAGTAGAACACTTGAGATAGCTATTAGACTAATCACAGAGACCACCCCACACATCCTGCTCCCTCCCCATCATCTTTTAATTCATATCACTGTTCTTTCATTGTTTTTATTGTTTCATTGTTTTTACTATTATATTTATATTTATAATTTTACATTTTACTGTTATAAGCCACCCAGAATAGCCTCATGGCGAGATGTGCAGCAAGTAAATGTAATAAATAAAATAAAACTACTTTGTGACTCCTATTGTTTTGCAGACACTACTTTCATTCCTTGATATTGAACCAAAACAAATAAAAACAGCTTAGCACAACTTTTTCAAGCGATGAACAGAAACAAGACTCTAACTACATAACAGACTTAGAGCTAAATCAGGTAGGATCCAATATCATCTTGAAAGTAAAATTTTCTGAAGAATCAGATCAGGCTTAGAACAAAATAGCATTGTCAACATATCTAAAAGCAGTTAAACTTCTGTCTGTAATCATTTTAATAGTGAGTTATAGAATAGAATAGAATTATTTATCGGCCAAGTGTGATTGGACACACAAGGAACTGAACTTGGTTTGGGCAGCATAATTAAGGTACAAAAAAAAATAAACAGCAAAATATATGTAAAAAGGCAACATATGCCTTGCAGAATGCAAATAGTTTGCAATCAGAAAAGCATATACTGTAACATGATAGAAAAAGGAGGGGCATTTCTAACAAATCACAAAGTTTCTCTTGGGTACCTCCTACTGTGCTTCAAGCAGGTAGTTTCCTAGTCAGAACTGCAAAATGTATTGCGACATTTCCCCCTACTTAATAGTTTTGTGCTATAACAAAAGGATAGGAGATAACTGTTGATAACCTTTTGGAAAGTTACTTCTAGGTACCACCACATACGACTAATGAATGAGGGAGAACAGTTTTATTATGAGTCTAATCTGTAAACAGTAATCTCTACTCAAATACTGCAATATATACTGGAAAAGAACAGAGGAACTCCCTTTGCCTGCAAACATACCTATCCAAAGAATTAGGAAGCTGAAATATAAAACATGCTTACCCCTGCTTATGCAGCATAGCTATTTAAATTTTGGGTGGGGAACTTTATTATTTGGGAATTAAACTTTTTTCAACAGATTCTAAGAGATCATAAAAACGGGGGCTATAGGCTGCACCAGAAATGTCAGATAATATGCCTCTCTTTTATAACAAGGATTTCTTCTAGCCAAGCTATCAAGTGTGTTTTAGCAAATGAGATAGTTCCTAATAAAAAAGAGGAAAAATAGTAAACTAATTCTTCAGTGAAGATAACAAAACAAAGATTAACTACTCAATGTTTAAGGAAAAGGTGGTCAGCCATTTATCAAGGATGCATCCATTTAGATTGCCCTGGCAGACATTAGACCCAGCGATGTAAATGTACTCTTTCAATTCGTTTGCTCCTAGTCTTACTATCCATGAAATGGAGCAAGAGATAGGAGGCAAATCAGCTGCTAACCTTACAGAGTAACAAAGCTCAAGAGGTGAAAATTATTTTGACTGAGCAGACCCTTTCTTTTCAGACTCAAATGTAAGAAGGGCAAATTGAGATTTACTGTTTGATCAACTTTTCTCATTCACTTGGTTCTTTCTTTAAAATAAATGTGGAACTATATTATTTCCTTCTTCAAAACCCATGTGGTCATACGTACTTAGTAGGGTACAGGAACTGTGTGATTGTTCCTCACACAGGAACAATCGCAGTCAGTACTCTGTTTCCTCTTCCCTGTCGCTATTTTTTCTCCCACCAACCGTCCTGCTGCCACCTCCACCACATGTCAGGTTACCTCCTAGTCTGGGAAACTCCCTCTGGCACAATCTTTGCAGATCCTGTCCACCGTAACCATAAGCAGCACCCGAAGGGAGCTTGCTTTGGAAAGATTGGAAAGACAAAAGTTTTTCCCACGGATCCTCAGCCATTGCAGTTAAAGACCTTTCTGGAAACAAGAGACGAGCAATAACTGTTTACGACCAGAAAGCAACTCAATTAAAGATCAACTTACAGGAGAAGCCGGAGGCCTGGGCTCCTCCCACTGGCATCGCCCACAACAATTCACTCCTTGCAAAATCTGCTTTTTTTCGCCGGATCAGCAAATTAGATATCTCTGACTGCAGTATTTACGGACAGAACAGAGAGTATCGCTGAGTTCGTGGAATTTGAGAAGGGAGGAGGGGGAGTTAATGCTTTAGAACCGAATTTTCAAAAATGAAAGTACAATATAAACAAACAAAAATATCAACCAGCGCCTTTTAATTATTTCATTGTTATCACTTTGTAGAAATTCTGTTTGCAATACAAGCTGCATAATGAGGGTTTTTGTCTTGCTGCAGAAGCAGGATGAGGAGAGTCCTTTAGCCCTTTTACTGCTGAGCTGTCTCTTCCTCTGATTCTCCTTTGTAAAGTAGGCACGGTTTGAAAGAGGGTATGGAGATGGTATTTCAGTGTGTGTTTGGCATAAGCAGCGCTTAGCAGCGCTAAGTAGGCACAGACATGATAATGTGCTGGTGTTGCTGTATATCCTGCTTACAATCTTTTTGAACTGTTGCCTTCTGGCAGAAGATACAGAACAATCAAAATTCGGCCCACACGCTTTCTGAATAGTTTTTATCCTAGAGCTATTAATTGCACTTAATAATGAATTGAAGGGTCACCATCAGTGAGCTGTTGGATAATATTACCGGTACTTGGTCTGTTGTATGGATGTTTGAGTGGTTCAGGGTGGGGAATTCGTGGCGGGTGGGGATTGCTATGTGTGTTGGGAATGGTCTTGAAGCGTTATGTGAATTTCGTTGTATGGGTGTACTGTGTATATACGTACAATGACAAATTATTATTATTATTATTATTATTATTATTATTATTATTATTATTATTATTATATCATATTTCATTGTTATATAGGAATGCCCATTACGAACTACCTTAGATCTCTCAATGACTTGTAGTTGCTTCCACTATGTTCTAGATACGGTAAATTACATAAGTCTACCATTAATGAATAACTTTTGATTTAGGTGCCCAAACAAGATTTTTTTAAAAAAATTGTGGTTAACATGTACATATGAAAAAAATGTCATATTAATTTTTGACAGGTTATTTACAGAATATTATTTACAAAGATCAGCAAAGTAATATGAATGAAAAGATTCCCTCTGTTTGGTTGACAAGCTCTAATATTTTATAATTCAAACAATGCCCAAGTCATGAGAGGAGAAAGAGTAGCCATATTTTGAGATCAAGGCTGGATTTATTCATGATGTCAAGATTAGTCTCTACTAGCTTTACATATCAAACTAGATATTATGTCTTTACAACATATCATTATTAAAAAAACCTACTGGAGTGTTAATATACAAATTCAGATGAGGATTTGGGAAATGACAAAGCATATAGGTATCAGTGGAACTTTTATATAAAAGCCTAAAGAAACATTTAAAGAAAAAAAGAGTAAAATAATTCTAATTGATCATTGGTATTCAATGAGATACTAGGACGTATATGATGATCTAAAAAGGAAATAGAATTCAAACATAAGGTGCAATAGAATGAAATTTAGGAAAGAAATGCTCCCTGTGGAGAAGAAGGGAACCATAGCATTCAGGACACCAGGCAACATTCTCCTTTATACTGGAATCCTAATTAAAGGACACAAGGCACTTAACTGTCAAAACTGCTAGAAAATTTGTCTCAACATCCAGTCAGTCTGCCTTCCTATTACTTAAACCCATCGTTTTATGTACTGCTCTTTAAAATGATAGACAATGAGTCCTAGTTTTTTCTGTGTGCCATCTTTTCAATATAGTTGGTTATTTTCAACTATAAGACTACCATTAATTATAAATATCCCCTTGATACTTGACTCTAAATTTAACCATACACTTCCAGAACATCTAAGCCTAACTGTAACTTTACCTTAAATATTTAGAATCCTAGATTAGCAGATACCTTAGTGATTATCTATTCCAGCCTCCTGTAGGTAGGGAATTGGCTAAAGTACAGGTAGTCCTTGACTTACAACCACAATTGCCTTTGTCAACTCATTACCACCAAGTCATCACAGGGCAATTCAACATGGCCAATTCACTAGGGGGACAACTCATCATGGGCTGCCAGAGGGTTAGCTGGGCAGGTGGGCAAGTGGTTGGGAAGAGCACAGAGCGGTGGCAGCCAGGGACTTCCTATCGGAGAAAGAGCCTGGTGGGTGAGCAGAGTGCAGAATAGCAGCAGCAGCAGCCAGGGCTTCCCATTTTCACAATTGGCACTGTAGCACACACGCTTGGCACAGTGCCACCACCTCTGCTGCTGTGCCTAGCTCTGGGATGTTCAGAGTTTGACCTATTCGGTGGCAATGATGTTTGGGCTATTTGGGATGGGTGGCATCAGTGGTGGGCTGGTGTGAACATTGAATGCATCTGGCTGCTGCTGTTTCCCCACAATCCAACTCATTCACTGTCACCACTCCCAATAGTTCGAACACTGCTACTGCTGGTGAACAGCCCAAACAGACTGAACTCTGAACAGTCTGGAGCTCAGCGTGTATTGTGGCCAGCCAGCAGCTGGTAGCGGATCCCATCCAAGAAGAGGCCGATATGATGCGCCAGAGGCCCATGCAGCTGGCACCCGAGTCGGACAGTGAAGAGGTTGGAGAGGACTCGGTACCAGAGGCGGAGATTCAGCCAGAGCGGTCAGAACCTCTAGCACCTCACATCAGTGATAAGGAAGAAGAGGCTCCTCCTCTTCTTATGCAAGGGGCACGCAGAGCTGCCAAAAGGCAGGAATGATTCCTCAGAAGGAGGTCTCCTCAGGAGTAAAGCTTGAGGCTAATTGGCCACTCCCCTAGCCTACTTAAGGGATGACGACAACAGCAAAAACTCTACAGGAAACAACATTTGTTCATTCAGGTGCCTTCATGTTCTGAAAACGTCTGCTCAGCTTATCTGTTTTGGCATTCTTCCTGTGGACTGCTTCTAGGCATTTTGCCAACCCTTGTAAGCTTCTTGAGATATCCAGGACTAATTGCTTAGACTTAATTTATAACTTTATGGACTTCTGCTAGCTGTTAATGCTGTTTAATTAACAGCTGGTTTTTCAAGAAAAGACTGCTTTAACTTGTGTTTGTGTGTGTCAACTACTAAGCAAGCTTATTAGTAGTCATTAATTGAGTAAACATAAGTTTGAACAAACTGCGTGTGTGCTACAGTACATTCTTTCTGGTCCATAGCTGGGGCAGAACAGCTTGGTGACATGGCGAAGGGAGCATGACAATGGGAAGTCCCTGGCCACTAAACTGTCACTCTGCGCTCTGTTCACTTATCCACCTACCTGGTTTTCCCTCCAGTGGGAAGCCCCCAGCCAACACTGCCATTTTGTGGTCTGCCTACCCGCTCCCTCACCCACCCGCCTGCCCAACTCTTCCACTGGCTGCTTACAGCGAGTTGTCCCCGTGGCAAATTGGCCGTGTTGAGCTGTCCTGCGATGACTTGGGGGCCATGAGTTGGCGGAGGCAACTTGGTGGTGGGAGTTGTCCTAGACTAGTAGCCTGCATATATTTCCCTGTCATTTCAACCTATTAGCTTTCATCCTTCCTTTGAGGGTAACAAAGTACACATCTATTCTCTCCTTCATATATCAACACTTTAGATATCTGAAGAGATATCTTACTTTTTTTCCCCAATATTTCAGCAAGGCCAAGTATTTGTGCCGGAGCACCAGATATTGGAGGTTTAGAATGTAGAAATGAATTGAAGAGGGTAGCTGATCAATAGTAATCAAGAACTGGTCCCTGTGAGAATACCATGCTTTTTCAAGTCCCCCCCCCCCTTTGTATAGTGTGAGAAACAGCATACAGATTGGAACTCTATGGGTAAGGGGCTAGAGGGGCCCCCTACATTAGCTAGAACACCAACTCAAGATATTTACTTTTATAGCCCAATATTCAGTAAGTTTAAATGGCAGTAGTATGCCCTCATGTGAAATGGTGAAGATCTTCAAGCACCCATCGGCCCAGAACTGTCTTGTCCCAGCAGAGGAAATAAAAGCAGGTCACTGGTACTGTTAGAAAAGCTGCACATGTCATGTGATTGATCACATGGGACAACAACCTTTTAAGCTTTTATCTTACCATCTTTCTTCACTAGTAATTTCGGGTTACATCGGAAGTGACTGGGGTTAATATGCTTGTAATTTGTGGTAATTCTGATATTACTTCCTTCTTGTTTCTGAAGACATGAGAAGAATCTGGAACTGGATGCTTTGGAACTGTGTTTTTTATGTGGAATTGTTTGGGAAGGATGTGTTGAGAGATTAGTTATCTAGCTGTGTTTGCCCCTTCCCAGGTGAGAGACAGAGGAGGCTTTCTGCAGATTGAAGGGTTTTGAGAGACTATTTTTTCTTTTTTTCTGACTTGGAGGTCAGGGTCAGAGATGATGAGTGTTGTAAGGGCAATGCAGGCAGTGGCATCATGGAGATTGGCAGGGGATGATGCCATGTTATAAGCCCCTATACTGAATCCCAAAACTTGTGACAACTTGATCAGGAATTGGCGGATATTGCCATTATTCCCTTGTCGCCAGAATGTCCAGAATGCTGCAGTATGTGCAGTTTTAGGTACTGATGCCATATGACCTGCACTAGCTCTCAGGAGATTTCCAGTTGCTGTTTGTCACTTTTAAGCCCCTACATGGCACGGGACATTTTAGTTGTGGACTTCATGTCCCAAATGGTTTCTGCTTGTTCCACTACTGTAGATCTAACAGACTGGGCATTGCTTGCATTTTTCTAAAGGCACAGCCACTTAAACCCTTCCAGCACTATTACAAAAAGGAGGTACAGTAGACATGTGATCCAATCTCATAGCTTTCTTATTTCCACTTCTTCACTTGTTTCATCCCTCAGCTTAGGAGAACTGTGTTCTTTCTTGTTTCATTCTCTGTCCGAACCTTAGATATGAGAATTAAGAACCATAACATGGAAATCTCAATCAGAAGGCATTAGTACAAGAATGTGTTTGTTTAACAAGAACACAACATGGCATTTCAGGAGTCATAAAAAGAGTGAACTATGAAAAAAACAATTTAGCTACAAAGGAAATAACAGCTGCCAAGGTGAGTAGCTTTAAATCTTGGAAATGAAACTCCTAGCAGCCTATGGAAGCTATAGGCATTTAGTCAATTGATTTAAAACTGACCCATGTAAAAGGATCTCCTATTTACTTAGAACAGATTGTCATGGCTGCATCTCATCTATCCAAGTTTCATGATCTGGCACCAGACATTACCATTGGGGGAGGGCAGAGAGAAAGATTGGAATGTGAAGAAAAGGGGGATGGAAGCCCAGCTGAGCTCTGTGAGAACCTCCAGCCAGCCAAAGTCATTAACAATATGAAACCGAGCACCTGTTTCCTGAAGAATATATAAGTACCTGATTGGACATTTGCAGATAACCAGGGGTGCTCGAGGGAGGGGGAACTTTCCTTTGTGTTGTTTGCACAGGAAAATCTCAGATTCAGCTTACACTACTTCTGTAACCACTTAAGCTTCAGTAAAGGCGATCAAACCGGTCAGTCCTAGAGAAGGTCAACCCTGACTGCTCTTTAGAAGGCCAGATCCTGAAGATGAAACTCAAATACTTTGGGCACCTAATGAGAAGGAAGGACTCACTGGAGAAGAGCCTAATGCTGGGAACAATTAAGGGCAAAAGAAGAAGGGGATGGCAGAGAATGAGGTGGCTGGATGGAGTCACTGAAGCAGTCAGCATGAGCTTAACTCCGGGGGATGGTAGAGGAAAGAAAGGTCTGGAAGACCTGGTGGGCTGAGGGTAGTCCGCTGCAGGGTATGAAGTACACCTGTTTTGAAAATAGGTCTATTACAGTCCAGATCTCCGTGTTTCCCCCACTTTTCGGCAACTCCACTATAAAGTCCATTGTGATCTTCTCCCATGGTCTCGTTGGGGGTCGATGGATTGGACACAACTTCACAGCTAACAACAACAACAAAGTATCTCTTGGAAAAACAAATGACCAGGAATCCTTCTTTGCTAGATGACTGAGTGGGACAGTTGATACAGATTCATCTTCAGCCTTTGTTCCTTGAATTTGACTAGTCTTGAGCCTGCTTCCAATCTCACTCTTCCATTTTGCAATAGTCTGCACACCCATATTTATTACAGACATGGATCCTTCACACTATTTCCAGTTACAATTACTTCGTAAGATGAGCTGCATTTCTTTCTCATCTTTCTTGTATTCTGTCAGGATTCAAAGAGAGACTTTAGAGGCATTTGTGAATGCCCAGCAACTCAGGTTTTCCTGCCCGTCATTTAAACTAAGTGCTTCTTTCCTTCCAAATCAAATTTGTTTAGGAGCAGTCAGAATGCTGTGATTTACCCATCCCATAGAACAGTGATGGCGAACCTATGGCACGGGTGCCACAGGTGGCACGCGGAGCCATACCTACCGGCACACGAGCCGTTGCCCTAGCTCAGCTCCAGCGTGCATGTGCGTGCATGCCAGCTGATTTTTGGCTCACGCGGAGGCTCTGGGAGGGCAATTTTGGCCTCCCAAAGCTCAAAGAAAACCTCTGGAGCCTTGGGAGGACACAAAACGGGCCTACTGGGCGCACTGGAAGTCGGGAAATGGGGGAGTGGGGGGGTCACACACGCATGCGCAGAGGGGTGGGGCAAGTGGAGGGCTTTGAATTATGGGTGTGGGCACGCACGAGCGTGCGATAGCGCTTGCGCACACTATTTCAGCACCCAAGGAAAAAAAGGTTCGCCATCACTGCCATAGAAGATACAATAATAGGTTTGGAAAGAACATTGGAGGTCTTCGAATCTAACCTCCCACTATAGCAGATCTCATATCATTCTGAATAAATCACTGTCCTTGCTTTTCTTGAAAACTTTCAGTGATGGAGGACCATAATTTCCAAATGTAAGCTGTTCCACTGATTAATTTTCCTCATTGCCAGGAAGTTTCTCCTTAATTCTAGATTGGATGTCTCTTTAATAATCTTCCTCTCATTACTTCTTGTCTTGTCCTCAGGTGCTTTAAAGAATAGGTCGACTCCCTCTTCTTTCTGATAGTAAGACTCCTATCATATCATCCCTAGTCATTTTTTTTGTTAGACTAGACATACTTAGTTCTCTCAATCATTTATTATACAATTTAACCTCCAGACCCCTTATCATCTTTGTTGCTCTTCTCTACACTCTTTCTAGGGTCTCAACATCTTTCTTGTATCATGGTGACCAGAACTGAATGCACTGGTCACCATGATGTGGTCTCACCAGTGTAATATAAAGTAGTACTATCACTGTCTTGAAATTATTCCTGTTGATGTAGCCTAGGACTGCATTGGCAGATACACCTATTACTGGCTCATACTTAAGTGGTGGTCCACTAAGACCCTATATCTCTCTAACAGTTACTGTTGTTGAGCCAGATGTCACCCATTTGTTACGCGCACATTTGGTTTTTGGTGCTTAAGTGCAAGACTTTACTTTTCTCATCATTGAACTGCATCGTGTTGGATGCTCAAGTCTGTCAAGTTCCTTCTGAATCTTCAGTCTATCTTCCAAAGTGTTAGCAATTCTCCACAGCTTGATGTCATCTGGAAATCTGATGATATACCTTTCTATCTCCTTGTCTAGATCATTTATAAAGATGTTTAAGAGTACTGAGCCCAAGAAAAAACCTAAGGTTCCGCACTGCATGCTTCCCTCCATATAGATATCGTTCCATTGAGGGCTTCACACTGGGTGCAGTTGGTCAGCCAATTGCAAATGCATCTGGTGGTGAATTGTCTATCCCACATTATTCTACCTTACCAAGAAGTCAACTGTGGTCTACTTTTCATATGCCTTACTGATGTCCAAGTATACTATGCCCACAGCATTTCACTGGTCTACTAATTTAATCACTTTATCAAAGAAAGATATGCAGTTTGCCTGGCATGGTCTTTTTTTAACAAACCCATGCTGGCTTTTAGAAATCACCTTGTTCATTTCTAGTTGCTCACAAATCATCTGCTTGATTATGTTTTCCAGGATTCTCCGAGGTATTGAGGTCAAACTTATTGGCCTATAATTTCCTAGATCCATTTTTTCTTCCTTTTTGTTGATTGGAACCATATAGCTCTTTTCCAATCTTCTGGCATTTCCCCTGTGCTACAGGAGCATTGAAAGATTACATTCAGTGACTCCAAGATTACATCTGCCAGCTTCTTCTGAACACTGGATGTAAACCATCTGGTCCAGGTGATATGTACTCATCCAGGGTGGCTATGTATTCCGTTACTAATTCCTTGCCTATTATGACTTCTGTCTCCCTTGTGCTGCTTTGGATAGGTCAGGCTATTTTTTTTCCTTTTGGATAAAAGGTCTGTTTCTTTGGAACAATTTATTTCATTCCATTTGTCATGGATTCCATCCTACCAAGTTTCAGTAATAACTACTGAAGCTTGGTAGGAGCAAATATCCTAGTTGCTCTCATATAATAGAATTTTAAGCCCTCTCTGTTTATTCCTCATACTATTGGCATTTGAGCCCTTTATGGTTGATCCTAGTTTTACTTCTGTAACTCTTGATATGTACTTATATGCCCCTTGTTCACCACTCCCTTTCTTGTTATCTTGTTATATGCTTTAGGTTTAGTCCTATATGTTGATCTCCTTACCCCTCCAATTTTAAAACCCTTCAGATGAGCTGAGCCAGTTATTTTCCAAACACATTATTGCCAATCTTTATGAGGAGCAGTCCATTTTTTGCTACAGGCACTTTCTATAGAGGTACCCATGACATGAAGGGTTTTGCTTTATAACAGTCTAAGGGGGGGAGAAAGAGGATGGTTTTGTGTGAGTGATAGGTTCTTTCTTGTTATCTTGTTATATGCTTTAGGTTTAGTCCTATATGTTGGTCTGCCACTCACACAAATGGAGCTTTGCATGTGAGCACAAGTGACCACCATTCACGCAAGTGGAACTGCAGTGTCAGGGTTCCAAATAGCATCGAAAATTAAATCAGAGTCAAAGGCAAAGTATTCCTCAAAGTTCCAATTTATTAGCAGAGTCATGTTGGCACATCTGGGAGAAACCCAAATCTGAAGTTCCCGGGGTTTCTCCACCCACTTGAAAGTTCAAGCCCTTGTCCCCACACCCCCATGTCCATCATGTTGACCAATCTTCAACTGCCATCCTGGCAAGAATCCACCCGTGCAGGTGCAGCAATGCGAAGACAAAGGACGACCTTGACTATCTAGAAAGAATTTGTTATGGCTACATACAAACAGCCCTCATGCAATCCCCCCCCCTTCCAAATTCCCACAGTAAAGAACGCACATTAAAATACTATAAAGTGTGGCAGGCCAAAGACCCCAACTAAAATGGCTTCGGCCTGACATGTACATGCAGACACGCACTCATCCACTGCTTGCACATCCTGGTTCCGAACGGGATATGGCCCACTAGTGGGCTGCGCCCCAGGGCTTGGAGACTCCTGCTTTATAATATTCAAACTCTCAACATACAACTCTGTACTGGAGTAGATATAACTTGACTTCTTGAAAAAAGACTTTTAAACAAAAAAGAATGTGCAAATATAGATTAGGTGTCATCTGGCCCAACCAAAAGAGGGATCTAGGTGTCCTAGTGGACAACCAATTAAATATGAGCCAGCAGTGTGCTGCAGCTGCTGGAAAAAACCAATGCAGTTCTAGGCTGCAACAACATTGGATAGTTTCAAGATCACATGAAGTGTTAGTAATGTTTTATACTGCACTGGTAAGACCACACTTGGAAAATTGCATCCAGTTTTGGTCACCACGATACAAAAAAGATGTTGAGACTCTAGAAAAGAGTGAAGAGAAGAGCAACACAGATGATTAGAGATCTGGAGAATAAAGCATAAGATGAACAGTATCAGGAATTGGGTATGTCTACTCTAAAAAGGAGAAGGACTAGGGATGACATAATAGTAGTCTTGCTATCATAGAGAAGAGGGGATCAACCTATTCTCCAAAGCACCTGAAGCCAGGTCAAGAAGTAACCGATGAAAGCTTATTTTCAAAGAGAGATCCAACCTAGAATTAAGGAGAAATTTCCTGATAGTGAAAAAAATTCATCAGTGGAAACTTGCCTCCAGAAGTTATGGATGTTCCATCACTGGAGGTTTTTAAGGAGATTGGCTAGCCATTTGTCCAGAATGCCCTAGGGCAGTGATGGCGAACCTATGGCACGCGTGCCACAGGTGGCACGCAGAGCCATATCTGCCGGCACGCGAGCCGTTGCCCTAGCTCAGCTCCAGCATGCATGTGCGCGCCGGTAGGTTTCCGGAGGGCCTCCGGGGGGCGTTTTCGTCCTCCCCAGGCTCTAGGGAAGCCACTGGAGCCTGGGGAGGGTGAAAAATGGGCCTACCGGGCTCACCAGAAGTCGGGAAACAGGCCGTTTCTGGCCTCCAGAGGGCCTCTTCTGGGGCAGGGGAGGCAGTTTTTGCCTTCCCTAGGCATTGAATTATGGGTGTGGGCACTCGCACGTGCGTGATAGCGCACGCACACACGCTTTCGGCACCCGAGGGAAAAAAGGTTCACCATCACTGCCCTAGGGCACTAGTGTCAAACTCATGGTATCATGTGGCTGTCATGTGACATATCGTGACATTTTCCCCCTTCGCTGAGCTGGGGTGGGCGTGGCCTGTGTGTGACACATCCGGCCACGCAGAGGGTTGGACTAGCAGACTTCCAAAACCTCCCTTCAAACTTTGTTATTCTGTACAGTATTCTGTAAATTTAAATACAACATTTTAAGGAAAGCTTTTAGGCTGCCTCTCACCAGGCAATTAACAGCAATAGCCTTCTGTAGGAGAAATTGAATAGTAAGGGTCTAGCTAATTTTGTGTGGTTTGTGTGGTGATCATTTCCAGCCCAAACCGTATCACAGAGTTATTGTTGTTGGGGAGAAAGAGGAGGATTAAGAAGTATTACGTATATTTGCTGCAATGAATTACTTATAAAGTAATAAAAGCAGGGGATAAAAATTAAATAAATAATGTTGAGACTGACCTGTGACTATGGGATGTAATTGACATAAATGTAGTTTATAGACTTTTACAAACAAGTGCAGAGCACAGAGCAGAGAGATTCACTCAGAATCAGGATGACCTCAAATACTCAATTTTTGAGTCAGAAGATTTGAGGCAGTGCCTCCCAAAAAGCACTGAGAGGAGTTGGACAAGTCATGAGACAAATGGGCTAGCAGTGAAGGATAAAATTTGTTTCAGCAATTTTCCAAGCCTGACAGTGCTTAATCATTTATTTGATGTTGTATAGCCTGTTTTTCAGAAGCACTGAAATTTGTGTTGAATGCTAGACCTGATTTACTTCTGAATTTTGACAGAGCTGAACAGCATCAAAGTTTAGCAGAGCTGAGAAAGCACTGATCTTTTAAAAATAATTGCTTATTCTTTCCTTGGCAACTGTTTAAAAGAATTTTTTACCAAGAATATCCTTCTTCAGGAAGGATATTTGGAGTTGAAAGAGTTAATGTTTCATTTGATGATCTTGGGTATCAATGCTCTAGGCTATCTTATCAGCTAAGTTAGCAGTGCCAGAGATTAGTTTCACTGAATGCCTTGGCAGACAGCCTGTGTTTTATGTTAGGGAACAGAGGCTTAGTGTTCAACTTCCTAAACAAATACGACACATAACACATTAGAATTGCAGACTGAACAAGACCCAAGAGTAGGATACGTCTCTAAAAAGGGAAATGCATTATTTGATTGAAACAACAGACTATCAAGTGAACTCATTGTTCCTCTCAATTTTGCATTGTTAGATTGCACTTAAAATATTGCATTTAGTTATGGGAAGTATGTTTTAGGAAATACATTGACAGATTGTATTCTGTCTAACTGTTCAGACATGTTCCAAAATATCCACATAAGTTTAAGAATTGTTCAGTGATGGAGGTGCCTCTGAAAGTGGTACACTTTTCTATAAGGAACAGAATTTAAATAAAGATTGGATGGTCATCTATCAGGGATGATAGATTCCTACAGGTTATTTTCGCAATTGAAAAGTTAAACAATTCATCCCTGAGTTACTGTCAAAATGTTCTTCCAAGCATCTGAGGTCAAAGACGTCCTTTCACAAATAAAGCCTGGAAAAATCCCAAAAGGAATTTCATGCCTCTGGGTTGATTAAGAAAGAATTAGGATTGGTGGGTTCCTATTTTCCTATTCACTCACATAAACCACTTGCAAGTTTTCCTATTAATTGGAGCCAGGCTGTTTTTATCCCCTTCTATAACACCAAAGGAAACTAGACCTTGCCAATTAATTTTAAAACCTATTATCATATTGTAACAAAGTTGTTTATTATTATTATTATTATTATTATTATTATTATTATTATTATTATTATTATTATTATTATTATTATTATTATTATTATTATTATTATTATTATTATTATTATTATTATTATTATTATTATTATTATTATTATTATACAATTGTATCACAGCGGCCAGTTGTTTCGCCGGATTTGGCATTGATTACTAGTTGAGCCCCACCCAGGGGCCTAGGACGTCGTAATGTATTTTTGAAGTATATATGCGGAACCGAGCAGTGCGGCTTTCTGCATTTGACTGATGGTGATTTTGTCAATTTTGAGCTGTTTTAAATGTAATTCCAGTGCTTTTGGGATAGCACCCAGTGTTCCAATCACCACTGGAATTACCACTGCTGGTTTGTGCCATAATAGTTGAATTTCAATTTTTAAGTCCTAGTATTTTGCGATTTTTTCGTGTTCCTTTTCATCGACCTTGCTATCCCCTGGTATTGCAATGTCAATGATAGTCACCTTGTTGTTCTCGACCAGCGTGATGTCTGGTGTATTATGCACCAGTACCTTGTCTGTATATGAAAATCCCACAAGATCTTGACCATCTGATTTTCAGTGACTTTTTCAGGCTTGTGTTCCCACCAGTTTGTAGCAGTATGGATGTTATAATTTTTGCATAAATTCCAGTGGATCATTTGTGCAACAGAGTTGTGCCATAATTTGTAATCAGTCTGCGCGATTTTCTTGCAGCAGCTTAGCACATGGGCTACAGTTTCATCAGCTTCCTTGCATAATCTGTATTTAGCATCATTTGAGGATTTATCAATTTTGGCCTTTATGGCATTTGTACGAATTGCCTGTTCTTGTGCAGCCAGAATCAATGATTCTGTTTCTTTCTTTAAAGTACCAGTTGTTAACCATAACCAAGTTTTTTCACTGTCCACTGTCTTTTATTTTTTTCAGAAATTGGCCATGTAATGCTTTATTTTGCCAACTCTCCATTCTTGATTTTATCACATTTTTTCTGTATTCTTGTTTCGTCTGTTAGACCTTTAGTAGATTTTTGTTCTTTACTTCAATTAATAGATGTTCTTGACTTTCTTTTAAATAATCCGCCAATGCATGCTTTTCTTCTTCAACTGTTTGCTTTACTTGTAGTAGTCCTCTGCCACCTGATTTTCTGGGCAGGTAAAGTCTATCAGTGTCACTACGTGGATGTAAACTGTAGTGCATTGTCATTAGTTTTCTGGTGTTTCGGTCGAAAATGTCCAAATCAGCTTGTGTCCAGTTAATTATACCAGCCGTGTATCTTATGACTGGTATTGCCCAGGTATTCATGGCCTTGATGGTGTTTCCATCATTTAATTTAGATTTTAAAATTTTCCTAACTCTGTTGGTGTACTCTCTTCTAATGATAGTTTTCACTTCTCCATGTCTGATGTTATCCAACTGCAGAATGCCCAGATATTTATAGGCTTCATTTTGATTGCATTTAATTAATTGGGGGCATTGGGCATTTCAATTCCGTCACATGTAGTGATTTTGCCCCTTTTCATAGATACAATGGCACATTTTTCCATGCCAAACTGCATCGAGATATCTGTGCTGAATATTAGGACTGTGTTGTGTTGGTCAGTGATTGGATTTCTATTTCTGACTTTCCATACAGTTTCAAATCATCCATATACAATAAATGTGAATTTTTTTCAGTGTCTTTGGCTATTATTATTATTATTATCATTATCATTATTATCATTATCATTATTATTATTATTATTAGTAGTAGTAGTAATGCTACATTGAATGAGGTGCCTCGTAAAATTTTGTTGACTGTTCTTTGAGCCACTTCTTCACTGCAGTTTTCACTTCCTCGTCACTGGAATAATGTTTGCCTCTCAAACCCTCTTTCATGGGCTTCAGACTATCATCTCTTTGGCCCCATGAAAGAGGGTTTGAGAGGCAAACATTAGTCCAGTGACGAGGAAGTGAAAACTGCAGTGAAGAAGTGGCTCAATGAACAGTCAACAAAATTTTACGAGGCAGGGATACATGCTCTTATTCAAAGGTGGAACATTGCTATTGAGAGAAACAGTGACTATGTTGAAAAGTAGGGATGTGATCCACAGAGGACCAGCTTCATTTTGATATATGCTACATGTTCCTGTGTTGGTAATTACAGTATACCTGTCCTAAAGAAAATGGAATTACTTTTTGACTCACCCTCATAATTTAAATTTAGAAATTCAATTCCTTACTAAACTATCTGAAAGTAGATATTTTGCCTCTTCTGATAGTGAACAAAGTAGATGAGTTCAATATAGTATATTGAATTTAATGCAGAACTTGTTCCTTAATCTTGAGTGGGAACCTTATCCAGGTTATATGTTTGTCCAATTATTTCATACACATCATATAAAAAGACATTTTAAAGTATTCATGAGATTAATCTGATAAATAAATTGAAAATGTTGGGTAATTCCCAGATTTTTATCACCAATCTATATACAGTGGAGAGAGACAACAAATGAGTTTAAATTCCGTATTCAAAATACTGATCAAATGGTGAAAATCTGAGCAAGCAGCTTGTCAAATTGCTTGCAGAAAAATAAAGAAAAAGATTGTTACAACCATCAAAGATGGAAACAAGCTATACACTTTTCTTAAAAGTTCTATTTAAAAAAAAGAAATTATTCAAATTTTGGATAAAACTTAACATTGATTTGATGGATAAATGTTTTAAACATTTATTTGGTGGATAAACTTTTTAAAGATATAATTGTATTTTCAATGACAGTTCACTATGGAAGAGTTAAAAAAGTAGTATTTAATAAGAGTAATGATAAAGCATCAAGTCTGGATAGATTTCCTGTAGAATGACATAACACTGATATACTTACTTCTAAGTTTTATCAGCTACATAGCTGACATTTCTGAAAGAGGTATTTTATCATCTTAATTTAATGAAGCATATATTACAGATATACCAAAACTTGTTTAAGATTGTGTGCTCTCATCCCTATTTCATTAATTAATGTGGAAATTAAATTAAAATCTTTAAGCTTAATTTCTTCTATACATGCAGCAAGTATTATAAATTATTAGTTTTTAACTAATAATGAAGTTTTATGTGTATAAATTTGCTGTTTCTTAAAGAGGATTGTAGAAATCCTGTAGAAAGAATCCCATGTATTATGTGACAAAATGAATGAATGTGATGAAAATGAAACAAGTGGGATTTAGAGATTTTAGATTAGGGGGCCACATTATCAAATTGTTTCTGAAACTAATTTATTCAGTAACCATTTGTTTACTGCCAGTTTAATCCAGCTAAGCCCCAAATTTTCATTCCTAGTATTGGCTCAATACAATTTAGAGACGTTTATAAAAGCATTAAGTCTCTTCTTTTCCTACTGAGCATCACTCAATAATCTTTAGGAGTGTGCACATGACATCATGCAGGAGGAAAGAAGGAAGATCTATTATCGTGTGAAAAGAATACATTTACTTGGAAAACTCATGATGTTCAATTTAATGGGGCATCCTTTCCCAAGATTATACATTGGTAAGTATTCACTGATATTTGCTAATGAATGTCTCTATCAAATACGGTAAACAATTATTCAATGTAAAGTTACAAAATGCACAACTAGTAAATTTCAGTGAATTTGAAAACTGATTTCTGTGAAGCAATAGATTCAGATTTATAAAAGATGACTGAACTAATAGCTAATTTATGAATCTGAGGAAACACAAGTTAACATTAAGTTTCCAATATAGTATGGAGGTAACAACTGTGGCATATGTTAAGTGCACGAAATAAAAGTAAACAGGTTTCTATTTAAGACTACAAAACAGTTCTAACTGGTATATACTTGTTTTTATGTTGATCTGCCTTCAGACAAAAAAAAAGCACATTTCAATGCATATTTAAAAGCCACTGCTAGCACAGTAGTGGCTCGAATAAAAGGTTTTTTTGTTTCCATAACAGCTATAATAGTTTTTAAAAAAATATTTTATGACATTCAACAGATAGTTTTAATACCTACAAGACTTAACATATATATACATATGTATGTATGAAAAGTGTTAGTTAGATAAAAGAACAATGTCACAATTAGAAAATTAATTCCTCTTCTCAGGCAGTTACAATATTGTTCCTTTTGCTCTCCAGTCTTGAGACAGCAAGTCCTGCAATTCACCTTCATCATTACTATCAATATCATCTTCTTTAGTCTGTGAGACTGTTTGACTCATGGCTTCCTTTAATTTATCTTTTCTTATTTCCTGGCGGTCACGCAGTTGTTCAACACGACGGAAACATTCTCTAAGGTAAAATAAAATAAACAGTTTGCCCTCTTTTTCTGATTAAGTGAAAAGGTAAAAACATAAACCTTATACATTCATGGAATGCAATTTTATGTAATAGAATAGAATAGAATTCTTTATTGGCCAAGTGTGATTGGACACACAAGGAATTTGTTTTTGATGTATATGCTCTCAGTATACATAAGGAGAATAAAATACATTCATCAAGAATAAAAAGATACAGCACTTAGTGATAGTCAAGGTTACTAATAAGCTATCAAATCATACTAGGAAACAAATAAAAACAATATAAATTGAAAGATACAAGCAACATGGTTATAGTAATAAGTGGGAAGAAATAGATACTAGTAAGGAAGAGAAGAATAATAGTAATACAGTCTTAGTAAATTATTTGACAGTGTGTGGGAATTAGTTGTTAAGCAGAGTGATGGCATTCAGGGGAAAACTGTCCTTGTGTCTAGTTGTTTTGGTGTTCAGTGCCCTATAGCGTCTTTTTGAGGGTAGAAGTTGAAACAATTTGTGTCCAGGATGTGAAGGGTCTGTAGATATTTTCACAGCCCTTTTTTTGACTTGCGCAGTATACAGATCCTCAATGGAAGGTTGGTAGCAATTGTTTTTTCTGCAGTTCTAATTACCGTATTTTTCGGAGTATAAGACGCACCGGAGTATAAGACGCACCTCAGTTTTGGAGGAGGAAAATAGGGGAAAACAATCTGCCTACCAGGTATTCATCTGGCTAGCATGCTTAGTCTGGTCAGCTTCAGCACATTATTTTATCTCCTGGTTAGGACTTAAAAAAAAACTTCTTCTGAGAGAATAACAATGAAAGAGCCTGCAAGCCAGTAAGAGCTGGGAAGATCGTTAGCACCTGGTTAGGGCTAAAAAAAACTTATTCGGAGCAGCTTCAGCACATTATTTTATCTCCTGGTTAGAATTTAAAAAAACCTTCTTCTGAGAGAGTAACAATGAAAGAGCCTGCAAGCCGGTAAGAGCTGAGAAGATCGTTAGCACCTGGTTAGGGCTGGAAAAAACCTTCTTTGGAGCAAGTAGAGCAATGAAAAAAAAACCCTGCAAAGACTTAGGGCTGGAAAAACATTCTTTGGAGAGAGTAACAATGAAAAAGCCTGCAAGGTAAGAGCTGGGAAGATCTGTTAGCACCTAGTTAGGGCTGGAAAAAAAAGCTACATTCGAAGTATAAGACGCACCCAAATTTTCAGCCACTTTTAGGGAGGAAAAAGGTGCGTCTTATACTCCAAAAAATACGGTATCCGTTGTAGTCTGTGTTTGTCTTGTGTGGTTGCAGAGCCAAACCAGACAGTAATGGAGGTGCAGATGACAGACTCAATAATTCCTCTGTAGAACTTATTAAATATTTATTAAATAAACATTATTAAATATTTAATAAGTTTAATAAACTTATTAAAACCCTGATATAATTGCAGTGGAGCCAGTTAATTACTATTTTTTTCTGGCTTGGATTTGGAAACCTGAAACTACATTTTCATTACAGAAATACAGATTGGCTAAGGAACGCAGCAAATAAAAAGCATCAATTTGGCATAAGCAATGTCCTGAAAATGTTAAAAAAAAACCACCTTTATTCTACATGTTTTATTTCCAAAATATAATTTTTCAGAAAATTAGTTGTCTAACAGTTGCATAGGTCATGGGCTAAGAAGCATCCATGCAGTCTGTGACTGCTTTCTCTCTGTTCTAATTTGAATAAAAGACAGGAATTTCTATATTGCTCCTTTAATTATTTTGAAAACAATTAAAATTAGTTCAGAATTTTCTCTTGAACTGCAGCCAAAAAAGCCCAAATACACTATTACAATATGTTGCTCTCTATTTCTATGTGAGCTATCTGAATTTATTTCCAATTGCAATAGAAGACACCTGGTTAACAGCTGGAGGTAAACAGATTTCAATATCTGACTAAGTCCTGGGTCAACCCTATCAATAAATATCAACGGTTTAAATTCACATATTAAAAGGAAATTGATTTTTGCCAAATTACAGAAACAGAAAACTGATATAATTTGCTTGCAAGAAGTTCACATCTCAAAACAAAATGAAAAAGACTTAGAACAAGAAAAAATAGGTGAATTATTCACGTCATTGTCAAAAAAGAAAAAGAGAGGCATAGCTGTATATGTTAAAAAACATTTGAGAGCAAAAAAGATTTATGCAGATGACAAAGGGAGAATCCTAATGATCTTGATTAAAATTCAGCATATAGAAATTTTATTGGTAGTGATATACGCCCCTAATAAAGAACAGAAAATTTTTTATTTTAACCTACACCAAAAAAAAGCGGAGATAGGTATTGGAAACATTTGTGTATTGGGTGATTATAACGGAATTGTTGATGTGATAAAGGATTATAAAACTGACAATAATTTTTTCAACTCTTAGCGGTGGATCACTCGGCTTGTGCGTCGATGAAGAACGCAGCTAGCTGCGAGAATTAATGTGAATTGCAGGACACATTGATCATCGACCCTTCGAACACACTTGCGGCCCCGGGTTCCTCCCGGGGCTACGCTCGTCTGAGCGTCGCCACCTGATTTTTTTTAATAAGAAAAAAAAAGATCCCTCTCTTCTCTGTGATAGCCCCTCAAATATTGGAAGACTGCTATCATGTCTCCCCTAGTCCTTCTGTTCATTAGACCAGACATACCAAGTTCCTGAAACCATTTAACATGTTTTAGGCTCCAGCCCCCTAATCATCTTTGTTGCTCTTCTCTGCATTCTAGAGCAGTGATGGCGAATCTATGGCACGGGTGCCACAGGTGGCACGTGGAGCCATATCTGCTGGCACACGAGCCGTTGCCCTAGCTCAGCTCCAGCGCGCATGTGAGTGCCCGCCAGCTGATTTTTGGCTTGCGCAGAGGCTCTGGGAGGGCGATTTCAGCCTCCGGAGGGCCTCCATGGTGGTGGTGGGGAGCGTTTTTGCACTCCCCAAGCTCAAGAAAGCCTCTGGAGCCTGGGGAGGGCGAAAAATGAGCCTACCGGGCCCACTGGAAATCGGGAAACGGGGGAGTTGGGGGGGTTGTGCACGCATGCGCAGGGGGGTGGGGCAAGTGGGGAGCTTTGAATTATGTGTGTTGGCACGCACGTGCGTACGATAGCGCGCGTGTGCACTATTTCGGCACCCGAGGGAAAAAAGGTTAACCATCACTGCTCTAGAGTTTCAACATCTTTTTCGTATTGTGTTGACTAAAACTGGCTGCAGTATTTCAAGTACAAAGCAATATAAAAAATTATGTAAGTAGTTTTTGAGAAACTCTGTTCATAAATAGCATTTGAAGACAAAATTTGAGCTACATACATTTGTTCATCAATTTCTCCAATTTGACGGTCAAGTCGCCCTTCTTCATCTTCTTCAGCCACTATTGCTTCTGAAATCTAACTCAGAATTTAAAAAAAATATAGCAATTTTAGGCTCAATTTTCTGGGGGTATTTCTCTGACTTTCATGGAACATAGAGAAATACAACAATGTAAAGTTTCCTTTCTTTTCACTGTAATTAAAATTCTGGAATTGCCATTCCATATACATTTCCCCTGGCAGCAAAATCTTCCTTCCTAAGTCTTAACTCTTGAAAGAGTTAAGCAAAAAGAAAACAGGGATCAGGGACTGCATCCCCCCCCCCGCACCAAAAAAGAAGAGAGAAATGTCCCAAGTGCCAGTGGGAAAATACTTTAAAAAGTCAATATATTTCAGAATTTCCTTTTGACATGGACACTATAAAAGAAAGAGATAAAAGCAATTTATCAATTGAAAACCATTTGGGTAACATAGTATATTATTATTAAGTTCAAAGGATTGGATTAATTTAGCATCTTCCTAAAGGAATGTTTGATCTGGACTTAAGAGCCATCAGAAAAGAAAATCAGAATTCCTAATCTGTATGATGGATATTGTATATGGGACGACACTTCCAATTCCTGCCTTGTCCACTCATCTACCATGTAAACTGCATTGAGACTAGCAGATAAGATCACTTCTGCCAAGTTTCATTTTTGTATATGCATTAATTTCAAAACAGGGAATACTAACTTACTGTATTGATTTGTCTCATAGCTTTCTGGAATTCGTCCCATTCTTTGTTCATCTGATCCTTTGGAGTGTCAACCTTGCGCACCTAAAACACACATACACATACAAGGCAAACTTAAAATTCAACAAGCATTATTATCTTTGTCACATGTACTTTTTCAGTGGTAGACTTTCCTTCTTCCTCAAATTTGCTCAATAATGATTATCCTAACTCTTTTCCTCCATGAATTAAGTTTCACTGAGAATGCTTTTTTTCCCCCACTTCAGTGGCAGACTTACTTTTTTTGCATGCAGGAAGTCCAAAGGTCAATTCTACTATACTGTACAGCCAGCAAAAAGTGGGGGAAGTGGGAATGAGCACCAAAGGAAGATTTATTTCCAGAAATACACTCTCTCACCAACAGGCTTTTAATAGGAACCCAACATGCAAAAATTTAATAGGCAGAATATAGGACAACTGAAAAGGCCAATAATACTGACAATTTGATTACAACCAAAGATGCACACTCTAAAGACACACACAACACATGCACACACACACACACACACATTGTACTATATATCGTGTACACAAACACACATTATTTTCCTTATTTTCCTAATTCTTATCAACAACTAAAATTTTATTTATTTATTTATTAGTGAGATTTATATACCGCCTCACAGTGCAAGCACTCTCTAAGCGTTTTACACCAGTAAGCAATGTATATTTATTTTGCCCCCAACAATCTGGGTCCTCATGCATATTGCATATTGTTTCAAATCTATTGACATGTTACAGGCAAAGGAGAGTCTGCTTATCAAGCTCAACTCAATAATTCACAGCTACTGGGGGTAATCTCACTTAAGATCACGTATAGCAAATCTGCCTGATGGCAAAGGAAAGTGTGTTTAGTAAGGGACATATTAGAAGAAACAGGCTAGATGTTCAAAATGTTAACATAGAAACTAATCTCTAGTACGTTTCTTGCTTGCTTACTTGAAATATCAAGCAATATAGATTACATGATCCGTCAAATTTCTGGCATCACAAAAATTTGATGGGCCAAATCTTGTGTACTACTTTTGTCCTTATTATGCATCCATTTAAAGTATCAGTAAATTGTAAATTGTATATTTGCAAGATCTGATTAAATCTTGTATACACTGATTAATTAGTTGATTAATAAACAGAGAAGAAAGTAATGGAATTAGGTTTTGTATGCTAGGCAGAAGAAATTATATTTTATTAGTATTGTAGATATTGTAATGTGACCAATTTATTTTTGTATGATGCAATAACAATATGTGGATAATTTATTGCATTTATCTATCATTTCTGCAATATAGCCTAAGGCCATGGTGGCGAACCTATAGCACGTGTGCCAGAGGGGGCACGCAGAGCCCTCTCTGTGGGCACGTGCACCGTTGCCCCAGCCCAACTCCATCGGGTTTCTCTGTCGCGTTTCCCGCTGTCGTTTGCAGGGAAACAAAAGTTTGTGAGACTAAAAAAAAAATTCAATCAATTCCAACTTCTCGCGAAAGAAAAAGATCTTGAAAAGTTGGAATTGAGTGAACTTTTTCACTCACACGTTTCACAATGGGGGAGACAGGGTCCCCTCCTCCTGAAGCCCATTACAATGGGGAGCCAAGTCGTCTTGGCTCAACAAAAAAAAAGCAACTGACATTTGGTCAGTTGCTTTTCCTGCAGAGCTGCCTGTGTTGGGATTCCCTGTCTCCCCGCTGGCCAGCTGAGCTTCTGCACGCTGCTCCTGGGTTTATTGGCCTCAGGACATCAGATTCCCACCACCTAGCACCAGTTCAGGAGTTCCTTCCCTCCCCCAGGGGACAGAGAGAGGGGGGGGAGGGGAGAAAGAGAGAGACATATATATATAGAGAGAGACACAGACAGAGACAGAGATAGAAAGAGAGAGGGAGAGGGAGGGAAGACAGAGACAAGAGTCACAGATTCAGAGAGGGGGGGAAGGGAGGGAGAGAAAGAGAGAGAAAGAGATACAGAGAGAAGAGACACACAGAGCGAGAGAGCCAGAGAAAGAGAGGGAATGAGAGAAAGAGGGAGGGAGGGAGAGAGAGAGAGAGAGACAAAGAGAGAGACAGAGAGACAGACAGAGACAGAGAGGGAAAGAGAGAACTATAAATATGTTAAGGCCTTTGAAGCGAGCAGCCGAGAGGTGAGGCTGGGTGTGACAAGAGGGGGCTGGGAGGGGAGAGGTGAGGCAAGGCTGAGCATTGCAAATAATTTAACAACCGGTTCTCTGCCCTAATGACCGGCTGGGTAGGTGTGGCTAGGGGGGGTGTCATGTGACTAGGTGGGAGTGAGTGATGTCAAGTTGGGCCACATCCACCCAGGTTTTGTGGCTCCCTGTGTTTTCTTTTCTGTGGGAAATGGGTCCAAATGGTTCTTAGAGTGTTTAAGGATGCAGACCCCTGTTCTAGACCAAGCCTATGGAAGGAGATCCAATACTATTCTGGACAATATCTCTCCAGTCTCTTCTTGAAAACCTCCAGTAATGGAGCTCTCACAACTTCATTCCATTGATTGTTCTCTTTGTCAGGAAATTTCTTAGTTCTAGGTTGGATCTCTTTTTAATGAACTTCTTCCCATTATTTCGTATCCTGCCCTCAGGTGCTTTGGAGAACAGGCTAATCCCCTCTTCTCTATGACAGCACCTCAAGTACTAGAAGATTGCTATCGTATTACCCCTAGTTCTTTTCCTCATTATACTAGACATATGTAGTTCCTGCAGCCATTCATCATAGGGTTTAGCCTCCAGACCCCTTATCATCTTTGTTGCTCTTCTCTGCACTGTTTCTAGTGTCTCAGCAAGTTTCCTCTATTGTGGTAATCAGAACTGGACATAATATTCCAAATATGGTTCCCCACCAGTGCAGTATAAAGCGATACTATCACTTCACACAATTTTGAAACTCTCTGTTAATGAACCTAAGACTGTATAAACTTTTTTGGCAGCTGCAACTCACCGCTAGATCACACTTAGTGGTGATCTACTAGTACAATATTTGACTTTCACAGTTACCACTGTTGAGTCAGATACCATCTATTTTATAGCTGTGTATTTGCCTATGTGTAGGATCTTACTTTTCTCAACATGAACTGCATTTTGTTGGCTAGGGCCCAGTGTTCATATCTGTCAAGGTCCTTCTGAATCTTGAGTTTATCATCTAAAGTGTTGGCTATTCTCATCAACTTGGTCTGCAAATTTGATGAGTACCCGTTCTATCCCCTCATTTAGATCATTTATGAAAATGTTGAAGAGTACTGGTCCTGAGATAGAACTTTGAGGAACTCCACTGCTTACTTCTCTCCATGTAGATGTAGTTCCATTGAGGACTATCTGCTGAGTGCAGTTGGTCAGCCAGTTTCAAATTCATCTGGTGGTGGTATATTCTAACCCACATTGTTCTAATTTACCAAGAAATAGGCTGCAGTTTATTTTGTCAAATATCTTATTGTAGTCTAAATAAATTATGTCTACAGCACTTCCGTTTTCCACAAATGTATAGTTACTCATTCCATTCCAATTGTTGAGATTTCAATGAATACATCATAAAAGGCATTCAACATCACCTTATGGAAGATTAGATCTAGAGAGAACTATGCAGGTTTTACTATATCAATAATATTAAAATATCAGTTACATTTTACAGTATCACTCAAGTCACAGAGAAGCATATCAACAATTTTAGGGACCTATTTCATTACAGCAACTAGAAGTCCTTGGATTGTTCATTTATTTGTTTGTTTGATATATATCCTGCCTTTTGCTCTAAGACCTCAAAGGGGCTTCGATGGTATTCTTATTCCAATAAATAAGATGGTGATCTTATTTATTGCTACAGCAATAATACAAGTTACGATGTAGGCAAAACACAAAATGTGTCACATGCCAAAGAACTCATATGAGCTGAAACAATTAAATACTCGCCTTTGCATCCACTTCTGGATCATCAAAAAATCCCTCTGGTAAGGCCTCTGCAGTGTTTTCTCTTCTGAAATGTTAAGGTAATAATTAATACTTACCTCAAAATACTGTAACAAATGAACTACTTAAACTGAGTGTAAGAGTAAGTAAAGATCATAGTACGTAAGCCATCTTAAGTACTTAAGCCAACATAAAGGCATCTTAAAATACAATACAAGTAGTCTTTGCTTAATGCCAGTAAGGATTGTTTTGGTTATATTAAAACAAAGAATACAAAAATGAAAAATCAAAGGAAACTGATGTAAAGAACATGGTTTAAGATTGAGAAAAAGTGAAATACTTGAGTATTACTGTAGCTAATATGAATTGTATAAATCATATTATACATTATACATTCAGATAAATTATGTTCAGATATGAAATTTAATTAATTAAATATGATAAAATGGGAGAAATTACAATTGTCATTGTTGGGGGAGAATCTCTGTCATAGAATTGATGTTTTTATTTCAAACAATTCATATTTTGGCAACTAATACACCATGTAAGCATTGGCAATATTGAGGGTAAAAATTTATATAAAACTTTATCATAAATTTTGAGGCGATACTGAATTGCAGTGTTTATAATAAAGCACAACTGATTGAGAGAAGCAATGAAAAAAGAAGGCAAAGCACGGAAGATGGCTTCACCCTTAGCACCTCGTTAGGGCTGAAATAAAGCTTCGAAAAAGCTACATTCGGAGTATACGCACCCAAATTTTTAGCCTCTTTTAAGGGGGGGGGGGGAGTGTGTCTTATACTCCGAAAAATAAGGTATGTATAATCCTATAATAAGTAATTTAATTTTCTGATAATATTAATTAAATGTACTAGTCCATACTTAATTCTAATTAAGGGGCAAAATAATTCAGATTAAAATATTAGACTTAATTTTTGTTCTAGATACTTGACCTTTGATGATTTTTTTCTTGTGGTTCTGCCTTCTGTACAGATTCTGAATGGGATAACTGAGGAGTAGCTAAAGCATTGTTCTCCACGTATTCTACAAAACACAAGGTTATACTTAAGCACAGCCTAAAAATATGTGATTTACTACCAAAACAGATATATTAATTGTGAATAGTACAGGGAATAAACTGAAAAACGTTGGTTTAAGATTCTTTCCATGTAAATTGACACCGATGGATCAAATTTAGAATGAACTGAGCAAGAAATTCTGGTTTGAGATTGAGATTAAATTAATGCAGTTTGAACAGATATAGGCAGAAAGAACAACACCCATAGCAAACTATGACAATAAATACAATGCCATCTTTGCACAAATGACACTACTATTTCTATACAGAACTATTCTATTCTTGCAATCCAGCATTTTCATTATTCATTTCAATATTTACTTCCTTTGCCCAGGTGTGGATGCCCATTTATGAAGACATTCCAAGAGATCCACTGCTGAAGTAGGTTGAGCTTTATTTGCAGGCTTAACCTCCTCCTGCTCTACTTCACATTCAATGCTAACAATCAGTTAACTACAGTATGTGTCTGTGAAAGCACTGGTGACCATGTTAGCACTAGCTGGGATGCTAATAAATTGCTCCAAACTGACTCTCATATTCTGGGTCTACTATTAGTTCATACCATGCACATCTCATTTGTCATATCAGTCATGTTCAGGATTTTGACATGGAAAGTGCTGAGCCTGCCTAGGCACAAACACCAGGGAAGAAATGTGGAAGAAATAAGAAATTCAGCCTGTTTAAACACCATGCAGAACACCTAACTCTTTCTCTCTGTCTCCTGCAACCATGATACTGCTGAAAATACTTCATGAAAGAACCTGGAGTCAAGGCCAATCAAAGAGAGAAGGCAGCAAAATCTGTCACCTTCCATCTCAATGAGTGATGCTTATGGAATACCATTAACTGAGGACATTGGACTATGCTGTTACTGCCACTTGAAGACTGCTTCACGTATTGATTCAGGGGAGGAGGCAGGCTTTTAAAACTCAAATAAGGGTTGACCTGAAAAACAGTGAAAAGGAAGGATAAGGAAATCCTTCTCTTTCTCACTATTATTTAGCTAAACAATAACCTGCTCCACGATAGTGAATAAAAATGAAACTAAATAAAATAAAATGGGAGTAGGATATGGAGATCGCCTCAGAGACAAATAGGCAGGCAACCTGATATTTATCACCAGTCACTACCACACCAGAGAAATACTAGATAAGCACTAAATTCAAAGTTCCAAGCAGCAATTATTAGTTTCATATCTTGCACTCCAGTCAGTTCTTGATTGGTTAGGTACAGAATGACTTCTTTACTGTCGGCACTACTTAAACACTTACTTCTTTACTTCAAAATTCCCTCAGATAACCTCATAGTAGGGACATAACTGTCCACTCCTATATTGGCCCAGACAGAACTGCTCCCCACAAAAGCAGTTGTAAAAGTCAAGGATTTTGTGTCAAAGTGCTTTGCATATACCTAGAAGCTAAACCATTTCTTCAAGATAAATTAAGCTTGTTTTATTATTCATGTCATTTTTGCTCTAGTGACCTTGGATAATGGGGTTTGGGGTGTTTTTCTGTATAGTTATTTGATGGTATCTAAAAAGCTAATCCTACCTGTTGATGAACAGGTCACAAGTTCTGCTTTTGAAACAACATCTGAAGATAATTCATACTGAGCTGTGGTTGGCAATGAAGTTTTGCTGTTGCTCTCTCTAATTTCTTTTGTCATCTCTTCTTTCTTTCTTTCCTCTGTTTTATAATTTCCTAGTAAGACAGCACTTGAACCTTTTGAAGATATTATTTCTACTTCTGTTTGCTCAATTTTGTCAAAAAAGTTTTTTGGCAGCCTAAAAAAGAAAGGCAAAATTTTTAAAATGCAGTCACAAAACAAATCAGAATTCGGACAATCAACTCAACTAGTTTTTCTACTTCTATTTTAAAAATGCATTATTGTGATCAAAAAGCTGCTGCAAAAATGGTTTGTCCTATAGCAACGGATGTTGAATCAGTCTTTCACTGTTTTTGCATGCAATTCATAATGTTCAAAAAGCCAATTGTTTGATCTATAGTGTTGTCTCAGTTCTCATGCCAATCTACCACACAGGAATTAATACTCAGAGCATAAGAGAAACAACCTGAACACTTTTTAAAATATACTCATTCTTATAGAATACTGTGCAAAATTTTATTGTACAGAGATTATAGATTACTATTCTAGAGTCTTTACATCCAAGCAGCAAACTCATCATCATCGTCGTTCTAGCCATTGTCTATCCACTGAAGGATGGCCTCTTCCACATGTTTTTAACCAATACAGTCTTGAACTTTCTTTTGCCAGTTGGTTCTTGCCGATGTCATTGATACATCTTGTTTTAGGTCTCTTTTATGGATGCTTTTTATCAAATGGAATCCATTTTATGACTGCCCTAGTCCATCTGTCATCAGTTCTTTCTGTTACCAGTCCATTTCCATTTCAATTCTTTTACTCTCTTGATGATATTGTATGCCTTCGTTTGTTCTCTAATCCATGCACATATCTTTCTATCTTGTCTTGTGATGCTGAGCATCTACCTTTCCATGGCTCTTTGTGCCACTCGTAGCTTTTGTATTGATAGTGAGGTTAGTGTCCATGTTTAACTGGCATATAGAACAGGTCTATAGCACACACTGATCAAAAACTTTTTCAGGCATGGGGGAAGTTGTTCTTGAAAATTATGCTTAGCTTGCCAAATGCCTGCCAATCACATTTAACACACCATTCTATTACTTTTATTGTATCACCTTCCATTGAAATCTGTTGGCCAAGGCCTAGATCTTCTCCAGATATAACTATTATTCTTACTTTGATGAATTGATTAAACATGACCTGGCTCTTTTTCAGGTTTATTTTTAAGGAAATGGTTCTCCTACTTTGTGCAGCTCTTATATGTGTCTTTGTAACTTTTCTGGGTCTTATGTGAAGAGAACAAAGTCATCTGCAAATCTTAAGTGATTTAAATAGGCACTATTGATTTTATTCCATCTTTTGCTCAGTCCAGTTTGCGAAATACTTCTTCAAGGCAGGCTGAGAAAAGGATATATGATATTGTATCACCTTGTCATACACTTCGTTCTATGTTGATTTCCACTTTTAAGATAATTTAAGGCAAATTGTCATCATTGTTTTTTCGTATGCTGATTGTAGTGAGTTTATGTACCGTATGTTCCGGCGTATAAGACGACTGGGCATATAAGACGACCTCCAACTTTTCAAATTAAAATATAGAGTTTGGGATATACTCGCCGAATAAGACTACCCCTCCTACCATCTTTCTTTTTCTTTCTGTCTTTCTTCCTTCCTAACATCTTTCTTTCTTTCTCTCTTTCTTTCTCTCTTTCTTTCTTTCTTTCTTTCTTTCTTTCTTTCTTTCTTTCTTTCTTTCTTTCTTTCTTTCTTTCTTTTTCTTTCTTCTTTCTTCCTTCCTAACTTTTCTTTCTTTCTTTCTGTCTGTCTTCTTTCTTCTTCTTTCTCCTTCCTTCCTTCCTTCTGTCTTTCTCCCTGCAGGAGGAAGAAGGAACCTCTGTTGCCGTCTTCCGCCGGGCTCCAGCCACCTGACTGAGTCCCCGACCCCGCCGCCGCCAGGGTTAACGCGCATGGGAGGGAAGGAGAGAGTGCGCTACCGCTGCCGCTGCTGCCGCTCCGGCGTGTCCTTCGCGCAAGGCGCTGCATGTGCGAAGTCACCCCGGTTGCTGTGGCTGCACCGGGGAGCCCATGTCCTTGTCAACGATGGAGACCCTGCGCGCACGGGAGGGACCGCAGAGCAGAGACGCCTGGTGAGCGAGGCGAGTGGCGGCATCGGCGGCAGGCTCCTGCCCGCATCTCCCGCCCGCCTGTTGCCTTAGCATTTAAGAGAATGAGAGGCGGCGTCTCCATTGTTGACAAGGACACGGGCTCCCCGGTGCAGCCACGGTGACCGGGGAGACACGCCGGAGCAGCAATAGCAGCAGCGGCGGTAGCGCTCTCTCTCTTTCCCTCCCATGCCCCGCAGCCTTCCCAGCAGGCTGCCGGACAAGCCCGAAGAGACCGAGATGCAGGGCGGTGTCGGGGCTCCAGGGCTCCTTCAGCCGCTTGGCCGAAGAACAGCAGGGATGCGGCCACGACCGTTTTTGAGCTCCCCCCGGCTCAGAAGTTTTAGTACCTGGCGTATAAGACGACCCCCGACTTTTGAGAAGATTTTCAAGGGGTAAAAAGTCGCCTTATAGCCAGAACATATGGTAAGCAGTCTCTACGCCTTGGTTGAGGTTAATTATTACTTGCTGAAATACTGAGTCAAATATCTAGTCAATGAAAGACATGCACAGAGGCATGGTGTACTCATTGTGCCTTTCAATGACTTGCTGAACAATCTGGATGTGATCCATCATGCTGTATCCACTTCTGAAGCCTGCCTACTCCTTTGACTATACATCATTTAATGTTCTCAATATTCTTTTTACTATTATATTGGTGAAAACTTTGTAGATGACTGAAAGAAGGCTTACTGAACAATTTCTTTAAATCATCTTGGGTCCCCTTCTTATGTATAAGATCACATCAGCATTTTTCCATGTATCAGGTATTTTTTCTTCTCTGAAGCATCTCGAGTATAGTTTTCTTAACTTCTTGTGCAAACTGTGACCACCAGTTTTCAGCATTTCAACCGTAATACAGTCATTTCCCAAAGCTTTGCCATTTTTATTGATTTTATGGCACAAAGCAGCAAACTGTTTAAAACAAGACTCCTTAATATAATGGCACTATGCTTTAAACATCTACAAAAAACTGAAATCAGGAATAAAACAGTTAATGAACCTGCTAGTTTGTCACACCGAAACTTAACTTAGAGCCATTTCCTCTGCATAGTAATTTTGTATAAAAAATATAGAAAGCTAATTCTATTTTATATCTTTACTTGTGAAGAGAAGGGGGAAATGCAAAAAAAGGTAACAACTTACTTAGATGAAACTGCTTGTGGATGGTCATTACAATCTGAAAACAAAGATATTAATTAGATTTATATCAATAGTAGCTTTGTATATACTATATAAGATTTTATCCCATACTTATTTTTTATCAATTCAAACATGGTATAGTAAATGCTCCCAACTCCCCCTTTTCTCCATAACAACAAGCCTATGAGTGGGTTGAGATGAGATAGAGTGACTGATCTAAAATCAACTACCTGGCTGTCAACTCTGCCTGGTTTGGCTTGGTGCTTCACAGGCACCCTGCCATCAAAGACTAGAAAGGGAGGGGGGAGGATGTAAGGGCAATAAATTGAGGAAGGGGAAATAACAGGTAATAAAGACCAGAGCAGCCCAGACCCAGTTTGTACCAGTGTCCCAAGGCCAGGCAACCTGAGAAAATATGCAGATTACCCCAAACAAAAAACACCCATAGGAATACATTCATTTGCTTAATGACCATCACATTCATTTAATGACTGCCACAAAAAAGATGTAAAATCTTTATGATTTGGTTAATGGGTACCTTGGCTAACCATGTCATGAGTCTTACAATGGAAATTCCAGGTTCCGATACAGTTGTTAAGTTGAAGATTACCTATAAAGCCTATTCATTCAGCCCACTCTAGGCACTTGATGCACCCAATGGGTCTTTGCAGGGTCACTGTGAGGAATATACCCAGTATTTATGAGGCAATATTGCTCAACTTTGCATAGAGTTGGACTCTGGCTGACCAGACTCTTTGGAGGTGACAGTGTCACATCTGAGCCTTGTTTACCATCCTAGGAGGAGTTAAAGCCAGTTGCTCTTGAGGAAGTAGACAGGGACCTTAGTGTTGTAAGCATGGTCCTGGGCCCATGCCTGATTGATCAAAGCTTCCTAAGAAGTTGTATGTGATTAATGCTTCTTTGCTGGAAGGGTAATACCGCATATCCTGAAAGAGGCAATAGGGTTACACTTTTCTCAAGAGGCCATCCTTCGACCTCACAATATTAGGCGTTGGGATCATACCTAATACGCCTTTTCTCATCTGGTGGAACCAGCCTTCAGAGAGGGTTGTCCTGGACCAATCGTCTCGAGGGTCGAGTCAATCAAATTTGCATTCAGCATGGATCCACCTCTTCCTGCCCAGATCTGACGAATCCGCTGATTAGACTCAGGTGTGGTAACTCAGTGTTTCTATACTTACTGAGTGGACTCCCCTGAGGTTTTAGGTAAATAAGAAGCTATAGAGTAACTATTAATATGGATTATAAGAAATACTAAGGTTATACAAGTATACAGCTACTATTAAATCAGAATAAGAATAAGGGTGGGAACTGAAGGCTGGTTCCACCAGATGAGAAAAGGCGTATCAGGTATGATCCCAACGCCTATTCTCCATCTTGGGGTGGAACCAGCCTTCAGAGAGGGACATACCAAAGCAGAGGTCCCAGGGAGGGAAAAGGAAGGTAAGGTGACCAATGCACCCTAGTGAGTGTCCACGACTTGCTGTAGAACTCTTCTGCCAAAGGCTGCGTCCAAGGACGCGTAAGAATCAACCTTGTAGTGTCTAATGAACTGTGAGGGGTGAGCCCAAGTGGCGGCTTGGCAAACCTCTTCCAGTGATGCTTGTATAGACCAAGCTGCTGTAGTAGAGGCACTTCTTGTGGAGTGTGCTGTGATGCCCTGAGGAGAAGGTAGATTAGCTAGCTCGTATGCTTTGGCTATGACCTTCCAAATCCATCTACCTATGGTTGTTGAGGATGCTTTCTGCCCCAATGAACGAGGGTGGAACCCCAGGAATAGAGCCTCCGTTCTTCTGTGTTCCCTGGTGTGCTCAAGGTAAATTTTTAGAGCCCTCCTGACGTCTAGCTTGTGCCAGCATCGTTCCGATGGATGAGATGGGCGAGCACAGAATGAAGGCAAAATAAGCTCCTGTGTCCGGTGGAACATTGAGTTCACCTTTGGAATGAATGTGGGATCTAGTCTGAGAACTACCCTGTCTGGATGGAAAATGCACAGGTCCTGTCTCGTAGAGAGGACCGATATTTTTGAAATACGACGTGTTGAGGTAATGGCTACTAGGAAGGCTACCTTCATGGATAGGAACTTGAGGGGTACCATCTGGAGCGGTTCAAGGGGTGCTTCCATCAGTGCCGCCAGGACCCGTGGGAGGTTCCAAGTTGGAAACCGATGTACAACGGGGGGCGTAAATTGGTGGCCCCCTTTAGGAAACGGCGGATGGCAGGAAGCCTAGAAATAGATTTGTAGTGCTCGCACGACAAAACTGAAGCGAGTGCCGCTACCTGTCTTCGAAGAGTGTTAGGGGCTAGTCCCTTGTCCAGCCCGTGCTTCAAGAATTTAAGGACCTTTGGAAAGGGAATACATACTGGGGAAAGTCCCTCCGTCTCGCACCATTTACAGAACGTTTTCCATGTTGCCGAATAAATTCGATTTGTTGATGGACGGCGAGATGCTTGCATAATGAGGATAACGTCCTGGTCGTAGTCCTGGCGTGTTAGCTCACTCAACTCAATTTCCAAGCGGTTAGTTGTAGCCATGCCGGGTCCGGGTGTCGTAATTCCCCGAGAGAGCATTTCCTCCAACCGGGGTAGCTGCCAAGGTTGTGACACCGATAGAGCCTGTGATTCTGCAAACCAGGCTCTCCTTGGCCAATGAGGGGCCACCAGGATGATCTCCGCCTGTTCTGACAGGATCTTTTGGATGAGTTCTGGTATTATCGGGACTGGTGGGAATGCGTATAGCAGGCCCTGCGGTCATGGGCTCCGTAGCGCATTTACCTGTTCCGCTCCCCTGGATGGGAAGCGGGAGAAGAATCTTGGCAGGTGACCGTTCTCTGGATTCGCGAACAGGTCCACCACTGGAATCCCCATTCTCTGCGTGATTTGATGGAAGAGTTCCGGACAAAGTCTCCATTCCGTCTGATCCACTTGTGTTCTGCTTAGCCAGTCTGCCTGAGTGTTGTGGATCCCCAAAATGTATCTGCTGTCAAGGATAAGAGATTCTCCTCCGCCCACAGGCCCAGCACCATGGCCTCCGCTTGGAGTGACCGGGAACGTGTCCCTCCTTGCCGGTTGATGTGTGCCTTTGTAGAAATATTGTCTGTTAGAAGCAAGACGTGAGACCCCTTTACTAGATGATGGAACTTGTGCAGCGCTAGATGTGCCGCTCTCAGCTCTAGCCAATTTATGGAGTGGGCCGCCTCTTGAGGAGACCACTGTCCTTGTGCTATCTGTGTCAGGGAGTGAGCTCCCCAACCTTTGAGGCTTGCATCTGTAGTCACCACTGTCCTGCTTGGAATTCCGAATGAGCTGCCTCTGGAAATTGCTGAGGAATTCCACCAGGAAAGGGATTCTCGAACGTGCCGAGTAAGGATGACCCTGGCTGTTGACGAGGCTTGCTTCGCCCTCTGAAAAGGCAAAAGGAACCATTGAAGATCCCTGGCATGGAGTTGTGCCCAAGGAGTAATGTTGATGCATGACACCATCTTCCCTAAGAGGGAGGACAGGTCTGCTAAGGTGGACCTCTCCTCCCCTTGAATCTTAATGACTGACTGACTAATGCTAGCCTGTCTGTCGGATGAGAGGCAGACGGAGCCCCCAATGGAATCTATGACTGAACCTAAATGCTGAATGGACGTGGAGGGACTAAGGTGGCTCTTTTTCATGTTAATGGAAAAGCCATGGCATTGGAGATAGCCCATGGTGATAAAAAGGTGCTCTGCCAACTTCTTGGATCTAGCGTGAACCAGAATATCGTCCAAGTAACAATGCAAGTGAACTGGGACTGACCTTAGGTGAGCCGCTAGAGAGACGAGGATCTTGGTGAACGTCTTTGGGGCCGAAGATAGTCCGAAGGGAAGGTCCCTATATTGGTAATGATCCTGGCCATAACAGAAACGGAGGAACCGTCTATGAGACCTAGCTATGGGAACATGTAGATAGGCCTCAGTTAAATCCAAGGATGCCATAAAGTCTTCTTTGCGAACAAACTCAAGGATGGATGAAAGGGAGTGCATCTTGAATTTTCTATATACTAGATGGCGATTCAACCTCTTAAGGTCCAGAATCGCCCTCCATCCCCCTGATGACTTGGGAACTACAAAGAGGATAGAGTAGAAACCTTTTCCCCGCTGATCCCGGGGAACTGGCTCAATGGCCTTAATATCTGCCAGATGTTTGATTGCTTCCTCCATGAGTTTACGTTTGGAGGGAATGCTTGAGACTGTGCATCTAATGAAGAAGTTTGAAGGAATAGAGAGAAATTCCAGAGTGAGGCCGTTACGCACCGTCCTGTGCACCCAGGCATCCCTCGTGGAATTTTCCCAGGCTGGCCAAAATTTTGCCAACCTGCCCCCTATTGGGATGTGATCCGAATCACCACTTTCCCCTACGAGGTGGCCTGTTGGAAGGGCTCCCTCGAGCTGGCTTATGGAATGGTTTCCCCCTGCCTCCTCTGTCTGAGTTTCTCTGACGGGAGTAGTACTGACCTGAGGCCCGGGAGAAGGAAGAGGCCTGGTCAGTCGTCCAAAAGGGCCACCTGCTGTAAGGAGTAGACTTGTAAAACCCCTTCCTGGAAACTGTTGGCAGAATCTTTCGCTTATCGCTGGTTTCCACCAGCAGGGGCTCCAGTGCCTTATAACTGCTTTGCTTTTGCATGGGGCCATCCCTTTCCTCTTGTGCTTGGATTTTTTGTCTAAGGAATGTGAGGTTGAGGGACCTTCATGAGCAAGGGACCTTAAGCTGGTGGAGATAGCCCGTTGAAGAGCTGATTCCCTCCAACTCTGGAACTCAGTCCGGTTAAAGGATGGCTGAGAAGTGTCTGAAGATGTAGAAGGTTGGGTTGGAACTGCTGAGTCCCCACCAGGTTGATCAGACAACGCCTGTTGGGCTTCCAAACTTTCCTGAGTATCAGAGTCACCCCATAGGTTCTCTTCAGGTCTGACAATGTTATTAACATCCAGTGCTAGGGGATCCCCTGCTATCCCCTTGACCTGTTGCTCTGGTGCCCTCCTAGAGCCCTGCTGCCCTTTGTGCTTTATCACAAATTTTCTGAATGGCTCTGTCCCTTCGCTTTTCAGATTGTTCCATCGCCTTGGAAATTCCTTTCCTGCTCCTTAGGTTAGAACCGGGGGGTGGGTGGGGGGTGACCTCTCTGGAGAGGAAGAAAGCTCCCTCTCTGGTGAATCCTTTCTACACCTCTTGCCTTCCATTCTGGAATTTGTGGAATGCTCAGAGTCCATGCCCCTAGTGGTTGGAATGAGCCTGTTGGGAATTTCCGGTCACCCCCCCCCCCTTTGTTTAGGATGGCCGCCCCATGTCGCCATACGGTCAGGTACCAGGCGTAATGGCCGACATGCAGATCTCCTGGGTTCCCTTAGTCAGGGCCCCCCTGGGGAGGTACTCGGCTCTTCCCCCACCTCCGTTTTTTTCTGTTTTTCTCACTCTTCCGATCGTTGGTGTGAAAGGAGATCAGATGCCACGATCTTATTCAAGCGCCGTCCTGGGGTGCTGGCCTTAATTGGGGCGCAATGCAGTTAAAGGGGATCCCCATTTCCTTGTTGTTGTTAATAAGCCACTCGAAAGGCTTCGTGGTGCCCGGCTAAGCGCTCAGCTGTAGTGCGGCCGAGGAGCGGCAAGCTTTTTAAATCCCCTGCTGAAAGGCTGCTTCGTTCCATTTAAAGTCTCTCATCTTTAGTGCGGCGAGGAAGCGGCTGAATTTTAAGTGAGAGGCTTTCTCCAAGGGAAGGACGGCACTCGCACTGCTAGTCTCTTCCCGATGGAGTATTTAAAAGCGAGGGCTGGGGAATGCGGGCGGAATAACACCGGCTGCCTGAGAATTCGTCAAACTTGCCTGTCTTCTTTGATGGTCCGTCCGTCCTCCCCTGCCGTCCGGCTGGAGCCCTGAGAAGGGCTATAGCTCGACCTTTTTCTGCTCTTGACCTAATCTATATGTATCTAATTATCTTAATCTTTTTTTAAAAGGATAGAGGATAGAAAGGATAGAAAAGCGTTCAGGAGGGGAGTCCTAACACACCTTCCCTCTCGAAGGGTCGACTCAGATCTGGGCAGGGAGAGGCGGATCCGTGCTGAATGCAAATTTGATGGACTCGACCCTCGAGACAATTGGTCCAGGACAACCCTCTCTGAAGGCTGGTTCCACCCCAAGATGGAGAATAGACAATTTTCATTCGGTCTCCAACTTTCCCTTTTTAGGGAAGGTTGCTGAAAGGTTGGTTGACTCATAGCTACAAAGGTCCCTGGATGAAGCAGATTATCTGGATTATTTTCAATCTAGGTTCAAAAAGGGCACAGCATTGAAACAGGATTGATTGCATTTGTCAATGACCTTTGGAGAGCTAGGGTGGGAATCATGCAACCATTCTGGCCCTCTCAGTGGTTTTCAATACCATCAACCATGTATCCTTCAAGACCAGTTTCAGGGACTGGGAATGAGAGGCACTGGGTTACAGTGGAGGAATGGTTCTCCTCCTTCCTCGACTACATCCAGTTAGTGTTGGTAGGGGAAGAGAGTCAAACCCTGCAATGTGGGGTGCCTCAGGGCTCAAGTCTTTTGTCTTTCCTTTTTAACACCTACATGAAACCATTGGGGGAGGTCATCTATTGGTACGGAGTCTGGTATCTAATATATGTGAATATGCTAATGAGACCCAATTATATATCTCTATCCCTAGCTGGGCAGGTTGCAGGTTTAAGGGAAGGTGGGCAGGTTTAAGGGAAATGCAGCTAGATCTTTCCCTTAAACATTCCCACCATATAGAAATTAAGAAGCGTGCCTTTTCTATGGCAACTCTTGCTTTATGGAACACTCTTCTCCCTTAACCTCAACAAGCCTCTAGCCTTCTGAAAATCACTGAAGACCTGGCTCCCCCCTCCCCCGAGCATTAGAACAGAATGAGATGGCTACATGTCAAAAGCTTGATCTGGTGACAAGTTTATGGTTTTTAATGTTTATGGTTTTAATAGCTTTTAATATGATTATTATGTTGTTTTAATTCTTAATTGTGAGCTTGCCAGAGTTTGATATAAGACTATGTACATTTTAAAACAAATTTTAAATAAAGCTATATACATTTTAAAACAAATTTTAAATAAAGCTATATACATTTTAAAATAAATTTTTGAATAAATCAATAAAAACTGAAAATTTGCTCTTCAGGCAAAGTGTCAGTCTTAAATACAAACAAATGACATTATTTTCCTTCTGTGTACCGTAGCTTCATACATAATGAGGGAAACGAGAATGAAGATATTTTCTCTCATTATAATTTGGAGAACAGAAGAGGAGAAACTCCACAAAGAGAATGGTGGTAACAAGAATTAGTGCAATCACCCTTACTTCCCCTCCTCTTGTATAGAAATTATATGCAAAAAGAATTATTTGTGTTATTTTAGTTAGGTTCCATCAAAAACAATGTGATAAATAAAATTTCAAATGATTCAAATATATTCTATGCAACAAACTGAATTCATAACTTGGGAGATTTAAACACTTATTTTTCCAATTAGTTCAACATCAAATTCAGATGGCACTTATTCCTGTCAGTCAAAATATTATTTTCTGACAAAAGTTTGATCAATTTGTTTACAGGCACAACTTAATAAGCAAAAATGCAAGCAGTCAAAGCCAACTTGTAACATCAGTTTGCACAATACCATACATAGTCACAAACTGAAGATTTACTATTACCCAATCTCATAATTTTCTTCTAATAAAATTACCAAATGAAATTCAGTTAAACCAATTCAATAAGCATATTATCGCTCTATCTTCCCAGTGTTTTAATGTGGTACTCGCAGGTTATGTTTTTTTCTTCAATCAAAAGGCCATGGCATTGGGTTTGTTTCATTGATTTTGCTTCATAATGTCAATACTGTGAACCCTGAAAAAGAGATAGTGTGTTGCTACATTACCAGCCTATAACAAGAGGAGGGCCTGCCAGAACCTAGAGAGAAGGCCATGTTCACCACCTAAATACAAATTAGAAATTCCAGAAATGACAATATTGACTAAGTCCATAAAACATTGCTTTCTTCTACAATCTAACTGGATCTAGCCAGTATACAAGAAATTTTATAAATAAAGTCAAATTTAAATGCAGCAGATCTTAACTGTCAGATTTTAAAAGCTACAAATCAAATTACAAATATAGCAAGCACAAAGGAATTTTCCATACCTTGTCCTTTCTTTTGATCTAGAATTTTTGTATCTGACTTTTTTTTTGGGAGAGGAGATGAAGTGTCAGTAGATGATTTGGATGTAGAATATTTATTATCTTTTAATGATTCAAGTCTCTAGAAAACAAATTAAACCAGCAAATAAAATACCAGAGGATTATTTCCAGGGCTCAAACTCATAGCAGAAATATCAGAAATACCAATACCAAGAAGGAAAAAGTGCAACTGAAAGAACCCTCATGCAGTCATGTGAAAAAGAAAGGGCACCGTCTTTGAGTTCTATGGATTTACATAGTAAAGCATGGTAAAAATCAGCTGGTCCTTAGCAGTTCTTAAAAATAGGAAAATACAACTTCAGAAGAACAACAATACTTAATATATTACACCATGATATTTATTTTTTTAAAAGAAAGCCAAAATGGAGAAGCCACATGTGAAAAACTAAGTACAGCCTTACTGCTTCCATTGGTATAAAGACGCTAAATAACAGCCAGATGCTGCTAATCAAATGCTGATGATCAATTGACTTCTTTAAAAACAGAAGTTTTAGGAGTTTTCTGGTCTGCACTACCTACATGAAGCACTACTGGCAAACAGGGTGGATTTGATTTAAATCAAGTCGATTTAAATCACTAGTAAAAAGGCTTGATTTAAATCAACTCGATTTAAATCATAATTTTTAAAGAGCAACTGTCATCTCTGTCCCTCAGCGGCTCCTCCTCTGACCCGCTGTTGACTCACCAAGAGTCCCATTCACTTTAATGGGACGGCTGGTGATGCGGCAGTGACACAAGGTGAGGGATGTGGCGAGTAGCAGATGAGTGGATGCCCGCTAACAGGCGCTGCCATAATGGATCTGAAATGACAGGTGCTCTTTAATATTATATTTATAAGCTGCATAGAAGATTTCACTTTCATTTTTACTGCTTGCCCTTCCTCCTCAAACTTAGAGCCTGGTGGTACAGATGCATTTCTCTTCAAACAATCATACAGTTTGTAATGTACATAGATTTGCAAAACAATGGGATAAAGGAATATTCCGGAACTTTGTTTTATGATTTATCTCATGGTTACTCTGAAATTGTGTGAATGCATCAATGCAGTGCATGTTATTTCAGCTTGCAGAGCTTGGATTCATTGAATGAGTTTACCAAAAATGTAAATATTACAGAATATACAGCCTCATGTTACATAACTAAGCTCCATTTCATGCTGAATAAACTAAATTATTAATGTATCTTAAATAGAAAATTATCTTTAGATAGATTTTTACTCCAAAAGCATTTTATTAAAATAAATTTGATAAAAATAAAAAAATCCTATTCAAATTAAAAAAATTATTTAAATTTAAATTTAAAAAAATCATTGATTTTTATCCACTGACAAGGGATGGAGTAAACTCACAAGAACTGCAAAGAATATATTCAGAAAATGACTGGCTCATCATATCAGAAGGATTTTAAACTAAAATAGAGGGGGGAAGTCTTCAACATCCTTAGAACCTAATTCCAAGCAAAAACCATGAAATAACCAATCATATAAGGAGGTAGGAAATAAAGAGAAACAAGGGGGGGAAGGGAAAAACACAATGAAAGAGAGAATGATGGAAAGGATGGAAAACCCAGTTTCAAAGTAAGAGATATATAAGATGTAAGAAACATACCAAGACCCAAACACGAATACTCAAAGTTTAGGTAACAAACAGGATGAACTTGAAGTACTAGTACATGAAGGTAGATATGTAATAGTTGCCATTAATGAAACATGGGTATGAAACTCATGACTGGAATATACTGATGGAAGATATAAACTATTCAACAACAACAAAACACAGACCTAAGAAAAGAGGAGGTGGAGTTGCATTATATATAAAAGATTACTACAGCTCTACAAAAATCCACAAACCAAGGATGAAAACCTCCTAGCATCCATGAGTCAATATAAATGGAAAAAAGAATGACATTGCTACACATTGCTACACAACTAAGCAGAAGAAATAGATGAACATTTTGCTAAACAACAAATGTATGTAGGGAATATACCATAGTAGTAAGGGGAGATTTTAACTACCCTGATATTAACTGGGAGCCGTACTCTGCAGCAAGTGGGAGATCAAACAGATTCCTAACCTACCTAGCTACAAATTTGTCATCCAAAAGGTAGAGGAGGGAACTAGAGGAAAAGCTATACTGGACTTAATTCTTACAGATAGAGAAGAAGTGATAGAGGGAGTTGAAGTTGCCAGAACTTTGGGCGAGAGTGACCACATCATATTGGAATTCAATATAATGCAAACTCAAGCAATAGAACAAAATCCAGCCTGTATGTTAAACTTTAAAAGAGCTGATTTCAAAAAATTCAGAGAAAGCCTAAGAAAAATTCCATGGATGAAAATCTTAAAGGGGAAAACAAATCAAGAACTATGGGAAACTGAACAAAATTATCATAAAAGTGCAGTCCAGCACAATACCACTGAACAATAAAAACAAGAAAGTCAAGAAGAAACCAGCATGGTTGCACAAAGATCTCTCTGATAAACTGAAAGACAAAAAGGAGAAATACAAAAAAAATGGAGGGACAGATAACTAAGGCAGAGTAGATAGCCCAAATCTGCAAAGATGAAGTCAGGAAAGCAAATACTCAGAATGAACAAAGACTTGCAACAAAAGTAAAAGATAATTAGAAAAGTTTCTTTCAACATACAAATGACAAGAAAAAAGTCAAGGAAACAGTAGGTCCACTTAAGAAAAAAGATGGTAAGGAAGTAACAGACAGAGAGAATAGCAGAACTGCTTAACTCATTCTTTGCATCACTCTTCATGCAAAAAGAAACTATAGCCCAACCTTCCAAAAACGTAACCGTAAAAGACAGACTAGAAATAAAAATTAAAATAAACAAGAAAATGGTTAGAAAACACCTATCTGATCTTGACAACCTACTTCCTGGTAAGCTAGAAAAATGTGGGATAGACAGCATGACCACCAAATAGATTTGTACCATGTTTCTCCAAAAATAAGACCCTGTCTTATACTTTTTGGAACCCCGAAATAAGCGCTTGGCCTTATTTTGGGGGATATCTTATTATTTTGGGGCGTGTGGAGCAAGATGGGGCTCCTCTTGTCGTCTTACCTGATTTCCAGCTCTGTCTCCCTAACCTTAACCAGAGGAAATGGTATTTTCGGGGGAGTGCTTATTTTTAGGGAAGGGTTTATTTTCGGGGGGGCGGGGAGGCTTATTTTCAGGGAAACATGGTAACTGGCTGACAAACCATACTCAACAAGTCGTCCTTAATGAAAGTCCATCTACATGGATGGAAGTAAGTAGTTGGGTACCACAAGGTTAGGTTCTTAGGTCCAGTACTCTTCAATATCTTCATAAATGACTTAGATGAGGGAATAGAAGGGGAACTGATCAAATTTGCTAATGACACTAAGCTGGCAGGAATAGCCAACATCTCAGAAGACAAGCTCAGGATCTAAAAAGATCTTGAGAGACTTGAACAATGGGCCCTATCCAACAAAATGAAATTTAATGTGGAGAAAAGCAAGGTTTTATACTGAGACAGGAAATACCATCCTTGGTTGTAGAAACAGAGACATAGAATCAAAATGATGTGAAGTATTAGTACCACTTTATAAAGCCTTAGAAAGGCCACACCCGGAATACTGCATCCAGTTTTGGTCACCACATTACAAAAAAGATTTTGAAACTTTGGAAAAAGTGCAAAGAAGAGCAACTAAGATGATTGAAGGCCTACAGATTAAAAGATATGAAGAACAGTTGCAGAATTTGGGTTTGATTAGAGAAAAAGAAGGACTGGGGGGACATGATAGCAGTATTCCATTACTTGAGAGGTTGCTATAAAGAGGAGGGAGTCAGTGTTATGTAAAGAAAGAGAGTCAACTTATTTTCCGAAGTACCAGAGGGCAGAATAAGAAACAATGGATGGAAACTAATCAACAAGAGAAGCAACCTGGAATTAAGGAGAAACTTCCTAACAATGAGGATAATTAACCAGTGGAACAGCTTGCCTTCAGAAGTTGTAGGTGCTTTATCCCTGGAGGTTTTAAAGAAAAGACTGAACAGCCACTTGTCTGAAATAGTATAGGGTCTCCTGCTTGAGCAGAGGGTTGGACTAGAAGACCTCCAAGGTCTCTTTTATCTCTATTCTGATTGATTGTGATTGATTCTTTTAAGAACTGCTAAGAACCAGATGATTTTTACTATGTCCCAATATGTAAAACCATAGAACACAAAGCAGGCATACTTACTTTTTCACATGACTGTATTTGTATAAAACAATTAGGAAAATGGGTTATCTCTTTTCCATTTCATTGTTTACAAGAACAAATTTATACTCAATATAGCATTAAATCGTATTTTAAAATTCAGGTAGTCCTCGACTTACAATCACAATTGAGCCCAAAATTTCCATTACTAAATGAGACAGTTATTAAGTGAGTTTTGCCCCATTTTATGAGCTTTCTAGCCACAGTGGTTAAGTGAATCATTCCAATAGTTAAATTAGTAACATGGTTATTAAGTGAATCCGGCTTCATTGACTTTGCTTGTCAGAAGGTTGCAAAAATTGATAACTTCATACCGGGGACATTGCAGTCATCATCAGTTACCCAGCTTCTGAATTTTGATCACATGACCATGGGGATGCTGCAATGGTATTAAGTGTGGAAAACGGTCATAAGTCACTTTTTTCAATGCCACTTTAACTTTGAACAGTCACTAAATAAATGGTTGTAAATTGAGGATTACCTGTACTGTTCTATTGCTATCTATTGTATCTATTTCTGTTCTAACATCAACAGAAAAATGAATCGATTTCTTTTTCTATAAAAATAAATCCATGATCTTCAAATGCTCCACTATCATCTTAGTTCCCAAGAAAATCTCTATTAGGGAGCTGAATAATTTCAGACTGATTGCCCTGACATCTGCAGTTATGAAGACCTTTGAGAGGTTAGTACTGGCTCACCTGAAAATCATCACAGATCTGCTGTTAGACCCCTTGCAGTTTGCCTATCAAGCAAGTAGACTGTCAGATGATGCTATCAATATGGCACTGTAATCTTGCAACATCTTGAATCCCCAGGGATCTATGGTCCTTTTTTGTAGACTTCAGTTCAGCATTCAATACCATCATTCCAGAAATTCTTCACTCTAAACTGATTCAGCTAGTTGTGCCTGTCCAAACTTGTAGGTGGATTACTAGCTTTTTGACAAATAGAAAGCAACAGAGGAAGCTAGGGAAAATCACATCGAGAACCCAGACAATTAATACAGGTGCCGCTCATGCCTGTTTGTTCCTTCCATTGCTCTTCTCTGTATATACCAATGACTGTATCTCTAAGGATTCTTCTGACAAAGTAGTGAAGTTTTCAGATGATACAACAGTCATTGGTCTCATTTGAGACAGTGATGAATCTGTATATAGAAAATCACATCGAGCAACTGGACAATCACATAAGCGAATTGTCCAGGTGCTTGGTGTAATTTTCCCTAGCTTTCCTTGTTGCTTCCTGGCCCTGCAATGCTTGTGTGCCAATGGGGCACTCCATTTCCAAATGCCCCACAGGCACTCAAATACATTTTGTCCGGAGACTGGAAACTTCTGGGGACCATGGTCTCGCACGACTTCAGGCACCCATCCACTTTTGCAGAGAATGGGTGCCTGAAGTCCTGTGAGATCAGGGCACTCAGAAGTTCCAGTCTGTGTGCAAAAAGTTTGCACACCAACAGGAGGCTTGATGCAATACAATTTCATTGCCCCAAAGCCTCACTTCGGCATGCAAATGCTTTTCCAGCTGAGCCTGGAAACTTTGGAGGAGACTCAGCAAGGCTGCCTGCCACTCCAGAAGTGGCAGGCAGTCTCGGTGAGTCAGAGAAGCTGAGCAGGGCGTGCTCATCCTGCTCTCCCTCTGCTCTCACCGCTCACTGGGAACAGGCAAAGAAACAAGAGAGGCTGGAGAGAAGACAGCTCACTGGATCTTCGAAAGGGAAGGGAGTCTCCACAGGCCTGCTTGTGGAGATCCAGCGTAGCAGAATGGTGGGGGGAAGCAATTGCATGAAGTATCTGTGGGTGGGGAGAGGCCTTGGGAGCTCTGAAGCAGGTGCCTGTTCCATCATTAAGCACCCCATGGGCTTCCTCCACTCTGAGATACCTCATGTGCACTTAACAACCCGTGCATTTGATTAGCGAATACATGCGCAAAAGGAGAGAGTGATCACGGTCAAATTAAACGAGTCACTCTACGAATCCTTAGGTTACAAATGTAATTGGAAGGCTCCATTACATTCGTAACTCGAGGACTACCTGTACTCTATTCCATTCCATTCCACTTCACTCTATGGTTCTGCCTTGCCCGAATTAAAAAAATACAAATACTACAAAAATCTATCCAATCAAAAAGTTATACAAAGTATCAGAATCAATTACAATTGGAAGCAATTTATTGAAGTGGATCTCCTCATCCCATTTATTTTCTATGATAATTTTTCATAAGGGGCTATGATTTACCATTTTTTATTGCTGTCCTACAGGTTTTCCTGCATGTGCTGGATGAATTGGACTATTGAGATAGCCAAGAAAGCTTGGTCCACTATTCCACTATTTGAACAATATATTAATTAAATGATAGAATAGCTAGAGGAACCAAATCAGATATATTAAAAGTGAAAAATTAATGTATTCTTACAGTGTGATACACATTAAATTCCTCTTACCTCCTTGTGCTGCTTTCCAAGAGCATGTGTTTGCCACAGCAGTTCATTCTTCACAGTCACATTGCACAGAGAGCAACTTAAATTCCCCAAATAGTTATATGTAGTCTTGCAATTAAGAAAATAAATTCAAAAATAATCTCTCAAAACTACAGCACTCTTTTAAACATTATTCTGAGAAATTACCACTGCAATGCAGCTACACTTTTTTCTGTGACTAAAGCTTGAAGTACAATACCTGAATTGCTATTTTTTTCACTGAACCTCTGGAAGAACCAAATGCAGATAACTAAAGCAATCTGGTCACAAATTATATTTTCTTTTTAAAAATCAGTTTGGGTTAGGGTTTGTAAGCACTGTTAAATGAAGGCTTTAAATTCCCTCATGAACCTGAATGTTATCTTTAATTATGTTTTACTGAAACAAAATATACTAATATTGCTTTTACCAGTAAAAATGCAGTGAATCAATAAAAACAGGACTTGCCATTTGAACAATACAGATAGTCCTCGACTTACGACAGTTCATTTGGTGATCATTCAAAGTTATAACAGCACAGAAAAAAGTGACTTATGACTGTTTTTCACACTTATGACTGTTGCAGCATCCCCATAGTGACATGATCAAAATTCAGATGCCTGTCAACTGACTCATATTTATTGCAGTGTCCTGTGCTCACGTGATCACTTTTTGTGACCTTCTGATAAGCAAAGTCAATGGGGAAGCCAGATTCACTTAACAACCATGTTGCTAACTTAACAACTGCAGTGATTCATTTAACAACTGTGCCAAAAAAGGTCGTAAAATGGGGGCAAAAGTCACTTAACAAATGTCTCCCTTAGCAAAACAAATTTTGGGCTAAACTGTAGTCGTTAAGTCAAGGATTACCTGTACAGAATGGAGGGAACTGATTGCTGGAGGAATCTGCTCTTCACTTGAATGTAAACTGGCCACTAGGCTAAATTTAGCTATTTTACCAAATCCTTTTACTCTTCCTCAGTATAGCATACTAAACATCCTGCCAGATTTGTTGTAGCAGAAAGGAAAACATACATGTCTATGAACTAAGAGGGAGGAGCTTAAAGGAAATGCAAACGTTTTTTCATCCAGTTAACCCATTCCTTCAGGGGTAGGCAAAGTTGGCTCTTCTATGACTCGTGGACTTCAACTCCCAGAATTCCTAAGCTAGCATGATTGTCTCAGAAATTCTGGGAGTTGAAGTCCACGAGTCATAGAAGAGCCAACTTTGCCTACCCCTGCTTTAGGAAGACATTTTGATCAGATTGCAAACTCTGACGTACAGTCTTGTGTTTTTGTTTCAAACGGGCATAACACGCTATTGATTGCTATATTAAAAAAACACAATATGAAGGATAGCGATAATAAACTAAAATGCCTACCCTACAGAAAAATAAGCGCGGAACGAGATTTAGTTCACTGTCACTTCCAGTGAGCAACCGAGACAGACAAAACTAAAAAAACTCCCTGTCGCAGAAAGGTGCAAAAGGGGGGCATCTCGCCCGAAGAAAATATAGGATATCTAACGTAGGGCGAGTCAATTTTCCTTTTCCCCGCAGCCGACTCGCGCTGTTTGGCTCGCATTAATCTCCGCAGCTCCTCTTGTCCCAACGTACCAACAGATCGCCGCGGTTCTCGGCCCGAACTCGAAGTAGCCATGACTGCAAAACAAAACCCTTTCCCTTTGCCGATTTCTCTGCCACGAGACTCAAGGTAAAAAAATCGCGATCAGAAATGCGCCATGGTCGCAGAGATTGTACGTCACGCGGAGTCTGTCTCAAAATAATAATTCTCTGTGACTGCTGCTTCAATTGGGGGGGGGGGAATCGTTTGAAAACTAATTGAAAATGCAAATCTCTTGAGATTGAAGACGATGCCATAAAGATTTTTCTTAACACGAAGGGATATGAAGCCGAAATATTTAGGTGATTTTGACGTATATTTATATTTTCCCGCGTTAGATATGAGATCTGCCTGATTCTGAAGGAATGAGATTTGATATAGCTATAAGTTTCTGTTTTAATTCAGGTTTTATATAAATGGGAAATTACTATTTTAAAAAGTTTAATAGATAAATAGTTCTATAATCTATGAGCATTAGCCAACTAAATAAATCAGGACTGTTAGTGTTCTATCAGTGTGTTATGAAACACTACAGAATAACAAGAGTTGAAAGGTGTAATATACCGGGAAGCTGCCAGGGGGGCTGTTCTAGGAACGAGGTTAAATAGAAGCATGTGATTGGCTGAGCTGTAGTGGACAGTGGAATGTTTAAGGAGTTGTCACCTGCACTGGCAGTTATTTTCGTTATAAGTCAGAGTTCTGCTGTTATCGTTATCTGCTGTGAATTAAAGAATGTTGAAGGCAACGACTGACTTATCTTAATCATTACACCCACCAACCAAGGTATTTATCAAAAGGGACTTTGGAAGTCTTTAGTTCAATCTCCTGACACAAGTAAACAATTGTATGATAAATAGAGACAATTTTTAAAGAAACAATTACAACAAAACAATGGGAGAAGTTTTGGAAAAAATAAAATTTATTCCATGTTTTTACTGTAAAAAAAGAAAAGTACAGAATATTTTATATATAACAGAATAACAGTTTTTGAAGGGATCTTGGAAGTCTTGTAGTCCAACTCCATGCTCAAGAAGGAGACTCCAGTCTATACCATTCCGGACAAAGGGCTATCTAATCTTTTCTTAAAAACTTCTAGGGATGGAGCACCCACAACTTCTAAAGGCAAGCCACTGATTAATTGTTCTCACTGACAGAAAATGTCTCCTTAGTTCTGGGCTAGATCTTTCTCTGTTAAGCTTCCATCCGTTATTTTTTTTTCTGCTGTCAGTTACTTTGGAGAATAGATTGACCCCTTCCTCTCTGTGACAGTTCCTCAAACATTGGAAGACTTCTATATCACCCATGCTGTTCTATTACACTAGACATTCCTGGTTCTCTCAACCATTCGTCGTACACTCTCCCTACTCATTCACTCCCTACTTCACTCTCCATACTCATCTCTGTTGCTCTTCTGTGAACTCTTTCTTATTCAGTTGCTAAGTTTTGCTCAATTTTCTGCCAACTCATGAACTGCACAACAGACCCTGCCCCCCAAATCTTCCACTATCTCCCGGAGTTTGCCCAAACCCATGCCCACACATCAATGACACTATTTAACCATCTCCTCATCTGCTGTCTCCTCCTTTGCCTTCTATCTTTTCCAATATTAGAGTCTTTTTCAATGAGTCCTGTGTTCTTATTTGGTGGCCAAAATATTTGAGCTTCAGCTTCTGTCCTTCAGAAAGTCAGGGTTGGTTTTCTTTAGGATTGAAAGATTTGATCTCTATGTAGCCCAAGGGACTCTCAAGAATCTTCTCCAACACCATAATCCAAAAACATCAATTCTTTGGTGCTTAGCCACCTTTAGGGTCCAACTCTCAAAGCCATACATTATTACTAGGAAAACCATAGCTTTGACTATACAGACCTTTGTTGATAAGATAATGTCTCTGCTTTTTATTATGATGTCTAAGTTTGCTGTAGCTTTCCTCCCAAGGAGCAAGTGTCTTTGTCAAGGTTCCAAATAGTAATTGAACAGAAATCAGAGTCCAAGGCAAAATGTTCACCAAAGTTCCAATTTAATGCAGACACCATGTTGGCAACGCATAGGAAAACCCAAATCTAACTTTCTTTCCCAAATTCCCCTCGATAGGAAGTTTTCCCTCCACCCCCCTCGGGGTCACGTTGCCCACTCAGCTCCTGCCAGCGTGGCACCGTCGCCTCCCAGCTTCTTGCAGGTGCTGGACAAAAGATGACCTTGGAAAAGCCACAAAGAATGTGATATCTCAAACTTCTCACTCTCACTATTCCCCCTCCCCACTCCATAGTCTTTTCTGTAGAACAGTGACAAACGATGTGTTGTCAGTCTTTTAATTTCATGGCTGCCGTTGCCATCAGGTGTGATCTTGGAGCCCAAGAAAATGAAATCTGTCACTGCTTCCATTTATTCCCCTTCTGTTTGTCAGGAAGTGATGAGACCTGATGCCATGATCTTAGTTTTTTTAATGTTGAGTTTCAAGCCAACTTTTGCACTCTCTTCTTTCACCTTCATCAAGAGATTCTTTAGTTCGGATTTCCGGTTGGCTCCGCGCTCTCCGAAGACGCTCCTCGTCATGCGCCGGTTCCGTTCAAGCCGCCAGGACAGCCGAGAAACAGCTGACTGGCGGCTGAAAACCCCCTCCCCGGGCAAAGGGGAGGGTGAAGAGCAGGCAGGCACAGGTAGAGTCCCCCAAGTGTCCCAGGAGAAAATCCTGGGGCGCGAAGGGTGAGGGCTCCCTGGAAACCTGCCCAAAGCTCCGGACCTGGGACATCTCCGCTTTTAGCAGAGCAAGAAGACCGCGACCAACCCTGCTTTAAATGATAGATTTCAACTTTTTGCAACAGTAGCAGCAGAAAAAGCCAGGAGACAAGCTAGGCAAGTAACCATACTTAACTCTATGATGATTCTTATTTTGGAAGCTACAAAATAGCAAGCTGTCTTAAAATGGCGATTGAAGTCTGAAAGGGCGTGGAAAAGTGAAAGTTATAAATAAAGTTTCGTTTTGCAGCCCTTCTCATGGAAACCTCTGATTCCAGGAATTTTTTTCCTTTTATCTCTGACTTTGGATCAAAATAATAATTCCAACTTTAAATCTAAATGGTTTTAGCATCTGGAAAGCATCTGGATAGAATCTTTCTAATTATGGATATGTTTTCTTTTTGTACACTTTTGAAAACGCTGATTTTTGATGAACTCTTTTCTCTCTCTGATTTTGGACTAAAACTAAAAGCTTAATCTAAAATTTTAAATGGCTTCTAAATCTGGAAAGATTGTTTTTAATAAAGGACTTGAGCATCCCTCTGTTTATACTTCAAGAATGCAACCCACTTCTTACTTAACACCCACACAGACTTTAACACCTGAAAATTTATTTAATACCTTAAAAATTATGAAGAATGAACTGATTACGGAATTTAATTCAAAAATTAATGAAATTAATAAAAAAATGCAGGCTGCCCTAGAGGAGATGGACATTAGACAACAACAACTGAGGAAGGATATGATAGCTGTACTTCAAGCATTAGCAGTAAATATGGAAATTTTGGAAAAGGATGTGGAAGCAAATAAACAGTTTGTAACAACTTTGGGGGAAAATATAGGCAAAACTCAAAACAACATTGAAAATTTTGAAACAGAGGTGTTAATGTCTCAATTCAGAAGTATGGAATTTGCCTTAAGAATAAGAGGTTTAAAAGAGAAAAAACATGAAGATCTGAAAGGGAGGATGCTGGAGGCTCTGGTGCAGGTGTCAGGAATGACTAAAGAAGAATTGGCCATGCAAATTGATAAGATATACCGTGTTAATTCTTGGATTGCTAGACAAAAACATCTACCAAGGGACATTGTAATATATTTTACTACAAGGGTGTTACGTTATAAAATCCTACAGGTGACCTTCAAGAATAAACTTCAGGTAGATGGACAGGAAGTGATGACATTGAAAGAAATTCCTCCTAAAATGCTCAGAGCCAGAAAGGGTTATACCTTTCTAGTTGAAGAACTTAAAAAACAGAACTTACAGTACAAATGGGATGCCCCAACGGGGATAGTGGTGAGACACATGGAAAAGAGATACCGGCTCAACACGATAATGAAAGCTACTGATTTTTATGTTAATGTTTTAAAGGCCGATATATCCAAAATTCCAGATGGAAGAAGCATGAAAGTAACAGAAGAGGAGCAAGGAGAGTCATCGATAGCTGTGCAAACGGAAAAAAACCTTGATGATTCAAGGTGATTTACAGAGCCAGAGAGATGTTTATAAAGTGGAAAAGGAGACAGAGGATCAGACTCAGACAAGAGTCGAGCTGACAAATTAAAAATTGCCAAGCTACAAAAGGCTGCAAGAACCAGATCTAAAATTCAATCGAGAGGAAGGAACGATTAGAGTTTGGTGTTAGTGTGGGATGTTATAGGACAGATGGAGAGATGAACAAAAATTGACATTCTGCAGTAAGAAGATTTCTGAGAAATGACTTTGATGGTTGTGTTTTTCTTCTTTGTTTTGCTTTGTCTTTGTCGTTCCTTCTTTTTTAATATTATTATATCTTAAAATAATTAAGATTTAGAATTTTTGTGAAATTATTAACTCGATATATTGTAATGTTAGGTTATTAATAATGTGTTTGGATTCTAAGATTAAGTTTAAAATTTTCTGAGTTATAAGGGGTTAAAGAAATCTAGAAATATGAGTATTAACATTTTGTTAGAATATTTTAAATCTTTATGCATACTGAAGAGGTATAATGAAGAAGGAAGTTTTACTTTATTTTTATTTAAAATTTACTAATTTTTTATTTAATATTGAGGAAATGATGTTGATGGTTGTAACCAGTGGTGGGTTCCTACCAGTGCGGTCCACTCTATAGCACCGGTAGCGGCCCATTGGTGACGTCACAGTACCGGTGCAGTCGGTTGCTGGTGCCTGGGTGCCGCCATTAAAAAAAAATTTTTTTACATTTTTAAAAACATTTTCTTCTGTGCATGCCCAAATGCTGAGCTTCCGGCACTGCGCATGCGCTGCCTTCCTATCCCACAGTGCGTCCAAGCAGGGGAGGATGGCTGAGGGAGCGCATGAGATGCTGAAAGAACGGCGGCAGGAGCTATCGCCATTCCCCTCCCTTCAGCAGTCTGAGAAGTCACGAACACGCGGTGATGATCCTAGGCATTTTCGCATGTTCGAGGCTTCTCGAGCTGCTGAGGTGAGGGGGAATGGGTGGCAGGACCTATCTCAGTTCCCCTCCCTTCAGCAGTCTGAGAAGCCACGCCCACCCAGTCACATGGCCGGCAAACCGCGCCCACCTGGTCCATGGCCGGCAAGCCACACCCACAAAATAAGCCACGCCCACTGAGTGGTAGTAAAAAAATTAGGAACCCACCCCTGGTTGTAACTGAATGTAATGGTGAAAGAAAGATTTCTTCTCTTTTTTTTTTCTTTTTTCTTTTTATTATTATACTAGATTATATAAAGATTATACAAAGGAAAGATACTTAGTTGAGTAAATTAGCAGCCTGAGATATTGCAATGATGTTTGATTAACAATATGCTTGATTCTTAGATTATGCTTAAAAAGGTTTGAACAACAAGGAGTTAAAGATTTAAAGAAATGTGAAAATTAAGAATTTTTTAGTATAATGTAAATTTATTTTAATGAATATTATGCCCTGTGCTTTTTCTGGGAAGCCGGGGGGGTGGGTGGGGGGGGAGGGGGAGGGGGGGAAGAGGGGGAGAAAAAGAGAAAAATGTTTGTACTTTGTACTAATAAAACTTTTTGAATTAAAAAAAAGAGATTCTTTAGTTCCTCTTCACTTTCTGCCATTAGAATGGTATCATTTGCCTATCTTAAGTAGTTGATATTTCTCCTGGCAATCTTCTGACTTGTGATTTTGTCAAAGAATGAAACACAATTTGTTTAGCATGACCTGTTTTTGACAAACCTGTGTTGGGTTCTGGTATAACTTTAGTTGCTTCTAGGTGTTCGCAGATCTGTTGCTTGATTATCTTTTCCAGGATTTTCCCAGGTATTGATAGCAATAGCAATAGTACTTAGACTTATATACCACTACATAGTGCTTTACAGCCCTCTCTAAGATGTTTACAGAGTCAGTATATTGCCTCCAATAATCTGGGTCCTCATTTTACTGAGCTTAGAAGGATGGAAGGCTGAGTCAACCATGAGCCGGTGAGAATCAAACTGTTGACAATCAGCAGTCTGCAGAATTAACCTACAATACTGTATTCTAACCACTATGCCACCATGGCTTGATGTCAGACTGATTGGTCTGCAGCTTGGTGAATTGACAGAGAGAATTAAGATAGAGAAAGGTACTGGACAGGGATGCCATTTATCTCCTTTACTATTTATTTTAACATTGGAAATATTAAATAGAAAAATAAGAGAAGATAAAGAAATAAGAGGAATGAAAATTAGAAAAGAAGAATATAAATTACAAGCCTTTGCAGATGATTTGGTGTTTATTATGGAAGATCCAATAGAGATTGGCCCTAAAATATTAAGACAAATAGAACAATATGGAGAAGTGGCAGGGTTAAAAATTGATAAAGAAAAAACAAAAATGATAGTGAAAAATATGACAGAAAAACAAAAGAGAAAAGTGGAAGAGAAATTGGGCATCCAGATAGTAAAAAAGATTAAATATTTGGGTATATATTTAACGGCAAGATGCATAACAATAAAAGAAGATAACTTTAACAAATTGAGAATGCAAATTGAAGTAGACTTGGAAAAATGGAAGAATGTACAAATGTCATTAATGGGTAGAATAGCGATAATTAAAATGAATATATTGCTGAGAATATTATATTTGTTTCAAACAATTCCAATTAAATTAGAGAAACTTTTTTTTGAAAAGTTAAATAAGACAATTTATTTGGCAAGGGAGAAAAGCAAGAATTAAAATGAAACTTCTGCAGGAAGCAAAACTGAGAGGTGGATTTGGTGTACCTAATTGGGAAATATATTATCAAGCAGCAACATTAACATGGCTGAAAGAATGGGTTCTGCTGAGAAATGTAAGATTATTAACTCTGGAAGGTCACGATTTGCAAACAGACTGGCATGCTTTTTTATGGTATGGGAAGAATAAAATACATTCATACTTTCAGAAGCATTGTTTAAGGAATAGTTTGTTAACAGTGTGGGAAAAAGTAAAAAGAAAACATATGGAAATACCAATGTGGCTTTCGACAATGGAAGCACTTGTACATCCAAATATTATTAACTTAAGGAATGTTATAAGATATAAGGATATTTTAAGAGAAAAAGGAGAACTGAAAACAAAACAAGAGCTAGAGAAACAGGGAATTAAGACAGACTGATTCACATATTTGCAAATGCAATCAAGATATGAAAAAGATAAAAAAACAAGATGGATTTATGATGGGAATTTCGGAATTAGATGAGACAGACAGGGAATGATGAAAAAATGATTAAGAAATTATATAATTATTTGTTACGACCTGAATTAGAGGAAGAAGTGGTAAAAGAAACAATGATAATTTGTATGAGGAATTTTGGATATACAATAGAATTGGATAAATGGCAACAAATGTGGGAAAGAAATTATAAACTAACCATGGCAACAGCATATAAAGAAAATTTGTATAAAATGTTTTATAGATGGCATATGTCACCCGAAAAATTATAAAAAATGTTTAAAGATAAATCAGTAAAATGTTGGAAATGTCAGCAAATACCAGGTTCTTATGTAGTGGACTTGTACAGAAGCAAGAAAATTTTGGATTAAGATACAAACATGGTTAGGAAAAATGATGGAAGAAAAGCCAGACTTAAAACCAGAAATTTTTCTATTAGGAATTTTACCAGAAAAATACAAAAAAGAAGATATATATTTAATAATACATATAGTAACAGCAGCTAGGACTGTATTTGCACAAAATTGGAAAGCAGGAATCATTCCTGGAGCAGATAATAAAGAAAATTTTGGACTGTGCTGAAATGAACAGATTAACGTTAAGATTAAAAGATAAAGAGGGTTCATTGTATTACAAGACTTGGGGGACGTTTTATAGATGGTTAGAAAATGAATATAAATAAAGAAATTTGAATATAAGTGAATTATGTAACCCAGATGTAACACTTGAAAGAGATGAGGGGATAGGGGAGGGGGGGGGAAGAAAATCTTAAATTTGAAATGTATTAATAGACAAACACATAAAGATAAAAGAAATAGGTTAAAGGAATATATATGGAATAAAATATGAAAAATATAAGATTGTGTAAAAGAATTCAAGGTTGCTGGAATACCATCCCAGAAAAATGGAGAAAGTACAGCAAAGGAAGGAGGGAGGAGAGGAGAAAGAAGAAGGACGAAAGGAGGAGGAGGAGAGAAGAGAAGAGGGAAGAAGAGAGTTAGGAGAGGGTAGGAGGAGAAATAGGGAAGAGGAGAAGGAGAGAGGGAAGGGGAATGTTGGAAATGTCAGCAAATACCAGGTTCTTATGTAGTGGACTTGTACAGAAGCAAGAAAATTTTGGATTAAGATACAAACATGGTTAGGAAAAATGATGGAAGAAAAGCCAGACTTAAAACCAGAAATTTTTCTATTGGGAATTTTACCAGAAAAATACAAAAAAGAAGATATATATTTAATAATACATATAGTAACAGCAGCTAGGACTGTATTTGCACAAAATTGGAAAGCAGGAATCATTCCTGGAGCAGATAATAAAGAAAATTTTGGACTGTGCTGAAATGAACAGATTAACGTTAAGATTAAAAGATAAAGAGGATTCATTGTATTACAAGACTTGGGGGAAGTTTTATAGATGGTTAGAAAATGAATATAAATAAAGAAATTTGAATATAAGTGAATTATGTAACCCAGATGTAACACTTGAAAGAGATGAGGGGATAGGGTAGGGGGGGGGGAAAGAAAATCTTAAATTTGAAATGTATTAATAGACAAACACATAAAGATAAAAGAAATAGGTTAAAGGAATATATATGGAATAAAATATGAAAAATATAAGATTATGTAAAAGAATTCAAGGTTGCTGGAATACCATCCCAGAAAAATGGAGAAAGTACAGCAAAGGAAGGAGGGAGGAGAGGAGAAAGAAGAAGAACGAAAGGAGGAGGAGGAGAGAAGAGGGAAGAAGAGAGTTAGGAGAGGGTAGGAGGGGAAATAGGGAAGAGGAGAAGGAGAGAGGGAAGGGGAAGTAGGTTCAGAAAGAGAAGGAGGAAGGGAAGGGCAGAAGAAAGGAAAGGAAGGGCTGTATGAGATAGGAAGGGAGGATGGTAAAAAAGCAACCTTTAACTAATAAAGTAATAAGATAAATATAGGATATATGTGTAAAGATTTTGTAAAAGAATGAAATGAGGATTGAGATGATAAATATGTGAAATGTCTGTATGGGAATAAAAATAAAAAACTTAAAAAAAAAAGACTGGTCTGCAGCTTCCTCGATCCTTTTTTCTTCATTTTTTGAAGATGAAACCACATCAGCTCTTTTCCAGTACTCTGGTATTTCCCTGGTACTCCAGGATCTATGAAAGATATAGTTCAATGGTTCCGAGATACCATCTACCAGCTCCTTCAGAACTCTGGGATGTAATCTGTCAGGTCCCAGTGATTGAACTCTAAATGAGTGGACAGGTGTTCTCTTAACATTTTCTTGCTTATTTCAATTTGTATTCCTAGTCTGTCTTTTACGTTTATGTTTTTGGTAGGTTGGGCTGCATTATCTTTTTGTGTGAAGACAGATGCAAATGAATTAAGCAGCTCTGATTTCTCTCTACTACCCGTTACTTCATCTTTGCAAGTTTTGGCTATTTGTTGGTGTGCAACCATGGAGGTTTCTTCTTGGATTTCTTGTTTTTCTTTTTCAGCAGTATTGTGCTGGATTGTGCTTTTATGATCGTATTTTTAAGAGTTTCCCATGTTTCTTGTTTTCCCAGTTAAAATTTTCATCCATGGAACCTTTCCCAAGCCTTATCTAAGTTTGTTAAAATCAGCTCTTTTAAAGTCTAAGACACTGGTTTTATTATGTTCTATTACTTCTTGGCTTGTTCTAGAACTTCTTGGCTGACGCACTCTTCCGGATGTCCCAATACAAAAGCACTCGAGAGGAAATAGTTGACTCCATCATATCATCACAGCAGCTGGCAGCCCAATCCTTTGAGGAACAGCAAAGGGCGACCAAGCTCCAGTGGCCCAAAGAAGGATTAACACGTCAGCTGAAAGAAGCCCTGCAGAAAGATGGGTGGCTCAAGGCCCACCAGAACAAAATGACAATGAGGGAAGATCTGGCTTGGAAAGGGGATAAACTATATGTCCCTGCCACACTAAGGATCAATGTGCTACAGCAGAGCCCCGATCCGAAGCCAGCTGGCCACTTCAGGTTCGTAAAGACATAGATTTTTTAAAGTTTAAATGAAATAGTTTTTACTCCTCAGCTGCATCTTGTGGCTAGTGTTGAAGTCAAAGTTGGTACTCCTCAGAAGGGAGGGGAGAGAGAAAAAATACAGAGAAAAATGATATAGATAACAGATAGAGATAAATGATAGATATAGATCTCAGTTAATTAAAAGTAGTTGTGTCCGTCTATTCATCATTCCTTTACTTCTTCCATTTCGTCTGTCTCACTGAATGCTGCCACCATTCTCAAGTATCACACTGCACATCTACCTTTCTGATGCCATTCCTTTTCCTCTCCATGCCATTACTTTTCCCTCTCTACCTCTCTACCTTTTTTTCTTTCCTTTGATTTTTAAAGTTTATTTAACTTTATCTGTACTCTTCCTCCTCCTCCACTCTCAACACCTGCACTCTAAACCCCTTTTTGTGAAGCTGGTCGCCCTCAGAGCTGCTCACCCTCTTGCCAGTCACCTAGGTGATCTCTTAGCCTCTCATTCACCAGTTTGCAGCCACTTGCTCTCTCGCTGATCCATATCTTTCACCAGTCACCTAGTGGCCTCTTGTTTGCTATCTCATTGGTTAACTCTTGATCACTGGTTCCAGCTTCTCGTCCTCTCACCGCTTGCTCTCTTGTTGCTTGTCTTCTCACCACTCATCCTGATGATCTCTCACCCTTTGCTCACTGGTTGCAGCTGCTCTACCTCTTTCCAATGTTCTTTATATTCTTTCTGGGAATGTAATCTTTTTTGTTCATATTAATTATATCTGGCACACATTTCTTTAAATGTTCAGTTTATACTGTAAGTAAAAAAATTGTAATCAACATTCAGTAAGAAGATTGGGCTATGTAACTGTAGTTTCTTTGTTTCCTTTATATTAAAACAATATATGCTTCTGCCTACATTTATAGTATTGTCTTTTTTTCTAATTTCATTCACTATTTTGTCAACAGTTCTAGCAGCTTATCCTCCAGTTCTTTATAATATTGAGTTATTAGCCCACTGGATATGCCACCTTCCCAAACTTAATTTGCTTTCTTACTTCTCTGTTTTCTGATAAGTTGTAGGCTTACTTAATATTTAATACAAAAGACCCAAAAACTCCAGAAGAAAAAACAGGAGTCATCTACAACATACAATGTAAGAACTGCAACAACCACTATGTAGGACAAACAGGCAGATTGGCAGAACGCATCCATGAACAGCAACTGACAGTCAGAAGGCATGATAAAAATTCTTTAATTTTTTGGTAGAGAAGAAAAACACATTCTTGCACTGCTGCCTCCCCCCATCATAACACTGATGTTACTATAAATCATTCTGAACCAGTCTCTCTCTCTCTCTCTCTCTCTCTCTCTCTCTCTCTCTCTGTCTCTCTCTCTCTCTCTCTCTCTCTCTCTCTCTCTCTCTCTCTCTCTCTCTCTCTCTCTCTCTCTCTAGGACAAGATACTGTACTTTCCATCAATTGTTTTCTTTGGCTATAAATGAAAGTGGCTGAGCTCCACTTCAGCCCAACATGGAGGCAACAAAGGAAAAGTATCAATTTGACTTGAAAATGAAAATAATTAAAACCCATGAGGAGGGGGAGAAGGTAAAAACCATAGGAGAGAAAGGATTGGCTCATTCCACCATCTGCACTATCCTTAAGGATAAAGATAAAAGAGGTGATTAAATCAGCTCGAGAAACAGATGCCATAATCACCAGAAGTAGAACAGCCACGTTTTGAAAACAGAAAAGCTATTTGTGCTTTGGATTGATAATCAGATCAAAAAGAAAAATTCTGATTAGTTTTCATCTGATTCAAGCAAAAGCATGCAGCATTTTTGAAATACTGAAGCAAGGAGCAGATGAGGAGTACATGAGACACTTGGAGCCAGCTATGGCTGGTTTATGTGATTTCAAAAATAATTGAATTGCTATAACATACGAACAACAGGTGAAGTTGCAAGTGTGGATGAAGAAGTTGCCTAACACTTTCCAGACAAAATGCATGAGATTATAGTAGAGGGCAACTATTCAGTTCTTAAATGTGGATGACTGGGCTACGCTGAAAGAAAAAGTCAGAGCAGACTTAAATCCATAAAGAGGCCAAAAACAATGCCTGGATATAAAGCATTTAAGGACAGAATAACTTTGTTGTTGGGCAGAAATGTCTCTCGATTCAAGCTGAAGCCATTGCTGATCCACAAATCAGAGAACCCTCATGCCTTCCAAATCATAAGTAAGCATACTCTCCCAGTATATTACAGATCCAATCAGAAAGCTTGGATGACACAAGTAATCTTTGAGCATTAGTTTATGATCTGCTTTGTGTAAGGGCCTACTGCTTAGAGAACAACATTCCTTTCAGAATTCTCCTACTCCTGGACAATGTCCCTGGACATCCCCCACATTTTCAATTAAAAAGTTTCAATTGATTTTTTTTTAAAATTAAAAAAAAATAAAATTTAGAATTGAAAAATATTTAAAAACTGAAAAAGAATTTACAATGGAAAAAAATTAAAATTGAAAAAATAAATTTAAAACTTTGAAAAGATTAAAAATGGAAGAATTTAAAAATAAAAAAAATTATTAAGTGAAAAAAACTAGAAATTTGAAAAAAGGATTTTTTAAAAAATCAAGATTTTAAATTTACAAAAGTTCTTGGCCCATTATAAAGTGATAAGCACTTTTTGTGGAAAAACTCAGGCTGTTTTCTAGGAGATGCTTTCCTCTTAACCCTCTACTCCCTGCCTTGAAAGTTTATCCCTTTCCTCCCTGTCCACAAGTGTTTTGTACTTATCCTTTTCCTCCCTGCCTTCTTGCCCTTCGGATGCCTGGCCACTGCCAGGGTTTTGAGGTATGTTGTGCTGACCTAAGGCATTCTACTCCTTTGCTGCTGTGCAGCTGGTCCGCCGCGCTGCTCTCAGCCACTGCTGTGGGCACTCCAGTCCACTGTCATGCTATATATATATACATATATATATACACATACACATATACAGTATACACACATATATATTATATATTCATACACACACATATTGTCATACACATATAATCATATATATTTCATATACATACACATATAATCATATATATGTCATATTCATACACATATAATGTGGTAGGAAATTTGTTGCAATGTAATACATTGTTTATTGAGTTTATTTCCAATGATAATGATAAAAGATATTTGATTTGATTGGACAATATCCATAAAAGTTATTAAAAGATAGAACAAATAAAAATATTGAAACCACAACAGCTGAAATGTGTGTTCAAAGAAAGATATATTGAAATGTAGCAAGGGAATAAAATAATAAACAAAATAGAGATAGGTTGTGTGTCTGAAGACTATCCTTAAACATGACCAGAATACATTTATTTTTCAAATTTTTATTAAACACACATGACAAAACATCAGTAAACATACAAAAGACACACAACTGGGGCATTTATAGCCCCTTATCTAGCAAAAGCTATTATCGGATATAATAAAAATATAAACCATTTCCCTAGATATCTATATTACTCTCTAACTAAACATCATATTTTAAATATTTCTATTTTTGATTATACAATTTGAGTTATAAAGTCTTTACATAGTTCCTTCAGAGTACACTATTATACTTTTCTTTTATTTATTGTTTCCCTCTTTCAACCAATCATAGAATTTATTCCATACTTCATAATAATCAGTCTCTTCTTTTTCTTTTAGTTCCTTAGTTAACATATCTATTTCAGCGCAGTCTATTATCTTTTTGATTAAATCTTCCTCTTTGAGTAGCTCTGTGTTTTTCCAAAGTTGAGCGTATATAATTCTTGCTGCCGTGAGGATGTGAATAATAAGGTATTGTATTTCTTTTTTGTATTTCTTGTTAAATATTCCTAATAAGAATAATTCTGGTTTTATTTCTATATCCTCCTTTATTATTTCATTTAACCAGTTACCTATTTTATGCCAATACTTCTTTGCTTTTATGCACGTCCACCAGAAATGGTAATAAGTACCTGTTTCTTTTTTACATTTCCAGCAGACTGATGTTAATTTTGGAAACATCTTTGATATCCTTACTAGTGGCAGGTGCCATCAGTAAAACATTTTGTACTGGTTTTCCTTGAACACTATAGATTTTGTCATTTGCCAATTTGTTGTCCATATTTTTCCCATTTATCTAATTATATCGAACGTCCAAAGTTTTTTGCCCATCTAATCATTGGTTCTTTCACTATCTCCTCTTCTGTTTTATACCTAATTAAGAATTTGTAGATTTTCCCAATTAATTTTTCCTCTGTACCTAGAAGTATCCTGTCAGTCATTACCTCCAATCTGAAAACCATATGCTTTGTTATCCTTTTGAAATTTAACTTGGATCTGAGAATAAGTCCACCAATCCAGTTCTATTCCATTCTCGGCTAGTTCTTCTCTGGATCTCAATTTTTGTTGTTGATTTAGTAGCTCTTTATATTTTATTATCTTATCCAAATATGTTAAACTTGTGCTTCTGCGGGGAGATCCAGGTTGGTGTCTTTGGGTAATGATGCTTTTTAATATCTAACCAAATTTGTAACAAGGGATTTGTTAGATCGTGGATTCAACACAGGAGACCGACTGACAACAGCTTTTTATTTGAGATAAGAAGCACAACCAGCAAAAAGCCTCTGACAGCTTGCCTTTTTATAGGGGCTGTCAGCAACACTTGTAACCAATTCAAAATGTAACAACCAATGGAGGTCCAGCATTTTCCCTTCATAATGCTGGACCTGGGTGAAACCAGTTATTCCTAGCCAGAACATAACAGAATTCCTAAGTCAATGTTTTTAAAAATATGTATGTACTTTATGTTTTTCATCCCAAACGAAGGCATGCTATTCTAGAAGGAGGTCATGCCCTTCAATCATCAATATCCTTTTATTTTTTAGTTCTATCCACTCTTTTATCCAGGTTAAACCTGCTGCATAGTAATATAATTGCCAATTTGGGAGTCCAAATCCATCTCTTTCTTTTACATCTTGCATTGAGATTTGTTTTATCCTTGGTTTTTTCCCTTGCCAAATATATTTTGATATAATTTTGGTCAGATCCGTAAAAAACATTTTGCCTGTATTGATTGGAATAACTTGAAATGACCAGAATACATATTGATGTGTAAACAATAGCTAACATGCAACACTTTCACAAAACTCTGCTAAAACTAAAATTTTGAACACTTGAATAACTGTTCCAAAAACAAGAGCAAACCTTTTGCTCACAGAGCAGTTCATTATCGTAGTTACTTAAAAGAGCTTCATTCTGCAAGGACCATATTCTTTGACTGTAGTTTATCCATTACTTGACCAATATTTCCTTCCACTGTATCACACTGGGCAAGAAAAGCCTTTTGTGCCCAGGCAATCATACTTCCTTTCACCACCTCTTCCATCAATTTATATTGTAACAGAAAACTATAGAGCCGTGAAATCATTCTCTCCTCCTTCCTTCTTCTTCTCTGTTTCTGAAGCCGTTTTCTTTGAAGTGCCTTCTGTTTCTGAAGTGTCAGTCTTTGGAGTGGTTTCAGTAGTGGACGTCTCTTTCAGACAGTTTCTTTGAACTGGCGTTTTTAATTTTGTCTAGGGCAAGTTCATTTTGAAAGCCAAATTGTGTTGCATCCTTGTTATATCTTGTTTTTATTTGTAAATAGTGCCACCAGTCCAATTCTATTCCAAGTGTTTTAAGGTGTCTTGTTTTAAAAATATATATATTTAATAATAAACAGTGCTCTAATTAATGTACAATTTATATCCAATTTATATGCAAAGTATTCATCTTCATCTTCATCTTACCTTTTTCTTTGAAGTACCTTCAGTTCTTTCTTCATCTTGTTTCTGAACCCGTTTTCTTTGAAGTGCCTTCTGTTTCTGAAGTGTCAGGTTTCACTAGTGGACCTCTCTTTCAGACAGTTTCTTTGAACTGGTGTTTTTACAGGATCTGGAGCCAAGTCCTGTCTTGTTTGAAGGTTATCGTGAACATCTAAAATTTGTTTATATGTGACAATTTTGTTTTCATTTAACAGATTGGGGTATGTAATTGCTTCGGTGATTGAAAGTCATTTTGGAATTTTACTGTAATGCTCTATCTTTATTTATCCAGGAGTGACCGTAGGTGGCAGCCCATTAGGAGCTCTGCTGGGTTGCGGCCAGTTGTGGCTCTGGGAGTTATGTGCTGGGTTAGGAGGAATCTGTCTATTCTATTCTACCAATCTCCGGGCCCCAGTCTGGCTAACGCTTCCTTGGCAGATCTCACAAATCGTTCCGCTAGGGCTAGGCCGTTCGTGGCCAGGTGGAATGGAGCAGATAAAGCGTGGCGGATTCCTTGGCTAGCCAGATACCCCTCAAAAGGTGTGGCTGTGAATTGCGGGCCGTTGTCTGTTACTAACGTGTCTGGAATGCCATGGGTTGTGAATAAATGCCTTAGAACTTTAATGACAGACTCGGCAGTGGTCGACTTCATAGGGAAGATCTTGAGCCACTTGGAATCAGTCTTTGGAGTGGTTTCATTAATAGACGTCTCTTTCCGCTGATTAGACTCAGGTGTGGTAACTCAGTGTTTCTATACTTACTGAGTGGACTCCCCTGAGGTTTTAGGTAAATAAGAAGCTATAGAGTAAGTATTAATATGGATTATAAGAAATACTAAGGTTATACAAGTATACAGCTACTATTAAATCAGAATAAGAATAAGGGTGGGAACTGAAGGCTGGTTCTAGCGTGAACCAGAATATCGTCCAAGTAACAATGCAAGTGAACTTGGACTGACCTTAGGTGAGCTGCTAGAGAAGCGAGGATCTTGGTGAACATCCTTGGGGCTGAAGATAGTCCGAAGGGAAGGGCCCTATATTGGTAATGATCCTGGCCATAACAGAAACGGAGGAACCGTCTATGAGACCTAGCTATGGGAACATGTAGATAGGCCTCAGTTAAATCCAAGGATGCCATAAAGTCTCCTTTGCGAACGAACGCAAGGATGGATGAAAGGGAGTGCATCTTGAATTTTCTATATACTAGATGGCGATTCAACCTCTTAAGGTCCAGAATCGCCCTCCATCCCCCTGATGACTTGGGAACTACAAAGAGGATAGAGTAGAAACCTTTTCCCCGCTGATCCCGGGGAACTGGCTCAATGGCCTTAATATCTGCCAGAAGTTTGATTGCTTCCTCCATGAGTTTACGTTTGGAGGGAATGCTTGAGACTGTGCATCTAATGAAGAAGTTTGAAGGAATAGAGAGAAATTCCAGAGTGAGGCCGTTACGCACCATCCTGTGCACCCAGGCGTCCCTCGTGGAATTTTCCTAGGCTGGCCAAAATTTTGCCAACCTGCCCCCTATTGGGATGTGATCTGAATCACCACTTTCCCCTACGAGGTGGCCTGTTGGAAGGGCCCCTCGAGCTGGCTTATGGAATGGTTTCCCCCTGCCTCCTCTGTCTGAGTTTCTCTGACGGGAGTAGTACTGACCTGAGGCCCGGGAGAAGGAAGAGGCCTGGTCAGTCGTCCAAAAGGGCCACCTGCTGTAAGGAGTAGACTTGTAAAACCCCTTCCTGGAAACTGTTGGCAGAATCTTTCGCTTATCGCTGGTTTCCACCAGCAGGGACTCCAGTGCTTCGCCGAAGAGGTCGCCTTCTCCGATGGCTCTTGTTGCCAGGCGCCACTTGTGGCGTGAATCTGCCTGCCACTGTCAAAGCCAATTCATGCGCCTAGCCACCACTGTTGCGGTCAGTGCCATTCCGGAAAACCATGAAGTTTGTAATGAGTCCGCTATGAACTGGACCGCAGTCAACACCTTGTTCAGGTCCTGTTGTGCTCTCACGTTGGAGGGAGGGATGTGTGTCTGTATCTGTCTAAGCCAGATGAGAGCCGTGCGCGCAAAGAACGAAGTGGTGCATGCCACCTTGATCGCCCACGCAGAAGATAGGTAGTCCTTGACCAAGGCCTGTTCTATCCATTTGTCGGATAGACGGTTTGTCATCTGGTTTGAGGAGCTCCTCTGTCTCTCCAGGAATTGTGAAAGAGGAAGGAAGTCCTCTGATAGGTGCATCTATTGAAGGTAGTGGGAGTAAATCAGACAGATTAGAAGCGACATTGAAATATTTCTTCTCTAGGGAAGATACTTCTGGCCCTGAAATAGGGGAGCCTTTCTGGGCTTTAAAGGTCTTGGCAAACAACCTAGGAATAGGTATGAAGTCTACCTGCTGTTCCACCTCTGAGAACAGAGGATCTTCTTCATCCTCCTATGCGACACTCGAAGAAGGTGCGGGAATCTTAATCCTTGCCGCTGCACGTGCCTTGAATAACAATGACTTAAACAATGTTGGAGAAAAAAGTCTGGACGAGGCCGGTTCTTCGTTATTTGTGCATTCACCGTCTGATAATTTTAGTTTGGAATTATCTTCCTCCCAATCTTCTTCTTCCTCTTCCTCCCTGAGGTCATCAGGATTTGACTCCTCTGATGAATCCTCAGAATTACTATGTCTTATAACTGCCTTGCTTTTGGATGGGGCCATCCCTTTCCTCTTGTACTTGGATTTTTTGTCTAAGGAATGTGAGGTTGAGGGACCTTCATGAGCAAGGGACCTTAAGCTGGTGGAGATAGCCCGTTGAAGAGCTGATTCCCTCCAACTCTGGAACTCAGTCCGGTTAAAGGATGGCTGAGAAGCCTCTGAAGATGTAGAAGGTTGGGTTGGAACTGCTGAGTCCCCACCAGGTTGATCAGACAACGCCTGTTGGGCTTCCAAACTTTCCTGAGTATCAGAGTCACCCCATAGGTTCTCTTCAGGTCTGACAATGTTATTAACCCTCAACCCGCCCTCAACCGATGGACATCATCATGATTATTTTCCTCATCTTCAGTGTCCCCCGTCATTCCACCTCTCCCCGATGGACGGTTGCCCCCCTTCTAGCCACCAGGGGGCTGCCCGACTTCTGTATATTTTCCATTGATCTGTTCAATGATTTGGTGGCTTGCGCCTCCTCTACTGCTGTCTGTAGTGTTAATGTTGGTTTTGCCAGTAATCGTCTCTGTAACCAAACATCCCGAACCCCACAGACCAATCTGTCTCGAAGGGCTTCATCTAGGTTGCTAAATTCACAATAAATAGCTGCTTTCTGGAGGGCCGCCATGTAACTGCTGATACACTAACCCTCCACCTGGTCCCTATGGTAAAAAGCATGTCTTCTAGCAATACAAGATGGTCAGGGAGCATAATGTTCCTGCAGTTTGCTTAATAATATGTCCCAAGGAACCATCTGCAGGGATTAGGGCACAATGGGGGCCCTTGCCATCTCAAACACTTCTTTTCCACAAATGCTCAAGAAAAGAGTTCATTTACGGTTGTCTGTGATATTTGTATAGTCATTAGCTTCCAATAAACAGTTGAAAAGGATTAAATAAGAATCCCACATCTGTATTTCAGGATCAAATGGTGCAAACTGTGGTGGGTTAACCATTCTCTTTCCAAAAACAACAGTCACCACTCATCCATGCCTCTTTAAACTCTATGCCCTCTCAATCAGCAATTCTCTGCGTTGGCGCAGAGCCCAGAATCCCATCCTCGTCGCCAATGAAATGTTATGCCTGGGAACACCAGACGAGGAGCCAGATTTCCAACAACACTGTTTATTTAAGAAATGAACTCATTGTAAACCAACATCCCATTCCCGGCTGACAGCGCTTTTTATAGAAGGCTGTCAGCCCATTAACCAATAACTTTAAAATACATCCTGAACTTGCGTGGCAGGAGGAAAAGCCTCTGCTCGCGCCTGTGCAGACATAACAAATTTTCTGAATGGCTCTGTCCCTTCGCTTTTCAGATTGTTCCATCGCCTTGGAAATTCCTTTCCTGCTCCTTAGGTTATAATGGGGGGGGGTGACCTCTCTGGAGAGGAAGAAAGCTCCCTCTCTGGTGAATCCTTTCTACACCTCTTGCCTTCCGTTCTGGAATTTGTGGAATGCTCAGAATCCATGCCCCTAGTGGTTGGAATGAGCCTGTTGGGAATTTCCGGACACCCCGCCCCCTTTGTTTAGGATGGCCGCCCCCTGTGTCGCCACGTGGTCAGGGACCAGGCGTAATGGCTGACACGTAGATCTCCTGGGTTCCCTCAGTCAGCCCCCCCCGGGGAGGTACTCGGCTATCCCCCCCCCATTTTTTTCTGTTTTTCTCACTCTTCCAATCGTTGGTGTCAGTGAGAGAGGAGATCAGATGCCGCGATCTTATTCAAGCGCCGTCCTGGGGTGCTGGCCTTAATCGGGGCGCAATACAGTTAAAGGGGATCCCCGTTTCCTTCTTGTTGTTAATAAGCTGCTCGAACAGCTTCGCGGCGCCCGGCTAAGCGCTCAGCTGTAGTGCGGCTGAGGAGCAGCGGGCTTTTTAAATCCCCTGCTGAAAGGCTGCTTCGTTCAATTTAAAGTCTCCCAGCTTTAGTGCGGCGAGGAAGCGGCTGAATTTTAAATGAGAGGCTTTCTCCAAGGGAAGGACGGCACTCGCACCGCTAGTCTCTTCCCGATGGAGTATTTAAAAGCGAGGGCTGGGGAATGTGGGCGGAATAACACCGGCTGCCTGAGAATTTGTCAAACTTGCCTGTCTTCTTTGATGGTCCGTCCGTCCTCCCCTGCCGTCCGGCTGGAGCCCTGAGAAGGGCTATAGCTCGATCTTTTTCTGCTCTTGACCTAATCTATATGTATCTAATTATCTTAATCTTTTTTTTAAAAGGATAGAGGATAGAAAGAATAGAAAAGCGTTCAGGAGGGGAGTCCTAACACACCTTCCCTCTCGAAGGGTCGAGTCAGATCTGGGCAGGGAGAGGCGGATCCGTGCTGAATGCAAATTTGATGGACTCGACCCTCGAGACAATTGGTCCAGGACAACCCTCTCTGAAGGCTGGTTCCACCCCAAGATGGAGAATAGACAATTTTCATTCGGTCTCCAACTTTCCCTTTTTAGGGAAGGTTGCTGAAAGGTTGGTTGACTCATAGCTACAAAGGTCCCTGGATGAAGCAGATTATCTGGATTATTTTCAGTCTAGGTTCAAGAAGGGCACAGCATTGAAACAGGATTGATTGCATTTGTCAATGACCTTTGGAGGGCTAGGGTGGGAATCATGCAACCATTCTGGCCCTCTCAGTGGTTTTCAATACCATCAACCATGTATCCTTCAAGACCAGCTTCAGAGTTTGGGAATGAGAGGCACTGGGTTACAGTGGAGGAATTGTTCTCCCTCTTCCTCGACTACATCCAGTTAGTGTTGGTAGGGGAAGAGAGTCAAACCCTGCAATGTGGGGTGCCTCAGGGCTCAAGTCTTTTGTCTTTCCTTTTTAACACCTACATGAAACCATTGGGGGAGGTCATCTATTGGTACGGAGTCTGGTATCTAATATATGTGAATATGCTAATGAGACCCAATTATATATCTCTATCCCTAGCTGGGCAGGTTGCAGGTTTAAGGGAAGGTGGGCAGGTTTAAGGGAAATGCAGCTAGATCTTTCCCTTAAACATTCCCACCATATAGGAATTAAGAAGTGTGCCTTTTCTATGGCAACTCTTGCTTTATGGAACACTCTTCTCCCTTAACCTTAACAAGCCTCTAGCCTCCCAGCCTTCTGAAAATCACTGAAGACCTGGCTCCCCCCTCCCCCGAGCATTAGAACAGAATGAGATGGCTACATGTCAAAAGCTTGATCTGGTGACAAGTTTATGGTTTTTAATGTTTATGGTTTTAATAGCTTTTAATATGATTATGTTGTTTTAATTCTTAATTGTGAGCTTGCCAGAGTTTGATATAAGACTATGTACATTTTAAAACAAATTTTAAATAAAGCTATATACATTTTAAAATAAATTTTTGAATAAATCAATAAAAACTGAAAATTTGCTCTTCAGGCAAAGAGTCAGTCTTAAATACAAACAAATGACATTATTTTCCTTCTGTGTACCGTAGCTTCATACATAATGAGGGAAACGAGAATGAAGATATTCTCTCTCATTATAATTTGGAGAACAGAAGAGGAGAAACTCCACAAAGAGAATGGTGGTAACAAGAATTAGTGCAATCACTCTTACTTCCCCTCCTCTTGTATAGAAATTATATGCAAAAAGAATTATTTCTGTTATTTTAGTTAGGTTTCATCAAAAACAATATGATAAATAAAATTTCAAATGATTTAAATATATTCTATGCAACAAACTGAATTCATAACTTGGGAGATTTAAACACTCATTTTTCCAATTAGTTCAACATCAAATTCAGATGACAATTATTCCTGTCAGTCAAAATATTATTTTCTGACAAAAGTTTGATCAATTTGTCCCTCCTTGGTTCTTGAGGGAGGGAAATTAACTCCCTCGGAGCAGGTCCGCAATTTGGGAGTCCTCCTAGATCCACAGCTAAAATTGGATCATCATCTTACTGCTGTGGCTAGGGGGATCTTTGCACAGGTTCGCCTGGTGCACCAATTGCGGCCATATTTGGAGAAGGAGGCTCTATTCACAGTCACTCATGCCCTTGTCACCTCCCGCTTGGATTACTGCAATGCGCTCTACATGGGGCTACCCTTGAAGAGTATTCGGAGACTTCAGCTGGTGCAAAATGCGGCTGCGCGTGCTGTGGTGAGTGTGCCAAGGTACACTCACAAGACACCTATACTCCGCCAGCTGCATTGGTTGCCCATCGGTCTCCGGGTACAATTCAAGGTGTTGATCATCATCTTTAAAGCCCTTCATGGCTTAGGACCAGGTTACCTTCGGGACCGCATTCTGCCTCACACTTCCCTCCGACCGGTTAAAGCTCACTGAGTAGGTCTCCTCCAGGTCCCGTCAGCCAAACAATGCCGGCTGGTGGGCCCTAGGGGGAGGGCCTTCTCTGTGGGGGGCCCCGTGTTCTGGAACCAACTTCCCCCAGAGACCCGAACCATCCCCACCCTGCTGGCCTTCCAAAAAGCCGTCAAGACATGGCTCTTCCTGCAGGCAGGGGGAAGAGTCTAGTTCCATCTGAGCTCCCCCCCGGTATGACTGATGGTGAACTTTTTAAAATGTTTTTATATATGTTTTTTAATTGCTGTTTTTAAACCGTTTGTTTATTATTGATGTTCTCATAAAATTGTTGTACGCCGCCCTGAGTCCCTCGGGAGCAGGGCGGCCTAGAAGAACAAATAATAAATAAATAAATAAATAAATAAATAAATTTGTTTACAGGCACAACTTAATAAGCAAAAATGCAAGCAGTCAAAGCCAACTTGTAACATCAGTTTGCACAATACCATACATAGTCACAAACTGAAGATTTACTATTACCCAATCTCATAATTTTCTTCTAATAATTACCATATGAAATTCAGTTAAACAAATTCAACAAGCATATTATCGCTCTATCTTCCCAGTGTTTTAATGTGGTACTCGCAGGTTATGTTTTTTTCTTCAATCAAAAGGCCATGGCATTGGGTTTGTTTCATTGATTTTGCTTCATAATTTCAATATTGTGAAGCCTGAAAAAGAGATAGTGTGTTGCTACATTACCAGCCTATAACAAGAGGAGGGCCTGCCAGAACCTAGAGAGAAGGCCATGTTCACCACCTAAATACAAATTAGAAATTCCAGAAATGACAATATTGACTAAGTCCATAAAACATTGCTTCCTTCTACAATCTAACTAACTGGACCTAGCCAGTACACAAGAAATTTTATAAATAAAGTCAAATTTAAATGCAGCAGATCTTAACTGTCAGATTTTAAAAGCTACAAATCAAATTACAAATATAGCAAGCACAAAGGAGTTTTCCATACCTTGTCCTTTCTTTTGATCTAGAATTTTTGTATCTGACTTTTTTTTGGGGAGAGGAGATGAAGTGTCAGTAGATGATTTGGATGTAGAATATTTAATATCTTTTAATGATTCAAGTCTCTAGAAAACAAATTAAACCAGCAAATAAAATACCTGAGGATTATTTCCAGGGCTCAAACTCATAGCAGAAATATCAGAAATACCAATACCAAGAAGGAAAAAGTGCAACTGAAAGAACCCTTATGCAGTCATGTGAAAAAGAAAGGGCACCGTCTTTGAGTTCTATGGATTTACATAGTAAAGCATGGTAAAAATCAGCTGGTCCTTAGCAGTTCTTAAAAATAGGAAAATACAACTTCAGAAGAACAACAATACTTAATATATTACACCATGATATTTATTTTTTTAAAAGAAAGCCAAAATGGAGAAGCCACATGTGAAAAACTAAGTACAGCCTTACTGCTTCCATTGGTATAAAGACGCTAAATAACAGCCAGATGCTGCTAATCAAATGCTGATGATCAATTGACTTCTTTAAAAACAGAAGTTTTAGGAGTTTTCTGGTCTGCACTACCTACATGAAGCACTACTGGCAAACAGGGTGGATTTGATTTAAATCAAGTCGATTTAAATCACTAGTAAAAAGGCTTGATTTAAATCAATTCGATTTAAATCATAATTTTTAAAAAGCAACTGTCATCTCTGTCCCTCAGCGGCTCCTCCTCTGACCCGCTGTTGACTCACCAAGAGTCCCATTCACTTTAATGGGACGGCTGGTGATGCGGCAGTGACACAAGGTGAGGGATGTGGCGAGTAGCAGATGAGTGGATGCCCGCTAACAGGCGCTGCCATAATGGATCTGAAATGACAGGTGCTCTTTAATATTATATTTATAAGCTGCATCCACATTTTCAATTAAAAAGTTTTATATGAAAAAATATTTTTTAATTTAAAAAAATAAATAAAAAAAATTTAGAATTGAAAAATATTTAAAAACTGAAAAAGAATTTACAATTGGAAAAAATTAAAATTGAAAAAATAAATTTAAAACTTGGAAAAGATTAAAAATGTAAGAATTTAAAAATAAAAAAACGATTAAGTGAAAAAAACTAGAAATTTGAAAAGAATTTTTAAAAAAATCTAGAGATTTTAAATTTACAAATTTACAAAAGTTCTTGGCCCATTATAAAGTGATAAGCACTTTTTGTGGAAAAACTCAGGCTGTTTTCTAGGAGATGCTTTCCTCTTAACCCTCTACTCCCTGCCTTGAAAGTTTATCCCTTTCCTCCCTGTCCACAAGTGTTTTGTACTTATCCTTTTCCTCCCTGCCTTCTTGCCCTTCGGATGCCTGGCCACTGCCAGGGTTTTGAGGTATGTTGTGCTGATCTAAGGCATTCTACTCCTTTGCTGCTGTGCAGCTGGTCCGCCGCGCTGCTCTCAGCCACTGCTGTGGGCACTCCAGTCCACTGTCATGCTATATATATATACATATATATATACACATACACATATACAGTATACACACATATATATTATATATTCATACACACACATATTGTCATACACATATAATCATATATATTTCATATACATACACATATAATCATATATATGTCATATTCATACACATATAATGTGGTAGGAAATTTGTTGCAATGTAATACATTGTTTATTGAGTTTATTTCCAATGATAATGATAAAAGATATTTGATTTGATTGGACAATATCCATAAAAGTTATTAAAAGATAGAACAAATAAAAATATTGAAACCACAACAGCTGAAATGTGTGTTCAAAGAAAGATATATTGAAATGTAGCAAAGGAATAAAATAATAAACAAAATAGAGATGGGTTGTGTGTCTGAAGACTATCCTTAAACATGACCAGAATACATTTATTTTTCAAATTTTTATTAAACACACATGACAAAACATCAGTAAACATACAAAAGACATACAACTGGGGCATTTATAGCCCCTTATCTAGCAAAAGCTATTATCGGATATAATAAAAATATAAACCATTTCCCTAGATATCTATATTACTCTCTAACTAAACATCATATTTTAAATATTTCTATTTTTGATTATACAATTTGAGTTATAAAGTCTTTACATAGTTCCTTCAGAGTAGGACTATTATACTTTTCTTTTATTTATTGTTTCCCTCTTTTAACCAATCATAGAATTTATTCCATACTTCATAATAATCAGTCTCCTCTTTTTCTTTTAGTTCCCTAGTTAACATATCCATTTCAGCGCAGTCTATTATCCCTTTGATTATATCTTCCTGTTTGGGTAGCTCTGTAGTTTTCCAAAGTTGAGCGTATATAATTCTTGCTGCCGTGAGGATGTGAATAATAAGGTATTGTATTTCTTTTTTGTATTTCTTGTTAAATATTCCTAATAAGAATAATTCTGGTTTTATTTCTATATCCTCCTTTATTATTTCATTTAACCAGTTACCTATCTTATGCCAATACTTCTTTGCTTTTATGGACGTCCACCAGAGATGGTAATAAGTACCTGTTTCTTTTTTATATTTCCAGCAGACTGATGTTAATTTTGGAAACATCTTTGATATCCTTACTAGTGGCAGGTGCCATTGGTAAAACATTTTGTACTGGTTTTCCTTGAACGCTATAGATTTTGTCATTTACCAATTTGTTGTCCATATTTTTTCCCATTTATCTAATTATATCGAACGTCCAAAGTTTTTTGCCCATCTAATCATTGGTTCTTTCACTATCTCCTCTTCTGTTTTATACCTAATTAAGAATTTGTAGATTTTCCCAATTAATTTTTCCTCTGTACCTAGAAGTATCCTGTCAGTCATTACCTCCAATCTGAAAACCATATGCTTTGTTATCCTTTTGAAATTTAACTTGGATCTGAGAATAAGTCCACCAATCCAGTTCTATTCCATTTTCAGCTAGTTCTTCTCTAGATCTTAATTTTTGTTGTTGATTTAGTAGTTCTTTATATTTTATTATCTTGTGTGTTAAACTTGTGTGTTAAATGTGTTAAACTTGGGTGTTTTAGTGCTTCTGTCGGCGAGATCTAGGTTGGTGTCTTTGAGTAATTATGCTTTTTAATATCTAACCAAATTTGTAACAAGGAATTCCTAAGTCAATGTTTTTTAAAATATGTACAGTATGTTTTTCATCCCAAATGAAGGCATGCCATCCTAGAAGGAGGTCATGCCCTTCAATCGTCAATATCCTTTTATTTTTTAGTTCTATCCACTCTTTTATCCAGGTTAAACCTGCTGCATAGTAATATAATTGCCAATTTGGGAGTCCAAATCCACCTCTTTATTTTACATCTTGCATCGAGATTTATTTTATCCTTGGTTTTTTCCCTTGCCAAATATATTTTGATATAATTTTGGTCAGATCCGTAAAAAACATTTTGCCTGTATTGATTGGAATAACTTGAAATGACCAGAATACATATTGATGAGTAAACAATAGCTAACATGCAACACTTTCACAAAACTCTGCTAAAACTAAAATTTTGAACACTTGAACAACTGTTCCAAAAACAAGAGCAAACTTTTTGCTCACAGAGCAGTTCATTATCTTAGTTACTTAAAAGAGCTTCATTCTGCAAGGACCATATTCTTTGACTGTAGTTTATCCATTTCTTGACCAATATTTCCTTCCACTGTATCACACTGGGCAAGAAAAGCCTGAAAACAAAAATAAAGACAAACAATATTTGTCAAAATGTAATATTCTTACTACATTTCTAAGATAAAAGTGATGATTTAATTATTTTAGTTATTAATTATACACTGAACATTACAGATGATTCTATTAGAGCATCTTCTTCCATATAGTTATTATAATAATAACAGTTTTCTTCCTCCCTTTCATTTTCCTTCTCCCCCCTAGTGTAGCTCCCTTCATTTGACAAAGTAACTGGTTGACAAACCGCACTCAAAATGTAGTCCTTAATGAAACTACATCTACATGATGGGAAGTAAGCAGTGGGGTACCCAAGATTTCATTTTAGGCCCAAGACTCTTGAATATCTTCATAAATAATTTAGATGAGAAGGGAAACTCATCAAATTTGTAGATGACACTAAACTGGCAGGAATAGGCAATACCACAGAAGATAGGCTTAAGATCCAGATGGATTTCTATAGACATGAACACTGGGTGTTATCTAATAAAATAAAATTCAACAGAGAGAAAAGTAAGGTTTTACACTTAAGCAAGAAAAATCAAATGTACAAGTACGGATTAGGTGAAGCCTGCCTCAATAGCAGTAATTGTGAGAGGGATCTTGAAGTCCTTGTGGACAATCACTTAAATATGAGACAACAATGTGCCAATACAATCCTAAATTGCATTAACAGAGGAACATAATCATTATGTGAAGTATTAGTACCACTTTATAAAGCTTTAGTAAGATTGCACTTAGAATACTGCATCTAGTTTTGATCACCATATTGAAGGAAAATAATGATGAGTTACTCTTTTATAAAGTAGTTAATGTACTAACAAGCTTTATATACAATGAACATAAGCTATAATACTCTTTTCTAAACTAACCCAGGATGTATTCAGTAAAACAAATTAGAATGACTTGAGATAATTCCTCCTGGAACACACCCAAGGCCAGGCCACTGGAACACCCATGGTCAGGCTATAATGCAGTAAGATAAAGAACGTCGCCCAGGGGTGAAACTACCGGAGGACAAGATAAGATACTTATGACTATGGAAAGAATGGTCATGCTGACCCTTTAAAGCAGTGGTCCTCAACCCCCGGTCCGTGGACCGGCACCGGGCCGCAGCATGCCAGAAACCGGTCCGTGCAAACAGGTGAAGCCCCATCCAAGGAATGCAGGCAGCAGGCAAAACCACGCCCCCTCCGGTCCATTGAAAAGCCTCCCTCCAGAGAACCCGGTCCCTGGTGCCAAAAAGGTTGGGGGCTGCTGCTTTAGAGTATAGAATAACATAGAAAATGATTTAGCAGAATAAAGGGGTGTGGGGCGGGATTATTAGGCGTGGCGAGTAGAAAGTATAAATGTATGGATTGTAAAATGTGCGTTTGCTCTCCTTGTACTCAATCCAACATGGGAAGAGACTTGGAGGCCACCTTTGCAAATACTTTTTCTCTCTCTAAATAAACCTTTGAATTGTGAACCAGATCTGTCTCTGTATTGTGAGTATTAAAATAATTGGATATCTTATCTCACAATATTATAAAAAAGATGTTGAGACTCTGGACAGAATGCAGAGAAGAGAAACAAAGATGATTAGGGGTCTGGAGGCTAAAACATATGAAGAACAGTTGCAGGAATTGAATATGTGAAAAGAAGGACCCGGAGTGATACGATAGCAGTGTTGCAATGTATAAGGGGCTGTCACAAAGAAGAGAGGGTCAACCTGTTTTTTAAAGCACCAGAAGGCAAGGCAACAAACAATGGATGGAAACCAATCAAGGAGAAAAACAATCTAGGACTAAGGGGAAATTTCCTAACAGTGAGAACAATTAACCAGTGGAATGGCTTGCCTTCAGAAATTGTGGGTCACTCCATCACTGGAGGCTTTTAAGAAGAGTCCAGAGAGGCAGCTGTCTGGAATGATATAGGGCAGTGGTGGCGAACCTTTTTCGGCTCGCGTGCTAAAAAGGGGGGGCGCGCTCGCGCGCGCAAGCATGCCCACACCCATCCCCTCCCCCCCACGCATGCGCACAACATCCCCCCATGCTGCCCCTGCGCATGCGCACACCCCCACACCCCCGCGCAAAGGCTTACCGGAGCCTGGGACGACGAAACCAGCAAACCGGAAGTGCGAAAAAACGCACTTCCGGTTTGCCGGTATGCTGTTTTTTGCACTCCGGAGGGTTCAGGGAAGCTCCCTGAAGCTCCGGAATGCAAAAAACTACAAAACGGACAAACCGGAAGTGCGGAAAAGTGCACTTCCGGTTTGTCCGTTTTGTAGTTTTTTGCATTCCGGAGCTTCAGGGAGCTTCCCTGAACCCTCCAGAGTGCAAAAAACAGCACACCGGCAAACCGGAAGTGCGTTTTTTCGCACTTCCGGTTTGCCAGTGGGCAACCCTCGCGTGCCGGCTTCTATGGCTCCGCGTGCCACCTCTGGCACGCGTGCCATAGGTTCGCCACCACGGATATAGGGTCTCCTTCTTGAGCAAGGAGTTGGACTAGAAGACCTCCAATGTCCCTTCCAACTCCATTAATCTGTTTTTCATTTACCCTATTTACATTCTATTATCTTTTGTTTTGTTTTATTGCTATTTTTTCTGGAAAGAAAGATGGAATTGTACAGGTCTATGTTTTTGTTTATGAAAGAATGGTGGCATATACACATGGAAATATTTTTATAAATTATTGATTATTAGTACTTTATTTTACAGATCACTGTTCTACAAATTTACAATTTTTCTTAGTTTCAGAAATGAAATGTGCCATTTATTAATGAATTTCACATGCTGAATTCAAATATAATAATGAAATTTGTTAGTTGGCTCTAGTTTTCATGCAACGGACATTTTACATTTTCCAACTACAGGTAATAGGCAAATAATGCACCAAAACTTAATACGTATATATAAACCCGTATATTTTTATTAAAATTAAGTGAATTATATTTGCAACAGTGAATACATGAAATAATCCATTGTATATGTTTATCAAGAAAAACTAAATTAGTAAACAAGTTTAAAATGTTCAAAAGTTTAAATTTCTCATTAATCTTGCCTTCAGTTTGTGTCCCTTTTGCTTCTCTTGACTTTTCTTTTGTATTCAAGGAAAGGATTGTCTCTTACAATTGTGCAACAGTAGTCTGCAAGCATTGATGGGCTCCATTTACCTTATCTTTTTTCCATAGCTGCAACATCTTTTTTTTATTCAAAAAGTTTTATAAGTACAAAGTACAATTTTTTTTTCATTTTTCTCCTCCCATTCCCCCCTACCCCCAACCCACCCCCTTCCCTTCCCCCCTTCCCCCCTCCCCTCCCGGACTTCCCAGAGAAAGTACAGGGCATAAAATTCAATAAAATAAATTTAAATTAAATTAAAGCAAATTCTTAATTTCCACTTTTTAAAAAAACTCTTTAACTCCAAATTTTTTTAAAATTCAATGCATGAACAGAAGAAGAATATTTAAAAAATAACCCCTTATACTGCTAAAACTTTAAACTTCGTCCTAAAATCCTAAAATTAAACACAATATTAATAACAATACTACAATATGTCAACTTCAAAATATATAATATATATAGTAATAATAATAATAAAAAGGAAGTAAAACCTAACCCCTCATACCTCAAAGACCTTGGACTTTATCCTAAAATCCCACAAAGTATTAATAACATAATATTACACTATATCATATTATTAACTTAATAATAATCAAGATATATAATTATAATGATAATAATAAAACAAAAACCTTAAACTTAATCCTAAAATCCCTCCAAATATACTATACTTCACATATCTAAACCTCCATCTTTTATATAATCTACCTATAAACTAATGATGATAAAAAGGAAAGAAAAAAAATAAGAAATAAAAATAAAAGAGGAACAAAAGTAAACCTTTCCTCTCCCTTTCAATCAACCAACATTTCTTCTAAACAAAACAAAACTTAAATATTACATAAACATTAACTAAACATTGAATGTTTATACCTAATCACAATACCTCAATATTTAAAATATTCTGTCAAATTGTTTATTCCCATATTTAAAAAAAAAATAACCCTTTATACCTCTAAAACTCTAAACTTAATCATAAAATCATAAAATCAAACACATTAATAGCAATATTACTATACCTTGAGGTATCAACTTCAAAATATATATTATATATAATAATAATAATAATAATAATAATAATAATAATAATAATAATAATAATAATAATAATAATAATAATAATAATAATAATAATAATAATAATAATAATCAAAGTATATGGTAATAATGATAAAAAAGAGTAAGAACCAACCCCTTATACCTCAAAAACCTTAAACTTAATCCCAAAATCCTCAAAATATTAATAATATAATATTACACTATATCAAATTTATAACTTCAAAATATATGATATATATATATAAAATAATCTAAAAAGAAACTACCATCAAAAGAAAATATTATAATAATAATAAAAGAAGAAAAAAAATGATTACAATCTTGTTCATCTTTCCAACCATCCTATTAGTTTCAACACCATCTGTCCTTTGGCAATTTCGAATCTATCGATTCAGCTCTCATCAGATCCCAATCCTCCGTCTCCTTTTCCACGTCGCAAACATCTATCTGGCTCTGCCAATCACTTTGAATCTTTGGAATTATTTCCTTTTGACCACGTATATCTGGGTTTTTCTTCTCCTCCTCCATTATTTCCATGCTTCTTTCCACTGGAATTTTAGAAATATCAGCCTTTAAAACATTGATGTAGAATTCTGTAGCTTTTTTTATTGTGTTAAGTCCATATCTTTTTCCCGAAAATTTCACAATTACTCTTGTTGGTGCATTCCATTTGTATTGTAGATTTCGTGTTTTTAGTTCCTCGACCAAGAAGGAATATTCTTTTCTAGCTTTAAGCATCTTGGAAGGAATTTCTTTCCATATCCTTATTTCCTGACCATTTACCTGAAGATTATTCTTAAAGGTCGCCTGTGTAATTCTGTTCCGCAGAGCTCTAGTAGTGAAATAAATTACAATGTCCTTTGGCAAGTGGTTTTGTTTTGCATACCAGGAATTAGCTCTGTATATCTTATCAATTTGCATAGCCAATTCATCTTTAGACATTCCAGACACCTGCTCCAGTGCCTCTGCCATTCTTCCTTTCAAATTTTCAAATTTTTCCTCCTTCAGGCCCCTCACTCTTATAGCAAATTTCATCTCTCTAAATTGAGACATCAACACCTCTGTTTCCAAATTTACTATATCATTTTGAACCTTGGTTATGTATTCCTCTGAAGTTGTCAAATCTTGCTTATTTTTTTCCAAATCCTTCTCCAAAATCTCCATATTTACTGCTAATCCTTTACAAACTTTCACCACATCCGCTCTCAGTTGTAAATTCATCTTCTCCAAAGCAGCCTGCATTTTTTATCTATTTCAGCAATTTTTGAATTAAATTCCAAAATCAGCTCATTTTTCATGACTTTCAAAGTATTAAATAAACTCTCAGGTGTTAAAGACTTTGATGATGTTAAATCAGGCATAGATTGCTTCTTTAAAATATGATCAAAAGAGTACTCAGTTCTTTTATTCACTACAGTCTTTTCGAGTTTAGAAGCCATTTCAGTGTTTTCAAAAAAGAAAGACAAAGAAGAGAGGAAAAAAAGCCCAGATCTTTACTTTAAAAAATTCTTTCCAAGTCCAAAGCCAGTTAATTTTTTATCTTTTATAAAGCTGTAAGTTAATTCAGGAGAAAAAGGGAAAAGAAATCATTCTTCAAATCAAAGGTTTCCAAAGGAAAAGGCTGGTAACAAAGCAAAAACAACTTTCTCTTCCACACCCAAATCTCCAATCGCCATATTGTTGCTTCTTCCTTATTAAGCTACTTTGTTGCTTCCAAAGTAAAATCCAGCAGTGGAGTTAAAGACAAAACTAATGCCCTTCTGGACTCCTGCCTTTCTCTGGCTGCTCTCTATAAATTTAAAATAATTGTACTTTCCTTTGCAACAGCAGCGGTGGTCGCGGCATCTTGCTCCGCTTTAAGCGGAGGCTTCCGACTTCCCGGAGCAGCAGACAGGCTACCTGGGGAGCCCTCACCCTACGCGCCCTAAGTTAGCTTCTAGGGCACTAGGGGGGCTCTACCCCACCTGTCTCACTCTCATCTCTCCCCTTCGCCTGGGGAGAGATTTTCAAGCCGCCATACAGCTGTTCTGGCGGCTTTTACAGGAGATCAGAAGGACGCCCTGTGATGAGCTCCAGCGACGCCGTCGGAGCCAAAACCAAAAGTCCATAGCTGCAACATCTTGATGGAAGCGCTCCCCATGCTCGTCACTCACTGCTCCACAATTTGATGGAAAGAAATTCAATATACATTTTTAAATGCTATTTTCGTTTTTAACACCCCAAAATTATGTAAGAACAGCTGTTTTCATGCTCGCAACTTTTTACCTGTAGAACAGTGAATTGGTTTTAATTGGTAATTAATTCAATTAATATTTATCATAATCCTTTTTGAAGATGGTTTCTGGAACAAATGTACAAACACAAGCTTACACACACAAAGGTATACAATACTTACCTATTATTACATAAGAATACATAAGTTGTATTAAAAAGGTCTATGTAATCAATGTCATCTATTGTAATGCAAAAATTGGAAATATTAAATTATGTGTTCAATTAGTTTTTATTCTTCAAATATGAATGTGTATTTAACTCATGAAATAATAAAGATAAGTACTTGCTGGACAGGCTTCAGGAACTAGGGGGAACTGTTTGCAGTGGTTGTTCTCTTGTCTCTGCAGCTGTTTCCAGGTGATGTTAGTGGAGGAAGAGAGAACTAGACCTAGGTCCTTGCAATGTGGAATGCCGCAAGGTTCTGATCACTCACCTTTAAATATTATATGAAATGGTTGGGTGAGGTCATTTAATGGCACAGGATGCAGTATCATCAGTACACTCTACTTACACAATCAGTGTATTGTTTGCTGGTCTTTTATTTCTTTGGTTTGGACTGATTGATTGATACAACTTCATCCTTGGCCAAGGATGTGATGCTATTTCAGTGCTGACTCAGTAAACCTGTAGCAATGAAGGCTTGGGTGGAAATGAACTGTCTCTTATTCAATCCTACAGTCTTGTTATATAAGTGAAAAAGGATTCTGTGCTGGAGTTCTGTCAGCCTTCTGAGTACACCAGACAGGAAATAAGACTTGATGAGCTAAATCTATTTTAAAGCTACACCGTATTTTGCAACTCTGAAGGTACAAACCTCTCAACGCCACTTTTAACCATTTACAATTTCTGATTTCTAATCTCTCCTTACATGCAAAACACTCTAACTTTATTATAGAACTTACCTGAACTTTTTTCACTAGCCCTTTCTTTTTTTGTTTACTATCATTAAAGTTGTCTGGTAGAATCTGAGAATAAAAAAAATAAATATCATTAAAATTGTCTGGTACAATCTGAAAAGAATAAATCCTAGATGAGAAGTGAAATGTCTTTAAGAAAAACAAAGGAAGTCCAGTTGCCTCTTGAAAAAGTACCTTTGGGACAACCATGATCTGGATGACTGAGAATCTCCATAGACATCATGAAGCCCTTGTTATTTAAGAGGTACCGTATGTCCCAGCGTATAAGACGACTTTTTATCCCTTGAAAATCATCTCAAAAGTCGGGGGTCGTCTTATACGCCGGGTACTGAAACGTCCGAGCTGGGGGAAGCTCAAAAATGGTCACGGCCGCATCCCCGCCGTTCTCCAGCCAAGCGGCCGAAGGAGCCCCGGAGCCCCGCCGCCGCCCTGTGTCTCAGTCTCAGTCTCCTGCTGGGAAGGCTGCAGCCACCACCGCCAGCTGTAGCCTTCCCAGTAGGTGGGCGCATGCGGGAGGGACCGCGGAGCGGAGGCGCCCGGCGGCTTAAGGCAAGAGGTGGGCGGGAGACGCGGGCAGGAGCCTGCCACTGACGCCATCACTTCTGGCATCCCCACGCCTCTCGCCGGGCACCTCTGCTCCGCGGTCCCTCCCGTGCACGCCCACCGAAGAAATATCGGAGCGGCGATAGCAGCAGCAGCGGCGGTAGTGCACGCTCTCTTTCCCTCCCATGTGGCTATTCTATCATTCTCCCAGAGTCACTGGGAGTCATGCACATTTAATAAATTATGAAATTGTTGTTACATAGTTCCTCTTAGAAGTGTGCTGATCACAAGTAGAAGGGTTCCAGCTTCACCAAGCAGGATATTTGATAAGTTGGGCAAATAGACCAATTCAATACATTAAATAAATGTCACTTCACCAATCATGGAAATGCTTCATGTGTTCATGAAGCATTCATACATTTGCTGACATATTCAAGACCTGTTCAACAAATACACATTTTAGGTCTTAACAAGGCATTACTTGTGTTAGGAATTATGAAGGCACATTGTATTCTGCCTAAGAGAGCTGTCCTCTTCTACAGAACTTATGAAGAACTGCACAAATGTGGCTTCCAAATACAGCCTTCGGCTTTTCCCTGTTGTTTCATGGAGATATACAAAACCTGAAACTCATCTCTGAATAGGAAAGCCTGACAACAGTTTGAACTATACTAGAAAACATTTATTATGAAAGATTGGGAGCCAAGGATTATAAAGTCCATGAGAGTTCATGCTTATTAATGGTATAAGAGGCAGGGCCAATCTCTACAACTAAACTTGGGCTGCTAAAAAGATGAACAGCAGTGATGTATTGATGAAAGAAAGAAAGGAAGGAAGGAAGGAAGGAAGGAGGGAAGGAAGAGAGAGAGAGAGAGAGAAAGAAAGAAAGAAAGAAAGAGAAAGAAAGAAAGAAGTTAGGAAGGAAGGAAGACTGACAGACAGAAAAGAAAGAAAGAAAGATGTTAGAAAGGAAGAAAGACAGAAAGAAAAAGAAAGATGGTAGGAGGGGTAGTCTTATATGGCGAGTATATCCCAAACTCTATATTTTAACTGGAAAAGTTGGGGGTCCTCTTATACGCCCAGTTGTCTTATACGCCAGAAAATACGGTAAATTGACTCCCATTATTAAGTGTTGAATTCTGATAGATGAATAATGGCTTCAAAAGTTTGCCAGCAAGGGAAAAACAAATTCCCTGCTCCCACTTTGACTGCTGAAGAGAAATGTTAACAAATATATGTATAAATGAAGGCTTTAAAGAAGCTGTTAATAAACTGCTGATAAATGTTGCTTAATTAGAAATAATTATTCTCTTTCCAGATCCTATCAATATTGTTGAAAGAGAGAGAAAAAGCTTTCTTATTTGGAACTTTTGGTGTTTTGGAATCTCTTTTCAGGATTTATAAAAGCATTCAGCTAATGTCAACACAATGCTGCAGAACATATTTTTTTCATAAAATATGAGAATTAAAGATAATTACATGAGGCACGGATTTGAAAACAAATAAAAGCACTAAATAAATAGTTTAAAACAAGATTTCAAAATATTAATATCAGCCACTTAAATATCTTTATGGAGTCATTTTTCAATGAGCTTTTTTCACAAAATAGATACAATCAGGAAATTAATTCCGCATAATGTAGGGTTTTGCTTTAATTTAAAACTGAAGTGATGCTTAATTAAATTCCTTTGATCAACAACTCACAATAATATTTTGCAGCTCACTGGATTATATATTCTTTGGAAAACACTGAAATAATTATGTTTCCTAGTCTGCTTCCTCAGATAATTAACAATTCAGTGAGATTTGGTTCTTCCAGGGAAGTAATAGTAGACTATTATGGAGTCATAGCCTTAGTGGTAGCTTCTCCTATCATGAAATCCTTGTGACTGCTTTTGAGTTTAATAAATCTATTTTGACCAAGTCTAAGCTATGTGTTTAATTACTACAATATAGTTTCCCTTAAAATCAAGAATTCTTTTGATGTTTCACTTCATTTATAGTTTGAGCTAAACCATTCTTCACTTGATGCCTTCCTTTACTCTCTGAAGTAAAACGTTGTTCATAGGACAGGTCAGGAATCTTCTAGAAGGGCATAATTCACTTTGTTCCCAGTAGATATATTAGTTTAATGAAAATCCCTATCCCTATCACTTCATTTCCACTGAAAGATCTGCTATTTGTTTCTTGGAAAATATCATTTACAGTTTCTTTTTGGATAGATGAGTGATGGTATATACCAACATGATATTTAAAACATTCTTCTATTTACTCATTTTTAATTTTAACTAAGATACTCTCTACAGTTTCTGTGTAGGTATTTTTAACAAATAGTTACTATATTTTTCGGAGTATAAGATGCACCTTTTCACCCCCAAAAAAGAGGGTGAAAACTTGGATGCATCTTATACACCGAATGTAGTCCCACCCAGTCACCCCTGCCTCCCAGCAATTTACCTCCTTGCAGCAAACAGGCAGAGTCCAATTAGCACAAGCAACTGATTATCGGCCTCCGGACCCACAGCTGACTGAGGCTGCAGGCAGGCCACGTGCTAAAACTGAAAGTGAAACTAGCTGCAAGGAGACAAATTGCTGGGAGGTAGAGGCAGAATTTTATTTTCTTGTGCTAATCAGACTGCTGAAACTGGATGCAAAGGAGGTAAGTCAATAACAATAAATGTCTATAGAATATTCAAATTATTAGACTTATTTTTTAAATACTACTTTATTATTGTTCTAGACAACTTAACAAAATGAAGAAGCTTTTTAAAATAAATGCTTGATCTGAAGAGGCCCAGTGTTATTGTATCTTCTTTTAAATAGCAGAGAATAATGTATACTTCCAGAAAGCCACATCAATTTTAACAGCATCTGTACAAGTATAATCTGAAATGTAACAGTGTCCTGTTTTAGTATTAAGATAAGGCAGCTAAGTTAAACCCTGACTTAGTCATGTTTGGTGTAGATCTATTTAACTAATTGGGAGGAGTTAGTGTGACTACATTTAAGAAAACTTTCTGGCATTAATATACTGCCATAATTACATTTCTCCAATCCTTTGCTATTTCTATGGGTCAGGCACACATGCACAGAAATACACAGAAAAACAGTGTATATCATCTGTACTGTTTGCTGTTTGCTGTGAGGCAAATTGCTGGGAGGCAGAGGCAGATTTTTTCCACCCTTGTTTTCCTCCCCCAAAACTAAGGTGCTTATACTCCGAAAAATATGGTAATTCTTCCTCCTTTCTATTGCTTCTGTTTCTTTTGCATACTGTTTCCTTTAATTGTTATTTTCTAATTAAGTAATTCTTCCTATAAGACTGCAAGATCCTAAACCCTCATTAGTGATCTTGAGGACTGTTTAATTTTACAGACAGTTGGAATAAAAGCAAGAGGTTTAATTCTCCTAGATCTGAGTGTAATCAAGATGGAAGAGTTAAAATCAGTAGCTGGGAGTCCCCAACCCTTGCGGAGTTGGGCGGCATAAAAATTAAATTAAATTAAATTAAATTAAATTAAATTAAATTAAATTAAATTAAATAATTAAATTAAATTAAATTAAATTAAATTAAATTAAATTAAATTAAATTAAATTAAATAATAAATTAAATTAAATTAAATTAAATTAAATTAAATTTTAAATTAAATTAAATTAAATTAAATTAAATTAAACCCCCGGCTTGGAAAGAATGACCCTATCATCTTAAGTTTCAAATATTATAGAAAGAAAAACTAGGACATAACTGTAAATGCATATTATATTTTTTTATGCAAATATTTTTATTAGGTTATAAAGTATTATAAAATGCAAAATACAAAAGTAAATAAAAGAGCAGTGAGAGGGGAAGGGAAAGGGGAGAGAGAAGTGAGGAAAGGTAGGGGGAAACAAGAAGCATTGACTTCCGACTGCTGCATACAGGTGAAACTCAAAAAATTAGAATATCGTGGAAAAGTTCATTTATTTCAGTAATGCAACTTAAAAGGTGAAACTAATATATGAGATAGACTCATTACATGCAAAGCAAGATAGTTCAAGCTGTGATTTGTCATAATTGTGATGATTATGGCTTACAGCTTATGAAAACCTCAAATCCACAATCTCAGAAAATTAGAATATTGTGAAAAGGTGCAATATTCCAGGCTCAAAGTGTTCCACTCTAATCAACTAATTAAGCCATAACACCTGCAAAGGGTTCCTGAGCCTTTAAATGGTCTCTCAGTCTGGTTCAGTAGGAATCACAATCATGGGAAAGACTGCTGACCTGACAGTTGTGCAGAAAAACCATCATTGACACCCTCCATAAGGAGGGAAAGCCTCCAAAGGTAATTGCAAACGAAGTTGGATGTTCCCAAAGTGCTGTATCAAAGCACATTAATAGAAAGTTATGTGGAAGGGAAAAGTGTGGAAGAAAAAGGTGCACAAGCAGCAGGGATGACCGCAGCCTGGAGAGGATTGTCAGGAAAAGGCGATTCAAAAGTGTTGGGGACTTTCACAAGGAGTGAACTGAGGCTGGAGTCAGTGCATCACCACCCACAGACTGATCCTGGACATGGGCTTCAAATGTCGTATTCCTCTTGTCAAGACGCTCCTAAACAACAAACAACGTCAGAAGCGTCTTACCTGGGCTATAGAAAAACAGACCTGGTCTGTTGCTCAGTGGTCCAAAGTCCTCTTTTCTGATGAGAGCAACATTTGCATCTCATTTGGAAACCAAGGACCCAGAGTATGGAGGAAGAATGGAGAGGCACACACTGCAAGATGCTTGAAGTCCAGTGTCAAGTTTCCACAGTCTGTTTTGATTTGGGGAGCCATGTCATCTGCTGGTATTGGTCCACTGTGCTTCATTAAGTCCAGGGTCAACGCAGCCGTCTACCAGGAGATTTTGGAGCACTTCATGCTTCCTTCCACAGACGAGCTTTATGGGGATGCTGACTTCATTTTCCAGCAGGACATGGCACCTGCCCACACTGCCAAAAGCACCAAAACCTGGTTCAATGACCGTGGGATTACTGTGCTTGATTGGCCAGCAAACTCGCCTGACCTGAACCCCATAGAGAATCTATGGGGCATTGCCAAGAGAAAGATAAGAGACATGAGACCGAACAATGCAGAAGAGCTGAAGGCCGCTACTGAAGCATCCTGGTCTTCCATAACACCTCAGCAGTGCCTCAGGCTGATAGCTTCCATGCCACGCCGCATTGAGGCAGTTATTGCTGCAAAAGGGGCCCAAACCAAGTACTGAGTACATATGCATGCTTATACTTTTCAGAGGTCCGATATTGTTGTATGTACAATCCTTGTTTTATTGATTGCATGTAATATTCTAATTTTCTGAGATTGTGGATTTGGGGTTTTCATGAGCTGTAAGCCATAATCATCACAATTATGACAAATCACGGCTTGAACTATCTTGCTTTGCATGTAATGAGTCTCTCTCATATATTACTTTCACCTTTTAAGTTGCATTACTGAAATAAATGAACTTTTGCACGATAATCTAATTTTTTGAGTTTCACCTGTAGAATAGGGCATTAACATCAAATCACAGCTTTGTGTTTTTCCATAATAATATGAACAAGTCATATCTATAAAGATCTATCAATCTAATCTGTAAAACCCAAAGTCAAAGTTACATTCTTTTCCACATCAAACACGGAATTAAGAAGTGGTTTCCATGTGGAAACAAAAGTACTTATGTTCTTTTCTGTAGGGGTGTGTGAGAGGATGGATCCACACAACAGCCAGCAAGCAGGCACGCGCAGCTCCATTTGCGTGTATGGCTGGCACGCATGCTGCTGGTTGTGTAAATAGAGCATGTGCACACTCATCCACTGCTCATGCAAGTGGGAATGTGTGTACATGCATAGACTCACCCATCATTTCTGTGGCCTAGTCCCAAATGGCTCACGGCCCAGTAGTGGGCCACAACCCGGGGTTTGGGGACCCCTGATCGAGATGGTAAGTGAACACCTGTGTACCCTAGATGAGTTCAAATCACCAAGACTGGATGGATTACACCCCAAGGTTCTGAAGGTATTGGCAGACGTGATCTCAGAACCACTGAACTATATCTTTCAAAGATCCTGGAGCACTGGGGAACTGCCAGAGGACTGGAAAAGAGCTGATGTAGTTCCCATCTTCAAAAAAGGAAAACAAATAGATCCAGGAAACTACAGACCTATCAGCCTGATCTCAATACCAGGGAAGATTCTGGAAAAGATAATCAAGCAATGAATCAGCGAACACCTAGAAGCAATAAAGTAATAACCAAAAGCCAACATGGGTTTGTCAAAAACAGATCATGCCAGACTAATCTTATTGTATTCTTTGACAAAATGACAAAATTAGTGGACCAGAGAAATGCTGTCGATATAATTTACTTGGACTTCAGTAAGGCATTTGATAAAGTAGACCATAACCTACTACTAGATAAAGTAGAAACACCACCAGATGGATTCGAAACTAGCTGACCAACCTCACTCAACATGTAGTGCTCAATGGAACTGCATCTACATGGAGGGAAGTATGCAGTGGAGTACCCCAAGGCTCTGTTTTAGGCCTAGTACTCTTCAACATCTTCATCAATGACTTGGACGAGGGGATAGATGGGGAACTCATCAAATTTGCAGATGACACCAAACTGGCAGGAATAGCCAACACTCCAGAAGATAGGCTCAAGATACTGAAGGATCTTGACAGACTTGAACATTGGGCGCTATCTAACAAAATGAAATTCAATGGTGAAAAAAGTAAGGTTCTACATTTAGGCAAGAAAAAAAAGCATAGGTATAGTATATGTGGTACCTTGCTCAAGAGTAGGAACTGTGAGAGGGACCTTGGAGTCCTAGTGGACAACCATTTAAATATGAGCAAGCAGTGTGCAGCAGCTGCCAAAAAAGCCAACACAGTTCTAGGCTGCATTAACAGAGGGATAGAATCAAGATCACGTGAAGTGTTAATACCACTTTATAATGCCTTGGTAAGGCCACACTTGAAATACTGCATACAGTTTTGGTCGCCACAATGCAAAAAGGATGTTGAGACTCTAGAAAGAGTGCAGAGAAGAGCAACAAAGATGATTAGGGGACTGGAGGGTAAAACATATGAAGAACTGTCGCAGGAACCTGGTATGTCTAGTTTAATGAAAAGAAGGACTAGGGGAGACATCATAGCAGTGTTCCAATATCTCAGGGGTTGCCACAAAGAAGAGGGAGTCGAACTATTCTCCAAAGCACCTGAGGGTAGAACAAGAAGCAATGGGTGGAAACTAATCAAGGAGAGAAGCAACTTAGAACTAAGGAGAAATTTCCCCAAACCATTCCAATCAAATTAGAGAAAAAATATTTTGAACAACTAAATAAAATACTAACCAAATTTATATGGGCCGGAAAAAAACCAAGAATTAAATTAAAATATTTACAACAAAATAGGAATCAGGGAGGATTCGGACTACCGGACTTTGAATTATATTATCAAGCATCCGCCTTAACATGGATAAAGGATTGGATTCAAATTAAAAATAGACGTTTACTGGTACTAGAAGGTTATGACTTACATTTAGGGTGGCATGGATTCCTCTGGGATGATAAACATAAAACACACTCATACTTCAAAAGACATAAAATTAGAGACTCTCTCTTAGGAACTTGGCTTAAGATCAAAAAACAATACTACACTAAAATACCACCCTGGTTCTCTGGTATGGAAGCCATTACACACCCAAACACAACGAATCTGGAAAAAATGGTCACATATGAAGAAATACTGGAAGAAGGAGGTGCCATAAAATCTATAGCAAAACTGGAACAAGAAGGAATCAAGATTGATTGGTGGCCATATTTCCAAATTAGGAACAGATTAGAAAACGACAAGAGAAAATATGGAATACAAAAACTCAAATCAGAATTAGATAAAATTTTACTAGATCAAGAACCAAAAGCAATAACTAAAATATACAAATTTCTCCTAAAAAACAAAACACAAAAAGACATAATAAAAGGAAATATGATAAGCTGGACGAAAAATTTCGGACATGAGATGCAAATTAATGAATGGGAAAAAATTTGGAACCAAAACTACAAAATGACAAAATCAGTTTCATATAAAGAAAATTATTATAAAGTATTCTATAGATGGCACCTCCCTCCAGCGAGATTGGCAAAAATGTATAAAAACTTATCACCAAATTGTTGGAGATGCCAACACAAAATTGGATCTTACTATCATATGTGGTGGACCTGTCCAAAAATAAAAGCCTTCTGGAATACAATCAAAAACTGGTTAAAAGAAATCACACAACAAGATATAGATATCACACCGGAAATTTTCCTATTGGGAAACATAAATCAAAAAATGCAAAAGAAATACTATTATATTATTCTACATATACTAACAGCGGCGAGAATAACGATAGCACAAAATTGGAAATTAAACGATATTCCCGAGGAAAGCAGTGTAATTAGTAAAATCCTGGACTGTGCCGAAGCAGATAAACTAACCATGGAACTGAAAGGAAAGGAAGACTCCGACTACTATGAAATCTGGAATTTATTTTACAATTGGTACGAAAAACGAAAACAAATAACATCAATGTAATAAATAGAAATATAAGCCAAATAAGGCATATAGAAATTGAACTAGAGAATTTATAGAGAAAACAGTTATATTGTATTACTATATATGTATACTAAGATATTACTAAACCAACAATGCCTTATTTTTTTCTGTACTATTATTACTATTATTATCTATACTACTACAAATATTACTATTGTTATATCATTATAAATATTATGGTTAAACTTTACTACCACTACGTTTGATTTATAAAATACAATGCAAAATATGAGACAAAATTCGAAAACCATGTTAAATTAAATGTTAAATATATATTTGCCGTAGAACAAACGATAGAAATAGACAGCTTTATAGCTGTATGCGCTTTTTATGTTTTGTATATGTTTATATTGTACTTGTCAATGTCGTAAATGTTTTTCTTTTGTATGTTTCTGTTTTTTAAATGTAAATAACCTAATAAAAACTATTTTATAAAAAAAAAATAGAACTAAGGAGAAATTTCCTGACAGTTAGAACAATTAATTCGTGGAACAGCTTGCCTCCAGAAGTTGTGAATGCTCCAACACTGGAAGTTTTTAGGAAGATGTTGGATAACCATTTGTCTGAAGTGGTGTAGAGTTTCCTGCGTAAGCAGGGGTTGGACTAGAAGACCTCCAAGGTCCCTTCCAACTCTGTTATTCTATTCTATTCTATTCTATTCTATTCTATTCTATTCTATTCTATTCTATTCTATTCTATAGACCTACAGACAGGATCTCATGGTCAGAAATCTTCAGGTCAAAGAAAGCAAAAGAGGACTGGAAATGTGACAGTAAGACAGTTGAAATGACATGAGGTAGGGGCAGCTTTGAAAACAATTATGGTTACATAGGAATCTTCTGACTGAACTAAGAGATAAAAAGGACAAGTATGGGAAATGAAGAAAGGAGGTAATTATCAAGGTGTTTTACCATCAGGTAAAACTAAAAAAAGAAAAAAACCAAAGAATGCAAAAAAATCTTGCACTTGCAAATGATACTAAAAGCAGTATTTCTTTTTTCTTTTTTGCCTATGTGAGTTGTAAGAAGAAAAACAGCAGGATGGACTTGCTGCTGGTTGGCATGGTATGGTATGGTATTGAGATATGGTAAGGTACTGACTACTGAGAGGCAGAGTTCATGTCCTATTTTGCTTCAGTCTTCTCCTCAAAAGGGAAATGTATTTAAATGGAATGAGGAAGAACAACTGGCAAGAAAAGAAATAGATATGGAAAACCAGTTTATACGTAGTCCTTGATTTAGGAACCACAATTGAGCGCAAAATTTCCATTACTAAGCAAGACAGTTGTTAAGTGAGTTTTTCCACGTATTATGATTCTTCTTGGCACTGTTCTTAATTGAACTATTGTTGTTAAATTAGCAACATAATTGTTAAGTGAATCTGGCTTCCTCATTAACTTTGCTTGTCAGAAGGTTGCAAAACATGATCACACTATAATTATATATATATATAAAAATGTTCGTTTGTTCAAAATCTTAAATCTCTGAAAGTTCTTCACTGATTGCTTTGAAATTTTGACAACGTTGCATTCGAATACGCATGTGTTTTTATATACCTACTATGATATAGATGTCACACCTGTGACAGGTGAAAACATGCTTTCTTTGAAAAACAGCGCCATCTGTTGGACGTAAAAGCAACACACTATACTAAATATTTTACGATTCCATTTCAATGTTTCTGATTTATGATCCCTTTACGATTTCCAAATTTCCAATTTTATGATTCCATTTCAATATATCCGATTGCATTGCTAGATTGAATTTTCATGGATTTTGAATTATATTCATTTTGATTTAATTAGTTCTCAATCAATTGGGAATGCCATCACCGAATCGATCTGCTGCTACTTCGTTCGATGTAGAATTGCATCGTGAACAAAATTACAACACGGGTGATCTTTTCTCGTATGTGCAATCAAATATTCCTAAGCTAACGCTTGAGCAAAAAGGCATTTACGATCAAATAATGCAAACTGTCAATAACAGGGTTGGAGAAATCTTCTTCTTAGATGCGCCAGGAGGAACTTGTAAAACGTTCCTAATTAGATTGAATCTGGCAGCAATTCGATCCCAAAATGACATAGCCTTAGCTCTTGTGTTGTCCGAAATAGCTGCGACATTGCTACCAGGTGGAAGAACTGCTCATTCTGCTTTGAAATTGCCATTGAACATGCGATTCATTGAAACTCCCACGTGCAACATTTCCAAAGCATCCGGCATGGGAAAAGTATTGCAGAAATACAAACTTATTGTTTGGGATGAATGCACAATGGCGCACCAAAAATCATTCGAGGCTCTTGATCGATCATTGCAAGATTTGCGTGGAAACATCAGACCATTTGGGAATGCATTAATATTGCTTGCAGGAGATTTCAGGCAAACATTACCTATAATTCCTCGACACCAGCGGAAGAAATAAATGCTTGCCTGAAATACTCTACTTTGTGTCGACACGTAAAAACGTTAAAATTAACTACAAATATGCGTGTCCAGCTGCAAAACGATCGATCAGCTGAGATATTCTCACATCAATTGCTGGAAATTGGGAACAGAAAGGGGCCAGTTGATCTGACCTCAGGACGAATTTCATTGCCTCATAACTCCCACCCCATCTTTCTCCCATCTCAGCCACATACACCCATAGCACACCAGCACATGCAAAATTGCCATGGCCAGATGGCTCTGGCCTTCTCCCCACTCCACCATGTCCAGGTCCACTTACTTTTTACCTTTTTATGCAGTGGCTGAGAGGCACGCCAAACAACTGCCTGGTACAGTGAGTCATAGCAAACACAATGTTTCTGATGGGTAGAACCAGCTTCTCCAGTCTTCAGAAACATTATATTCATTAGCTTTCTAGTCAAAAAAACCTCTTTCTAGCCTTCAGAATAATTGTGAGAAGAACACCAACCCTAAGAACACCTGCCTGTGCTGTGCTTTTTGACCAGTCATACCTTTCAAATACACTTCAAGAGTGACCCCAAGTACAGCATATTGCAAAAATCCAAGCAGGAGAGGATCAAGGTGTAAATGACTGAGTGCAGGATCTCACAATCCAGAAAAGGATATAATTGGCGCAAAACACAAAGATGTGCAAAGGCTCTCCTAGCTATGATTGCCTCTGTTCTTCGAACAGGAGTCATGAGTCTAGGAGAACTCCTCAGCTGTGCACTGGGCCTAATCTGGGGTAGTGCCACCCCATTCAAACTAAAGACAACAAACATATGGATCCTGAGGCTCCACATATCTACAGCCACTCTATTTTACCAGGGCTCGGTTGAAATCTGTTTTCTCCCAATCAGGCCCCCACAGCCATCAGGTACTGTGAAAGGGCAGCTACAGCTGTCCTTGGGTCACCAGGGGTGAAGATGTAAAGCTGAGTATCATCAGCATATTGATGATACCTCATCCCATGGTATTGGGTGATCTCACCCAGCAGTTTCATGCAGATGCTAAAAAGGAGTGAAGAGAATACCATGCCCTGAAGAATCCCACAAAAAAGCAGCATATTAACACAGATTGTAACTGGTCACGGAAAAAGAAACTAACACTGCATTGCCCAGTCCCAAGTCTGGCAGCTGGTCCAAAAGGATACCATAATTGATGGTATCGAAAGCTACAGAGAGGTCAAGGAGAGCAAGGATGGATAGATTACCTCTATTCTACTGTCACCAGAGATCATCAAATAGTGTGACAATGTTGTTTCTGTCATATGACCGGGCCTAAAACCTGACTGAAAGGAAGCTAGGTAATCAGTGCCATCCAAGACTCTCTGGAGCTGCAATGCAGAGGTGGGCTGCTGCCGGTTCGCACCAGTTCAGGTGAACTGGTAGTTAAGATTCTGCGCAGTTCGGCAAACCAGCAAATCCCACCACCGGCTGGCCCCGCCCCTGCTCATTTTTCGGCTTGTTTTTTGGGCCATTTTTCAGGCCAAAACCAGCCCAAAAATAGCCTGAAAATGTCCTGAAAAGGACCCAAAAAACGCTGGAAAAACAGACAGAAAAACAGGCAGGGGTGGGGCCAGCCAGTGGTGGGATTAGCCCCAACTGGCTGAATCCTACCTCTGCCTTTGAGATGAGTGGCTGGGAGGCGGGGCTGGGTGTGATGAGTGACATCACCCACCCAGTCACATGACCAACCGGCCACGCCTACCCAGCCAGAGAACCGGTTGTTAAGTTATTCAAGTCCCACCACTGCTGCAATCCAACACTTTCTCTAGAAAGGGAAGGTGGAAAACTGGATGACAATTGTCCAATTCAGTGGACTTGAATTATGGCTTCTTAAGGGAGGGGCAGACCATGGATTCCTTAAAAGATGTCAGGAACTCACCCTCCTGCAGTGATGCTTTAATCATTGCTTGCACTCACACAGAAGTCACTGTTCTGGAAGTTTTAAGTAATCAGGAGGGACAGAAATCAAATAAGCAAGTAGTTGCACTGACAGCCCCAAAGATCCTATTTACTTCCTCAAACTGCTCCCACCTAATAGGGTAACTCCATTCCCTGGGCATTTCAAATGGAATTGCACCACTCTTACCTCCAATCAAGAGTGAATCTGAGTGATTCTATCCATCAAGTGTTATCCTGAAGATGATCGTATGAGACCTTTCCCTAAGAAGGGACCAGATGTCCTGAACAGGGCCATTGGGCAACACCCTGTGGATGCAATGTGCAGAGAAATACTGACATTTCACTGCTCTCACTGCACAAGGTACGCCTTAATCACAGATTTAATATGTGATTGGTTGGATTCATTTTTTGTTTTCTTGTGGTTGACTCTTTTCATTCCTCTGAGAACCTTGGGGAGTGTGGGGGATCATGGGTCAAGAGAAGGCACATAAGTGCAATTCTGTTCGGGGCTTCAGGCATTCTCTGATTCCAGATTGCAGCCAAAGCTTCCAAAGGAACATACTACAGTGTCTCCAGGATCTCCCCCAGCTCTTTTTGGAACCCAAGCAGGTTCATCAGTCACTGAGACAGATGACATGAATAAGTCTAGTGCTCCCCATAGTGGGGGGCAGTGTAAGAGAATCTCAAGATCATCAGGACATGGTCTGATCATGACAAAGGGGATACTGACAGGTCCCCCATCAGGTCACCTTGCCACTGATCCCACATGAAGATTATATCTGGAGTGTGACCATCTAGTCATGGATGTCTTGGGATAGATCCATGGCAATCATGGTGGCTATGAATTCCTGAGATTCAGAGTTTGGCAAGAGAGAGGGAAAAGCGAAACAGTTTAGGTAAGAAACAAGGCCATTATAGCAACGATGTTTGAGTCTAGGGAAAGGAAAAAAAGAAACTCACTCTAGTTACAGTTGTATGTAGGAGAATTATTTTGATCAGCTTTCAAAATTCCGTAAAGTTATACTACCAGCAATAAATATTTCCAGAAATCCAAGGGTTTCTTGTTTCCTGAGCTTTCCAGCCTCTGAGGGCTTGACAGTCTGCATTAAAAATGGCTAACAGTAAACTTAACTAATAAAATGCAGTTTTCTCAAAAGGGAGATTTTTCTACCAATGATTTAAAAGATTAAGATTTGGTTGCAAGACATCTATGAAGCCATGGCTTATCTTCCAAAATCATGTCCATAAACACCAAGAATTAAATTGAAAATAAAATAAAATAAAATGGCCAAACTCTCATAAGAATTTGACATTCTACAAAACTTTATAAAAACTTGATATAAATTTTAGCAAATCTTGTGGATTTAAAAATATTTTTTAATGATTCAGGAGATTTTGTTGGAGTACAGGAACTACTTAGAGTAGACCACTGAAGGTTAACCTCTGTGTTATATCACTATAGTGATGATTATAGATTAATTTATTTATGTTGACTATTATGATTAATCACACTTAATAATTCTGAGGTCATCATTTAAAATTAAAGAACTGAGATTTCTTTCAGGTAACCATAATATGTTATCATTATTTACTTACAACAGCATCTATTTGTTCCAGAATTTTCATAAACTGCTCAGCAGTTCCCTTTATCCGCTTATCCAACTGACTAAGAGCTTCAGTTTGATTATTCTTTGCAAGAAAATCCTATATGAAAAATACACTGTTTACATTATGCTTATTCATAACTTAATTGGAATAGGCATTTTTATTATAACAGCTGTAAGAGCTATGTTCCTATAATATCCATACTTCTGTAACTAATTCCATGTATACAAAAGGTAATATGTGTCCAACTTTCTATGCAGACAAGCACTGATTCATATGAATATAAATGAAATTTACTAATCCTGGATACACCATTCACTTTCAGTTATTCATCAACATCACATACTCAAACTTCCTTTATATGCAGACTTCTATTCTCTCATATTTTTTTCTCTCCTTACTGCTGTACAAGCTGGCTGTCTTCTTTCTCAACTCTGAATCCATGTAGCCCTTCCCCAATATCACATGTACAGATCACACATGCTCTTACACGTCCGCATCATTAATTGGGAGGGTTACTTTCACATCTAGGCTCTATCATAATATTAACAACACTCATAGTCAAAGTCATATCACTCTTCCCTCACTGAGAATGCCTTCCAAAATCTCAATTAGAGTAAATCTATCACAATTCTAGAGTAAAATATGCATGATCTGTGTTACATCTACACACATCTCAGAGTCATTCCTCCAGAGCCTACATATTATATAGCAATCATTCAAAAGAACATTCATTTTCATATTCATATAAAGATACCTTTGACCACACATTTTGCTAGATTTTGTCAGATTCTAAACTGACAAATCTATACCTGACTTTTACAAATATATATTAACTATTGAAATGTAAAATAACTTACTTTCTGAATCTCTCTAAGATCTTTATTTACTTCATCTATTTTTTTAGCAAGCTGTTCCACTGATTTCTCCAAAACTTTTAATTTCTTTAATTCAGTCTCCTCCTCAGGACTGTTCTGTTAAGAGAAGAGAACATTACTATCATGAAGTACCTGGTTTGCTGGGGTGCATGCATTCAAATAAAAGGTATAAATATTATAATCACAGAACAATATATAAGGGAACAACTGAATGTCAGTCACAAATCACAACAAAATTTACAGTAAAACACACAATGAGCAAGAAGTTATGTACATAAGTACAACCTATTCCATTTGGCCTTAAACTGATGCCTAAGGTTACGGTCTCAGTATAACTGCTCTGCAGTCTATGGGAAAAGTGAGATGCTAAACTAACCTTTCTGGCTTCAAATTGCTACATGTTTACCTATAGCTAGGTTATAGATAACAATCTCCAATTGTCAAAATCTAAGATTTTTAGTACAACCTCTGCTTGATTACTGATGCTATAATAAGTTAAACTATATTTATGCCTAAGAAAGACGGGACAATTTTTTTCATGACGTCTTTCAAATCCCACTTCTAAGAAGCAACTATGCGATTATATTGAATAATCATTTTATTACAAATGTTGAATATTACAGTACTAATATATTATTTTGCAAACCATTTTTGCATATTTGCTAATCAAAATATTTCCATTTTCTTTAGCATGTTTCAGGATTTACTCATATAATTGACAGGAAGAAAGTATACCTTGAGCCTGAAGCAGGAGACCCTGAAATAATAAAATATCCAGACAACCTTAATGGTCAATATTAAAAGGCTTCCTATGACCATAGCCGATGGATGATAATGCCAACTGGGATAATGCCACTCCCTGTTATTGCCCCAAGAGGTTTGTCTCTCTGCCATGCCGTTTTTTTCAACTTAATAACAGAAGGAATAGGCATTCCTTTAGTTTACATGATTCTCCTTGGTTAGGGAGAGTCCTAGAATCACCCCACAAGATCCTCCATTTAGTAGTAGTCTGCATGAGCTGTGCTTCAGAGCAACTGGTGAGCTGTTCCGCTGGAGGGGGGGGGGGGGCTGAAATCACTTAAATGTTGAAAAAGAAACTATTTTGGAATTTATTTTTCAAACAGACAATAAATTGTGCCTTTCATTTCTAAATTTATGGGGTTATTATTTGTATAAGCTAAAAGAGGCTTGTTTAAGTCACAGCCTGTTGCCCCTTTTTGAAGCTCTGTGCCATTTTTGAGACTTTATTGTTATAACAACAAAGAAGAGGTTTACTAGAGGCATGTTAAAATAAGGAAGCATGAAGTATCATTTTTTAAAAAAATTGATGGATAATCATGGTGGAAATCTGTGACTTTTTTTTACTATGTTTAAGTAATCTTTAGCTTTGGACAGCTTTGTTGTGGGTGGCTGAAACTTTTCAATTTTTATGAACTCTGATTGGCTAGGAATCAGTAACTGCTTTATTAAAAAATCTATTCTTTGACCACAAGAGGGAGCTAGGAAAATGACTACAAACAAGCATATTTTTTACAGAAAATCATTCATTTCATAGACCAATTATGTTCTAAGCATGTCATAAGGAAAGATACGTTATAGATAATACAAAAGAAGAGCAAGAGGTGCAATCATATATAAAATCATGTATCAAAGCACTGAGGCAATTTCACAAAAAACTGACAATGTAAAGGACTTAATTGCAACTATGAAATACAAATATGGCACCAATCTTTATTATGATGATAGATTAAATCCAATCCTCTCAGCACAACTGAAACAAGAGTTCCAAGTAAATCCACAACTCTCAAGAGGACAAGTTTGGGACTTTTTCTTCATGGATACTAACAAGATTGACAATTATTTGAGAAAAAGTACCATTGGCTTACCTGAACGGTCTTGTCTGTACGCTGCGAGGAGAGTCCAACATGGGTACAAATTCTGGTAGGTTGCTAGGGACTGAGTTTAAATTGTTTGAAGTACGCCCTCTATCTGCCTTGCTGGTCAGTTTTCAAATGAAGGTGTAGACAAATATCCAAGGAAGGGAATGTCCTAGGAAACTCTGCGACCCTGGGCCACATAAGCCAGGGAGGGTTTGGACTCTCCTCGCAACACACAGAGAAGACCATTCAAGTAAGCCAACGGTACTTCTCCAGTGCACTGCTAAGGAGAGTCCAACATGGGATATATCCAAGCTCAATTGTCCAGGGCGGGAAAAGGCTGGTCCAGGAGAGCAGAAGTGATGCAAACCTTCTGAAGTAGACTGCCGAAAGCAGCCTCTGCAGATGCAAAAGAGTCCAGTTTGTAATGTCTGACAAACATGGAAGGTGAAGATCACGTAGCAACCCTGCATATATCTTCAACGGAGGCCTGCTTGGCCAGGCTGCTAAGGTGGCCATGCTACGGGTGGAATGTGCGGTGATTCCGCCAGGAACAGGTCTGGACTGGCTCTCATAGGACTTGGCAATACACACCTTAAGCCAGTGGATGATAGTCTGTGCTGTGCCCTTGCGACCCATAGAAACTGGGAGGAACATGAAGAAGAACGCTTCGGTCTTCCGGAATGAAGCCATCCAGTGGATATAAATCTTGAGGGCCCGCCGATCGTCCAGCTTATGCCAGCGTTGTTCCAGCTAGTGTGTTGTGTTGGAACAAAAATCAGGTAGTATAATCTCCTGGGCCCTGTAGAACCAGGAGTTTACTTTAGGGAGGAACAAAGGGTCTAGGTGTAAAACGACTGGGTGGAAATGGCACAAATCTTGGCATACAGAGAGCGCCATCAATTCTGATACCCTCCTGGCCGATGTAATGGCCACCAGGAAGGCTGTTTTAAAAGTCAGGAACCGGAGCAATACCATCCTCAACGGTTCAAAAGGTGGAGATGTGAGTGCCTGCAGAACCAGAGAGAGATCCCAGGAGGGATATTGGTGGACATTCTGGGGCCTCAGATTAGCCACTCCTTTCAGCAAGCTGCGGACGCTAGGATGGTAGTACAGCGATCTAACATTGTCCAGCCGGAGTACCATAGACAAGGCAGCCACGTGTCTGCATAGAGTATTAGGCGCCAATCCTTTATTAAACCCCGACTGCAAGAATGCCAGGATCTGGGGAAAAGAGACTGACAGCGGATTAAGGTGACACCAAGTACAGAATTTATAGTAGGCCGTCCAAGTTGCGTTGTAAATGCGAGTGGTGGATCCCCGGTGGGATGCTTGAATGGTGGCAATCACGTCGTCCGGCAACCTGTCCTACCTCAAGAGGTACCCCTCAAGTGCCAGATGGTCAGGTGCAACCATTGGGGGTCCTGGCTGAGGGAGACTTGGTGGTTGGGAATCCGCCACAGATGGGACACGGAGAATTCCACTAGGTCCACAAACCACGGGCGACGTGGCCAATGCAGAGCAATCAGCAAAGTCCCCCGCTCTTCTGCCAATATTTCCCAAATCACTTTCGGGATGAGTGGAATAGGAGGGAAAGCATACAAGAGCCCCTTCAGCCATGGACTGCGTAACGCATTGACTCCTTCTGCTCATTGGGACGGGAAGCGGGAAAAGAAGCAGGGGAGGTGTGTGTTGAGAGGAGTCGCAAACATATCTGCCACAGGCATGCCGAACCTCTGGGACAACTCCTCGAAGAGAGCTGGGTGCAGGCGTCACTCCACCAGGTCCAAGGTGGCACAACTTAGCCAGTCCGCCTGCACATTCGATACCCCCGAGATGTGCTCTGCCCGAAGTGATTTCACATGTTGCTCTGCCCAGCGTCCAAGTGCCTCTGCTTCCGCCATGAGACGTTTGGATCTTGTGCCCCCTTGGCGATTGATGTGGGAACACATGGCTACGTTGTCCGTCAAGACAAGGACGTGGCAGTTCAACACAAGAGGTTGGAAATGCCAAGGACTCCGCTCGAAACTGTAACAAGTTGATGTTGGTGTTGATCAGATCTGACTGCGTCCATCGACCCTGAGTCATCTGGGAGCAGGCATGGGCTCCCCACCCGAACAGACTGGCGTCTGTCATGACAGTCACTCAAGCGGGCTCCCTGAAGAGGCACACCCCTCTGCAGAGCTGGAGACAACCACCATTGCAGAGAACTCCGTACTGTCGGAGACACTGTCACCAGCATGTTGGAATAACTGGTTCTCGCCCGTTGGTGTGGAAGGAGGCTCCACTGCAGAGGATGAGCGTGCAGTCTCACCCACTGCACCACGTTGATGCAGGATATGAACTTCCCCAGCAACTGGGAAAGGAGGGACGATGGCACCCGCTGTTGCTGATGGACAAGTTGAACCATGGAAACAATACTGTCTCAACACTCCGGTGACAGGGAGACCTTGCAGGTTACTGTATCGATGATGGCACCAAGATGTAGAAGCGAGGTGGTAGGAGTCAGGTGACTCTTTGGAAAGTTCACCGAAAAGCCGTGGGCCTGCATAGTCTGAATAGTGAGCTGAAGGTCGTCGTATACATGTTGGGACGATGCTGATTAAATTATGTCATCCAAATAACATTGGAGATGTAATGGATGCGCTCTCAGCCCTGCCGCTACCACATTGAGGAGCTTGGTAAAAGTCCTGGGGGCCGAGGAAAGGCAAAAGGGCAGTGCGCGATATTGGAAATGCGTCCTGGCGACACAGAACCTCAGGAATCTCCTGTGGGAAGGGTGTACGGGCACATGGAGATAGGCCTCCTTTGAGGTCGATGGAAGTGAGCCAATCCTGATGTCTGATGCATCCCAAGATGGATTTGAGGGATTGCATCTTGAAGCGCTTGTAAGCAACGTACACGTTGAGCTGCTTCAAATTGAGGATGGCTCTCCACCACCACCACCAAGTTCTTGGGGACTAGGAAGAGGACAGAATAGAATCTTAGTCTCTCTTGCCCTGGAGGTACCCTCTCTATGGCTGATATCTCCAATAGATGGCGGATCTCCTGGTCCAGCAACGCCCGTTTGGTGGAATCAGGCGAGATGGGACACCGGATAAACTGGCTGGGGGGGAGGGGTTCTTGAGACAAATTCTATGGTAAGGCCAAATTTGATGGTCAGTAATGCCCAGACGTCCAAAGATGTGAGCTCCCATTGAGCGGCGAAATGTTGGAGCCTGCCACCAATGGGAATGTCCTCTCTGGAGTCATTTAGATCTCTGAAACCCCCGAGATCCAGATCCCCTGAAGGGACACCTTGGCTGGTTGAATTGCCTGCCCCTGTCCTGAAAGGTGGACCTGTCCTGCTGTCTGTCTCCCCTTGGGAGACCTTTGCTGGATGCCTGTTGCAATGTCTTGAGAATAGGCGTTGGCTATCATGTCCTGCACCTCTGACAGGAGATGTGGCCAGGTGTTGACCACAGGACGTAGGCCTGCCGCAGTCGGGATGAACGTAGCCAAGGGAGGTGCCTTTGAAGTAAGGGGAAGTAAGGGGAAGGGGAGCCGGTGTGAAAGTGGTCCCACTAATTGGCCCCTTTGGCAAGGGGGCTTCCTCAGATTCCAAGGCTTGAGTCACAGAAGGGGTTCTGGGGACCAATCCCTCTCAGTTGCAGTCCTAGTGGGATCAGGTGGCTGGGGCATCTGAACTAAGGCGGCCTGCTTTTGGGCCTTCTCAATTTGCTTCTCCAAAGCTCGAAGTCTCCGCTCAGCATCCTTGAGGGCTTCTGCAGATGAAGCAGATGATCCAGAGGCCTTGGTCTTGTCCTTAGAGGAGGAATGGCTTTTGGCCTTGGCCTTCTTGGGGGCAGCAGAGGTGGATGCCTCCTCCCCTTTGGGTTTTTCTGCTTTGTCAGCCATAAGATGGTGATCAGGACAGGCCTTCGGGTAGAAGGGAGGCCTAAATCAAACAGCCTTGCAGGCCTGAGGTAAGCAGAGGGAGTATCGCCCTAAGGCAGGGACTGCAAATAAGCTGGCCCATGGTTAGATGCCAGAAGGCAAGACTCACCCACTGCTCATGACTGAATAGCCACACAGGCTCAGATAATCAGCAGGAAAAAGCGACTGCTAGCAAGGAGAAGCACTTGCAAATGGTGATCGGCAGCTTTGCTGTGTGAAGTGCCTTCCAAAATGGCCACCGGCACAGTTAATGACGCGAGAAACTGTTTAGTGACTTCAAAATGATGGTGAAATCTGCCCAGTAATATCTCCAAAATGGCCACCGGAAAGTCTGCCTGGTAACAGGCGACTCAAGCCCAAGCTCAGTCAAAATGGCCACGAGAGGTCTGCCCGGTAACAGACGACAGAAAGCCCTCAGCAAATGGCTGCCTTCAATGGCTGAGGCAATCGAGCCTCGCAGCTCCAAACAATGTCAGGAAGGTAATCCGATGATCGGAAATGCTGCCTTAAGGCGAAAAAACCTTGCCGAATTTCAATCTCGCTGCCAGAGGCTGCAGAGAAGAGGAGCACCCTCGCTACTGCCAACAGAACACTCAACACCCCACCGAAGAGTTTCGCCCGCTTGGGGCAGGGACTCCGGCTGCCAGGGATCACGGAGGAGGCGGTTCTTGCCGGTGTGCCAGCTAACCAGCAGACCTCTGGCAGCAAAGGGCTTGCAGGGCAACGAGGGAGCCTCAAAATGCACAGAACAGGTGGAGGAAGGTTACAGCTGCTGAAGGAGAGTCCAAGAATGATTTCCAGGTAAGCTAAAAACTAGGAGAAAAAAGTTAACATCCCTATCACTATGACTGAGTTTTGAAAACTGACCAGCAAGGCAGATAGAGGGCGTACTTCAAACAATTTAAACTCAGTCCCTAGCAACCGACCAGTTTGTACCCATGTTGGACTCTCCTTAGCAGCGCACTGAAGAAGAGGATAGACATTCCAGAGAAGAATAAGATTTTATTCTATGAGGATAAGCGAGAGGGAGTGCATTAAACTTAATGAAGCAATTGGAGTTAGGACGGCTCTTTACAAATCTGATATATGTAATTGAAAGAAAGTTCTAATGTAGTTTTGTGTTTATAAAATAGATTTGAAAATATACATATACAATGCTTAAGTAATTCTTAAAATTTGAAAAATACTATTGAAAGTGAATTTGAAAGTATGAATGTTAGGAGGATTTTAAAAATATGTACTAAAATTTATTGATTTTAGAAATATTTTCAAAGAAAAGTCTCGAGTCTTAAAATGGGTTTAAATAAAAGGCTTTTCTCCTCTCAAGTTAAAGAAACTGAAAGAGTTAATTAATTCGGTTAATATGATAGTTTATAAAGATTAATAAGTACAAACAGAAATATATATTATTTCGCACAGCAAGGGGAAAAAAGTAGAGGGTTAAATTTATTGCTTTATTTTAAGAAAAGAACATATTTAATCTTGTTTCCATTTGCAAATCGCTTCTGGATTTTTTGATTGTGATAAAAAAATAAAATTTTGATTTTGCTGATTAGATGGGTTTGTTCTGATTAGAAATGGTTAGTATTTATTATTGTGTAAAAGTATAAAGTTGAGTGTAGTTTTAATATCTTTTATTGTGATACAAATTGTTGGAAGTCGGAAGCCTTTTTTCTTTTTTCCCTTCTAGCCCATAATTGCTCCCTTTCTCTTCTTCCTCCTCTAGTTTCCCATTATTTTCATTTTCTTTATATTTTATATTTTGATAAACTAATAAATTTTAAATAACAGAGAACTTTAAAGGCCAATATTAATGAGTTTGAAGACCATAAAGTCTTAGGTTTTTTGACCACAAAGTTGAAAATCTCAAAAATCTTAGCCCTTCTCTGTATGGAGGATATTTCAAAATCATAATAATTAAATGGAGACCTACAAGGGATTGCTGTGACATGGCTAGACATAATAAAGAAAAGATGCCCAAGGTTTTAGCCTCCATTCCTTTTTTTTAATTCTTAATTTGTTTTATTTATATAATATGTAAACATTCAATTTCAATCAAAGTTTGTTGTCTGGGTACAATTATTTTTAGGAAATCATAATCAAAATGTTTACAATAGTATTCATCACAATAATATTAATTCTATAATAATAATATTTTATTTGTCTACTTTAACAAATCTCCTTTATAACATTTTTGTTGTTAGTTGCAAAGTTGTCCGACCCATCTCACGACCCCATTAGTCCTTTTTATATCCCCATATTTCTAACTTCTGTTTTTATTATCTAACCATTGGTAAAATAAGTCCCATGTCAAGAAATATTCAGTTCCTTTTCCCCCCTTAATTGTAAGTGTTAATCTGTCCATTTCTGCACATTCTAATATTTTTTTGATTACACTCTCATCTGTCGGGATCTCTTCGGTTTTCCATTGTTGTGCAAATACAATTCTGGCTGCAGTTAATACATGTACTGTTTCCCCCCCCCCAAAAAAAGACCCTGTCTTATATTTTTTTGGAACCCTGAAATAAGCGCTTGGCCTTATTGCCATGCACTCAAAAGCCCGATTGGGCTTATTATCAGGGGATGTCTTATTTTGGGGAAAACAGGGTAAAATCAAATATATACTCCTTTTATCATACTTTTCCGGCAGGATGCCCAATAAAAATATTTCTGGTTTCAAATCTATATGCTGCTTTATCATTTTTTCCAACCAAGTATGTATTTTCATCCAATATTTTTTTGCTTTTGGGCATGTCCACCAATATGGTAATACGAACCAGGTATCTGGTTGCACTTCCAACATTTAGCAGACTTGTCTTTAAACATTTTTGCCAATCTTACTGGTGAAAAATGCCATCTGTAAAACATTTTATACATAGTTTCTTTATAGGCAGTTGACATAGTTAATTTAATATTTCTATCCCACAATTTCTGCCATTTATCCAGTTCTATTATCTGAAGTTTTTAGCCCGAGCTATCGTCTCCTTTACTTGCTCGCTTTCCAATTTGATGCTTAATAAAGAGCCACAAATTTTCTTTATTAATTTTTCATCTGTTCCAGGTAATATCTGGTCCAATTCTGTTAATACTTTATTAAAACCATACATTTTATTTTATTGTTCCCATACCACAAGAAAGCATGCCAACCTAATTGAAAGTCGTGTCCCTCTAAAGTTAATAGTCTTTTATGCCCCAGATTAATCCATTCTTTCACCCATGTACGTACCAAGGCCTGGTAATACAATTCCCAAACTGGCAACCCAAACCCCCCCTTTTGGAATCTTGCAATATTTTCAGGCTTATTCTTACTTTTTTCCCCGAGCCAAATGTATCTTAGTATTATTTTATTTAATTTTTCAAAATATTTCCCCCCAGCTTTATTGGAATTGTTTGAAATAAATATAAAAATAAATATAATAGTCTTGGTAAAATATTCATTTTTATAGTAGCTATTCTTCCTGTCAACCACAATTGCAAGTTTTTCCATTTCTCCAAATGGAAAATTTTGATTTGATTTGTTGCATCAGTTTCATGTTATTATCCTCTTTAATCGTTGCACTCGGGAGTAGGGCGGCATAGAAGAACCAAATAATAAATAAATAAATAAATAAATAAATTTTGCTGTTAGTTGTATCCCTAAGTATTTTACTTTCTTGACTATCTGTATATCAATTTTTTTCTATTAGCACTCTTTCTGTGTATCTGTAAGATTTTTAACTAGTATTTTTGTCCTTTTGGGGGGTTTATTTTCAGTCCTGCGACTTCACCATATTCTTCTATTTTTTTAATTAACTTCGGTCCAGTTTCTAGTGGATCTTCTAATATAAAAACCAAATCATCCACAAATGCCTGTAACTTATATTTCTCTTTTTTTATTTCCATACTTTTTATTTCTTCATCTTGTATAATATTTCTAGTTAACGCTTCCAAGGTCAATATAAATAGTAGAGAGGACAGTGGACATCCCTGCCTTGTGCCTTTTTTAATATCAAAATTTTCTGTCATGTCCCATTTACCATCACCTTAGCTGATTGTTTGTGGTATGTTGCTTTGATCATATTAATAAATCTCTCCCCAAAATCCATGAATTTTAATTGTAATAACATAAACTGCCAATTAACATTATTAAATGCTTTCTGTGCGACTAGAAAGATCAATACCATTTGTTTTCTAGGATGTGTTTCATTATACTCCAATGTATTTTAAATCATTCTCATATTGTTTTTAATCTGCCTCTTTGGCAAAAATCCATTCTGATCTACATGTATATTCAAAACCCTTTTTAATCTCTCTGCTATTATTGAAGCATATATTTTATAGTACGCATTCAATTAGGATATTGGCCTATAATTCGTTATCTGCATTAAATCTGAATCCTCTTTCGGTATGAGAATAATATTTGCTTCCATCAAATTGCTGTGACATGGCTAGACATAATAAAGAAAAGATGTCCAAGGTTTTAGACTCCATTCCTATCACTTATAACCCAGCAGGAAAAAAACATTATGCTTTGAAGCTGTAAAGTTTTCTTTGGAAAAATTCTGGTAAAAGTTTAAAAAATAATAAACCACTGGAGAGAAGGTTTTTTTTAAAAAGAACTAGTAAGATTTAGACAATTTTACTACGCAAACTGGACGCAATTACCAGTTATCCTAAACCATTTGTTTAGTGACTATTTGAAGTCACAACAGCACTGAAAAGTGACTTATAACTGGTCCTCAAACTAACAACTGTTGAAGTATCCCCAGAGGCACATGATCAAAATATGGGCACTAGGCAATTGAAGAAAAAACCTTTGGGTGTCTGGATTCCTGTGGAAAACTTTGGAGAGGCTGGGTTAGTCTTCAGCTAGTGACAGGCAACCAAGAAGCAAGATCACCATAGAAGAATCAAAGATTTTTAATTATTTTTAAAATGGACAATAAAATGTGTCTTCTATCTCTTAGGCATTTAATTTTGTTCATTTTTCTACTTTAAAGGGGACTTTTTTCAGCTGCAGCCTGCCTCTTTTTTTCAAATTACATCATTATGGAAGCTCCATGATTTTAAAATGGTAGAGAGGAAAGATGATGGAGATGAACCAGAATAAAAAAGCTTGAAACTACTTTTTACATTTTTGAAACATAATGAATTAAACTTTTTTGAGGAGTCTATTCCTTTTACATTGACTTTGCTTGATTGCCTGAAATTTTTGAATAAGGACTTTATAACTAGTGATTTTAAAAAGTTTGTTATGGAGAAATAATGATTGAACAGGAATTAATATCAGATTTAAAGCTGTTTGACTGTAATGGGATATTCAACCACAAGAGAGAGCCAAGACAAACAATCACTGGGACCTCATGGATTACATCCCAGAATTCTGAAGGAGCTGGCAGATGTTATCTCAGAACTATTGTATCATATCTTTCAAAAATCCTGGAGCATCTGGGGAACTACCTGAGGATTGGAAAAGAGCTGAAATGGTTCTTCAAAACAGGGGGGGGGGGGGGGACGAAAGCACAGACCCATCAGCCTAACATCAATGGGAAGATACTGGAAAAAATAATCAAAAAACAGATCTGAGAACCTCTAGAAACAAATAAAGTTATACTTAGTAGCCAGCACAAGTTTGTTAAAAACAGATAATGCCAAATCAATCTTATTTCCTTGTTTGACAAAGTGACCAAATTAGTAGATCAGCGAAATGCTGTAGACATAGTATATTTAGACTTCAGCAAGGTGTTTGACAAAGTAGACCACAACCTACTTCTTGGTAAGCTAGAAAAATGTGGGATAGACAGTTTTGGCACTATATGGATTTGTAATTGGCTAACAAACTGTACTCAAGAAATAGTTCGGAATAATACTATGTCTACATGGCAGAAAGTAAGCAGTGGGGTACCACAAGGTTCTACCTTAGGCCCAGTATTTTTCAACATCTTCATAAATGACTTAGATGGGGGAATATAAGGGAAACTCATAAAATTTGCGGATGTCACTAAGCTGGCAGGAATACCCACATCCCAGAAGAGAAGTTCAGGATCCAAAAAGATCTTCACAGACAGGAAAAATGGGCCCTATCCAACAAAATGAAATTTAATGTGGAGAAAAGCAAGGTTTCTACACCTAGGCAGGAAAAATCAAAAGTAGAGGTACAGCTTAGGCAACTAGCAAGTTGGAGTCATCTGGGAAAGAAAATCAAAAGCGAGGTGCTGGTGAGCGTGAAGAAGACAGAAGAAGCTGGTGAGTGATATTGCCGGAGAAAGCTTTAATAAACTTTACTTGGACATAATAAAAGGGAACGAAACAAAAGGACCGAAAGTGAAAGAGCGGCTGCTTGACATATGGAGAATATAGAGTGGGGAATTTTTTTTTAACTGAATTATAACTAAAGCCCAATTGATTGAGGATTTGGAGTTTTATTTTTTAAAGATCTGGAATTTAAAGGAAAGTAATTTGGTCGATGGAATTATTTAAAAATGGAAGAATTGGATTATAAATAACAAAGATAGAGCTGGGAGACGGAAACAGAACCATCTGCTGATTGGAGGAGTCACTGTAAGCGTGGGATATTACCAGAAATAAATGTTTTGACAGCTGTTGTTTTCGGAACAGAGCAGCTTTGTATAAAAGAAAAATATTTGGACTAAGATGGATAAGAACTGAACTGGACTGAATCTTAAACAACAAAGGAACAGCAAGAAAGATTTAGACTTGTAATGACTAAATGGAATTAAAAGGATCTAATTGGTGAGATTTTACTAGAAGACAATTAAAGGCTATGAAATATATTATTATTAGCAGCTGGAAGGATTAGAGAAACTTGGTGATTTGTGATTTTGCGGATAAAGAAATAAGCGATTGTTAAAAACTCTTGGAACTTATTGAAAAATTTTGTTTTGTGGTACAGGCAGATTCCAGTTAACAGCTGGAGCTTTATAAGATTTTAGATTTGAGATACATAACTGAAAATATGGGAGATATTGACTACAAAGAAATGGCTGAATTATTGAAAGATTTGTTTAAAGACTTAAGAAGAAGCTTTGGACTGGATGTAAAAGAGAAAGGGGAAATTATGGAAAAGGAAAAACTGTATTTTTCGGAATATAAGACGCACCAGAGTATAAGATGCACCTTAGTTTTGGGGGAGGAAAACAAGGAAAAAAGGCCTCTGCCTCAAAGCAATTTGCCAAACAGCAAACAGCACAGATGATATACACTGTTTGCTATGTATTTCTGTGCATGTGTGCCTGACCCATAAAAATAGCAAAGAATTGGAGAAATGTACATTATGCCACAAAGTTTTCTTAAATGTAATCACACTAATTCCTCCCAATTATTTAAATAGATCTACTCCAAGGTAAGTCAGGATTTAACTCTAATACTAAACAGGACACTGTTACATTTCAGACTCTACTTGTACAGAGTTGTTAAAATTAATTAAAATTTCTGGAAGTATACATTATTCTCTATTATTTAAAAGAAGATACAATAGCACTGGACCTCTTCAGAGGAAGCATTTATTTTAAAAAGCTTCTTTATTTTGTTAAGTTGTCTAGAGGTCTCCAACCACAGCCAGCAAAGCTAACAAAGCTGGCTGTGGAATTCTGGGAGTTGAAGTCCACAAGTCTTAAAGTTGCCAAGGTTGGAGACACCTGGCTAGAACAATAATAAAGCAGTTTTTAAAAAACAAGTCTAATAATTTGAACATTCTACAGACATTTATAGTTATTCACTTACCCCCTTGCATCCAGCAGAAAATAAAAATATGTGTGTCTCTCCCAGCTATTTGCCTCTTTGCAACTAGTTTCACTTTCATTTTCCCACGTGGCAAACCTAATCAGCTGTAGGTCGGGAAGCTGCTACTGACTTGCTTGGCTTTACAGGCTCTTCCCTCTTTCCTGCAAGCAGGTAAATTGCTGGAAGACAGAGGCCAAAGGGTGGGGGTGGGTGGGTCTGCATTCGGTGTATAAGACACACCCAAGTTTTCACCCTATTTTGGGGGGTAAAAAGGTGCGTCTTATACTCCGAAAAATATGTTAATAACAGATGAAGGCAAGAAGACTGATGAAAACATCATAAATGATGATGAAAAGGGAAAGAAAACTGAAAATGGAATATTGATTAATGACTATGTTGAGATTTATAATGATTCCACTGGGCTTGGCAGTGAAAATAGAGCTAAAGGTAATAAAAATGATGATGTTCAGATTGAGGAAGAAGACTTTTAAGATACATAAAATTAAAGAATGAATGGGGAAAACTAGATACATACAGATAGCAGATTTAAGAGGGAAGAAAAGGGCTTGGGAAATGAGATCCTATTGGTGTAAAGGTAAATGAAAGAAAGGAAAGAAATTAAGGAAATGGGGATGAAGGAAATACATATATAAAACGGAAGTAATTGGGAAATTAAAAGGGAATGGATGAAGACTTTGAAATATTACAAATGGAATTTTTTTTATTATTTACCTGCTTTTCTTTTCTTATCATTATATAAGATTTAATTGTGATAAGTATGTTAATTGATTAAAATGTTGATATATAAAATTAATATAACTATCTGATTAGAAATTCAAAGATCTTTCTTCTTTTCTTCCTTTTTTCTTCTTCTTTTTTCTTCTTATTATGAAAATTAATATTGTTGACGTGTTTGGAATAACGTGGATAAAACAATGACAATATGAGAAATATGGAATAAATATGACTATTAGAATTTAAGGGAAATTACCTAAATATTAAAAATAAACAGGGTATATTATGAATGTTTATCACTTTAAAAATTTATCAAGCTGAGATTTGGTAAGTTAATTGATTTAGATTTTCCCCTCTTTTTTATATTCTATTTTTTCTTTACTATTTTTTGTCTTTTCTTGTCTATTCTTTGATGTTTAAATATAAGAGATGGATGAATTGATAATGGTAAGATTAATTTTTTGATTTGATTTAATTAAATATTTGCATTGAAATAATTAGAAATAATGGAAATGAATTTAAATGTCAGGAAAAAAAGGGGTATATTATGATTGTATATTATGCTTGTGTACTACTTTTATATATGAGATTTGTTTGAATGTAAAATTTAAGATTTTCTTTATTATTATTATTATTATTATTATTTTAAAAGCTGAAAAATTATAGAGTGGATACAATTAGTAAGAATGTTGATGATTAATATGAGAAATTAAAAGAATAATTGGGCTGAAAAATTTAGGGTTTTTCTGATTGAACAAAGGAAAAAAACAGAAGCGATGAATAAAGAGACAAAATAATTGAAGGAAGCAATATGACTTAAAATTAAGAAGCAGAAGACAGTAACTATCTTGGAAAGTTAAGCAAATAGCGGTCAATTTGGAAGGAAATGTGAAATTAACTGGTGAATATCCCAGATGACAAAACTAGAAATTAGATTTTTTTTCTTTTTTCTTTTTGGAGGTAAGATGGAAATAGCAGCATGTACCTAGAAGAGAGTACTACATAAAAAGAATAATAATATTGATATGATTAGTTTAAAATTGAGATTAGCATTAGTCTGTCATATATAAAATGAGTTAGTATAAAAGGACTCAAGAAAAGGCATAGAAAGTGAAAGAGGAAGTAGAAGGGGAGGAAGAGAAGGTGTAGAGAAGGTAGAGGAGGAGGGAAGGAGTTAGAAAGTAGGAGGAGAAGTTGGAGATAGAGAGAGGGGAGTGTAATGGAATAAAGTAGAACAGACTGATGACTGACAAGGCAAGTGTTGAATAAGATATTGACTTTTGAATGATTGACTATATTGAACAAATATGTATTTTTATTGCAATATTTTAAGGTACATGTGTATTGAATTGTATATGAAGTAATGGAGAAAATAAAAAAAATTGGAAAAAAAATAATGTGGAGAAAAGCAAGGTTTTACACCTAGGCAGGAAAAATCAAAAGTAGAAGTACAGCTTAGGCAAAACTTGGTTCAAAAACAGTAACTTTTAGAAAGACTTTGGAGTCCTAGGGGACAATCACTTGAACATGAGCCAGCAGTATGTGGCAGCTGCCAAAAAAATCGAATATAATCCTTGGTTGTAGAATCAGAGGCATAGAATCAAAACCACGTGAAGTATTAGTACCTCTTTATAAAAATTGGAAGTAGCACTTTTTTCCTTTTCCCCCTTTATGCTACAGTTCATTCCCTCTTTTCATCTTTCCCCTATATTTTCTTTTTCATGTGTATGTTATTTTTGATATATTTAATAAAATTATATATAAAAGAAAAAATAACTGTTCTGCTTAGCAATGGAAACTGGTCACAATTGTGGTTATAAGTTGAGCACTACCTATAGTGAATAAACTGTACTACTGAAATAAAGACTCTGGATTAAAAGTATTCTGTTTGTAAAACTGCAGTTTCTAAGTCAGTACTGTATGAAAATCAGTAGATTTTAAGATATTTTTCTGTGTAATTTCTTACAAACTTTTAATTGTTTGATTAAATTAATTTTAATTTAATAAAAAACTTTTAATTAAAATTAATTTATTTTAATTAACTTTTAATTTAACCTTTAATTTTAAATTTAATTATGTTTTAATTTATTTTTAATTTATTAACTTTTAATTGGCGTGGGCTAGATATTTCAAATTCAATTTGTCTTAAGTGCAAAATATGAACTAGCTCATTAGCTTAAGGACTGCAATACAGAAGCTCTTTCATAAAGTGAGGCAAACATGAAGAGTACTACAGTATGCTATTAAATATTAATTTATTAAATAGCAGAAATAAACAGAAAGGTATTATCAACTTCAAATACAACAATACAGTAACTACCAAATGTAGGGAAGCAGCTTGACTAGATGTAGGGCAGGAGCATAACAAGAAATAATTTAATACCCAGTCAGAGAATGATGAGAGGTTGATGCATTCCTTACCCCCACATCAATGCAATGTCACAGTCAGAAACAGGCCCTATAAGCTTGCTGCTAGTAGTAGTGATAATAGTAGTGATAGTAATAGCACTTTACTTATATACCGCTTCATAGTGCCTTACAGCCCTCTCTAAGCGGTTTACAGAGTTCAGCATATTGCCCCCAACAATCTGGGTCCTCATTTTACCGACCTCGGAAGGATGGAAGGCTGAGTCAACCTTGAGCCTAGTGGGATTTGAACAGCTGAACTGCTGAACTAGCAGTCAGCCTGCAGTCACAGCATTTAACCACTGCACCACTTCAGCTCTTACTATACTCTTCATTTTGTAAGCCTCCCTAAAAGCTATATCTTGATTATTTATTGCCTTTCTTATACTATAAAACAACTTTCCATTATTTGAACTCTTTCGTGTTTCAATACATTAAGTTATTAACGTGATTTATTAGGTTTATACTTCCTATAAAATGTGAACCAGGCCACTCTGGTTTATTCAACACCACATGCAAGAACAAACCACAACTTTGAACAATATGTGAGTCCAATTGTACTCCTATAACAGAACCAAAATCGTTTGGTGGTAGTTGTACAAGCTTTGGGGTTAAATAGAACAAGAGCAACAATTGTAGAATTAAATTTTCTTATCATTCCCTTATTTAGAGGACATAAAATGAAATAAAATTATGTAAAAGTTCCAAAAACAGTTAGACTAGAAAACAATGACATTCTACATTTATTACCATTCACCAATGTCATTGATTTGCAAAATTCTATATAGACTTCATAAAAACAGTTACCCTTTTCCCAATCAGCATAACTTTACAACCATTTTTCACTCCAAGCGTTGACAATGGTTGTTCCATTTCTTTCAATGACTTTCCTAATAGAAAAAGAATAACCAAAACCTCAAATTTATTTTGGGAAATTCAACAAAAACAAAAATAAAATTTTAAATGTATTCAAAATATGATGTATGAAACAACTCTATCTTAAAATATACATTATACTTTGTATATACAGTATATGTCTATAAAAACCTAAGTGCAACCTGCTTCCAATAAGATTATTAACCTCCTACCCCAAATGCAAGACTACAGCTTTGGGGAATAGGGCAGGAAGGAGGTGGCATTTTGGAGGCATGCTGAATTCAGAATAAGTCTGCTTTAAACAAAAGCAGACCTCCAAAAATGCATGAAGTATCATTATAGGAATGAAATATTTTACAAAAATCTTCCCCCACCACAATATTTTTAAACCAAAATAATTTTTGTATTAAGTTCTTTTCAATCCATCAAGTTAGAAATTATTTTAACATTTCAATTTTATTTCAAATTTAAAAAATAGTTTAAATTTTAATTTTGTTTAATATTATTAAAAACAGAAAGCAAGTAAAATAATTTGGAATGGTTTCATCATTCTTGGATATTACAGATATTTTTGTTAATGTACATCATCTTTATTTTTCAACTATTCCTAAGTAAAAAAAGTTGATATGAAATATTATGAAAACATTTCTATGTAAAATTTTCTTATACATTTTCCTCAATAACAATAAAATAATTTTATATGATTTTAAAATCAATCCACAGATGAATAAAATATGAAATTATTTTAACTATCACAATCTTCTAAGTAAGTAGAATATTTAATATTGAATACATCAAGCACCTTACTTACATTTCTATATCTGGGAATAAGCCGGGTAGAACTTAACAGGACTTGTGCCTGAATATACATGGAAGTTGTACTTACCCTTATATATCAGTTTCTGAAAAGAAACTGGAACTCCAGTTACTTGTTCAGTTAATAAAGCCAAATCATGTACTGTTGGTTGACTATTTTCTTGGGAATTAACCTGAAGATTATGCTTTTCATTGCCTGAAGATAAACAATATGAAAATATATTCAGGTTACATTCAGGAAAAACAACTAGAGCCAAAATCTTTAAAAAAAAATCCTACCCTGATTTTAGACTATTATTAAAGATCAGACCAAGCACAGTTCTAAATCTTAAATCTCTAAGAAATTAGGTAACAGCAGAAATTTCAAGGATTTTTGCTATTAAAGTTGTTTTTAATGCAAATAAGACAGTCGTTTGGTATATATAGTGTACATAGTAGCTTACTGCATAAATCAAACCATATGCAAATGTCAGCCCCATGGATTCAACCTTAATTTTCTTCCAGCTTTGAATAAAAAAACTTTTGATTATTATTATTTTTTGGCCTTGACAACAAAGTCCATACAACAGATCTGTCTGGTCTGAATATTGGTTGTCATTTCATCTTTAATCATTATATTATAGATGTTTTCTGAGGTTTTAATGTTCTAAAATATGTTTTTGTTTTAAAAAACCTAAACTATTTTTCTTCAAAAAAATTTATTTTATTCAGAAAATTAAAATACAAACTTCAAAAAACTTTAGAAAAACAGAACTAGCCAAAGCTTATTAGGAAAAAAAATTGCATTAAAAAAAGACAAAAATACATAACGTATCTTGTCCTCCTTAGTTGAATACTGGTAGATGTATACAGCAATGTTTCCCCCTCTCTCTTGCAAAACAGGTCCACAATTTATAAATCTACAAATCTATTTGCAACCAATTGACATGCTATCTATCTGTGTATAAAAAGGTAATTAACAGGTAATCCAACAGTGAAGTTAAATTTCAAAACCCTCTCTTAACAATATGTTATTATATTTAACTTGTAGAAGGTCTACAATGGCTTCTTATCTACCACAGACCACCACACTCACGGTCTCTGATCCCTCCAGAAGCAAATATCTTTGTTTGATTATTAATAATACATTTCTTAAAATTTTAATTAGGATCTTTCTGAACAATTGCTTCTCATTTCCCAAAGTCACAGGCCCTCCTCTAGGTTGAGACACGTCTCTTAATATTTATTTTCCGGTTAAATATAATAATTCAACTCCCCAATCTCCATCAATCTTCTTGAAATAACCCATTTCATCAGTCATTAATTCTATCAGCTTCGAGTTTTTAAGATTAATAGCCCTTTCAGCTGTCACCAAGCAGCCTGCATTCAAACCAGGATCCTTCTTCAGCTCTGCCAGCAACAAATTAAATTCCAATCCATTCGGTGGTAAAACTGACTCGATAATTGTTGCTCACAACTGATCATCCTTAGATGGATTTAAAACCATTGTTAATTAATCAAACTTTTACTAAAGTTTCAATTAGAGCTTGTAAACTGAAAAGCATTTTGTTTTCGAAAGCTTCCCAAAGGGCTTTGTCTTTAAGTTGATTTATTGTTTGCATTTTTGTTTTAATACAGGACTATCCTGTACCTGAGTTTTTACAGCTAGTCATAAACAATTCTCAAAGACAGGGAAGGAACAAAGGAGCTGAGAGAAGTGAAGGAAAATAATGATGAGTTACTCTTTTATAAAAAGTAGTTAATGTACTAACAAGCTTTATGTACAATGAACATAAGCTATAACACTCTTTTCTAAACTAACCCAGGATGTATTCAGTAAAACAAATTAGAATGACTTGAGATAATTCCTCCTGGAACACACCCAAGGCCAGGTCACTGGAACACCCATGGTCAGGCTATAATGCAGTAGGAAACTACGGAGGACAAGATAAGATAGCTATGACTATGGAGAGAATTGTCATGCTGACCCTTTAGAGTATAGAACAACATAGAAAATGACTTAGCAGAATAAAGGGGTGTAGGGAGCGATTATTAGGCGTGGCGTGTGATATATAGAAAGTATAGAAGTATGGATTGTAAAATGTGTCTGCTCTCCTTGTACTCAATCCAATTTGGGAAGAGACTTGGAGGCCGCCTTTGCAAATGCTTTTTCTCTCTCTAAATAAACCTTTGAATTGTGAACCAGATCTGTCTTTGTATTGAGTGTATTAAAATAATTGAATATCTTATCTCACAGAAGATTTAAAAAATCTTTTTCACAGTAAGAAATATAAGGAAAAATTCAAAATTCAAAAACAAAAGACCAGAGCTTTTAAAAATTAATAAAATGTAAAATCCCTGTAGTGAAAGTACAGTACAAATGCAAATCATTCCTGATCCCTTTTACTACCCAGAGAATTGCCATGTAATTCCATGCATAGAAAATGAAATTGATTTAGAACCGTTATCAAGTAATAGAGAATAGAAAGCACAGAGAATCTACTTTAAATATCAGCAAGGGCTTAGAATAATTCAGCATTCAACCAGTCAATTAGTATTTAAAACTAAAGGTCAAAAGAAAAATATCAAAATGTGGGGTTAAAATCAAGCCAGGTTTAAAAAACAGATAGCTGAAAGTAAATGGTGGAAACCCAATGCTCTGGCCACTCATACCGAAAACTGCAATCATCAAGATTCCTTTTCAGGTAGTTCCACAATTGTCCAATGGTGATTTTGGATTATTTCTAGCAGCCCCCATTCAAATCTAGGGAGCTATGTGCAGCCGAAAATACCAGTTTTGGCAGCAAATTAGCTGTTTGGAGCAGGGAGAAAAATCACTTTGGGATAAAACACCAAAGTAACCTATTTTTTTGATCTAACATTTTTATTAGATCAGCAAACTATGTCATATATTTGAGCTTATGCTCACAGAAGACCCAAACTATATATTTATCAAATGTAAATCATATAAATTACTAGAAGAAAAAGTAAAGGGTCTAATCTAAAAGCAACTCTAGCAACTCTGAAACTCAACAAACAAAGCCAAAATCCCCAACCTAAACAAGAAGACTACATCAAAATTAAACACAATAGGGAGCAAACAGCTTCTTTAAAAAATGGCCCCATATATGAACAAAAAGAAGAAAACGGATACACCAAAATTGAACACAATAGAGAACAAACAGCTTCCGAAAAAAATGACCCTATATATGAACCTAAAGAGCAAGACCAATGGAAACATGTCACTTTTAGAAGAAAACAAGCAACCAAGAACAAGTGCAAGGCCAGGTACTGATGCCTGGAGGCTCAGTGGGCTGAGATTGTCAGCCAGTTCCAGGCCATGATGGTGAACCTATGGCACGCGTGCCACAGGTGGCACACGGAGCCCTCTCTGCAGGCACAGGAGCCGTTGACCACTCAGCTCCACTGCGCATGTGCGCGTGCCTCCCGCCAGCCAGCTGGTTTTCGGGTGACACACATGCATGCTTTCTCCTCACTTTCTGTGGCCCGTGCCTTCCCATATCTGTGGAGATTCCACCCCAGCTCCATTTGGGGAAAGGAGGCTTTCCCCCCCTAACAGCTCCGTTTGGGGAAAGGAAGTTCCCACCCTTCACAGCTTCGTTTGGGGACCGGAGGCTTCCCCTGTCATGCAGTGATTTTATTGCCTGTTATATGGATATGCAGGGAGCTGCATCCCTATTCATTATAATGGTTTATTCCTGAGCACGTGATTGATATGTTCTTGTCTGCATGTGTGCATTCCATTCTTTCCTTTTGTTCCTGGCTTCCATTGAAGGAAGACCTACTTTTATATCAGACATGTAGTTAATGAGGATTTATTGTTTTTGTACCGAAATAAATATTTTTACTTAGACTTTTAAACTGGTTTCTTTTCTAATGTCTGATGTCCGGGAAAAGATCAAACTTCTTTGTGAGATTAATTATCACCTCTGTCATCCCCCCCCCAGATGTTTGTGGAAAGGAGGCTCCCCCCGGAGCTCTATTTGTGGAAAGGAGGCTTTGCCCCCCTCCTAGCTTCGTTTGTGGAAAGGAGGCTTCCCCCCCTCCCACCGCCGTTTTGGGATGTGAGGCCAAAAGGGGGAGTTCGCGCGCACATGTGCAGGGGTCACACATACATGTGCAGGGGGCGGGACTTGCAGGAGGGGCATTGCATTATGGGTGTGGGCACTCGCACACGTGTCACAATGTGCGCGCACACACTTTCAGCACCCAAGGGAAAAAAGGTTTGCCATCACCGATATAGGGTCTCCTGCTGGAGCAGGAAGTTGGACTAGAAGACCTTGAAGGTCCTTTCCAGTTCTATTCTGATTGAAAAGATTCTGATCATGAAAGTTTTCAGCACTTGTATTCACTAGGGCAGTGATGGCAAACCTTTTTTCCCTCAGGTGCCGAAAGTGTGCGCGCGGGCACTGTCACACGTGCGTGAGTACCCACACCCATAATGCAATGCACCTCTCGCATGTCACGTCCCCTGCACATGTGTGTGCAACCCCTGCGCATGCGCGCGTAACCCCCGTTTTGGTCTTACATCCCAAAACAGCGGTGGGAGGGGGGAAAGCCTCCCATCCCCAAACAGAACTGGGAGGGGGGAAAGCCTCCTTTCCCCAAATGGAGCTGGGAGGAAGGGAAAGCCTCCTTTCCCCAAATGGAGCTGGGAGGGGGGAAAGCCTCCTTTCCACAAATGGAGCTGAGGTGGGGAAGCCTCCTTTCCACAAACGGAGTTGGAGGGGAAGCCTCCTTTCTCCAAATGGAGCTGGGAGTGGGGGAAAGCCTCCTTTCCCCAAACGGAGCTGTGAAGGGGGGAAGCCTCCTTTCCCCAAATGGAGCTGGGAGGGGGGGAAAGCCTTGCGTGTCCAAACAGCGCTGGGGTGGAATCTCCAGAGATCTGGGAAGGCACGGGCCGCAGAAAGCGAGCAGAAAGCATGCGTGTGTCTGACCCGAAAATCAGCTGGCCGGCGAGAGGCACCTGCGCAGTGGAGCTGAGCTGGTCAATGGCTCGCGTGCCTGCAGAGAGGGCTCCGCGTGCCACCTGTGGCACGCGTGCCATAGGTTCGCCATCATGGCACTAGGGTTTTTTCCAAGCTAGAGATAAAATATAGCCATTTTTACAATATTTCACTTTTTTCTGGAGAGCACACATTGGATGTGAATATTTATAGTTTGAATATAAACTTCCTTGGCAAATATTTTTGGCTGGCTGCTCCACAACTCATTTGAGTAATATTGTATACTTATAGTTGTTGTAGCTTAAAGCAGATAAGAATGAATATACTGAACCAAATTGAGAGGAAAGAAGATGCCAAAATTTCAGAGGTTTCCAAGAAGCTTTAACCCATTCATCTGGAAACATCTGAAACTGTTGCTAACATAGGTTCTACTGTTAATTTTATTATGACATTTGTCCCATTAATTATATTTATTCTAATTCTAAATCCCACTTCTAAACAAACTACTGAAATGCTGTATTTCATATTTTTCTTGCAGACCATAGTGACGAAGACTATCTTATCAGTAAGAAATGGATAGCAAAACAAGACAGGTATAAGTGAACCTCACTACAAACAAAAAGATGTACCGTATGTATCGGCGTATAAGACGACTTTTTACCCCTTGAAAATCTTCGCAAAAGTCGGGGGTCGTCTTATTCGCCGGGTACTGAAACTTTCGAGCCGGGGGGAGGTCAAAAACGGCCGCGGCTGCATCCCTGCTATTCTCCAGCCAAGCGGCCGAAGGAGCCCCGGAGCCCCGACGCTGCCCTGCATCTCGGTCTCCTGCCGCCACCGCCAGCTGCAGCCTTCCCAGCAGGAGGGCATGCCCGCCCACCTGCTAGGAAGGCTGCAGCTGGCAGTGGCGGCAGGAGACCGAGACGGAGGGCAGCGTCAGGGCTCCGGGGCTCCTTCGGCTGCTTGGCTGGTGAATGGTAGGGATGCAGCCGTGGCCGTTTTTGACCTCCCCCTGGCTCGGAAGTTTCAGCGGTGGCGGTAGCGCGCTCTCCTTCCCTCCCATGTGCGTTAACCCTGCCGGCGCCGCGGTCGGGGACTCAGTTGGGTGGCTGGAATCCCACGGGAGACAGCGACAGAGGCTCCTTCTTCCTCCGAGGGGAGCAACCCACCCACCTACCTTGCTTCCACTTGGCATCTTGGAAGAGGGCTGGGCGAGGGAGAAAGGAGCCAGAAAGGTGGGGATTGGTTTGCAGGGAGAAAGAAAGAAAGAAAGAAAAAAAAAAGAGAGAGAGAGAGAGAGAGAGAGAGAGAGAGAGAAAGAAAGAAAGAAAGAAAGAAAGAAAGAAAGAAAGAAAGAAAGAAAGAAAGAAAGAAAGAAAGAAAGAAAGAAGAAAGAAAGAAGTTAGGAAGGAAGGAAGACAGACAGACAGACAGAAAGAAATAAGTTAGGAAGGAAGGAAGGAAGGAAGGAAGGAAGGAAGACAGAAAGAAAGAAAGAAAGAAAGAAAGAAAGAAAGAAAGAAAGAAAGAAAGAAAGAAAGAAAGAAAGAAAGAAAGAAAGAAAGAAAGAAAGAAAGAAAGAAAGAAAGAAAGAAAGGAAGGAAGGAAGGAAGGAAGGAAGACAGAAAGAAAGAAAGAAAGAAAGAAAGAAAGAAAGAAAGAAAGAAAGAAAGAAAGAAAGAAAGAAAAAGAAAGATGGTAGGAGGGGTAGTCTTATATGGAGAGTATATCCCAAACTCTATATTTTAAATGGAAAAGTTGGGGGTCTTATACGCCCAGTCGTCTTATACGCCGGCACATACGGTATCTAATTTTAAATTTTGTTTTATATTACTTTATTTTACAACTGAGTATCATGTTCTTTTACACTTTTGCAAAGTAATATTAAAGTACAGTGATTACTATTTAATCATTAGCATTCATTATAGTATTATAGTGCTCCATTTTTTATTTCTAATTTAATTTTAATTTGAGCTGTGTAAATTATAACGTTAGAAACCAAGAATGCATTGGGTCATTGTTTCAGAGATATTTTCTTACCTAAACCAATAAACCAAATGACCACAGGCAAACAAAAAGTAGTGGGAGTAGGTTCAGATTTCCTGCAAGCTTCCCCATTGACTGCTTGCTGGAAGTTAGCAGGGAGTATTGGAAATCATAATCAAATGACTACGTTGGTGCTGCAGGACATGTGGCTACACTGCAATAGCCATAACTTTGCCAATACAGCTGGTTTGAAGCTCCTTAAAATTTCAATCCCATAAAATAAGATAACCTTTATTGTCATTTTTTTCTGTGGGCACACTGGCACATATTAAAAATGAAATTCTGTTGCCTGCTCTCTAAAGTGTACACATACGTAACACACTTATGGATATGCTATATACATACATATGTACTGTATTTTTTGGAGTGGGGTGTATGGGGTGCTCAGGGAGGGGTAGCACCTCTGGTGTAGGGGCATGTCGTGTCCTTTTATGGGAGCTCATTCTAGGGCAGCTTTTAGGGCAGCTCGTTCACCTTTGGTCCCCACCTGTCACTCAGCTCTCACCTGTGGCTCCTAGCAGCTGTAGGAGCTTTTAAAGATGCCAGCATTGCCAAAAAAAACCTACTATACCAGTGCTATTTGCTCGATTTAAATCTAGTGCCAGTGAATCTGCTAAGAAGCGCTCCCCCCTCCAGTTTGCATGCCACATGACGGCGAGGGGGGAAAGCACCTTCTGCCAATTGTTATCTATACCGTGGGTGATTTTTAAAACATCCCGTCCTCCTGGGCCACACTTGCACTTCACTTGCCCCGTTTTCCACATTTGTTAAAGACACGTTACAGCGTTTGCACCACGCTGGGCAAACTTCTCCCGTTCTACCCGCTTGCAGTGATTCGGTGGGAACCGCGATCTCGTGCCCTGTGTCCCGATCGCAGAAATCGGAATTGCAACAATGGCAAAGCATCACCGCAGCTGGTTTCCCCCACTCCTTGCACCACGTGTGCCTGGACAAACCTTTCCATCTCACAACCAGCCCTGGCAGCAGTGGAGTTCTCATGAGAGCAATCTGCAAAATGGAACTCAAACAGCTTCGGAAGTCGAGAGACGCGCCCACTCCCACCCTCGTCCAACCAGGCAGAACCCCTACCCCCACCACCTAGCCGCATCCAGGGGCATTCCCTACTGCAAGGTCTTTGTACCTTTAAATACCACGAGCTGTGGCTAAGCAGGCACCTTCTCCAAACATTCAGTCCCATTAACATTGTTAAGCAGTGAGTTAGGGAGTGTTAGAAATGTGCTATTTTCACACGCAGCCTGATTGATGAAGGGTGCCGCGCACAGGCCTCAAAATTGGCAGCAAGACAAGCTTGAACAATGAGGGGGACCAAAAAAGAGCATCGTGTTTCAGGTAGCGGGCGGTTCTGGCTGGTGCTGCCGCCCAAAAACACTTTCCTCCCCGGTTCCCTGATGCACATTGCAGAACTGTGTGTCCTTCTCCTCCTTTTCCGCAGACACAACTTCTCTTTCCACACAGCACCAGTCGCACGCCCCATTTTTGGAATAGGGGAGGAAAGTGTTTTCGGGCGGCAGTACCACGATCCCCTCCTCGATTCCAAAAACGGAGCGTGCGGAGACCAAAAAAGAGCATTGCATTTCGGGCGGCAGGCAGCATCAGTTGCATGCCCAATTTTGGGAATCAGGGAGGGGATCGTGGTGCTGCTGCCCGAAAACGCTTTCCTCCCTGGTTCCCTGATGCACTTTGTAGAGCTGCACACCCTTCTTCTCCACGGACTCAACTTCTCTTTCCTCCTGGCCAGATCCATCCCCGGGTCAGGAGTAGAAGCCAACCACCCTTCGCTTGGGTTGTTTGGAGAAGGGACAGGCCGAGTGGTGAGCCGCCTTGCCTTATGCCTCCTGCACAGCGCCCACTTCGCCAACCGAGTCCCCACCTTCCCCGGGCCACTTCTGGAATCAGGCTCCGACAGAAGCAGCAAAGGCACAGGGGGCTTGCCCGGAATCCTGGCAGCGTTTATGAGATGGCAGCATCCATGAGGACTGAAGTGCTGCGTCTCTATCGGGCCTTGCTGCGAGAAAGCCATGCTTTCAACACCTACAGCTATAGGTAGGAAGATGGGGGCATCTTGGGAGTGGAGCTTTCAGTGCCAAGTCCCTCTTCTGCCCCCATGAAAATCATCCCCCACCCCATCCATTCCAGTTAAATGCACATATGGTGATTAGGGTTTGTTTTAAACCTCCGAGTGGAAGTGAGGATCCCTGCCGCCTGGAATCACCCGAAAATGTGATGTGCGGAGGCCGAAAACCTCCAAAGGGTGGGGGCCGGCAGGTGGGTGGGGCTACATTCAGAGTATAAGACGCACCCAGATTTTCACCCTCTTTTTGGGGGGGAAAGTTGCGTCTTATACTCCGAAAAATATGGTATATACCTACACCCTAACATATACATACATATAAATATTAATCATTGACCTTCTTAAATACATAGTGGAAAGAGGACACTTGAGAATTTACAAGGTTGATACTGTATGGAACAAAACTGTGGCTAAATCTGGATGTTCTGCTTCGGATACCATAAAGCCTCCTCCCAGAAAGCAACAAGGAAAACAGGACATGAAGAGGATGTATAGCGTCCCAGACAATCCTGCGGACCCTGTTCAAACAATGCTAATATGCTACTGTATGGTTAGAAGAACAGCCAATAATACTTTCTGTCATCCTCATCACTATGCACCGCCTTCCTGTCTGAAGCAGTAATGCTTCCAAACTAGACTGTAATGCAATATGACAGGATGCTCTCAATCATCTATAGAAAGTGGTAAGGACAGGGGGAGGAAGATGTATTTTTCTCATGCGACGGAGAAAATGCAGGTGCTGTTGTGTCCGCTTCACCAGTATCTCGCTCTTGAGCGACCAAGCCAGCCTACTCATTAGCTGTAATTTGATGCTGCTAACCATGTCCACAGGTGAATCATTTATACACAGAATGTGGTTGTGCCTGCCTTTTCTGAAATTGACAATGATCTTGTTAGTTTTTCCAATGTTTAAAACAAGGCTATTTTTATTACACCAGTTCACCAAACCTTCTATGTCCTTGCAGTTAGCACCCTCATTGTCATCTTGAGCAAGGCCCACACTGTTGTATTGTCAGCATACTTCACAATATGGTTGGTGGCAAGCATTATAATTGCACAACAGTCACGGGTCATCAGGGTGAACAACAGCAGACTTAGGACGCAGCCCTGAGGAGAACCTGTGCTCAAGAAAATTGTGCTAGAAATATTAGTCCCAACTCGCACATACTGGGACCTGTCAATAAGACCACTTCACAGGTTCACCAAGGAGGCCATACTTAATGATCCATCCAAGACCTAAGAGAAGGATTTAGGACAATGACTTTTAAAGTTTCTCTGCCTACTCAACAAACAAGTCTATTCAGATTAGATGAGAAATGAAACTACCAGGAACAGCATATATATGCTGTTATATATATGCTATATAGAAAATATATATAAATAATATATATATAGAAAAAGAAAAAGTCCAGTTGCCATGACTCAACTTCCAATTACTTAGATGACTGAGAATATTATCAGCACTGAGATTGCTACTTTTTCACATTAGGGTCTGAACAAGGAACTATAGTAGTTTATCCTAGAGATTAAATAAAAATCCTCTTTCTATTACAAGTTAGAAATATAACAAAAATAAGCATCAATCTCACTACTCAAATTAAAATTTTATTGAATATTGATTTTGCTCTAAAACTTTCCTATTTTCCATATATAAATTATGAGGGAAACTTAAAAAAAAAGCCTTCACTTTTCCAGTTCCATTATTTCTTAAGAGACAGAAAAAGCTACAGTAATAGAGGCAGAAATAGGAATTAATATATTCTTTTAAATGGGTTTGCATAAATATTAGACCGTAGGTTTAGGAAAGTACAAGTAAATCGTAACAAAACAGGCTGTTGTTAAAGCACACCTCCTTAAGCCCAATTCATCCTCTGATTTAGCTTCAAACAACTCAATGGATTAACTCCAAGATGGCTGAGCTCCTTGGTAAATTATGATTTACTGAATAACCATAATTGGCTGGGTTCATACAACTTACTAAATTTTTAATTAAATGAACCTGTGTGGTGTGTGTATGTATGTATGTATGTGAGAGGGGAGGAGGAAGAGAACCCACTTTGTCTCCAAATCCCATAGCAATTTTAAATTAAAACAGACACACATAAAGAGCAAGAAGTTGTTGCAGCATCTCTATGGTCACATATCAAAATTCAAGAAGCTTGGAAACTTACTTATATTTATGACAGTTGCAGTGTCTTGGGGGTCATGTGATCACTTTTTACGACCTTCCGATAACCAAAGTTAATTGGAAAGCCAGAGTCACTTAATAACCATGTTACTAATTTAACAACTATAGTGATTCACTTAACAACTTTGACAAGAAAGGTTGCAAAATGGGGCAAAATTTACTTAACCGTCTTGCCAACAGAAATTTTGGCTCAATTGTGATCATAAGCTGAGGACTATCTGTATGGTCGTTGGTATGCCACAAAACCTAATATGATGCTTAAGGTGATAAATGAAGGTCATAGATAAGATAAACCATAATTTGTTTAGTTTTAGTTTAATGTGATAACCAACCAACAATTGATGGATTGTTGGTTGGTTATTTTTTTGTACAGGGAAGACTAGTAATTGTACTGTGAATTACAGCCAATTGAGGTTTATTCACTATGATTACATAAATAGTTTTATGTCAGTACATACTATGAATTATGAGTTAGTGTCTCAGTACCATTTCCAATAATTCCATAACATTGGTCACTGTTACTATATTCTTAATGTAGATTTTGGAAAATGGAGAATTTAGTTGCTAAAGCCACCTAGTTGACTTCTGACTGTTAGTAATAAAACTATTATTGATGTTTCTATATGCTGATACATTTCAGGAGACCAAAATGTTTTACAGAATTTAAATAAGATTTTAAAAAATAATTAATAACGTAATTTAACAGTCTGATGGACCATTCTTTAGGAGCAGATGATGGCCTCTGCTCTGTCGACCAGCATCAGATAGGTAAAAGCCGATCCAAGCATGAAGTTGTCAAAATCTGGTTTTACCTTTACCATTTTTTTAAATTTACACACGCACTCACCAAAATACAGTATGGCTACTTCTGCTGGGAGAAGTAATCATCCAGCCAAGTGGTAGATTAAATTCGATCAAAATTCAAAAGAAATGGGAATAGGATGGGGAAATGGGTGGCGGAAACATCAACACAAGAAATACAAAAAGAATTCCTATACAGTATCCGTGGATACCGTTCCTCTCAAACAGTTAGCCTGATGGCTGTCATGCGTGGCTGCGACAGCCAAGGACCAGCGGCTTATCACCGCCAACCCGCAACAAGTCAGCGAGGAAGACTTGCCCACCCACCCCTTTTCCCCCCGTTTTCTGGCACGGCTTCTTACCGTATGTGACCGTTACTATCACGGCCGAGCTCTCGTAAGGACCCGCCATTCCTGCTTGCCACCACTCCGCTCGAGCTGCCTCTGAGATGGCCAGCAGCCGCTTCTCCTTCCTTCTAGTCCGGAAACTGCCCGGCGCCTAGAAAAAAGGGGGAAGAAGGGGTGTGACGCCAGAAAACTTCCGATAACCAGCCCCTCGTCTTGATAGCGGTGATTGGAGGGCAAAGAAATACCGCCTTCATTGTACTACACATAAGGTACTGCAGGGTATTTCTGAGAGCCAAGTTCAAGCAGCGTTTAGATGTTCATTTGTGCAGAAGGAAAATTGTTAGCAGACATAGTTTATTCCATCACACCATGTCAAAGAAAATTTGTACAGTAACACAATTTTGAAGGCGGAGGTTACTGTTCCAGCAGTAATAAAGGGATTTTACACTCCTATTTCATAATTAGCAATTTATTCTATATGTACATTTTTGCTTGTCTGTTCAAACTGAATGTCCAAAGTACCGGTAGCACCTATATATCAATACAAATCAAATTGTGCTAATACCATCAGAGCAAGACTTTGTGATTGGACTCTGACAGAAAAAATTAGACCTGAAATCCAGCAGTTTTATCTGTTTTGAAGTAATTGAAATATTACTTTTACACAACATTTATAAATAAATATACTTTATTAACCTCAGTATTTGAATATTCATAGCACTGTGAATCATAAACATGGTTGGATTCACTCAGCATGCTAGACTAAGTAACTAGGTTGTTTCAAATTCAATGTGGTACCTGGATGCAGAGTAATGGAGAAGCACTTGAAACCATAATTCTTTACGTACCGTTTGTAAGGCTCCCAGTTTTATCCAGACCAAGAATGAACGTTAAGAGCTTTTCTTCCAGCTTCTCAAAATGGTTTTGAAACATTAATCCAGTTCAGTGTTTTAATACAATACAGTGAATCATAAAAATAGAAGAATTCTAAACTGGACAGATCCATAATATATGGCACTGTAAAACAGTCCATATCATCTTTTGTTTAGCAATTTTCTTTGGCTTTTATTTCCTTTACCTGAGTCTGCACCAGTATCTCTTTTTACTGCCATACCTTTATGACATTATATTCATCTCATTCAGAACTCATAACTGAAACAGCTTAAAGTTATCCATAACTATATTTTAAATGCTGAAATACTGTTTTTCCCCCAAAACAAGGCATTTTTTGTGCTGAAAAATCTGTAGAGTTTACCAATCATTTGGATGTTATTGAAATCAGGTGACATTGCATCTCCCACCCCAGGGCTGGGATTAGTTTGGCACCTACTGGCTGAATTGGGCTAACGCTGGTATGCGCCTTCCTCTCTCTTGCTCAAGGCTATTTTGCTTTATATGGAAAGAGAGTCTATTTTTGAAACCAGACTGCCCTTCTATACTCAACTGGGCTATAAACTGATTGCAGTTCAGAGAGCTATATCAGTCTGAAGAGTGGTTGATGGGCAATGGCAGTAGATAAGATTGGGGAGGGGAGGAATACACCCTACTGTAAGTGAGAGGAGGTTTTCTGTATCTGTTGTGCAAGTCTCCCTATTTTGCAAGTCTCCCAAATTACTCCTTGGATTGCTTTTGAACATAGGTGTGGCATTCTTCTGTAACTGCCTTGTTTTGCCTGATAATTACACTTCTTTGACTGCAGCCACATTTGCATACAATCAGAGTGAATTTTGAGAGGTAGCTAAACTCTTGGTCAAGCCATCAATCAGAATTCTTGTCTTCCTTATTTCCATCTCATATTAAGAGAGTGATTAACTTTTCATCTACTACTGTACAGCAAATAAATGAAAACAAAGTGATTGGTAGATGTTTCCTGCTAGCTAGTAATGCTTATTCAGAAAAGGAGAGAAACAAAGATGGAGGAATCCATCAATCCCTCTCTTTAACATGTACTATACATTATAAGTAAGGGAAGCATCAGTTGTTTATACAGTGTCTGTGGAAGAATATCAATAATCAGTTGGAGGAACATGTTTTATGCTGTACAATTTTCTGCCAGCTCAAGGGCTCATAGATAACACAATTTAACAATGAAACAGAGCCTGTAGTATATTACACTAAATCCAGGAACAAGTTGTATGTGTAAAATGACTTTAATATTTGAAGAGCACATTGGGGCTTCTATTACCTTAGATTACTCTATTCTGTAAATGCAAACTGAACATAAGACCTAGTTCACACAGCATACTAAACCATTCATTTCATTCAAGTTTACTCTCTTGTATGAACCTAATAAAAATGCACAATATTCAGAATGGGTAATAGTTGAGCATATCTGTGCTGGATTCAAAGAACCGTTTCTGTTTCGGACCCAAATATTGAATATTTCTACAATCAAGCCATTGTGGTTTTTAAACCATGAATTTCAGCTAGTGTCTTGTGTGAACATAGGCAATAGTTTATTCACAAAATCTTGATTATGTAAAACATGATTCAGTGCAATATGTGAACTCTGACTCTGAGATATCTTTCTCTTAACCCAGTAAAATAGCATTGATAAAAGAATTGTCCATGTTGGTGAAAAAATAGCATTAAATACACACTTGCAGCCCAAGATTTGTAGTTGACCTTGCCCTGAAAATAGCTCATATATTATTGTGGGGGAAAATGAGGGTATTAGTTCCAATCATGCTGGCTCAACATAATAAATGGACTTCTTTATGATCTATTTTGATCATCTAAAGTGTTTGTATTGGACCTATATTTTTATTCCTATATGCATGAAATAAAATTCAATTTTGAAAGTTTTATTAGTACTTAACTATTAGTTAGACCAGGATCACATGTAATTCAAAATTATAATTCAGTGAGATATTTTAACACAGTCATTGTGGTTTATAAATTCATATCTTAATTTATTATATGAATCTAACCAAAGTCTCTCATATTGGCTGTATTTGCATGAGGCACCCACATTATCTGAATATTATGAATATTTAATCTTCTAAGCTTCAGTGGTACAAAGAACCATTAACTTTATAGATTTTGTTCACGCATACTGGAGTACAGTTTCATTATTTGTACCCTATGACAATCATTAAGTGTTGTACCTCATGATTCTTGACAAATGTATCTTTTCTTTTATGTACACTGAGAGCATATGCACCAAAGACAAATTCCTTGTGTGTCCAATCACACTTGGCCAATAAAGAATTCTATTCTATTCCTATTCTATTCTAATCTGCTCGCAATAAAATACCTTATTCCACCAGACTTGAAATATTGGGATTAGACAATTTACAACTACGTCGCCTCCGATCTGATCTAAATGTAGTTCATAAAATCATGTATCAAAAAGTCCTTCCTGTCAATGAATACTTCAGCTTCAACCGCAACAATACACGAGCACATAATAGATTCAAACTTAATGTAAACCGCTCCAAACTCTACTGCAGAAAATACGACTTCAGCAACAGAGTGATCAATGCCTGGAATGCACTACCTGACTCTGTGGTTTCTTCCCCAAACCCCAAAAACTTAACCTTAGACTGTCTACAGTAGACCTCTCCCCATTTCTAAGAGGTCTGTAAGGGGCGTGCATAAGCGCACCACCTTGCCTACTGTCCCAGTCCTACTGTCCTATTGTCCTCTTTTATCGGTACTTTTTACTTATGTTTATACAAACATACTGTACATATTTGACAAAATAAATAAATAAAATTATAAATTCTATTCTATTCATTAGTCTTTCCAGCATTCTATGGAAAGCAAGAAATAGATGTACCTAGAATCTGAACACATTCACAGAAAACGGGTTATATTGTTTGTTAAAAGTAAACTAAACCAGAAGACCCCTGGATAAAAGCAAAGTGATATCTCTCTTTGCATTATCCGCTGTTGTTTGGAGTCCAGATCTTGTAGCCGTCCTTTAGTCCAATCTGTCATAGTATTTTGCCTACTATTTTGCAAAAGTAAAATGAAGATAACAAATATCTCTAATGCTTTGCTCTGTCCCTGTTACTCCATATTTTATTTCCATCTTTTCCTTGTTCGAAGCAAATACGCCCTTGGCTCTACTAACAAGCTCTCCTCCTCAACAGTGTTTTCCAAAGGAACCCGGAAGACTTTGAATTTCCTATAATAATTTTTCTCCACATCTTCCGGTCTTTAAACCAAATGTTACTCGCAGTTTCTATCGTCCGCTGATTGGTCATTGTGTCAGAACGGGGAGATCCCTGAGCAGGCGCAGTGGATAGTTTCCGGGTCTGATGGGTTTGTGAAACTTTAGAAGTCGCTCTTTGTTTTCTATTTGGGCTGTATTTTTCTGATTAGTTGCCGAGATGAATCGTTTGTTCGGCAAATCGAAGCCTAAGGCGCCACCTCCGAATTTGACGGACTGTATTGGCACGGTGGGTACCACAGAGAGAGAGGGTGCTGGCTGGAGCACTGTTACTGCCGGCTTCTCTAGAGAAGAAAATCGTCGTCGCATCCGGTCTGAAGGCTGAATCCCATTTTTCAGAACATTTTAGTATAGATATCTATTGGCAGATTTGCTATGTTGTTTTTGATAATTCTAGGGCAATGTTTCTCAACCTTGGGCCCTTTAAGATGTGTAGACACCCGGAATTCCCAGCCAGACTTGCTGGTTAAGGAATTCTGGGAGCTGAAGTCTACAAATCTAAAAGGAGCCAAGGTTGAGAAACACTGTTCTAGTCTAGGAAGACGTAGTCGCTATCGTAGCAGAACAGCAGATGCTTTCTCGGGAGCAATATTTACTGGTCGCTAACTCATCAAATAAAGTGTTTTTAATGTAGTTTGAGCACTGAATTGTGTATATGTCCCATTCGTTGATACTTAAAAATTATATTGTTGTCCTCATGTTTCCATGACATTTTAAACAGTCTCATGGCTCCTTGGTTCTGACTTGAATTATTTTGATGTAGTCAGTAATTTGATTCATGTCTTATGCTGAGCCATGGTTTGCTTAACCATAGTTTGTTGAATAAATTGTTGGCTGGATTCTGAGAATGTGCTTTGCTTGATTTGGTTGTGATTTATGTAAAACCAAAGAATCCATATTATGCCTACTAATCATTTTTATCCCTTTCCTTTATCCCTCCAAAAAATAATGTAGTTCTCCCCATTTGTGTCTTGTGCTTTCTAAACAAGTTTCATTCTACCTGGCAAGCTAGTTCAAAACTAGGGGGATTGGGGAATAGGGAGAGAAATAATACTGTGCATGAACATATTTTGATGAGTTCTTGGATTCCAGCCAACATAACTTAGAATATATTATGGAGGAAAATCTCAAGACAAAAATAACATTTTTAGTATTTAAAAGTGATGATAGGGGTTCACAGAGGAACAATAAAAAATCTCTGTGTCAGACGCAATTGTTACTTTTCTCTTATAATGTAGCTAAGGCTCTGTAGTGTAAGTGGAGATTAATTGTTTTAATTAGAATTTGTTATAAACCAAATATTGGCAATTGTTTTGAGTTCAGATAATGGCAATTTGGCTGCAAACATTTTGTCACCATTTGAGGAAACATCGTCAGTGCGTTTTGAATTGTTCAATTCAAAACCCACTGACAATGTCTCCTCAAATGGTAACAATGTTTGCAACCAAATTGCCAAGCTTGGAGCTCAAAACAACAGCCAAACTTTAGTTTATAACCCAAATTCTAATCAAAACAATTAATTAGATTAGTAATTGTTCAATTCAAAACACACGATGTTTCCTCAAATGGTGACAAAACATTTGCAACCAAATTGACAAGCTCAGAGCTCAAAACAATAGCCTAACTATCAACCCGAGCTACTAATATTCAAACACATTTCAAACTAAAGTTTATTCACATTTGCATACCGTGAATAAGCAATTCTTTTTTGACAAGAATAAAAAACCCTTTGTCCCCTACAACCTTAATTGCCTACAAATAAATGCTTTTAACATAGTTATTTTTTAATTATGTTCTCTTTATATAGGTTGATAGAGCTCTGTCAAGTTAGTTTTAAAAAATCTCTCAAGTGGCCCTTAGTTTTTTATTTCTTCTTTATGATTCCTTTTGTGAATAGTTATTATTGATAAACAAATGTAACAATTTGCTAGACTGCATGTTTAATATTTGAATAAATACTGTAGAATATTTTTACTTTTTATTTTGACTAATGTCTTTGCTGCCACTTAATAGCTCCCTTATTCATTATTCCTGACTAAAGGTGGACAGCAGAGCAGAATCGATTGATAAGAAAATTTCTAGACTTGATGCAGAGCTGGTGAAATATAAAGATCAAATGAAGAAAATGAGAGAGGGTCCTGCAAAGGTAAGATGTAAATAGTTTTATGGTGAAGTGATTAATGGTCACATGATGACTTGTTTCTCCTGATTTTTAGAAGAATTTTTTAATGTAAAAAGGTTCAGAAGAAAACAAATGAATAACCGTGTATAATCATGGTAGAAGTACGGTCTGCTGGGCTTGAAATCAGTGACCAGAAGGAGTTTCTGAGTGACGGCAGCTACACACTTTTTAATATATAATATTGTTATATTAACTTTGCCAACAAAAGCTATTATCAGTATTGATGCAGTATTGATCAGTATTTCTTGCGCGCACACAGAAGTGAATACCCTCCTGGGCCGGGATCATGGCAGTGGCGGGGACGGTGACTCCTCCTCTCACCGCCGCCACTGCATAGTGAGGTGAGTAGCCAGCTGTGCTGCACAGGAGAGCCGGAGCTCTTCCCTCCTTGCATCCGGCGGTGGTGGCTGCTCCTCCCTGTTCCCATCCTTCCTGAGCCAATACGAACAGGACCACGGGTGGCACTGAGCTCCCTGCGAAGGACACAGAATTGCAAAAAGCAGCCAGTCGCGGGCAGTGCAGAGAAAATGTTAGAAGCACTTCAGCCGCACAGCTCTGTAGAGAGGCTTGTGCCTTTTCGGGGTGGAGAGCAGGTCATGTGAGGAGGGAGAGGAGAAGGCAGTGGCAGCTGCTAGCATTGAGGGGAGAGTGCCACACAGAAACGGGAGCACACAGGAATGCTGCCGCCTTCTCCCTCTCCTTCTCCCTCCCGGCTGCTGGATGATCCCGTGTGAAGAAGGGAACGGCAGCTTTAGCAAAGGTATAAAAACTGATTTCATTGCTTCCCCTTGGCTAACGCCCAGAGAGGGAGAAGTTGCTTGATATCCCCCCCCCCCGGGGACCCCAAGGCCAACTGGCAGATCCCGATCTTTCCACGGGAAGGGAAGGTTTTATCGGCACAGGAGGGTCGCTCGGGCATGCCCCTCACCGCCTGTCTCTGCCCGTTCGTGGCAGAGCAACTTCTCCCTCGCTGGGCGTTAGCAGTCGGGAGGGAGAGGGAGAAGGCGGCGGCATTTCTGTGTGCTGCTGCTCCTACTAGCTCTACAGACAATGCTAGTGGCCGCCGCTGCCCCCTTCTCCCTCTCCCTCCCGGCTGCTGGGTGATCCCATGTGAAGAAGGGAACAGCAGCTTTAGCAAAGGAGTAAAAACTGATTTTACTGCTTCTCCTTGGCTAACGCCCAGCGAGGGAGAAGTTGCTCTGCCACGAACGGGCAGAGACGGGAGGTGTGGGGCATCTCAGAAGCGACCTCCTGAGCTGATAAAATCTTCCCTTCCCATGTGGAAAGATCAGAGCCTTTTTACTTCATGCTAGGCCGAGCCGAGGGGATGCTCCAAGCGCAGGTGGCCATCAAAGGTATGGGTAGCCCAGCTCTCAGCTTCTGCTGGCCCTCTGGGTGGCTGCCGCCCATTCGCCCTTCCCTGTGCCTCGGATCCTGCTGCTCGCAACAGGGAATGCACTTTCGGGCCAGCCTGGCAGACGGGTGGGTAAACAGATGGCCCACTCTGCGCCCACTTCTCTGCTGTTGCCGATGGCGATGGGCCCAGACCACGCCTTGGGCACCACCAGCTGGCGCAAATGTACCGTGATGAAGCCCTTCCCCCCCCCCGGAATGGGCAGTGCAAAGGCAAGTTTGAGGCTTAAAATAATAAAATCGAAGTTGCCAGTTTTCACTTGAAACAAGCTAACTATATACCAAAAGTGGAATTTAGGAATCAGCTGATGAAGTTTAATCTTAATGCAAAATATTCAGATCTGGTCCTTGACTGGTCCTTAATCTATAGGGAATACTTCAGGGAAATCATGGATAAAGTAAAAAGCAGGAACAATATTCTACATAAACTTTCTGGCATTAACTGGAGAGCAAATGCTACAGCTGACATCAGCTCTTGTTTTTGTGTATTTGGCAGCTGAGTATTGCAGCCCTTTATGGTTAAATAGTGCTCACACAAAAGCAGTGGACACCCAGCTTAATCATACTATTCAGGAACTCTTAAATCAATGCCTCCCGAATGGCTACCGAATAGTACTATCTAACACAGGGGTTCCCACACCCTCTGGTCCATGGACCAACACCTGTTTGCGGCATGCTAGCAACCAGTCCCCACAAAGAAGCAAAGTCCCATCTGCAGGATGCAGGCAACATACAAAACCACACCCCCTCCAGTCCGCAGAAAAACCTTTCTCCATGGTACCGGTCCCTGGTGACCAAAAGCTTGGGGGCCACTGATCTAATATATCAATCCCATACTTTAGAAGACAATCAGCCTTAAAAATAGTGTGGCAGAAGTGCAAGGCAAACCAATTATTAACTATATATGAGGGCTATCATGATCAAATACTCAGACTCAAATCTCAGAACCCAAGTGGAAACTTGGACAGCAATTAATCAGAGAAGACTTTGATACTAAGACAGGATGACACCAGGAATGGACAACTACTAACCCAGATCTGTTTAATTTAGTGTCTGATCCAGTACAATGCCTCTCTAGCTTTGATCCTCCAAGGAAAAACTGGATGATGCTCTACCAGATCTGAACCTACCACGCAAGTGCCAACACTGGAAATAAAATGGGGGCTGTTTAATAACTCTTAATTGTGACTATGGGAACGTCCTGCAAACTAATAAATCCTGACACTGAAGAGGCTGGAGACAGGCTTAAAACAACAGCTCTTTATTATCACCTAAGTAAAATCCAGCAGCCAGACCAGCTGACAGCTTCCCCTTTTATAGGAACTGCAAGATGGCTCAACCAATCAATAATCTCCATTCCCCGCTCTTACAGCAGATCTTGGAGTAACTATGCCATCTCAATACTTAACACCCCTTCCCTCTTGGTTTGATCCACCCATGAGCACACATAGTACCGTAAGTAGGCAGGGTGTTTAGGAACCCGGGTAGACCAGCGCGGTTCAGCAGGGGCGTTGGCTTCATCCAGAGAGGTTGGATCTGCTGTTGTCTCTGGCTCCGCCCATGAAACTCCTGGAAGTTTTCGGGCGGGGCTGCAGGTTCTACCGGAACCGGTTCAGAGTCATGGCATCATTGGAGTCCTGAGTCATCAAGTAGGTGTTCTGTCGCCCTCGGGTTTGATTTAGCTGTAGGGAAATCATCATTAGGGAATCTTTGGTAATCTATGTTTGTGGGTTGGCGGCTGCGCAGTTGATCTATATGCCACCACCATTTTCTCCCATCGGATAACACTACCACATAGGATTGATGACCTGTAACTTGGAATTCTACCCCAGGTAGCCATAGGGGCCCCTCAACAAAATTCCTTGCGAACTCTGGGTCGTTTATTAAAAATGCCCTGGATTGTTTTTGCTCAGGGTACTCTTGTTGGTTGGAATAACTAGGGTGCAGTCTATCTAATACAAAGTGGAGTCGCCGGCCCATTAACAACTCGGCTAGACTTCTCCCAATGGCCACACAGGGAGTTATATGCTGCACTAATAGGAACTTATCCACTCTTGCTTGCCAGTCACCGGGGTCCAAACGCCCAATTGCCTCCTTGGCTAATCTAACCATGTGTTCAGCCTGTCCATTACTGGCCGGATGGAACTGAGCAGTCAATCATGTCGAATGCATTGTTCTGCTAAAAACCCCTCAAATTGGGTAGCTGTAAATTGCGGCCCCTTTATCTGACACTAACACATCTGGTAACCTGTGAGTGGCAAATAGTTTCTGGAGTGTGCGGATGACTGCCTTGGCAGTGGTTGACCCCATTAAAATTATCTCCAGCCATTTGGAGTATGCATCAACCATTACCATGAACATTTGGCCATGGAATGGACCGCAAAATCAATATGGAGTCTTGACCAGGGTGCCCTAGGCCTTTCCCATTCCTGAGCCGGGGCTTTGGGGGGTTCGGCCTTCGACTCCTGGCAAGGTGTACAGCCAGCCACCCACTCCTCTATTTGTTTATCCATGTTTGGCCACCAAACATAACTTCAGGCCAGCGCCTTCATTCTGACCACAGCTGGGAGACCCTCATGCAATGACCTTAGTATCTCCTCTCGTAGTGACGGAGGAACAATTATGCGATCTCCCCACAATAGGCAACCCCCTTGCGCCGAGATTTCATGCTGCTTTGCCAAATACGGTCTAAACTCCGGTTCCACCAGGCCTTGTGGCTATCCCCTCCACACCCAGTTCAAAATAGTTCTAAATTTTGAGTCTTTAGCTGACTGGGCAGCTATGTCGGCCGAGGTAACCAGGCCAGAGTCCAGACAGTCAACAAGGAGTACCAGGACGCCCGGAGTGGGATCGTCCACAAGTTCTGGCAGCGGGCAATGACTGAGAGCATCAGCATGGCCTAAACTTGCCAGGTCGATGGATAAGTCTGTTCGAATATGCTGCGAGGAAGATAGTCCATCTGGTTAGCTGGGGGGGCGGGGGGGACGCTGGGGTAGGTTGATCCTAGTCTTTGCTGTAAGCGAATATCTTGCACCCCACAGATTAGATGGTCCAATAATATATCATTCATGTCCCGAAACTCACAATGCATCGCTGCCTTCCTCAGTACCACTATATATTGATTGATAGACTCTCCCTCCTTCTGTAGTCGTTGGCAAAATTCACGCCGTCTGACCACTTGGAGGGCACCGGAGCATAGTGTGTCTGCAACATGTCCTGCAATGTCTGCCATGGAACCGTCTCCACTGGCGTCGGCTCAGACTGGGACTCAGCCGTATCAAAAACTTCATGGTCACAATGGCTGAAAAACAGCGCCCTTTTCCTGTTATCTGCCAAGCCAAGGAGCTCATTTGCCTCTAGGAAGCATCTAAACCGGGTCATGTAGGATCCCCAGTTCTCCTTTGCTGGATCAAAAGGAGTGGGTAGGTGGAATGCTGACATCTCAGCCTATGCAGTTTGAATTTTGCCGCTCAAAATGGCCACCGTCCTCTTTGCCGCCAGGCTGGGTCTTCGGCGTCTTCTTTCAGCTCTTTGCTCTTTGCTTCAGCGTCTTCTTTCAGCTCTTTGCTCAAGCAAATGAAAAAAGGGGGGGAAGGGCAGCCTCCTTCAGTATCCCACCTTTGTCGCCAGTTAATAAATCCTGAGACTGAAGAGGCTGGAGACAGGCTTAAAACAGCAGATTTTTATTATCACCTAAGTAAAATCCAGCAGCTAGCCCAGTGACAGCTTCCCCTTCTATAGGAACTGCCAGATGGCTCAACCAATCAACAATCTCCATTCCCCGCTCTAACAGCAAACCTTGGAGTAACTATGCCGTCACAATACTTAACACAAACTTTATATCATATTGCAACGGAATGCCCCTCAGGGAGTTTTCCTGTATCTCTGCAAAAATGACATTATCTCCAGGGCACTGTTGTCCAATCGCTGTATGATTTAGATATCCGTCAATGTGCTTAGCCATTCTGGGTAATTTAATTTTATTCATAATTTTATTCTTCATTTGTATTGTGCTTTTATAAAACAATTCACTGTACTGGTATTTTATATTTTGATACACATTTTGTATGCCATTTTTGTGAATTTTATGTACTTAATGCTGTATTCTGTTACACCAAATGAAGTAATAAATAAATTTCATCTAGTGTCGTTATCAGGATAAAGAGGTAACAGCAAAGAAAATGATGTGATTTGAATTCTTTTAAGAAAAAATAATTAAGCAATTTTGGAATTTTTTAAACATATGCTTAATTGGTTGATTATTGCTAATCTTTATCAATGAATGTCTTATTGGTATTTATTGATTCTAGGCATTATAGCAAATAGCTTGTATACAAATTTTAAAATACAATTATTTATATGTTTAATTAAATGTTTAATATGTTTAATATGTTTCTATTCAGCTATTAATCCTTATTGAATTTAACATCTGCTTTTTTATATATTTTTTAGAATATGGTAAAGCAGAAAGCCCTGAGAGTATTAAAACAGAAGCGAATGTAAGTGTCTTACTCTCTAAACATTTGTGTTCAAACGGATCATCAATCTGAATGGGTATCAACATGAGTCCTAAATTTATATATTTAAATAGGTTGCTATTCAGCCATTCTTTTGAACTGGACTTGGGAATAAGATGGGTCTTGTCGTTCGCTAATATCCCGATTGCAGTCCATTTCATTGTTTTATCGCAGAGAAAATTGAAAAAAGCAAGGTTCTTAAATGGAAAGAGAAGGAACTTGTTTTCTAGAATAAATTGAAAGGAATAGGAAAATATAGTTCTTTATTACATTGGAGGAGCCTATGTTAGCAAAAAAAATCAAGAATCTAGTAGCACTTTTTATTGTTTGTAGGAAAAGGTGCTAATAGATTCTTGATTCTTTATTACATTCAATGAAAATAATTCTTTTTGTAGGTTAACAGTAAATAAATGAAATAAAACACAAACAAAAATTGTAACTACCGTATTTTTCAGAGTATAAGACACACCGGAGTATAAGACGCACCTTAGTTTTGGGGGAGGAAAATAGGGGAAAAAATCTACCTACCAGGTATTCATCTGGCTAGCGTCCTTAGTCTGGTCAGCTTCAGCACATTATTTTATCCCCTGGTTAGGGCTGAAAAAAATCATCTTTGGAGGGAATAGCAATGAAAACAAGCCTGCAAAGACTTAGGGCTGGAAAAAAACTTCTTCGGAAGGAGTAGCAATGAAAAAATCCTGCAAGGTGGGAAGATTGTTAGCACCTTAGGGCTGGAAAAAAAAGCTTCGAAAAAGCTACATTCGGAGTATGAGACGCACCCAAATTTTCAGCCTCTTTTGGGGGGGGGAAAGGTGCGTCTTATACTCCGAAAAATACTGTACATCACTGAAGCCATGACAAGTTTGATAGGCAGGCTCAAGAAATTGAATTGTACTAGTTTCATAGGACTAGCTATACATAAAGTAAGCCAGAGTTGTCTAGGTACTTCATCAAATTGCGAGTTATAAAACATGCATCCTTGCAGAATCCACAATAGTAACAAGGGCATTAACATTTAGTCTTATAAACTGTCTGGAGGCATTCATGTAAGATTTGGTAGTTATTTGGTGTAGTGGTAAAGGTGCTGGCCTAGAAAACAGGAATCTTATGATTTCTTTCTTATGAAAGCTATTTTTTATCATCTTAAAAGCCAAATGTCTAAATTTGCCCTATTGTGTAATATGTTCTTGGCAAAATTCCTCTTTTCCACTGTCATGGCAAATTTCCCCTTGCAGCTGTTAGAATGTCTTAACAAATTATGATATTTTTCATTTATTTTCTTGAATTTAACGGTATTATTTTTTGAATATTTTTATGTATTTCTTTTCAATGCTTTTGTGAGATTTTTCTCCATAACCAACACATATGATAATACGTTCCTTCTTTATGACATTTACAGCATATATTATTATATGATTTGTCTCTTTTGGTATTTATTGACAGTTATATATCATCTCTTAATACATTTTATACCAATTTTCTCTTAAATTATAACTTGAAGTAAATTGTGTTAATTTTTTCCATAGCTCTTCCTATTTATATACTTTGATTATTTAATTTATTTATTATTTGAAGTTTTACATCCAGCTTGTCATGCAGTTTTCTTTTTAAAAATATTATAAATACTTACTGAATTTTTCGGAGTATAAGACGCACCGGAGTATAAGACGCATCTAGATTTTAGAGGAGGAAAACAAGGAAAAAAGTATTCTGAACCAAATGGTGTAGTAATATATTATTTAATAAAATACCAGTATAGCAGAATACTTTTTACAACCATGTATACTTTTTACAATCATGTACACTTTTTACAACCATGTACGCTTTTTACACTTTTTGGCTTTGACATTTTTCTGCAAGAAAGAACAATAATGTTTCCTTTATAACAATGCAGAGCACTTTAGCTGAAACCATGTTCATATGCACATGCCCCCGCCCTAAACTTCAAACTTGACAGCTTTAAGACTTGTGGACTTCAACTCCCAGAATTCCTCCTCCAGTCATGCTAGCTCAGAAATGGGAGTTGAAGTCCACAAGTCTTAAACTTACCAAGTTTGAAGACCCTTGCAGCCCTAACCCAGGGGTCTTCAAACTTGACAGCTTTAAGACTAGTGGACTTCAACTCCCAGAATTCCTCCTCCAGTCATGCTAGATGGGGTAATTAGAAGGAAAAAACACCCCTGTTTTTGCAAAAAATTGCCCATTTTCCACCCCTTTTTTTGCAAAAATGGGCTGCGCAGAGGGTTTGGGAGGTCTGCAGAGTGCTCCTAGGGTCTGGGGGAAGGCAAAAATGCCCCCATTTTTGCAAAAAATGGCCCATTTTTCACATGTTTTTTGCAAAAATGGGGTGCACAAAGGGTTTGGGAAGCCTGCAGAGTGCTCCTGGGGGCTGGGGGAAGGCAAAAATGGCCCTGGTTTTACAAAAAATGGCTCATTTTTTGCAAAAACGGGGCTATTTTCCCCTTCCCCCAGCCCCCAGGAGCACTCTGCAGGCCTCTCAAACCCTCCGCGCAACCTCATTTTTGCAAAAAATGGGCTCATTTTTCGCAAAAATGGGACGTGGGGACGGGGCTTCGGGAGGCCAAAAATGGCTGTATTCGATGTATAAGATGCACTGGCATTTCCAACCTCTTTTTTGGGGTAAAAAGGTATGTCTTATACTCCGAAAAATACAGTATGAAGTCATGACTAATATGTTACTATTTTGGGATTTTACCCATTCTGTTGTGCATGATAGACAGCAGCACAGTAACATAATTCAAGGTTAAGAAGTGCAAATTCATCTTTTCAATCTTGCAAAATTTTAAATTGTACTCTTGCTTTTTTCTCTCACTCTATGGAAATCTGTTTACTGTTCTTTGCCAAGACTACAAACTTTTGCCTAAAACAAAATTGGTATCCTTTGAAATGAAAAGTTCATTTTGGGTAGTAACTTAATTTTACTAATCAAGAACATTTAGGGTTTTTTTAATCTTCAGGGTTCTTTTCCCATAATTTATTGTAATTGTTCTGAAATATTTTCTGGATTTTTATATTCCAAGACTTCATTAGTTTTATTAGCTGCCTTATAGCATCTATGGTTGCATAATGATTAGTATTACATCATCTGCAATGTTAGTGATATTCTGTTTTGGTAAAGGTTGATTTAAATAATTCACTCTAAAGAAATTACCATAGGCACTATATAAAAACCCATATGTAGCACATATTGATTTTGTTGTGGAATCAGTATAGCACACTAATTACCATAACACTTTTTGTCTGCTTTAAGATTGGTTTAGGCCAGGGATGGCGAACCTATGGCACATGTGCCACAGGTGGCACGCGGAGCCATATCGGAGGGCACGTGAGGCGTTGCCCTGTCAGCTCTACGGCAAACCAGAAGTTCGGAAAAATGCACTTCCGGTTTGCCATTGTGCTGTTTTTCGCATTCCGGAGGGTTCAGGGAAGCTTCCTGAAGCCCCGGAATGCAAAAAATGACAAAACGGACAAACCGGAAGTGCGTTTTCCGAACTTCCAGTTTGCCCGTTTCGTCGTTTTTTACCGTCCCAGGCTCCGGTAAGGCCTTTGCGCGGGGGTGGGGAGTGTGTACATGTGCAGGGGGCAGCATGGGGAGGTTGTGCGCATGCAAGGGGGGAAGGGAATGGGTGTGGGCACACGTGCACGCGCTAGCGCGCGCACACCCCCCCTTTTGGCACGCGAACCAAAAAAGGTTCGCCATCACTGGTTTAGGCCAAAGTCATCCTTGACTGATGATTTAGTGCCAGAGAGACCCAATAGGGAGCATGACTATTCTGATTTTGGTCTCTCAAAAACATTAGTTACCACTGGTCTTGTTATTCCCCTATATCAGGATAATGTGTCAAGATAAAAGTAAAGAAAAAAAAGGATGGCAAGCATAATGAAGTGAGAGTTCTCGTTCTTCCTACCAAAGACCTAGATGAAGGGCCAGGTCTTTATGGCTCTTCTAAACAACAGCAAAATTTGGGCTATTTGGATATGGAGGGGAAATCTCAGTCCAGAAAGCAAACACTGCTACAAAAAAGGCATGCTTCTGGAGTCTTGAGAGAGATTACATGTAAATCCTTGATGTACAACTATTCATTTAGTGACTGTTTAAAAATACAATGGCACTGAAAAAAGTGACTTGTGACCATTTTTTCCAGTTATAATTGTTGCAGTATCCCCATAGTTATGTGATTAAATTTTGGACAGTTGGCAACTGGCATGTATTTATGAAAATAGCAGTGTCCGAGGGTAATATTATCAACTTTTGCAACCTTCTGATAAGCAAAGTCATGGGCAAGCCAGATTGACTTAAATCATTGTGAGATAAGATAGCCATTTATTTTAATACTCACAATACAGAGACAGACCTGGTTCACAATCCAGAGGTTTATTGAAAGAAAGAAAAAGCGTTTGCAAAGGCGGCCTCCAAGTCTCTTCCCAAGTTGGATTGAGCACAAGGAGAGCAAAGATACATTTTACAATCCATACTTCTATACTTTCTACACATCACACGCCATGCCTAATAATCCCACCCCAATCCCCTTTATTCTGCTAAGTCATTTTCTATGTTATTCTATACTCTAAAGGGTCAGCATGACAATTCTCTCCATAGTCATAGCTATCTTATCTTGTCCTCCGGTAGTTTTGCCCCTGGGCGACTTTCTTATCTTACTGCATTATAGCCTGACCATGGGTGTTCCAGTGGCCTGGCCTTGGGTGTGTTCCAGGAGGAATTATCTCAAGTCATTCTCATTTGTTTTACTGAATACATCCTGAGTTAGTTTAGAAAAGAGTATTATAGCTTATGTTCATTGTATATAAAGCTTGTTAGTACATTAACTATTCTTTTAAAAAGAGTAACTCATCATTCTTTTCCTTCATTTTGATAGTAACTTAAGAATTGTAGTGATTCACTTAATTACTGTAGCAAGAAAGGTAAAATGAGGCAAAACTCACTTAACAACTATCTTGGTAGCAATGGAAATTTTAGACTCAATTGTGATTATAAATTGAGGACTATCTGTATTTAATCGAAGGAACTCAGAGCATGCCAGCTATGTAGGACTGAAGATGTAGATACTATGGAAGATAGGTGGTCCCTCAGGTAACCAAGCCCTATGCCATTGAGTTCAAATGCAGATTGGAACCAGTGTATCTGTCAGCCCTGTCCCAGCTTGGGCATTTAGGAAAGAAAGACCTTTGACTCCATTTATAGAGAAAATGTTTATTTTTAGTAAAGCCAAGTGGTTACAGCATAAGCAAAACCAGATCTGAATATTGCCCCATAAATCCTCTCAGGTCCTCCCCATTGGTCATTTGATCAGTGTCCAATAGTATTCAAATTATGTATTTTAATAAGAGTTCTAAAGTTTGGCGCCTCTTTCATGAGTGTTTGCATTCCATTCTCATGCTTGTGTCCTTGGATCTCTCATCTTTGTTTCTGGTTGGTACATCTGGTTCCTGTCATCCCCCTCTTAACTTCCCCTCTTTTATGGGAGGATGCCATCAATGCAAAGCGAAGCTGAAGCGATCTGTCCCTCTTGAAAAAGAGGCTTAATTCTGAAAAAACAGAAAAATTAAGAGAAATTGTTAGAATGTCATCTGGGTTTCAATGGGATTTGTCGAGATATTTGTTATGGAATTTGCAAAGGAGTTGATGTGTTGGGCATCATCCCATTCGGTTTCGGAAGGGGAAAAGTCTTTCCATAATATCAAGTAATGCACTTCTATGTTTGCGGGAGTGTAAGAATTCTTTGACTTTGAAGTGTTGTTTTTCTTCAATAAGTACAGGGATAGGAGGTGGCTCTTTCGTGGGACACAAGGGGGAGGTGATTGCTGGTTTCAACAAGCTATAGTGGAAGACTGAATGGATGCGTCTGAAGGTTTTTGGCAAATCTTAATTGCACTGTTATGGGAAAAGGTCTAATGTATTTTGGTCAAAGTATTTCTGACAGTTGTCTGGATTGTAGGTATTTGGTAGACAGACTTTTGTCGCAGAGGTTAATCCTTTGGTTTAATCAATTTATCATCAGCCTGCTTCTTGTAGCTTTCTCATGCTTCTGCCAGCGCTTTGCACGCCAGATGCTGTGCAGTCCATTGATCCATTCTGTTAGGGATGGGTTTTGGTGGGGGTGTGTGATCTGTGGTAGCTCTGGCATGGCTACGAAGTCCTGACCTGTGGCGACTTGGAATGGCGTAATGGTGTAAAGTCTGCACTTCTGTGTACTGCGTTGTTATAGACTACCTCCACGCAGGGAAGGAGGTTGGCCCAGTTGTGCTGTTGGTAATTAATGTAATATCGAAGGTACTGTTCTAGAATGCCATTTGTATGTTCACAGCCTCCATTCATTTGAGGATGATGCAAGGAGCTGAGTCCTGTGTGGTGCCCAGCAGTTTCAAGAATTCTTGCCAAAACTGGGTTGTGGTATAAAGTATACTTGTTTGCAGAATAGATCAGTGACAATCCAATATTTCCTGAGCTTTCTGGTAGTTCTAATGTAAAGTCTATTCAGATCTTCTTCCAGGGCACTTGGATTTTTGCCACTGGTTGCAGGAGGCCAGGGGTTTTCCCTGTTCATATTTGGCTGAGGAGCAGATGGGGCAGCTGGCAACGTAACTCTCAATGTCCTTTTTCAAGGATGGCCACCAAAATTGGTGTTTTACTAGATGTAGGGTTTTCATGAACCCCAAGTGCCCAGCCGCTTTTGAGTCATGGCTGTGTTGTAAAATCAAGGTATGTTCTCAGGAATATACCAGATTAGTCCCAATCCAAAACAGACTATCCCGCATGGTGCAGTCCAATTGGTGATTTTTAAACCATCTTGATTTAAAGCCTCTTTCAGTGTCACTAGTAGGTTGTCAGCTATCTGGGTGGTGGATTTTTTCTGAGTTCTGATGATAGAAGGCCACCCAGCTAGCTGGTGGGGATGAATGCGCTGATGACTTCAATTTTGGAGCTGTTGTATTGAAGCAGCCATGAGAGGGCATCTGCTAGAAAGTTTTTCCCTCAGGGAGATAGCGCAATGTGAAATTAAATCAGTTGAACTATTGAACCCATCACATTTGTTTTGGGGATAGCCTTCTGGGTGTTTTCAAAGCCTCTAGATTTTTGTGATCTGTTCACAACACTAAAAAGGCTCTTCTATCATCTTAAAAATGTGTCCAAATTAGGAGAGCCACACCATGTGCTTTCTTTTCCCAGACTGCCCTCCTCTGCTCAGCCTCAGATATAGTAGTTTTCTAGAGGTGTGAGTGCATGGCTGAAGAAACTCTTGTTCGGGTTTTTTGGAGTAGGACAGCCCCAACTGCCACATCACTGGCTTTGGATGACAAATGGTGTGCTTGGGTTGGGTGCTTCAGTGAACAGGCACTTACATTTTTCAAACACTGCTTGGCATTTCATAGTCCATTTGAGGGGTTGAGTCAGCTTGAGTTTCCCCTCTCCCTTGGTCTTTAGAAGGTTAGCTATAGGCATTGCTATTTGGGTAAACAATGGGATGAATGGAAAATCTTGTTGCTCAGGTCGTCTTAGAAACACTCAACTAGCATGTCCTGTGGCCAGTCAACTAGCTTATAGGTGAGGCTCCAGAATTCTTGAATGTAGACAGGGATGGGTTGCCTGCCCTGCTCTATAGTCTTATTTCTCATCCTTTTGGTCAACAAGGAGATTTTCAAAATGCTTCCTCTGGTGAATCTATCAAAGTTGTGCAGCTCTACTGCATTGTTGTTATGAAGGGTCACCTTCCATTCTGCTGCTTCGCCTAATGCCATGGTGACAATCCTCACTTTAGCTGGGTTGGTTGGTAGGTCAGCCCCATATTCCTACATGTAGGTCCACACCTGGGTTAGGACGAATGCCAACTGTTTTGGGTTGCCATTGAATTCACCCCCAGGGCCAATGGTCTGTTCTCTCCTCTGTGGAAGGACCGCTCAGGCTGGTGGTGGTGGCTGTGCTGCTTGGGCCATTCCCAACTATGGTGCTGGAGCCAGCGAGATGGAGGCTGAAGCTGTGGCTACTGCAAGCACTGCGTCAGCTGGCTCCGCTGGTGGTGGTGCTGGCCATTCTTGGGCTTCTCAGGCCCTGAGCCGGTCAAAAGCATCTCTCAGGAAGTCGATGCCTTGCTCAAAGATGACATTGTAGAGGTCTTGTTCACCTCCCGTTACCCACACTCTTCCTAGTAAGCGGTGCCCATGATAGTCTCCCCTGGTTTCCCTGGGAAAAAGTTACTCCAGAGGGCTTTCCTTTCCAATCTTCCATCTTTTTGATACTTATGGACCACTGGGGCTTCGGCTGGTCCCCCAGGGCTTCTGTCCATTCCTCCAATCTGGGTAGTTTCCCCCTCTCCTGGATCTTGAAGCATCTACTTCCCAATTCTTCATTTTCTCCTGTACCCTCTCATGGATGGACATTCTGTGCATGGTCCCCACAGTAGATGCAAGTTTTTGGATTGAAGGTTATTGCAGATCTGGTTTAACCTGTCCCAGCTCAGAATTGGATGACTCGACGCCACCTCCGTGTTTCCCCGAAAATAAGACAGGGGCTTATATTTTTGACCCCCCACCAAAATGCCCCTGGCCTTATTTTCGGGGGGTGGCTTATTATTTTCGGGGTGCAGGCGGGGCATGAGATGCACCACTTACTGGAGTTTGGCAGTTCCGTGGCCTCTTGGCTAGTCTGTTTAGGGAAAAAACTTTGCAAACAGACTAGCCGAGAGACCACGGAGCTGCAAAACTCCAGTAAGTGGTGAGTCTCTCTTGGCAGGGCGGGCGGGGTTAGGCAGGACGAGACGGGGCGCACGTCCTACCAGACACTTGTCCTGGTATCGATGTTGCATTCCTCGGTGTTCTCTCCAGGGCAGCCCGTTCTAAAAGAGAACATTGCGCGAGTTCGACAAGTTTGAACTTGTAAGACGTTCTCTTTTAGAACGGGCTGCCGTGGAGAGAACACCGTAAGAATGCAACCGAGGTATCGGGACAAGTCCCAGGTAGGATGCACATCATAGACGCTCATCCAGAGTGGCTGCTTTCCAGGCTGGATTTGGAAGCCGAATAGCCGAAGTTTCAGGAGACTGGCTCGCCTGCTCTGGGTTCATTGCAGGCAGGATTCAAAATGCTTTGAGGGAGTTTGGGGGTTTTGGGCAGGGGATGTGACGAAGATGGCGGTGACATAGATGCCCTGCCCCATCCCTCGCCTGAAACCCCTAAATTCCTTCAAAGCGTTTTGAAGGGATGTGTTTTGCCTGCGATGAAGGAAACTGATGCTTGCCTCCTGTTCTTCGCAGGCAGAAGCATATTTTAAAACCCTACCAAAGGCAACCCAGAGCAGGCGAGCTAGTCCAGCAAGTGAGGGAGGTGTCGGCAAGAAACGGAGCCGAAAGGGACGATGACAAGGAAGTTTTGCTTCTCAAGCCCTGTGCTCATCTGGGCATTTCAAACTGACGTAGGCAGAGGCCAGATGAGCGCAGGGCTTAAAAGCAAACTTCCTTGTCACTGTCCCTTTTGGCTCCGCCTCTTGCCGACACCTCCCTCACTTGCTGGACTGGCTCGCCTGCTCTGGGCTTCCTTCGGCAGCGTTTTGAAACGCGCTCCTGCCTGCACGGAGGCAGGGATCAATGCTTGCCCCCTCTTCCTTGCGGGCAGAAGTGGGTTTTAAATTGCCGTAGGCAGAGCCCGGAGGAGCCGAGCTAGTCCGCTGCAAAAAGAGCAGCTCCTGGCATGTCCCCCCTTTCCCCAGAAGTAGTTGGGGTGGCTTGTTTTCGGGGCAGCCTTATTTCAACGCATTTTCCGAAAAGCCCTGTGGGGCTTATTTGACTTATTTTCAGGGAAACACGGTAGCTCGACATGGCCAGCAAGTGGTGGCCTTCTTGCCACCGCCAACTCACTGCCGCCATTTCTTTGCAAGGCATCTCAGCACCATAAATTCACTGCGGGGACAACTTGCAGTAGGAGTTGCATGAAGAGCCGGGTGGGAGAGCGAGTGGGCTGTCAGAAGAGGGCAGTGATGGGCAGGGCTTCACTGGATGGGAAGTGAGTGGGGTGGGGTATCAAAATGGGAAGTCCCTGCCTCCCTGCAAGTTTGTTTCTGACAGAGGTGATAATTAATCTCACAAAGGAGAAGTTTGATCTTTTCGCGGACATCAGACATTAGAAAAAAAACCGCAGTTTAAAAGTCTTAGTAAAAATGTTTATTTCGGTACAAAAACAATAAATCCTCATTATCTACATGTCTGACATAAAAGTAGGTCTTGCTTCAATGGAAGCCAGGAACAGAAGGAAGATCAGAGAGAATGGAATGCACACATGCGTACAAGAACATATCAATCACGTGCTCAGGAATAAACCATTATAATGAATAGGGATGCAGCTCCCTGCATATACATGTAACAGGCAATAAAATCACTGCATGACAGTTTCTGTTCTATGGTCAAACTTATAGTGATATGATACAATTTACAATTAGAACTCAGGTTATAAGCTCCCTCTTGTGGTCAAATGTTCCATTATAGTCAGCTTTAAGCCTGATGGTAACTCTTATCCAATCAGTAATAAGTTAAATCAGAACCATTTTTCTCCTCACAACAGACTTTAAAAGTGCCATCTTTAGTCTTTATTCTAAAACTGTAAAATCAGTGAAGTCAGTTTAAAAGAAGTAAAATCCACTTGAAGACTTAAATTGCTGAAGTAGTTTCCAGCTTTCTTATTCTGGCTTGGTTTTATGCAACTCCTCACCATTTTAAAATCACAAACCTTCAGAAATTATGTTGCTTCAAAAAAGAAAAAAAAGGGAAAAAAAGGAAAAGCAAGCTGCAGCTAAGAAGAGCTTCTTTTAGAGCAGCGGTTCTCAACCTGTGGGTCGTGCAAATAGACTACTGCAAAAAATATATATCTGTACCATGGGAACTTCTGAGCATGCAGAGAAGCCGTATTTCCGGCAATGTGCATGCGTCGCCATCTTGTTTTCGGCTTTTTATTTTGGAAATTTTTAAAAACATTTTTGGCACTGTGCATGCGTGCGCGCGCAAAGCGCCCACGAGGCACAGCCATGCAGTGCAGGAGGAAGCGACTGGCAGCGAGGTAAGTTAGAACCCACCCCTGAGTTTCCTAATAATTTTATTATTTTATGGCTGGGGGTCACCACAATATGAGGAACTGTTATTAAAGGATTGTGGCATTAGGAAGGTTGAGAACCACTGTTTTAGAGCAAAAAGTAAGTGTACGAAAAACATGAGTCTAAGAAGCAAGAACAAATTTATTGTCTATTTTAAAGTATTTTATGAACAGCTGATTCTTTCATGGTGAACTTGCTTCTTGGTTTTCTGTCCCCAGCTGGAGACTCATCCGATCACTTCTCCCAGAAACTCTCAGAGAGCTTCTAGCAACCCAGTGGAACAAGAGGGTTGATTTCAGTAGTGGGTTGTAAAATATTTTGCCACCAGTTCGCGCTCGCACTCTCTCATGCACACCACGCTTCTGCGCATCCACAGAAGCGTCCCGGGTGGGTGGGCGGAGCCTCCCGGCGCTGGCGTCTGAACCGGGAGCAACCGAGCTCTGGTTGATTTCCAGAACTTCCCTTTCCCCAGGGAAATTTCTTCAAACTTAGAAACCAGATTTAACCATGAACCATAAAGAAAAATTGGTATCTGTTGAAAAGGACAAGATATCTTCACATCATCATTTTTTTCCAAAACAAGTTCACTTGAAGGAGTGATATTTACCTACCAAGAGCAAGGATTTAGATTGAATTCTATAGAGAGAGCCAAGGATTTCTTGATTAAACATAAACTAAATTTGCACCCAGCTGAAGAAATGGATACAGACAAACAAATCTGATATGGAAGAGTAAGAGGTGATAGAGATGACTGCACAGGAACTAGTTACAGTATTTAAAGATGGAGAATAAGTATAAAACATGAGATACTAATAATAAGTATTCATAAGTATATAACATGGAATATTAATGGGGCACAAATGCCCCATCCAAGTGTAAAAAATATATCTGAGAAAATTGAGTGTTGATATAATTTGTCTTAAAGAAACATACATTAAGATGCAAGATAATAAATATCTAATAAATAAAAGACTAGAGGAGGAATTCATATCAGCTGGTCTATAAAAGACTAATGGAGTTGTTATGTACATAAAACCCCATTTTAAGCCTGTCATCTGTCCCTCTCAGTCACCTACCAAAGAAAGACTCCTGGCCATTTGTTTTGCCAAGAGTATACTTTACTGAAACTTAAAATGGTTACAGAAGTAACTTAAGCTGAATCTGAGATTTTCCCATGCAAAACAAAAAACAAAAAACTGAAGGAAAGTTTCCTCTTTTCCACCCCCCCACCCAGGCATCCCCCTGGTTATCCGCAAATGTCCAATCAGGTACTTGTATATTGTTCGGGAAACAGATACTCAGTTCCCAGCTCTGCATATTGTTATTGACCTTGGCTGGCTGGAGCTTCTCTCACAGCTTAACTGGGCTCCCATCCCCTCTTTCGTCACACTCCAATATTTTTTCTCCCCCCACCCCCATGCTAATGTTTGACTGCCAGCTCATGAAACTTGGATAGGTGAGATGCAACCATGACATGCTGCCCCTCTGGAAATAAGTCTAGCCCCAGAAAACAAAATATAATAATAATTAGCAGAACATAATATGCAGATGGGTCACTTGGGTTTGTTGGGGTACCTAGCATGGAATTGGTGCAGTGGTGGGTTTCAAATTTTTTTACTACTGGTTCTGTGGGTATGGCTTGGTGGGCATGGCAGGGGAAGGATACTGTAAAATCTCCATTCCCTCCTCACTCCAGGGGAAGGTTACTGCAAAATCCCCATTTCCTCCTGATCCGCTGGGATTCGGGAGGCAGAGAATGGGGGTGGGGCCAGTTAGAGGTGGTATTTACCGGTTTTCCGAACTATTCGAACTTTCTGCTACCGGTTCTCCGAAATACTCAAAATTTTTGCTACCAGTTCTCCAGAACTGGTCAGAACCTGCTGAAACCCACCTCTGAATTGGTGGATGAGGTGGGAGGAGTGTATGTCTCAACCCACTCAATTTCAGAGGGGGGAAAGTGCTTCCATAAAATTAGGTATTGCAATTTTCCCTTATAGCAGCGAGAATCTAAGGATTTCTTTAACCTCAAAATGTTCTCCTAATAGGAGGGGTGAGGGCTTCATGGCAGGATACAAGGGTGAGTCTCAGTGACAGGTTTCAAAAAACTACAATGGAAAACTGGGTGGATGCATTTTAAGATTCCTAGGCAATTTCAATTCAACTGTCATTGGATTTATGATCCTAGCAACAGGAAATTGGCCCACATATTTGGGACCAAATCTGTTGCTGTGGCTGCAAAAACTTTGTAGAAAGGTAAACTTTATCCCCTACTTTAAACTTCTGTGGGGCTCTCCTCGTATCAGCTTGTCTCTTGTACATGTCCTGTGGCTCATCCATCCACAGGGGTGGCCATGTGGGACTTGGTCAACTGAATTAATCTCCTGTCAATGAATAACTGGAGTTCTTCCATTTCTGGAGACGTCATCGAGTACAATTTAAGTTTTGGCAGCTTAGCTCCCGGGACAATCTCAATTGCACATTCTGTGGGGCATTGGGGCAAAAGTCAGACTCCCTTTCACTGAACACATGGCCAGGTCCCAGTACTCTTTAGGTATGGATGGGTCTGGCTCCTCTCCCATTACAGCTTTCCCTGTGACTACTGCTTTTGCTTTTCTTATTTGTGGCTCATGGTGGCTCCTTGTCATTTTCACCTCTGCTTCCAGGCCGGAAAGTCTTTTCCGCACTTTCAACTGGTCCTGCTCCCAATCTATGGAGGGATTCCACTTCTTGAACCATGTGAGTCCCAAGCCCGGATAGACTCTACATGGGTCCCTATCCTCAACCTGACCAGCTTTAGTCAGAAATGTGGCCTGATCCAGTGATGCGATTCAAGAAATTTAACAACCGGTTCACCCTAATGACCGGCTGGGTAGGTGTGGCTAGGGGGTGTTATGTGACTGAGTGGGCATGGCCAACTTGATGTCACTCACGGCAAGGTGGGGTGGTGCAGGCAGACCAAAGCAGCGGCGATGGCCGGAGCCTTAGTGCAGGAGCGAAGTGCCCCTGTACTTGCCTTTGCGCAGCAACAGCATTCCGCCTTCGTCACAGTACATTTGTGCTCAAGGCAGCCCTCGCCTCCCGCCGCTTTGGGCTCAGAGCTGTAAGCCACATCCGGGAAGCACTGTGGTGGAGAGAAGCGGCCAGGTCTGATTCTCCGTCGCCTCATCTCTTGCTGGGTCTTGCTGCCTGACAGTCAGGTTTTTAAAAAAGATTTTTGCAGCAGAAATGGCAGGTGGCTAGTTCTGGCCTTTGTTGGTGCAGCTGGGCAAGCTTTGGTCGCTTGGGGAGACGCAAGACGTGAGGAGGAGGCGGTTGGGTCAGCAGGCAGGCCATGAGGCGATGGCAGCAGCCAGGTTGGGTCAGCGGGCAGGCCATGAGGCAGCTGCAGCAGTGAACATGGCAGGCCATTATCTCGGGGCGGATAACAAGTTGTGCGTCTCCTCGAGCAACTGAGACATGCCCAGCTGCACCAACAAAGGGCGGAAGTAGCCACCCGCTGTTTGCTGCTGCAGAAATCTTTTTAAAAACTTGACTGTTGGGCAGCGAGACCCAGCAAGAGATGAGATGCCAGAGAATCAGTCCCGGCTGTTTTCTCTGCCACAGTGCTTCCCAGACATGGCTTACAGCTCCGAGTCCGAAGCGGCGGGAGGAGCGCAATGAAGGCAGAATGCTGTTGCTGCGCAAAGGCAAGTACAGGGGCGCTTCGCTCCCTCACTAAGGCTCCGGCCATTGCCACTGCTGTTTCGGCCCGCCAGTGCTGCCCCACCTTGCTGCAACAGCGCCATTACCTCACCCTGGCTGGCGAGGGCTGTGCTCCTCCTTGCACCTTCTTTTACCACCCTCTATGGCAGAGATTTCCAGCCCCACCCGGAGTGAGTCTCCCTCTCCTGCCGTCGCCCTTACCTTCTCAGGCCAGGCGAGGAGTGACTGGGAGGTGATGGGCGGGGCCAGCCAATGGTGGGATTAGCCAGTTCGTCGAACTGCACAAAAAGTTAACAACCGGTTTGGTTGAACCGTTGCAAACTGACTGAATCCCACCACTGGCCAGATCCCCCCCATCTGCCATTGTTCCATCCAGCTGGGAGAACGTTTCGGGTTTTTCAGTTCCCTCAACCAAATGTCCAGTTTTCCCACCACATCAGGGCTAACCGGGCATCTGATATACCCAGGATCTAACAGGGCAGTCAGGAGTCACTTGCGTCCTGAGGAAGCCACCATTAGTTCTGTTCTAGTAGTCATGGAGATAATAGTGCCACTTACCATCAGGTCATCTTATCCCTCGCTGTCACTCTTGTAAACGGCTGGAGGCTTCCAGGTCAGAGTTTCCTCCCCCTCACTGCTAGGTAACTCTGCAATCTCCACTCCTTTTTAGCCCATCTCCTTCAGCTTGGACAGTCCTTTCTCTCTCTTTGGCAGGCCTCGGGACTAGTTGGCAATGGCTGGCCACAGGGTGGGGCACTCTACCACTTGGTGTCCTTCTTTATTGCAGCAGAAGCACACAATGGAGCCCCAACAAGGCTTGGCCTGCTTGGGAGAAGCACCTCCCTTTCCCCCTTTTTGGATGCTTCATTTCTCCAGAGTGTGGTTTGCTCGTGAAATTCAGCCAGGTTGATTTCCACTTCACTGGCTAAGATGTACCATCTTTGGAGAGTCCACGGAGCACCCCAGGAATAATCCAGTAATTACCTTTGAAATATCAAAAACTATTAAAAAATGAAAGCAGGTAAAGCTCAAGTCCAGATGGTCTCACAAATCAATATTATCATTTTTGATGACCAACTCCTTCAGCCATTAAAAAAGAAGCCAACAATGACATGCAATTTTGGTATAAAGATTGAACATTTTACAGTCATATAAAATGGCTTTTTGTCAAAAAGATTGTTAAGAGACAGTGTTTTGAATATTATTGAATACTTAAAGTACCATAGTGAGAAACAGGTAGCTTTAATATTTTTGGATGAAGAGAAGGCCTTCAAAAATTTTAGTTTTCATGTTATAAGTTCTGGAAAATAGGGACTTTGGGAGAAATTTATTCAAGGTGTCAATGTGATTTATACCACAGCAAGCAAAGATTATTATTAATGGAGACTTAACTAAGCCTTTCCTGTTGTATATATTGGTACTGAAATTTTGAATAAGGATATTAGAGAATTTGCTGGTTATTTAGATATATATTTTTAAAACTCAAAAACCATCATAGAACATATGTAAAACCATCATAGAACATTTGATAGTCATAGAACTAAATGAGTTTGGAGCATTAGCAGGATTTAATATAAATAAACAGAAAACAACAATGCTTTTTAAGAATATGATCTCCCAGGACTATGAAATTGACAAAAAGTTGATGGAGAAAAAGGTGAAATATTTGGGGTTACATTGACAAATATAAATTTTAAAGTGTTTCAAAATAATGATGTGCCTCTTTGGAATGATATCAAAAAGGACCTTATTAATGTAGATAAATTGCTACTATCATTATTGGATAGAATCTCTGTAATTAAAATGAATGTTTTACTAAAGATGCTTTTTCTGTTTCAGGCTTTACCAATACTTATAACTGATATTCCATTTAAACAATGGCAGATGGAAATCTCAAGTTTATATGACAAGGGAAAAAATAAAGATATAAATTATTGCAAGATGCTAAGGAAAGAGGAGGTTTGGGTTTACTAGATTTGAAATTGTACTTTAATGCGTGCTGTTTGGTCTGGCTTAAAAAGTAGGTAACTCTCCAAAACAAGAGGTTACTTGAGCTGAAGGGCCATGAATTAAGATTTGGATGGCACACCTATTTATGGTATGATAAGGTTAAGTAAATGTTGTTTTCAACAACTATTTTGTTAAACCTGACATCGTAAGAGTTTGGAATAAATATAATGTAAGTTTCTCTACAAAGATGCCTCTTTAGGTGTCAGCCCAGAAAGCTTTTTTTAGAAAATAAATGGTGGCAAGGCCAGATTGGTGGACTTATGGTCAAATAATATTTTTTAATTATGGTGACCCTTTCCTCAAATCTAAAGAGTTGGAATTAGAAGGATGTATTTTTTTACATATTTACAATTGAAAGGAAGATTTAAATTGGATTAAAAAATCTTATGGATTTGACTTTGAAAAAAAGATGGAATTCTGCCGTGTGGAAGCGAGATTTAAATCTTAATACAGAAGATTCTTAAAGTGAATATAAAGATAAAACCAGAGGGGTTTTTTTTGAGCTTAAGGAACAGAGAACTTTAAAAAAATGGAACCTTGATATGATATATATTGACAGCAGCAAGAACACTCTATGCACAAAAACAGAAGGACACTTTGATTCCCACAATGAATCAATGTTGCAAAAATTGATAGGAGTTAGCAGAAATGGCAAAATTGACTACTTTGATTAAAGAAAAACCACAGTTAATTTGGTTTCTATTTAGAATCTGCTTCTGGACTTTGCTTGAAGTGGAAAAAAATGAAACTTTGATTTTGGGTTATGCTGATGAGTTTGTTATTATAGAAATGGCTAGTAAATATTATTATGTAAAAATAAAAAAGTTGAGGTTGTATGTTATTACCTTATTCTACTGTGCCCAAAAGAATCAGATGTCCATGTTTTTTTTCTTTTATTGTACACTTTTTCCTCTTTATCTTTTCCTCCCCCTTTCCCCCACTATTGTCATTTTTATTTTATTTTATTTTATTTTATAAATAGATGCAGAATTAAAACATGGCAGCACCTTGCTAACTATCACAGATCCCAAAAAGCTAAGTTACACCTGGTTGATATTTGAATGGAAATCTACTAGAGAATTTTGGATTATAGATTGAACTGCAAGTAAAGAAAATCCCCAAAGATGGCACTGGCAAAACAGTAATATATTATTCCCAAGAAAACCCATTTAGTCATCAGGAGATTTTGTTTTTGAATCGTTGGAAGCTAGTTACATTTACTAGAAGAACTTATGCTGCTCTTTGACCATAATAAAGATTTGATTTGATTTATTATAGGAACTGACATGCTCATTTTTTTCCAAGTTCTAAATTTGGAGGCTGGGACTTGCACTGTTCGATTTGTAGTATTTATGAAAGACAAGTAGTACTGCAATTGTACCATGCTTTTAAGCTTATATATTATTAACATAGGTACGAAAATCAACGAGATAATCTTGCCCAGCAATCTTTCAATATGGAACAAGCCAACTATACAATCCAGTCCCTAAAAGATACAAAAACAACGGTAAAACTACATTTCATTACATTTGTATTTATTTATTCAATAAGTATTAATGAGTCTAACTATTTTATCTGATAACTTTTCTAGGTCGATGCTATGAAGCTAGGAGCGAAGGAAATGAAAAAAGCTTACAAGGAAGTAAAAATTGATCAAATTGAGGTGAGTTTAAAAGTTGCTTTTAAAAAAACTATAGTCCTCTTTTCTGGCATGGAATAATAATAATGCCTGCAAGCAGAAACAAGCAGATCCATAAAATAAAGAAAGCAATAGAAAATAAAGAAGCTAAAATGCTCTGGGACTCTAGAATTCAAACAGGCAAGCACCTGTCACATAACACTCCAGACTTAACAATCGTCAACAAGAAAGATGAAAAAAATCTGGATAGTGGATGTGGCAATACCTGCCACATCCACTATCCAGATTTCTTTGTTTTTCTTGCTAACAATTGTTAAGTCTGGGGTGTTATGTGACAGGTGCCTGCCTGTTTCCATATACCTGGAGACAACATAATAGAAGAGAAAGAACTGGAGAAGACAGCAAAATACAAAGACCTGCAAATAGAAATAGAATGACTGTGGCAAAATAAAGCAAAGATAGTACCAATAGTCATAGGCATAATCCCAAAACAATTGGAGTACTACTTGAACACCATTGACATTGACAGATTCACCTCAGTCAATTGCAGAAGGCAGCTTTACATGGAACAGCTTATATCCTGCGATGATATCTGAAACACCATCTACATGGACTGATCCAGTCTGAACATCTGGCCGACTATGCAACTAAGTATAATTACCCACAGTGAGGCACTACCTTGACGTGATTCTGGTCTTGTGTGCTTTGAGGAAAATGAGAACTATTCCAGAGATTCAACAATGCTGTTCAGGTCTCATCAGAGTGGTCAAAGAGTGCTTCTCCCATAAAAACTACGGTGAGACATAAATTACAGAAACTCATACCGGCTCAGTAGTCACCCAGGTCAACAAGGGCTGCAGTAGGAGTTGGAGTTCCTGGACATCTGTTGAAAAATGGGCTACAGGACTAGGGCTGATGACTGAACAGCTAGGGCCAGCAACTGCAGAACTACTGGAAGGAAAGGTATTTACCCATCACAACTGTAGCATGATTGAAAACAAAGAAATAATCATCTTTAATACAGATCAAGTCCAACAAGAAGACGATATTTGAAATGAATGTACCAGTTCTGGAAATAACATAATCCAGAATCAGAAATAACAGAACAAAGGCAAGCAGATCATTTATTTTTAATGTGAAATAAAGTATTCACAGAAGCAGAATTGGAAGAATTGCAAAGGTCTACTCAGGACAAAGAAATCAAAGCCTTGCCAGAAGTAACTTAGTCTACAGAGGCAATCTGGGGAGTTGGCAGTAATGGAAGCCAGCACAGCTATAGAATTGTTTTCATATGTCTGCATCTACTTCTTGGCTGTTCATACTAGGTATCTCTCCCACCTCTACCCTCTTCTACTGCCTAGCTTCCAAAATTTCTTCCCAGGCCCCTATTTCCCTTTCAAAAGTATCTTCCTGTATCTCCAATTCTCTTTTCAACTCTCTTAATATATTCCCCCCCCAGATTTAATTCATCAATCACAGTTATTTTTATTATTATCTCCTTGTTTTCATCTTTTATTCTCTGGTTCTTCGGCTCAATCTTTTCCTCCATTTCTTCTGTTGGCTCCTCCCTTTCCTGGGCATCTTGATCTTTACTCATCATCTCTCGTATAGCATTTTCCATTCTTTCTATAATCTCCTTAAATCCTTTCTCCATGATGTCCTTTATGTTCTCCTTCAAAGTTCCACTCATTTCTTCCTTATAAAGCATCTTATTTTGTCCAACAGTCCAAAAACTATTTATTCAGTTATTAAGTTGCCTTTCAAGGAGTGCACTAATCACAGTTCTTTATACCCCATAGATAAACAATCAGTTCCATTTAAATAGTCCCAGAGTTTATCAAAAACCTCTTTACATGTCCTTTACAGGTTCAATCTTCTAGATAACATTCAGGGGTCCCTTTAATTAAATAACTTCTTTATTTTCGTATTTTCGTCTCTAGTAGTCATGGGGTAGATGGGGATAATCCAGTAAATATTTTCACAGTCCTTCGTATAAGTATTCCCAGACTTGTAGTTTTTCCTTTCATCAGCAGGTGGCACTCTCAGCTTACATTTCAATATTGCCACTACTCAATTGTCATTTTAGTTGTAAATCAATTATAAAAGCAGAATAAGTTTTATAAGTAAATGGTTCCAGCATTTTAAAATGCCTTCCCAGTACCACATTTTCCCAGTCCCAGTTTAAGAATCCAATTTTCTGTATATTTCAACATTTATTATTTTTCTCTCTTGCATCTTTCCCTTTCATCTGGTATTTTCTCAGAATGCTTAGTCACCGCTTTATCAAATAATTCTGAGCAAATAGTTCTAAAATATTCCTTGGGGTAAGTTTAAGACAAAAAGGAATCCTCTCCCCCCTTCCAGTCACTGTTCACCTACTTTGCTCCAGCTCCAGTCTTAGTTGTTCTTTGGTTGTCTGAACTTTGTGGCAGCCACCTTTAGGCTGCCTCTTCACCTTGCCATGGCTGAGAGAGAAAAAGAACTCCGGATCAGACAGGAGAGCTAGGAGGGCACCCCTCTTTGCTTCACCGCCCCTACAGGGCGGCTTTGGCTCCTCTTGGAGTCCACAAATAGGCAGAATTCAACACAGGGAATGCGGAGACCCGTTCCCTGTGTCTGATATTGCCTTGATGTCAAATGGAAGTCAAAAAGCGGAATCTTCCATGGAGACTTACTATTGCCGTTACTGTTTGTCATTGCACTGACTCCTCTGTCAATAATACTCAGACCATGGCTATCAGACATCGAAAGCATCTGCCAAGCTATTCCACCTCCTTTACATGTATAACATGAAGTTGTATAGAAAATACCACCTGAAATAGAATTGCTATTCAACATTATCTGTATATATAGCCAAGATACTGCAATGGAATTTGGATTGGATAAAGATGTCATGCTTATACCATCAAACAGAGATAATTATTGAAACTGATGGAATGAAGATGCCCTATGGAAATAACATCAAGAGACTGGATGAAGACAATTACTATAAATATCTGAACATCCTTCAATCTGACAACATTATGTACACTGAAGTCAAGAAAAAGAAATGAATACATCAAGAGAGTGAAGAAGATCGAAACTCAGTGGAGGAAATACCATCAAGGCAATCAATAGCTGAGCAATTCTAACCTAGAGATATACACAGGTGGAATAGTTGATTGGACTCAAGCAGAATTAAAGGCCCTGAATAGAAAGACCAGAAATTAATGACAATGAATCATGCTCTTCATCCACACAGCGATGTTGACATGCTCTACTTACCAAGGAAAATAGGAGGGCATGGAATGTTGCAAGTACATCAGACAGTTGAAGAAGAAAAAAGGATATTGGAAGAATATCTGAAGGACAGTGAACAAGATGCACTGAAGGTAGTATAGCAGGAAGGTCTACTGGAGAGACCAAAATAGCCTACAAGACCAAATGAAGAACAGAAAAGAGACATGGGAAGACAAAACATTACATGGCCAGTACATTAAAAAGAATAGCAGGGAAAACAGATAATAATATCTGGGAATGGCTAAGAGCTGGGAAGTTGAAGAAAAAGGCCAAGGGGCTAATTTTGGCTGCATGAGAGCAAACCTTAAGAACAAATGCATATAAAGCCAAAATTGAAAAGATAGCAGCATACAGCAAATACCACCTCTGCAAAGAAGCTGAAGAAACAGTGGGTCATCTGGTTAGCTGCTGCAAGAATAAACATAGACTGACTACAAACAACGGCATGACAAAGTAGCAACAATGATGCATTGGAAGATCTGCAAGAAACATCATTTGCCTGCAAGCAAGAACTGGTGGGACCTTAAAATAAATATATAGAAAATGAAGAAGCTAAACTTCTCTGAGACTTTAGGATTCTCTTTTAGGAGAGCAAACCAGTGTGCTATATTTTTAAAACATGAAAAGAATGAGAACAGCTGAATCTAGACTTAAAGTATTAAATTAGTGGAAATCGTAGTTTACTTTCACTGATTTCAAAAAGTCTAGTCTATAGCTTGGTTCTCATATTCAGTAAACAATGGTTAAACAAGTCATGGTATAATATAGCTCAAATCCAACAGAAGTGTATCTTATGTCAGTACAAATATGAAATATTCACCAATTACATGAATTAAAAGAGAATACAGGAAGGCTTTGTTAATTCCAGGCAAATAAGTTCTTTCTGTTATGGTGAAAGACAGGACAACCACAGGTTGTGATGAATGTATATTTTATAATCCAGGATCTGCAAGACCAGTTGGAAGATATGATGGAAGATGCTGGTGAAATTCAAGAAGCATTGGGTCGTAGTTATGGAACCCCAGAGATAGATGAAGATGACTTGGAGGCAGGTGAGTTACCAGTAAATATTGGTGTAGTTGTATAGCCATGGCTTGGTGAGTTCAATATATAGGTAATTTAATTACTATTTATACAGTATTGTCTTGATTATAAGCAAACAACAGAAAGTGTAAACATATTTTTATGTGGGAATCAATAATATACCGTGTTTCCCCAAAAATAAGACCCTGTCTTATATTTTTTTGAACCCTGAAATAAGCACTTGGCCTTATTGCCATGCACTCAAAAGTCCGATTGGGCTTATTATCAGGGGATGTCTTATTTTGGGGGAAACAGGGTAGCAAATATAAAAATTTCTGTATTCCCTTCAGTTTCAATTTATTGTAGCCATTTGCCAGCAAACAAATAAAAAGAAATGAAGAAAAGACCAAAAAAAAGTATTACTCTGTATTGCATTCAGTCTTTCATTGTGGATCTCCTGCTGCATCTTGAAGCTACGTAATCAAACTACAGAATAGTATATTGTTTCATTAAAATGCTTGTCTGCAAAAAGAAATATTTTTGTAAAAGCCATATATAAATGGCTTTTAATTAGTTTTCCAGAGGTGTTAGGGTTTTTAATTGCTGTACTGTTTGAATTTAAATCAGATATAACAACCTCATTCCAAATTTCAGTCATCAGACATTTTTGTCCTCAACATAATTTTAGAACTAGAAGCACTGGGTGATGAACTTCTAGCTGATGAAGACAGCTCCTATCTTGATGAAGCTGCAAGTGTTCCATCAATTCCAGAGGGCATGCCAACTGAAGTGAAAAACAAAGTGAGTTACTCTTCACCCCCTCACTCCCACTATCACATAGCAGCACATAGAAATCAATAGACATTTAAAGAGCAATATTCACCAAAAGTTAGGTTTTTTTTAAACTGCCCATCTTTTAAGCAACAAACAATAGGCATATTGGAAGTATTTGTTTTTATTTTCATTTCATTGTTGATCTTTTATTGCTGTGATAATTTGAGAAGTTATGCATAGTAGATTAAGGGGTTACTAACACTTTAATAGGGGTTGTTTTCTTAAATTCATATCAAATACAACTATTAGTATAACCATAATAAGGCAAAGTGATGAACGAAGTTCACATAATTCTAACCTATAAACCATGATTTTAAATATTACAAATGTATTCATGTATGACAGTGTAAGGTATTACATCTAATACATTACATATGTTTTAATTTTTAGATTTGTAAGGCTGTCCAATTCAAACAATTCTGGGTGATGTACCGTGCAAAAAATGAACAATAATAAAGAACAAAACAAAACCCACTATGTACATTAAATATATATATAATATATAAAATAGTAAGTAAGCAACAGAACAATTAAAAGGGCTGATAATGCCTGCAAGAAAAGCCAGGTATTCATGATTGCCTAAAAGCAAGAAGTGTGGGGCCTGCCAAAGATTGTTCTAGAGAATGGGGCAACCACAGAAAAAGCATCCTTCCTTGGTCCTATAATAAGATAGCAAGAAAAAGAAGGAACCTGGAGCACTCCTCCATGTAGGAGTATGTTGGATGAGCAATTATTTTTGGAAGAAATTACCCGGTCTTATGTCATGTCAGAATGGGACAAGTGACGCTGGCTGCATTTCCACACCCACTTTTCCATGGGGCCCCTTACTGCAGCCAACCCACCACCAGCAGACCTCCGCCAGCGGTCTTCCCCCGGCAATATCTGCCAGCACTCCTGCCCCACCCCATTGTCTCAGGCAATTCACCGAGGGATATTTTTTTCCTGGTGATTCGCACGGGACAATTAAATGCATTTCCTGGTGGCCAGGTGGAATGGGGGCAAAGAGGGGCAGGAACATCTCCCTCCCTCCCAGACCAACCCTCCTGGGCTCCCTTACCTTTTGCGGGACAAAGGACGACTTGCCCTGTCCCTGCCTGAGCCAGGCCACAAGATGAGGTGACGCACACATGGCACAGCCCCTCCAGCAGCAGCAGTGGCAGCAGCCCAGCTAATGGTTTCTCCCCCTGTGGCCAGGCTGCATTTGTAGCCACATCCCAGCTATAGAGTCCCACCAATATCCACCGGCCAGTGTCCCACTCGGGAAGGGCTGAAAGGGGAGAATTAGGACCGTGATTAGGACCTCGGGCAATAGGGAGACCATGCATAGGTGGCCTCTGGCCTCCCAGGAAATCCTGTATGCAGTCCTTGCAGATGGGCAGGCGGGCAGATGCACAGCCAGTTTCCTTGGTGACTTGGATGTTGCGGCAGTCAGGCAAGTGAGGTTTGAGTGGCCCCAGCCTCTTTCCCTCCGCCTGCACCCTGGTTGCACCACTTCAGACGGTCGCACTCCTCTTTTGGCCCCTCCTGAGTGGAACACAGGCCAGTGGATGCCGGTATCACTGGAGCCCCCCTCAGCTGGGACACGGCTACAAATGCAGCCATGGCAGGAGCAACCGGTGACTGAGTTGCTGCTGCCGCTGCTAATACTGAGGAGCACATGTCAGGCATGCATTGTCTCTGGTAGCCTGACTCGGGCAGAGAAAGGTTGAAGGAATGATTTTAAACATTTTTGAAAGCATTAGGACGAACACTATTCTACATGGGGAATAGTAAAAACAGTTTTCTGAAACTTAGCAGAATGAAGTAACACAGTTGCATACTCTTCAGTTTTCTTGTATTGCTGTTTGCTGTTATTTGTACATAATAGGCTATTCAGACCTTCTCAACTGATTAATTAACATTCCAACAGCAAAATAAGAGAACATGCACACCATACTTATATAAAGTAGAACTCAGCAAACCAACGCCCGCACACACACTATCATCTTTGCAAAGTGCATGCATAGAGGGCACAAGCAGCCAAAGCTCAAAAATTTTATACCGTATGAAAACACACACACACACACACACCTTGAATTCACACTTCAGCAGCATTAAGCAACATTTCTGTATGAAGTCCTTCTATGAGGGAGATGAGCAGTTTCTAAATTTGAAAATAAAGCAAAGAATTGTAGTTTACACATAAACATGCACACATACACATTCCTTGTATGTCTGCCAGTAAAAACAAAGCTTTCATCATGGGTCCTCAAACTATGGCCTGTGGGCCATATGCGGCCCGCCAAAGCCATTAATCTGGCCCGTGCAGGACCACGAGGTTGCTCCGCCCACATCGACCCACCCACCCTTCAGCTGAGCACAGGACTTACCTTTGCGAGCTCCGCGGGCTGGAACTGAAAGGTAAGGCCAACAATTTTGGCCTGCAGAGACGTTCTGGAGGCGAGGGAGGTGAAAAACAGGGCGCACAGATGCCCCAGGAGGCCAAAAGGATGAAAATGGGCTGTTTTTGGCCAAAAACCAGGCCATTTTTGCCTGTTTTTGGCCTGCAGAATGCTGTTGGTGGTGGTGGTGGTGAAAAACGGGGCGCACAGATGCCCCAGGAGGCCAATAAACATGTGAAAACTATCTGTTTTTCACCTCCCTCGCCTCCAGAAGATAAAGAGAGATAGACAGAAAGAGAGAAAAAGAGGGAGAGAGAAAGAGAAAGAGAAAGAAAGAGAGGGAGAGAGAGAGAGAGAGAGAGAGAGAGAGAGAGAGAGAGAGAGAGAGAGAGAGAGAGAGAGAGAGAGAGATTTCTCAAGCTCCTTGGGGCTAAAAAGAATTGCTGCAAAACTGAGTTTTCTGAAGTGGACCACTAGACTCCTAAACAACTGAAAAAAATGATCTAGTAAAAAGAAAAGTCAACCAAAACAGCAACATGCAAACAAAAGCAAATAAAACACTCGCAGGAGCAAAACAAATCAAAGTTTAATTTGTGTGCATTGTTTAATGGACTGTTAAATTGGCCATACCCACCTAGTCACATGACCTAGCCATGTCCACCCAGCCAGTCCAGCCCCCCAAAGTCTGAGGGACCGTGAATTGTCCCCCTGTTTAAAAAGTTTGAGGACCCCTGGCTTACCTTGTACATAATGTGCACTGCCCCAAGTACATGAAACTTTAATTTTTCCATAGCAAATTTTGAAAACAAGTAATTTACCAGGTAGGCTGATAGCCCTGCAGTTGTCAGCATAGGTTTATCTTGTTTGTTCATTTTAACTCCCACATCTTATCTGTGATAAAGATATTATTTTTTAAAAAAAGCAGTCCTGCTGCTATTTGGGTGGAAGCATTTTGTAATTTTTGATTGGGTACTGTGTTCAATCACAGCCCCATTACAGTTCTTAATGATCAGGTTTTGTTTTATTTGGGGTCAGAATATAATTTGCTCTGTCTTCATAACAAAATTCTCCAAACACATGTATTTCAGTCCAGACTTAAAACACATTTGATAATCATGTGAAAATTGAAACATTTTAAGCATCCCTACAATACTTGCAGGAATAATTTCCAGGTCACAAATTGGCTGACTTTCTTTTTCATATGAAAGTTAGCTGAACTTTTTATTTGGTTATCCTCATAGGATTTTGGGCTTATAGCATATCTATTTGTATTGTTAACTTACTAAGCATCTTGTTCAATTAACTTCGTAAAACAATAATATCAGTTAAGTATTTAATTTTTATAAGATCAGTACTTAACACATGTGGACACAATATTTCCATTTGCTGGGGCAGATTATTCCGAATTTAAAATAAGATTATTGTGATATTGATCTCTATTTAAAATGTGTTTTCATAGTTTGGGGACAAAGCAACAGTTAATCATAAATAATGTATTTTCAATCTCACAGGATGGGGTACTGGTGGATGAATTTGGACTCCCACAGATTCCTGCAACATAATTATGAAGTTCAAAAGGAGTGTTTTTTCATATACATTTCTGAGCAAAAACAATTGTGGGGGTTGAATCTATACTTTTGCAATATCACTATGTTATGGAATAAAGAATGAATAATAATAATGTTTTTAGAAAATATTACAACACTATAAAATTTTTATTAATGCCAAGAAATTAACATTTCTTTCTGTATCATATATTCAGAGTTCTAAAATTTGGTTTTGTTGTTTGTGTAAAAGTAGTACATAAAAATATTGATAGCTTAATTGTTATAGATTATTGTGCTTCTGTTTTTCAATTTGCCACCCCGTTTAATAGTACATGATTGCACGGTATAATTCATTTTGACATACGCTGGTTATTACAGAGCAACTTGATTTCATTGTGTGATTTTTTAAAAAAGATGTTTGACTCAGTTATTATAAATGCCAACATGTTAAAAAGTTAATCTGAAATGTTTCTAGCTGGTATGTATGATAATAAGCCTATAATTTTTTCAACATCCATAAATTATTTATAAATATGGTTTGAATTGAAGAACATAACCCTGATTAATAGCTTATTTGATAGGAGAGTCACTTTGAGAAGAGAGGAGATGAGGAGAGGAGAGAGATGACAGCAGGTAGTTCTTGAAACAAAATGTTTTGGGTTGTAATAGAAAGTTTTACTTAAGATTGCCATAGTTGAACATCCAAATTTCCAAAAACAGTGATTGATGTAAACCTAGGATCTAGAATTGATGGCTTTGCCATGGATGCAATTCTACTTAGTGAAGTTCAGATTGTTGCAGCATGCTTCTCTGCACAAGAGCAGTGACCAGAGACCAAATTTAAGTCAACCCACCAATCTGGAGATTAATGGTGTTAGCACACTGGAGGTGGTTTTCTCAAATCTGGTCAACATTTTTATCACTGGCCTGGTTGAAACATAGAATAAACATTTCCTAGTCAATCAGAAGTAATGTACTTCTAAGCATCTCTTCTCATGCTCGAGCCTGTAGCATTGTATTGTATGTGGATTAGTTATAAGTGTTTTGAGTGATGAAATGTGAGCACAAATGGATTAAACAACTATGGTACTGGACTAGAGGCAAATTTATAATCTTAAAATCTAGAGCACAGTATCCACGGAGGAAAAAGGCAATAAATTTTCTCATAGTTGCATTCATAAAAAACCATCAAAGGGAGCTTTCTGGGATTGTCAAATAGATGACCCAGCCTTCAGTGGATCTATGATATATCTGGATATTGTCTGCATTTTTTAGTAATACAGTCAAAACTATACCCAGAATTTGCTAGACTTGCGTATTGCTACTTTGAGTAATGCCATAACAAAGTTTTCCATTGCAGTGTCTTTTAATATGTCTCTGAATCTTTTCTTTGCAAATTTCTTGATGGTAGTAGGTAAGATTATTGGCTTTATTCACATCATTGTTTTTATATTGGATCCTTATCCTGATTGCCTTGTAAGTGCCTCTAAGTATTTTGTCCTACAGAATCTCCTGCTGACCTAAAGAAGATGGTGATGCTATCAACTATCAGCCAGGGTCCAATGTTCTGAATTTAGCCAAGCTGGGACTGCAGTTTGAGTAACTGTAACGTCGTTTGTCTTCATCCTTTCCTGTCTAGATTTAGATCAGAATTTGGCATGTAGATAAACAAAAACACTAAAACAAATACTATACTGTTAGACACATAAGACAATGCTATTCACTCATGGGGTGGTAAGTTGGACTTGCATTCTGATTGATCAATTTTCTTTATGTTACAAGTATGTAATTGTAGGAATTTCTGTTTGATCTTTTGGAAATTATTCTGCATTTAGTAATATTTCAACTTGCTAGACTGGTCATTGACTACAATAAAGATATTGGTTCTAATTTCTTCTTGCCTTTCATGTTATTTAATGTCGATGTGAAGTCAATGGAAAGACCGTTTGCAGCTTTGAAATTACTGCACAATATTCTGATGATATTCAATTGTAAATCTCCTTTTTTGGAGCTTGGGATTTGATATTTCCAGGTTATTAGCTTTAGGGCTGAATGTGGGAGACCTGAATTTGGAAGAATACATTGAAACCAAACAAGATGTTACTGATCTGACGGATTAGTTAGTTTTCGTTAGGTAGAAATGTTCTGGGTACAGTTGTCAAGCTGTCCTTCCAGATGACACTGGATTTCTACATAACATTGATGGCAAAATGATCAGTGTCAAGTTCTGACAGAATTAAGTTCACCCTTACCTAAAGGAAATGGACCCGACTTCAGCGCCCACAATAAAAAAATGACAATAAAGGTTCTCTCTCTCTCTCTCTCTCTCTCATTTCATATACAGACACACACCGGGGTTAATATTATATACTCACTTTTGTTGCCAGCAGTTTAGACCTTAATGGTTGTGTTTCTTTGTTTTGAGGGGACAGCACATTTACACTTTTATACAAGCTGTATACTAACTACTTTACATTGTAGCCAAGTGTCATTTCTTCAGTGTTCACAGAAGGCAATAAGGAAAGAGGTTCTGAAGAGTGTGTGTAGTGTCCCAGACAATACTGTAGACTCTGGTCAAGCATCACTTAAATGCTGTATCCTGGATAGATGGAAGTGAACTGCTAATAATCTCTGTCATCTTCAAGACTCTGCACTACCTTCCTGTCCGAAGCAATGATGCTTTCAAACCAGACATGCAATCACAGGATGCTCTTGATCGTCCCTCTATAGAAAGTGGTGCAATTCAAAGTGCTTTAAAGCGATACATGGCATAGGACTGGGTTATTTGCTGGCATGCCTCTCCCTAAGAATCTGACTGTCCCACTAGAACAGTGATGGCGAACCTTTTTCCCCTCAGGTGCCGAAATAGTGCGCGTGTGTGCTATTGCACGCACGTGCGTGCCCACACCCATAATTCAAAGCCCACCACTTGCCCCAGCCCCCTGCGCACTCCCACGTTTCCCGACTTCCAGTGGGCCCGGTAGGCCTGCTTTTTGCCCTCCCCAGGCTCCAAAGGCTTTCTTGGAGCTTGGGGAGGGCGAAAAGGCTCCCCCCCCCGCCACCCCGGAGACCCTCCGGAGGCCAAAATCGCCCTCCCAGAGCCTCCGCGCAAGCCAAAAATCAGCTGGCGGGTACGCACATGTGCGCTGGAGCTGAGCTAGGGCAACAGCTCATGTGCCAGCAGATATGGCTCCGCGTGCCATAGGTTCGCCATCACTGCACTAGAATAAACATACTCCAGATCTCTTCCCTGAAATCCTTCACCTAGTGGGATCTTGTGACTGCCCCTATTTTATGGAATATGTTTCCCCATGTTTGGTGATTTGGAAGATACGTCTCTTTATTGAAGTAGTGAGATAGAATGGAATGGAATGGAATTAGAAGAATAGAATGGAATGAAGATAATTGGAGCTTGCTGCCGGGCATCCTAAGGGGCTGCAGTAGAAACCACAATCCATGTCTTGTTATATTGCCAGTTGTATAAAGACTTTTATTTGTACCATGCTCCACCATGCTCATCTGTAAATGCGGAAAGCATTCTAGCTTACTTTATTTATGCTACCTATTAGGCAATTTAAAAAATTCTGTATCCATTAAAATTGCTACTTTTGTAAACTTCACCATACTACAAGTTGTGACTGTCAATGGTTGCACAATATTTTATTATGGGGATCTTAGATTCATAGCTTCTGCTAGAAGAGCAGATGGAAGTCATGGGCAAGAGAAGCTTCCCACTTGGCTTACCAGTTGCTTTTGGTAAGCCTTTCGGGACTGAAGGAACAGAGGGTTTAAATTACAAGGATGTTTTTGCTAGTAAGGGAATGGAAACTGCTGTCTGGTAAGTATTGGGTTATTTAGATGTTTACATATTCGTTTGATATTTGTTATTTAAGTTTGCATTGTTTTGTACTGAACTGAATTAAATTGTGTAAACTTGATTATAATCTACCTGATCCACTATAGCAGGTAAGCAGGGAACGCTAGGGGTTCCTTCTCCTAAGGAGGTCCATTTAGCAGGACCAAGTAGAAGTGCCTTCTCCGTGGTGGCTCCCTCTTTGTTGAACATTATCACCTTGGAGATAAGACTGCCCCCCCCCACTTTGACATTCTTTCGCAAGGTGCTGAAACATGGTTTTGCCAAGGTCCTGACTCCTGAGGACCCCAGAATGGCATGGAGCCCATATTATGTTTTATTAAATTGTTGTCACCAGGGAGATGGGGGCATTATTTCTTCTTTATTGTTTTTGTACTGGACTTTTATATTTGTAAGCTGTCTGGAGTCACTGAATAAATTGGGTGGCCATATACATTTTCTTAAACCAATAAAAATAAATGAAAGCAGCATGTAAGTCATATTAATACATAAATATTTTAAAGAAAATAGCTACTTCAAATGTCTTGGAAAAAATGTGTGAATTAATTTACCTTAACTGATAGAGCAGGGGTCGGGAACCTATGGCTCGCGAGCCAGATGTGGCTCTTTTGATGATTGCATATCTTTTGATGATTTGCATATCGCAGCAGGGGTGAAATCCTCCCGGTTCGCCCGGGCCAGTCCTTCGGCGTATAGCCGATGGAACTGGCGGCGGTTGCGGCGCGGAGCTTCTCCTGCCCGCTTTCCCGTCCCGGCTGAACACAATCACCGCTTTCCCGTCCCGGCTGACCACAATCATTTGGGTTATTTTTCCCTCTGTGCATGCGCGCGCATGCACAGAGGGAAAAATAACCCAAATGGCGGCGTTCAGCCGGGACGGGGGGAGCTAAAAAATGGCCATGGCCACATCCCCGCCGTTCTCCAGCCAAGCGGCTGAAGAAGCCCCGGAGCCCCGCCGCCAACCTGCGTCTCCTGCTGGGAAGGAACCTCTGTCGCTGTCTCTCGCGGGGCTCCAGCCACCCTACTGAGTCCCTGACCGCGGCACCGGCAGGGTTAATGCGTATGGGAGAGGAGAGAGAGCGCTACCGCCGCCACTGCTGCTTTCACCGCTCCGATATTTCTTTGGTGGGCGCGCGCGGGAGGGACCATGGAGCAGAGGCGCCCGGCAGCTTAAGGCAAGAGGCGGGTGGGAGACGCGGGCAGGAGCCTGTCGCCGCCGCCACTTCTGGCATCCCCACGCCTCTCACCCCGCTCGCCGGGTGCCTCTGCTCAGCGGTCCCTCCTGCGCAGGCCCACCAAAGAAATATTGCAGCAGCGAAAGTAGCAGCGGCGGCGGTAGCGCGCTCTCTCCTTCCCTCCCATGCGCGTTAACCCTGCCAGTGCCGCGGTCGGGGACTCAGTCGGGTGGCTGGAACCCCGCGAGAGACAGCGACAGAGGCTCCTTCCCAGCAGGAGACGCAGGTTGGCGGCGGGGCTCCGGGGCTTCTTCAGCAACCCACCCACCTACCTCGCTTGGTGCGGTTCCCCGCACTTGACGTCTTGGAAGAGGGCTGGGCGAGGGAGAAAGGAGCCACGGTGGGGATTGGTTTGCAGAGAGAAAGAAAGAAAGAAAGAAAGAAAGAGAGAGAGAGAGAGAGAGAGAGAGAGAGAGAGAGAGAGAGAGAGAGAGAGAGAGAGAGAGAGAGAGAGAGAGAGAGAGAGAGAGAGAGAGAAAGAAAGAAAGAAAGAAAGAAAGAAAGAAGAAAGAAAGAAAGAAAGAAAGAAAGAATCATTACCAATGCTATGATGGAAATCACCAACTCAAAGACAAATATCACTTTGGAGCAAGGAAGCTGCTACAGCAGCAACAAATTAAACAGCACAAAGACAGGGATTCTCTCAATATCCCATTGTCCCTATTGACATTTAGTTGAATTCACTTTTAAAATATATTATATGGCTCTCACTGAAATAAATTTCCAAATTTTTTGCTTTCATGGCTCTCTTAGTCAAAAAGGTTCCCGACCCCTGTGATAGAGTATCATAGTAACTAATGTAAATCATATCAAAATTAATGGATTGCTTTTGCTTAAGAGAATAATTCTTTAATTTATTGAACATTTTATCACCGTTTAATTTGGAAAGAAAAATATCTAAAATATATCTAAATATCTAAAATATAATAAAATTTAACTGCAATTACAAACAAGCATAAAACTTTTACTTTAGATGAGAAATATCCATTCCTTAATATACATGCTGTCTTGTCAGAATGGAACAATCTGATTTGAATGTAATTGTTATTCTTGTTGTGTGTCTTGATTCCAATTTATCTGACAATGTAGAAAATTAAGCAGACTTTTCCTGAATTGTTTCATCTGGTACTAATACTTGCTTTTTTTTTTTTACAGTAGCATATTTTTTTTGTCGTTAATTTTAGGAATACAAACACAACCATGAATAGGTTTTGGACAACAAAACATTTGATTTATATAATTTATTTATTTTTCTGTTTTATCACACACAGTAACATCACTTAGGACCCAGCATATTTTCTGGCTTTACCCATTGATCAAATTGTTCTGCTGTAAGAAATCCAAGTTTGATAGCAGTTGCTTTTAATGTCATCCCTTCTTTATGTGCAGTTTTGGCAATCTTGGCTGCTTTATCATAACCTAACAAAAAGGAAAAATATGTAATGTAAGGTTGATTCTATATTTTGGACCATTAAGAAACAACTTCAGTGACAAGTCACCCAAGGCAACCAACTAGAAATTTTACTATCAAAAGGGTTCAGTTTACACAAATGTATAGTACTTATGCAACTAGCAACCCATAAACTGAACCAGGATAGTGAAAGCTGCAGTTGCATACTGAAGACCAATAATTTCAGTGGGCTAGTTCCAGTGTAAAATAAATGTAACGTTAATAATTTTAGATCAGTGCTAAATCGCTTTTCCTGAATCACAGCTTTTATCAGCCTTAAATGGCATATTGGTCGTCACACTGAAGCAGTAGTCCTTGACTTACAATCATTCATTTACAGACTGTTTGACTGTTTAATGGCACTGAAAAAAGTGATTTATGACCATTTTTCACACTTACAACTGTAGCATCCCCATGATCACATGATCAAAATTTGGACACTTTGCAATTGGCATGTATTTATGATGATTGCAGTGTCCTAGGGTCATGTTTCCCTGATGAAAAGATTGAGTTAACTCTCTTGTTTCCCACTTATCAAGGGACATTACAACTTTATTAGAAAGCAAATAAATTTGACTGTTATTTGCATTTCCAAAAAAACAAGAATATTGCCTATTTCTTCTTAGAATATTTACAGTAGTAGTAGTTTTCAAGACACATTTGCATGCACCTGTGTCCATATATGCATGTCTGCGCGCTTACACACACACACACACACACACACACACACAACACATGATTGTATACAGTACAAGAAATAAAATCTGCAGTTGGCCATTACAGCTGGAAGCTAGTGTTGGAAGCAATATCCATCTGGTTCAGTTCCAAGTGGGTAGAAAGACAATGGAAACATGGAGACTGATTGGAAAGATGGTTTAATGAAGCAGAACCATCAAGCACATGGTCCTGGTGCAGCTGAACACATGGAGTGGAGAGTGAGTGTTATTTATACCCTCTCTGGGCTTGAGCTTCCTGTTCCTATGGCAAGAGCATGTATTCTATTGGTTGCTGTCGGGGTCATAGCTAATTTTGAAGGTTATCCAAGTCAAGCTTGGTTGAAACTTGCTGATGCAATGAAGGGGCTTGTTGGCAATTCTTGTTGTGGCTGAATGGCTTTTCCCTGAAGGATAATCACATCATTCTGGAGCTGAAGGTCTTTTGTTTTGTAGATAGGCTGGCCCAGTATTTCTTAATGGGCACCAAATATTTACTGGGGGCAGGGAGCTGAAGCTCTGAGTTTCTGTCTCCCTTAAGATTTCCATTTCTCTTTTAGGAAAAATATAATATTCTGCCTTTTTAAATATTTCTCAAAATATTTTATTATTCTAGGAGGGGTGACTTCCCCCAGAAGGAAGCATAGAAATATATGTAGTTGGTTTCTTCTCGCACAGTTTTTGGACAAGACCTCTGAACTTCATGATACTATAATTTCTCCTCTCCCCACCCCCTACCCCAAGTCACTTCAGTCATTATCAGCAACTACTTGTGAGAATGCTACAGCTATATTATAGTTTTCAATACTAGTTTTGATTGCACTGGTTTACATTGCTTATCAATCCTCTAGGACATGGGTGTGAAACTCGCCATGTCACATTGCCATCACATGATGTTTCATGACATTTTTCATATTTATTAGATACTTACCAATGTGGGGATTAAGGGCAGTCACCAACATCAATGACTCATTCATTAACTTATTTATCCTCTCTGTATTCGCTTCTATTCCAATTACACAATTTTCAGTGAAAGAGACACAGGCATCTCCTAAGAGCCGTGCAGAATGTAGCACATTTCTAATCTAAACAAATAAAAAATAATTAATAATTTAATAAAAAATTGTTCACTGGTACATTGACTAACAAGAGCTTTACCATAATTACAACAGAACATCAAAGATAAATATTTATATGATAAAATAACAAGCCCAAAAGAAAGCATTTGATATTGTAGACAACACCATCCCTACTTCTTGATAAAACCAACTGCACTCAGTTTGTGATCCTCAATAGAATTACATTTACATGGAGTTGTGTGCAGTGGGTTCCCCAAGGTTCTGTCTTGGGCCCAGTGCTCTTCAACATCTTCATAAATAACCTAGATAAGCGAATTGAAGGACCCCTCATCAAATTTGCAGATGACACGTATTTCAGGAAGCACTTTGAAAACAGACACGAAATTCAGAAGGATCTTGGTACTCTTGAGCATCGGGCCCTATCCAACGAAATGCAGATTAGTGGAAAGAAAAGCAAGATCCCATACTTAAGCAGAAAAAAACAGATGCAGAGATACAGGATAAAAATGTAATAAAAAGTTAAAGCAGCCCTGGGCTGCATCAGCAGTCAAGATCTAGGTAATGACAGAATTGCTATGTGCTGTATTGGCGAGGCCACATTTGGAATATACATCCAGTTCACAATACAAAAAAGATCCTAGGCCCTAGAAAGATATAGAGAAGAGCAACACAGATGATCTTTGGTCTGGAAGCTAAATCCTATAACTAGGTGTGTTTAGTAACTAGGTGTGTTTAGCTCACAAGAGAAGATTAAGAAGAGACATAATAGCAGTTTTTCAATAGAAGAATTGTCACAGGGAAGAGGATCTCAATTTATTCTCCAAAGCACCTGAGGATAGGACAAGAACAATGGCTGCAAGCTCATCAGAGGAAAATCCAACCAAGAAGTAAGTAAAGAAAACTTTCCTGACATTAAAAACTATTAAGCAATGGAACAGCTTGCTTCCTAGTGTTGTGGATGCTTTATTGCTGGATGTTTTCAAGAAAGGTTTGGACAAACATTTGTCCAAGATGGTTTGGGGACTCCTGGCTTGAGTAGATGGCTGAATTAAAACATGTCCAAGGTCCCTTCTAATCCTATAATTTGATGTTTTCAGATTTACTTTGGGGGAGGAGGGAGTGTTCATATGTTTTAAAAAACTAATGACATATATATGGTCACTAGACAAATGGTTATAAGTCAAGAACTACCTGTATTCCTATAAGGCATTGAACAAATATAAGCCAGTAACAGAAAGCCATCAAATTGAACCTGGATTGCTAAGAAGGAAAGAAGGGGCGTTGGTTTTACCTGATACGCTCCTTTTCGTAGGGTGGAGATAGCATCTAGACATGGGTTGTCCTTGTCCGTTCATCCAATAGGACTAAGCCTTTTAAGCTGTTTATTCCTGCCTGTGTGCCAGGATCCCCAGCTTTATGAAGGCAGAAGACCGACTTGACGTGTGGTGCTGCTTACAGGTAGGTACTCCTCTTACGATGGTACGAAATGAAAGATCAGTTCAGAAAAAACACAGGCATGAGCCAGGACCAGAAAAAGAGCCAGGGCGGGGCTAGATGCTATCTCCACCCTATGAGAAGGAGCGTATCAGGTAAGCCCCTTCTCCATAGAGGGTGGAGCTAACATCTAGACATGGGACATACCAAAGCCGTGTGTCCGAGGGTGGGCTGGTCCTTGTTCTGGAGACATTACTGAGAATGCACCCTCTGGAGCACCCTGTGCCTGAAGGCCGCGTCCGCCGAGGCAAAGGCGTCAATCTTATAGTGTCTTATGAAGAGCAAAGGAGAAGCCCAAGTAGCTGCCCTACAGACCTCCTCAATGGAGGCCTGAGTCGCCCAGGCCGCCGTCGTTGCAGCGCTGCACGTGGAATGCGCCATCACTCGGGAGGGACGGGGAAGCAACATCAGATCATATGACTTGGTGATGGTGCCCCTCAGCCAACGCCCGATTGTAGAGGGGGTCACCTTGTGGCCCATCGTGGATGGCAGAAAGAAAACAAATAGGGACTCTGTCCTGCAAATTGGAGTAGTGCATTGAATGTAAATTCTCAGAGTCCTGCGGACGTCCAACGTGTGCCATTTTTGTTTCAGTGGATGGGAAGGGTTAGGACAAAAGTTTGGGAGAATAACCTCCTGGGCTCGATGGAACCAAGAGTTGATCTTGGGAAGAAAGGATGGGTCCAAACGAAGCACCACCCTGTCCAGGTGAAAGATGCAAATGTCCTTACGCACAGAGAGCGCTGCGTGTTCTGAAATCCTTCTGGTGGAGGTGATGGCTACCAGTAAGGCGACCTTGCAGGTGAGGTGACGAAGGGAAGCCTCATGTAATGGTTCATATGGTGCTGCCGTTAGGGAGCTAAGGACCCTGGACAGATCCCAGGTTGGGTATCTGTGGATGACAGGTGGACACAGATTAGTGGCCCCACTGATAAATCTCCTTACCGTGGGATGTTGAGCCAATGACTCCAGGGAGCCACAGAATAACAAGGAGGATAAGGCCGCCACCTGCCTCCGGATGGTGTTAGGGGAAAGCCCCTTATCCAGACCCGCTTGCAAAAAGTCAATGATGTTGCCTATAGTGAGTTGCATGGGTGAACAGCCCTTTGTCGCGCACCACACGCAGAAGGCCTTCCAGGTGGCAGAATAGATGCGTTCGGTGGAAGGTCGCCTAGATGCCTGGATAGTTTTGATGGCCCTGACGGAGATGTTCTAGCACCTCAGGGCACACTGCTCAAGTGCCAGACGGTCAGACGGTACCACCAAGGGTCGGAATGGATTAGCGCCTCCTGGCTGAGCGCAGACTCGGTGACTGGTATCTGCCAGGGCTGTGAAAATGACAGGAACATTAGGTCCACAAACCATGTTCTCCTGGACCAATGAGGGGCCAGGAGTAGGACCTCCGCTCTCTCCTCCAGGATCTTGGTGATGACTCTGGCCAGTAGGGGAAGAGGAGGAAAGGCATAGAGTAGGCCGGGAGGCCAGCTGCAGCGAAGGGTGTCCGACCCCTCCGCTCCCTGGATCTTGAACCTTGAAAAGAATCTCGGAGTTGAGCGTTCTCTGGGATGGTGAACAGGTCGACCTGTGGAAGACCGAAACGACTCGTCAGCTTGCAGAAGATATTTGGATGCAGACGCCACTCTGCATGGTCTATTACTGACCGACTAAGCCAGTCTGCTTGGATGTTGGACTCCCCGGAGATGTGTGTAGCAGAGATGGATAGCAGATGATGTTCTGCCCACAGACCCAGTCTTCTGGCCTCCCACATGAGGGAACAAGATTTTGTGCCGTCTGTTGATGTGGGCCTTCGGGCTCATGTTGTCTGTAAGCACCAAGATGTCCTAGCTGCTTCAGGGCCAGGTAGACAGCTCGCAACTCTAACCTGTTGATACTGTGACCCACCTCTGCTCTGGTCTAGCGACCCTGAAACATGGCGCCCTGGGAGTGGGGGCCCCAACCTGACAGACTAGCGTCCATGGTGACTACGATTCTCTCCGGTTCGTGGAACAGACACCCTTTGGATAGAGCACCTGAGGACCACCAGAGGAGGGAACGATGCACCTCTGACGGGAGGGGAACCCTCACTGTTGAAGAGGCACGCCCTGACCTCTGAAACGGGAAAAGAAACCATTGAAGATCTCTGGAATGGAGGCGAGTCCAGGGAATGAGTGATATACACAAGATCATTTTACCCAGGAGTGTAGAAAGAGATTGCGGAGGGACCCTATGTTGGGGCCTAATCACAGAGACCAGGTTTTTAATGCTGTCCCGTCGCTCCTGGGAAAGGTACAACTTACACTCCAGAGAGTCCACAATGGCCCCCAGGTGGTTTAAGTGAGTAAGGGGAGAAAGATGACTTTTTCCAAATTAATGGAAAACCCAAGGTGCCGAAGAATGGACATGGTTGCCTGGACGTCCCGCACCACTTGATGTCTGGATGGGGCCTGAATCAGTATGTCATCGAGGTAGCACTGGATGCGAATGGGAATACCTCTGAGGTGAGCAGCCACGACGGATAGGACCTTGGTGAAGACCCTAGGTGCCGAGGATAGACCAAACAGAAGGGCAGAATATTGGAAGTGCATTCCTGCATAACAAAATCTGAGATATTGACGATGTGATGGCCAAATCAGAATATGCAGGTACGCTTCCGGAAGATCTATCGAGGCAAGGAAGTCACCTTTTTGGACACTACCAAGTATAGTCGCCAACGTGTGCATCTTAAATCACCTGTAGCGAACAATGCGGTTGAGACGTTTGAGATTCAAAACAGCCCACCGAGGACTTTGGCACTACAAAAAGAATGGAGTAGTACCCCTGCCCTATTTGGTCCGCAGACACCCTCTGGATGGCTTGAATGTCCAGAAGGTGTGCGATGGCCAAATCCATGAGGGCCCGCTTGGCAGGATTGTTTGACACAGGGCTACGTAGAAAAAACCTCAGGGGGGGGGAAAGAAATTTGATGCAGAGACCTGATCGATTGGTCTCCCGGACCCAGGTGTCTGATGTAATCTCCTCCCATCTGTCAGCATATAGGGCCAGCCAGCCGCCAATGGGAGGGTCAGACGGAGCCTCACTTGGAACGTCTGAAGGGACGACCGCCTCCCCCGCGAAATAGCCGCTTGAATGGTCTGCCCCTGCTAGATTTGTCTGGACCCTGTTGTTGCCTGCCCCCATACTGACCTTGTGATCTGGGAGAAAACCCTGAGTCGGCGGTCCGAAAGGACCGCCTCTGATAAGGCGTGTAGTGGAAGGATCCCCTCCTGGAGGAGGGCAAAATCTTCCTTTTGTCCCTGGACTCAATGAGAATGGGGTCCAGGGACTCCCCAAAGAGCTGCTGCCCCTTGAATGGAGTGGAGGCAAATTGCCACTTATGGCAAGTATCCGCTTGCCACTGTCGCAGCCAGAGCATTCATCGGGCCACTACGGCAGATCCGATGGCCCTGGAGGAAAATCTTGCAGCTTGGAGGGTGACATTTGCCAAAAATTGGGCGGCAGCCAGAAGCTTGTTGATGTCCTGGTGAGAGCACACATCTTCGGCAGGAATTCTCTCTTGAAGTTGCTGAAGCCAGATGAGCGAAGTACAGGTAAAGAACGATGCTGTTGTTGAAGCACGAACCGCCCTGGCAGCTGCCTGATGAGTCTTCAGAAGAGCTTGCTCTGTCCTCGGGCTTGAGGAGCTCCTCTGATTCACCTGGCATGGTGGTGGCCGAATGGATGGCCGCAACGGGAGCATCAACAGAAGGCAATTGCAGGAACGCTGTCAATTCCTGCTGTACGTTGAAGTACCTCTTGTCCAGGGACGATGGAATGGGACATGAAGCTGGGGTGGCCCATTGACGGCAAACAGCATCCAAGAAGAGAGGAGGGGATGGAATCACAAAGAGCTCAGTCATTGGCTCCACATATAACGGATCAGTGATGGAGCGAGGAACATCAGTGGAAGTTGGAGGGTCGAGGTTGGCAGAGGCCTTGAACAGAAGAGATTTAAACAGCGCTGGCTGGAGAGTCGATACCTGAGGAGAGTCAGCAATCATACCCTCATCCTCAGATAGATCAAGACCCAAATGGCCCTCTTCCTCCGACAAGTCTGAGCGAGAACTAGTGGAGGGCTCCGAAGCCACATAGACAGAGGCTCTGGCCCTGGTACCTGGGGCAAACCCTTTCTTATCCTCGCCGAAATGATGAGATCTATCGGAATATACTGAGGAAGACCTCCCCAATTGATGCATGCTTTCAGCAATGCCCTTGCTAATAGCAGCTGAAATCACTGCCTGCAACTCAGTTGACACTACAGGCCCTTGTTGGCCAGAAGGCTCAGGTTGATCAGGATCACGTAAACCAGCAGCGGTAGGAGTGAAGGTGGCAGATGGTTCTGCCCTGGAAGAGGCACCTGGCTGGGCTACTGCGGGCTCTGCCAGCCTCCCCCAGACCTCAGAAGGGGGTACCTGGATTGATGCTGATCTAATGATAATTGGTCAGGTGGCAACCCTGAGATAGGAGTCAGAGATGGAGGATCATCGCTACTAGGTTATGGATCAGGAGATTTGCCTGACTGGGCGCACAACTTCTCTAGTGCTCTGTTCCTGCGTCGTTCATTACGCTCAGCAGCCTTGGATCCCCTAGTCTGATAATGGTGACTGTGGGAATCCTTATGGGAACCGGATGGACCAGATTTGCCTGGATTGGCCTCAGCCTGAGAAGTGTTCTTTGATTTGCTGGTCTGTTTGCCACCCTTTTTGGCCTTGTCAGCCTTGCAAGAGCTCATGGTGGTATCAGGACAGATAGAGGAGCACGTCCCCTAAGAATCTGTTAATAGAAAGATGTCAATGTTATACAATGATTTTTTAAACTTGGCTCTCATTTTTCTAAAATTATATATATATATATATATATATATATATATATATATATATATATATATATATATATATATATATATATATATATATATATATATATATATATATATATATATATATATATATATATATATAGTTCGTATTTAATAATGCTGGTGAAGCAAGCCTAGGAAGGCAGGATACCAGGCAGGTCAAAAGGAGGCAGAATTGGCTCCAAAAAGATCTGGGAATGCCCAGGATCCCAGCCAAAAACAATGCCTGTTGCCACGAAGTCTGGTAAAATGGCTGCCAAGACACAGAGAAAGAGCCCCCAGGCAAAATGGGGCAGGTCAAAATGGCGCCCTGGCTCCTCCCCATGTGGTGAGATTCAGGAGATCTCCCAAAATGGTGCCGGTTGTGAATGGCCCTGCTAAGGAAGCTGTCTGTTGGTCAGAGGCAGCTGCGCTAGGCGGGGAGGGAGATAATTAGCCAGAGGCGAGCCAACAAAGCACCAGGCACTAGGACCCTGAAGACGACAAGGACGACTGCAAGGCACTCCACTTAGGCGCTCCGCTCCAGCGGCAGGCAATTAGCATTCAAAAGGCAGGCAATTAGCATTCCAAATGGCGCTTAAGCGCACGGGAGTAAAGCAAGGAGCGATCTCCAACTCTGGCACAGAAAAAACAGCTTTGCCTGCTCCCCGGCCGATTTGTTTGTGGAGCGCTTGACTCCGGTGGCCGAATGGTCAGTTTGGAGACCGTGGCTGCTCAAGCTGGGCAATGTCTCTCTCTGCTCCAGCCCTGCAATGAAAACCACTTTCACACACTGCGTGCGAATGGGGAGCGTGAAAACTCCTCCAGCCACTCACTCTGCCTCAGATCGAAGGCACTAAGCCCCCACCAACAAAAGCCTGTTTCTTTTTGAGTCAGCTGTTAAGCGGAGCGCAGAAACTCCAGCGGCAACACGGAAGGCTAAATACAGCCCCTCTGGCTTTAAAAGGAGCCGCCTACAGGCAGAAGAGGCAATCGGCTGCTATCAGCTCGAGCCGAGGCTCTGAGCTTTTAGGAAAACAGCGATCCCAGTGGAGGGGGGGATCAGCTAGTAACTCACTGTTTGTAGAGAAGAGAGAGGAAAATCAGCAAACTGGAAAAATAGCAATTTCTCGAAAGAGGGAAGAGCTAGCAACCACACGTCCATCCTTGTCTGAGGATTGAGTAAAGCTGGGGATCCTGGCACACAGGCAGGAATAAACAGCTTAAAAGACTCAGTCCTATTGGATGAACGAATGAGAACAACCCATGTCTAGATGCTAGCTCTACCCTCTATAGAGAAAGGCAAGAGGTTTCCCCTGCCTTAACTAAAGATTATAGATTGCTTACTGATAAAGGAGTAAGGAGCCAACATTCTTTAAACAGTACAAGAGTAAAAAAGAAGCTAATATTCTTCTCCTCTACTTGGTAAACATCCTGAATAGCATCAAAAACATTGGGGCTTTTCTTGCACTCAGTAATATTGTGGTGAACTTGTTTGCGTGTATTCAGCTAGTTCTTGACTTACAACAGTTCATTTAGTAATCATTCGAAGTTACAACAGCACTGGGGAAAAAAGACTTATGACTGTTTTTCACACTTTCCACCACTGCAGCATCCCCGTGGTTATATGATTAAACCTCTGACTGATTCATATTTATGACAGGTACAATGTCTGCAGTCATGTGATCACCTTTGAGACCTTCTGACAAGCAAAGTCAATGGGGAAGCCAGATTCACTTAACAATCGTGTTACTAACTAAACAACTGCAAGTGATTCACTTTAACTGTAGCAAGAAAGGTTGTAAAATGGGGCAAAATTCATTAACAACTATCTCACTTAACAACAGAAATTTTGGGCTCAATTGGCACAAGTCAGACTACTTGTATGTGTGTAACACACGAATCAAATTTAAGACCAAAAATTGAAATGAACTTATGTACAGAAGGTGACACCCACCAATGCATCTATCTAGCATTAGATATTACAATTCTTTAGTCTCTATAACAGAGTTAAATTATGTCATTCAATTATAATTTTAGCAAACTTACAATCATAGGCTTAAAGACATTTAATTCAAAATGACCGTTGCTGCCTCCTACTGTAACAGCAGTATGATTTCCCATCACCTGTGCTGCTACCATAGTTATGGCCTCACACTGAGTAGGATTCACTTTTCCTGTGAGGGGACAAACAAAGATTCATGAAATTAATTTATTAAACATTGCAATATTTATTTTGCTGTTCATTCTCAAATGAACTTTGAAAACCAAATAATGAATCAAATGTTCCTGAAAAGTGTAGTCTTGTAGTTAAGTTGTTGGAGTAAAACAAAAGCACCCAGTTTCAAGCTCATTCTTAGCTGTGGACTCACTGGATGATTTTAGGCCAGTCATTTTCACAACATATGCTGTGGGAATAGAATGAAGGAAACCTCCTTTAAAGCTGCCTTAAGTTCTTGGATGAAAGTCAGGATGTAAATCTAGAGGATGATGATAATGGTGATGTTACAAAAATATTGGGTTGATGAAATGAATCCAAATCTATTATGAATCCAAAACAATAATTTCAAATCCCTGCTGAATGCCTTGAGAAGCAGAACATGGGTACTGGAAATAAAATAGCTGAACCTATTTTGGGATTTTTTTGGTAGTGATTTTATTAAAAATTACAATTACAATGATAATCACCTCTGAGCAATACATGGTACAAAAAATTATTCAATGAAGTTCCCCTCTCCAAAAGATCTAAATATATTTTGATTTATGATGTAAAACTTATAATAACTTTTAGGGACCTTTTAAATTAAAAAAAAAAAGCATTTTAAAAGTTAAGAAAAATATACTCTTGAAAGAGGACTTGGTTCACATTAACACAATTTCCTTTAATGGCTCAATGATGTTTGTCACATTTACAACAGCTGAATATTTCTGTAGACCTAGAACATCTTTTTGAACTCACAGTTTATTTTCTAACTGTAGAATAAATATTTCAAATGCTCTTCAGCTTGCTTCTTCCCTTGTTTACTGGTTTTTCCTATGCTGTTAAGCGTTTTACTTAAAAGAAGCAAAGCAAGCAAAGCACCTTTTCTCACTTCATTCACACCTGAATTAAAACATTGTTAATGAAAACAAAGTATAGAACTAAGGTAGTAATAATTTAAGGATATATCATCAGGTATCCAAAACTTCACAAAAGGTCTATATTATCTATGGCAGTTATGATGTTTTCTTTGAATAATTTGATGTCATTTTATAATAATTCATGTCTACTACTACAGTTCTATAAATTTAAACTTGTATCTTTTGGAATTATTAAATCTAATTAATATTATTCCTTATTCTTAACCAATTAGCACAAGATTAACTAAAAAAATAAATATGAACAAGAGTTTACTGAGTAGGGAGAAAATTGTTATAAATAATACATTGTTTTTAAATGTAACCATTAAAATAAATTTATTAATAAAGTTGTGATCAATGTAATAACACATTTTATTCCACTTCAATCTATTCCTATTTACTACAGTATGTACTGAAAAAATATGACAACATATATAAAAGAATATGCCAGGTTGTATTTAATAAATAGATTATACCAGCAGTCTTTCAATATCTACCAATCCAAAGTTAACAATCAAATCTTGGCAAGGTTACCTGGCATAATACTACTTCCAGGTTCATTTTCAGGCAAGATAAGTTCTGCTAAACCACATCGTGGACCAGATCCAAGAAAACGAATATCATTAGCTATCTTCATTAGGCTACAAGCCACAGTATTCATTGCACCACTCAGTTCAACCAAGGCATCATGAGCTGCAAGGGCTTCAAATTTGTTTGAAGCTGTAACAAAGGGCAAACCTAAGGAAAGTAATGAAGTAAGATATTATTAGCATTCTATCTATTCTTATGCACAGTTCAAACACTATATGATCAATACTTGTAGTCTATTTTATTTTGGTCTGAGTGGATGTTCATAAATAAAATTTGTCAATCACCATTTTTAGGAGTTCCCAGACTAAAATCTCATGGAAAAAATAAAGTTGGGAAAATAGATTAATTAATAGTTAATTAAGTTCAGAGTTTCTTGACATGATGGCCACAAGAAAAATAATATTGAAGAGCAGAATTTTGAGGGTATCCTTGATAACAACGGGTAGTTGGCTAAGTTTCTTAAACCTCAAATGAGGGATCTACTGGTTATGAAAGGGCTTGTTAGATGTGTACAAAGGAAGAAATTGTTTGAATCTGCCCAATTCTTAGAGACTCAGAGTCGTGGCCAGAGAAGCAAGGTAAGCACCATGTTTATTTTCCTGGCCGGTGGGGACTCCAATTACACATGAACCAAGTGCAAATTCATTATGTTGCTGGAGGAGAAGTGGAGGGAGTAGAGGCTCAGCTTGACAGACTGGGACTTATAATAGGAAAGATGAAGAGTGCCTTCTGAGCAAGGCAGAAGGATATTTTTAAAGACAATAGAGTTTGCATAGAAAACAGGAGTATTGAAGGAGGAAGTCTGACTGGTAGAACGAAGAGAACCAGAAGATAGGTTATCAGTGGACCTGTTTTGGCATGCCACCTGGAAGAAGATTCACAGACTTCTATAGATTTTTATCCAGAATTCCAGGAAAAGAAAGGAAAGAAGGTTGGAATGACACTATGACAAGGAAATAAAACAATAATTACCCCACAGAAGAAAAACATGTCGTGATGATGAGTGACTTGCTGCTCACAGGAATGGTCAATGATCTACAGACAAGACATAATGATCAAAGAAAGTATGTTGTCCTCCAGGTGTACAGATTCATGATATGATGTAGATGCTGAGCAATTAATCAAATTTACTATCTATAATTTCTTCAGTTTTATACTTGAACAAATAATACTGCATGGAAAAAAATGTTGAGTCTACAAGAAACTAGGAAGGCAGGCAAAAGAATTCAAAGCAGGTAGTATTTTTATCCATATGTCCAACTGATGGTCATGATCTGAGGAATGGAGGAGTCTAGAGGTGAACTATTGGTCCAAAGGATATCGTTGAGAAAACCTTGGATTCCTGAACCATGGTGTTCATTGTCTATAAGAAAAACTTCTAGCAAGTGATGGGCTGCACATCACAAAGAGTAGAAAGAATGCCTTTGGAATACATGTTACTAAAGTCATCTGGAGGGCTTTGGACTACATCTAAAGGAGATAATCATCTATAACTACAGAAAGCCAAAAGCAATAAATCCTACACAAAGAAGGAGGCAGTAAGAAGAAAAGGATTAGATACCAGGAGAAGCAGCAGCTAATGTTAACAATGGCAATACTAAAGGTTTCAATGATTTGTTTGTTTGTTTGTTTTATTATTGTTTATTATCTTTCACATTTCCAGAGAGGGACAGAGCGGATTTAATAGATAATTTAAGAAATAATTGAGACTCAAGCACAATCAGTACAAAAAGGGAGAAATCAGAGATACCCCATGAGACCAGGCTGACTGCAGCAAGAACTCTTTGATAAACAAAAATGATAATTTTTTAAAATTGAAAGAGGGCATATAACAAAATATTGGATAATATTTTGGATTAGAATATTGGAAAATAGTCCAAAATTGAAATGATGTGATCTTATTATGAATGCCAAAAACAACAAGGTTCTTTGGGTACAGGCAGAGCAAAAGAAAAGTCAAGAGCCAAGGTGGCGCAGCGGTTAGAGTGGGGTACTGCAGGCCACTTTAGCTGACTGTGATCTGCAGGTCAGTGGTTCAAATCTCACCGGCTCAAGGTTGACTCAGCCTTCCCATCCTTCCGAGGTAGGTAAAATCTGGACCCAGATTGTTGGGGGCAATATAAATATACATTGCTTACTGGTGTAAACCGCTTAGAGAGTGCTTGCACTGTGAGGCGGTATATAAATGTCACTAATAAATAAATAAATAATAAAGTAAACAGTTGCCATACTGATCTGAGAAGATGGCAAATGATGAAGGCACAGGGAGAAAGGCAAATTGATTAATTCTTGCCTTGCACCTGTCTTTTGCAAAATAAAAAGTGGCCCAACCTGTCAAAAGTTACAGTTCAAAATAGGTAAAGAATTGGTAAGGGAACATCTAGATGTTTTGAATGATTTCAGATCTCCTGGATTGGATGGAATACTTCCCAGGATGCTAAAGGAACTGGTGATTGTTATCTCAGAGGCTAAACAACAGAAAAAAGTGAATAAGGATCTAGAGACCAACCTGTTTGACATCAGTATTTGGGAATATTCTAGAGTTGAAGTATTAGATGGAAAAATCTATATGTGTCCATCATTATCTGAGCTGCTTCAAGGTGAACCTTCTGAAATTCTCAGTTGTCTTTAAGGAGAGATGCACATACCAGTGAATTGCAATAGTCCAGTACTGAAGTGATGAGAGCATAAATGACCGTGCACAAAAACCCAGACTGTCACTATTATCTATTACACAATATTACATATCCAGTGGTGAAATCCAATTTTTTTTACTACCGGTTCTGTGGGCATGGCTTGGTGGGCATGGTGTGGCTTGGCAGGGGAAGGATATTGCAAAATCTCCATTCCCAGCCCACTCTGGGGCCAGCCAGAGATGGTATTTGCCGGTTCTCCAAACTACTCAAAATTTCCGCTACCGGTTCTTCGAAATGCTCAAAATTTCCACTACCGGTTCTCCAGAACCTGTCAGAACCTGCTGGATTTCACCCCTGATGTAGGCCCTGATCCCAGCGAGCTTCTCCACTAGCGCTTCCTGGGCTGAGAGTCCTGCTGTCACCCTTGGCTGCTGCCTTGCTCGCCCGATTGCTGTGGCGCCTGCTTGGCTTCCCTACCATGCTCCTGATCAGCCCCTCACCACCTTCACCCCATGCACCCTGGTTGTTACTTCAACCACTCGATCTAGTGCAGCTGGCCAGAGCATCTTGCTATGTTGCTGCTGCAGAAAATGCAGTCTGCGCTCCGCCATTCCAGCTCAGTGGCCACCCGCCTCTTTTTGTGGCAATGTTATTAATTGTACCTCAGCACACATAAGTCTATTCTTGATTTGCCATCACTGTGCAATGACTGTATTCATATTTATGATGGCTACAGTGTCCTGGGGGTCAGGTAATCAATTTTTGTGAACTTTTGACAAGCAAAGTCAATGAGGAAGCCAGATTCATTTAACAACCATGTTACTAACTTAACAACTGCAGTGATTCACTTAACAACTGTGGTAAGGAAGACTGTAAAATGGGATAAAATTCACTTAAACAAATGTCTCACTTAACAACAGAAATTTTGGGCTCAATTGTGGTTGTAAGTCGAGGACTACCTGTAGAACTATCAATGTTTGTTAATTATATTTTATATATTATATTTAAATATAATTATATTTAAACCCCTTGGTTTAAAGGGGTTTATTTGTACCTTCTGATACTAACCTCACAATTGATACAAAAGCTATGAGTGGCACAAAGAGTTGTGGAAAGATATATGCTCGGCATTATAAGGCAAGAGAAAAAGACCTGCACATGGATTAGAGAATGAAAAAAAGTATAGATATCATCAAGAGAACAAAAGCATAGAAATGGAAATAGACTGGTCACATAGCAAGAACAACTCATGGCAGGTGCACCAAGGTAATCATAGAATGGATCCCATTTGATAAAAAGAAACCTAAAACAAGATGGATTGACGACATCAAGTATTGCGGGCCCAATTGGCAAAAGAAAGCTAAGGACCATATTGGTTGGAAACATGCAGAAGAGGCCTTCATCCTGCAGTGGATAGACAATGGCTAAAATGATGATGATTTGTACCTTCTGCTTCTTGCAGAAGAAAACTTCCTTTTCAGACATGAGGGTGGCGTTTTCTTCAACTGGCTTCTTGAATTTGAGTGAGAATGGACTATGACACATTTCTAACAATTAAGCTGCTATAAACATTGATAATATTTGCTAATTCTACAATATCCCAATTTATAAAGTTTAGTGAATGAAAACAAAAAGATATTAGACAGCAGGTTCATTTTCTTCTTATTTTCCATTTCCCCCCATTTTTATTCTAGCAAGTTAAAGGTTACATCAGGATTACTTTTAATGTCTTTTCTTACTTGTAAGTGCAGCTATTTTAGATGCAACCTTCTCAGCAAAACCAATTCTTGTATTCAGTCCTGTGCCAACTGCAGTGCCACCAGCTGCCAGTTCATAGACTCTTGGCATGACTGATTTGATTCTTGTGATACTATACTTAACTTGTTGCACATAAGCGCTGAATTCCTTGACAAAAATAAAAAGAAATATTGCAAATTTCATAGCATATTTTTCATGTGACAAATGTTTAAAATGACCCACCCATTATTTTATAATTAGCAAATATATATTGTATGCAAAGAATTTCCTCAAAATAATTTTTTTTCATTGTATGAAACTGTAAAATGATTTGTACCTGGCCAAGGGTAAGAGGAACTGCATCCTGTGTATGAGTACGTCCAATTTTAATAATTTCAGAAAATTCCTTTGACTTGGCATCAAGGGCATCTTGAAGCTTCTGTAGCCCTGGTATCAGCACTTCATGAACTTCCAATGCTGCGGCAATATGCATTGCAGTGGGAAATGTATCATTTGAGCTCTTTTAACATTCAAAAAACAGCAAATTATTATCTGAACATTTCTTTCATGAGCTTTAGCTAAATTAAGATATAGGGTTCAGAAAAAGACTAAGCATTTGAGGGTGGTGGAGAGAGACGGTGGCAGGATAACGATGCAATAGTAAAGCTATTCTACAAAACTATGTTGCTGATTTTAATATTATTGATAATCTGTCCCTGTTAAATTAAAAACGGGATCCTTAATAACACATGTTGAACTTGATGTAGAAAAAAAATTAGGAAAACCTTCCACCTTCCCAGCTACTGTCATGTATGATGCCATTCAAACCACTAATAATAACTCAGCCAAGCTTACACACAATATACAGCATTTGAGATAGAATTCCAGACAGGTACTAAAAGGTGCTTTTTCAAGAGGCAACAGGATTTCCTTGTTTTTCTTTGTAGATATTTCACTTCTCATCCAAGAAGCTTCTTGGATAAGAAGCAAAACGTCTTCAAATAAAATCCAGTTGCCTCTTGAAAAAGCACCTTTGGAGCAACCATGACCTGGATGACTGAGAATCTCCATAGACATAAAAGTTACATATTTTGTACCAGGAAGTTAGTTGTCAGTCAATGAAATCCCACAGTTAATTGTTTTTATGCAACAATAAACATAATTTATTGAATAAATGCAGCAAGGCATACAATGAAGTTTACACATGCACACACATGTTGAGACACACTTAATATTTTATGCCCCGCTAAGCAACATCAATTTAATAAATATTGTAATCGACTTACAGATACCTGCTAATGCAGAAAAGGAAAAACTCTCGCCCAGCCTCCCTTTTTAGGGTGACCCGGTCCCTTCTCAAGGGGGAGGGGACGGAAGAACCCCTTCAAGGTAGAGATGAGGAATTTGTTCAGTTTCTGACGGATAAAGTCACTCAGATTTGGACAGACCTGGACTCCGTTTGGGCGAAGCAAGCCGAGATGACAGGGGCAGATCTTGGTCCCATTTTATGGGAAGAGTTTGACCTGGTGACCCCTGAGGAAGTGGACAAAGTCATTGGAGTGGTGAGCTCCGCCACTTATATGCTGGATCCAGAGTGGGTTCCTGCCGGTACGCTCTTACCTGTTGGTCGCCGCAGAGCCGAAGAAGCCGGCGGCATTTGCGGTGTGGGGCTTCCCAGCCCGCTTTCCCCCGCCCGCCTGGACGCCGCCATTTGCATTCTTTTGACCTCTGTGCAAGCAGAACGCTTTGTGCATGCGCAGAGGGCAAAAGAACGCAAATGGCGGCGTCTAGGCAGGAGCGGGGAAGTGGGCGGGGAAGCCCCGCGCCGCGAACGCCACCGGCTTCTTCGGTTCTGCGGCGACCAACAGGTAAGAGCGCACTGGCAGGAACCCACCTCTGGCTGGATCCGTGCCCCTCCTGGCTTGTTTCTGCAAGTAGGGAGGTGACACAAGATTGGTTCCAGGAGTAAATCAACGCTTCTTTAAGAGAGGGGTTCTTCCCCCAGCCTTTAAAGGTTGCGGTCGTGAGGCCCCTCCTTAAGAAGCCATCCCTGGACTCAACTAACCTTAAAAACTATCGACCAGTCTCCAACCTCCCCTTCATGGGGAAGGTGGTGGAGAAAGTGGTGGCACTGCAACTCCAACGGCTGTTGGATGAAACGGAGTATCTTGACCCTTTTCAGTCGGGTTTCAGGCCCGGTCATATCACAAAAACTGCCTTGGTCACGCTGATGGATGATCTCTGGCGAGCCAGAGATGGAGGTTATTCCTCCATCTTGGTGCTACTTGACCTCTCAGCGGCTTTCGATACCATTGACCATGGTATCCTTCTGCGACGGCTCGGGGAGCTGGGAGTGGGAGCACCGTTCTGCGGTGGTTCTCCTCCTATCTCTCTGACCGGTCGCAGTCAGTGTTGGCTGGGGGACAGAGGTCGACCCCGAAACCCCTTGTATGTGGGGTTCCTCAGGGGTCGATTCTTTCCCCTATGCTTTTCAATATCTACATGAAACCGTTGAGTGAGATCATCCGTAGGTATGGTGTGAGGTTCTAACAGTACGCTGACGATACTCAGCTGTATATGTCCACCCCATGCCAATTCAGTGAGGCAATCGATGTGATGTGCCGGTGTCTGGACGCTGTAAGGGTCTGGATGGGGGTGAACAGGCTCAAACTCAACCCAGACAAGATCAAGTGGCTCTGGATGTTGCCTCCCAAGGACTTTGACATCTCTCCCTCCTTGGTTCGGGGGGGGGGATTTGATCCCCTCAGAACGGGCTCGCAACTTGGGGGTCCTTCTGGATCCACAGCTAAAATTGGACCAACATCTAACAGCTGTGGCCAGAGGGACCTTTGCATAAGTTCATCTTGTGCACCAGTTGCGTCCTTTTTTGGACCGGGAGGCACTACTGACAGTCATTCACGCCCTTGTTACCTCATGTCTTGACTACTGCAACGCACTCTACATGGGGCTACCCTTGAAGAACATTCGGAGACTACAACTAGTGCAGAATGCGGCAGCGCATGTGGTGATGGGTGTCCCTATATACACCCATGTGACACCCATCCTTCCCGAACTGCCCTGGCTGCCCATAGGTCTCCGAGCGCAATTCAAGGTGTTGGTGATTACCTTTAAAGCCCTACATGGCTTAGGACCAGTTTACCTCCGAGACCGCCTTCTCCAACATACCTCCCTAAGACCGATTAGAGCCCACAGAGTTGGTCTGCTGGTGGTCCCGTCAGCCAAACAATGTCGGCTGGCGGGCCCACAAATGAGGGCCTTCTCTGTCGCAGCACCGGCTCTCTGGAATACACTACCCCCCGAGATCTGCATTATTCCCACCCTGCCAGCCTTCAGAAAAGCACTTAAAACCTAGCTTTGTCGACAGGCCTGGGGCCAATGATTTTAATATAATATCGAGCACTCTTGGCCCCATGAATGAATTATTGTATGGGTTTTTAAATTGTTGCTTTTAATGTTTTTTAAAGTTTTAATAATCATTGTTTGTAATGCTTTTTATATTTATTGTTGCATGTAAATTTTTATTGTTGTGAGCCGCCCAGTGTCTCTGTGGAGTGGGCGGCATACAAATGCGACCAATAAATAAATAAATAAATAAAAATAAAAGGAAGAATATATTTACCTGGCTTTTATTAACATGATCATTGGGATGCACTGGGTCCTTGCTCCCCAGTTTACCACCTAGTATCTCAATAGCTCTGTTGCTGATGACTTCATTAACATTCATGTTAGTCTGAGTTCCAGATCCAGTCTGCCACACCACCAAAGGAAAGTGATCATTTAATTTACCTTCAGATACCTATAAAACATACACTTTATTATTTGTGTTCCTATATAATATACATCAAGGAAAAACGTATTGTTTTATATGTTTGAAATAGCAAACAGATGGAAGTCAACAAGAAACAGGCCCAACCATCAACAAGTAAGTTCAACATAATAAAAACGCAGGATAATAGAAAGCCTGGAATTTATAATTTACATATAGTCCTTGAGTTACAATAGCAATTGGGACCATAATCACCATTGCTAAGTGATACGGTCATAAAGTGCAACATCACATGACCACATTGCTTAGCAACAGCAATCCCAGCAGTCCCTATGGCCATTGTAACCATAGGATATGGGAGTCATTAAACAGGAAGGGGCAGTCCCAGCAAAGCAGCGAAGTGTGTATGTGTACCATGGAGCACAAGAAAGCTTGCGTGGGTTGATAGGAGCCATGGGAGGACTCGCAGCGGCCTCAGGTGGGTTGGCAGCAGCCTCAAGAGGACAGTTGGAGGCTGTGAAAGATTGCTGCACGTGGGTATGAATACTACAGAATGCAGGCAGGTAGAAGTGCTGCAGAATATGAGATCCCTGAGATCTGGAACTCCATAGTGGACTCCTTGGGAGAAAAAGCAGTGGGAGTGACTTACTGGGACAACTTGTAACCTTCTCAGCTGTTTATCCATTGACTTTGCTTGTGGGAAGCCAGTAGGGAAGGTTCCAAATGGTGCAACATCATAATTGCAAGCCAGGCAATTGAACAGTAATCATGTATGAGAGCCACAACTTTGAGGACTAATCAAAACTACATCTTTTCAGTTCCACCATAACTTTGAACAGTTGCTGAATGAATAGTTGTAAACTAAGGACTATCTGTATAAGGAACAGGCATTAGATACATTGCATACATTTAGCCTGCAAAAAAAAATCAACAAGGCATAGGAAGCTCTAGTTTAAAAGAAGTAGATTTGAATTGGACAGTATGAAGAATTTGGAACTCTCTGCCCTCAGAGGTGAGATGGATCTCCACTCTCCCAGCCTTTGGAAAATGTTGAAGACCTAGCTCTGAAAACTCACTTGGAACTCAGAGAGAAACATGCAACTTTGGGATTGATAAGCACCTTGAAGTTTACCAACCCAACTAAACTTTTAAAAATGCAATCAAATATTTCAGAAGAGCAGATCCTCAATTAGTCTATCAAATCACCACAAAGATTTTGCTAAGAAAACACATTACTGACTTGTTCAGCTTTGATCTTTTACCCTGTTTATTATCTTTAGCATCTTTGAACAGGTTAAGAGAATTACCGTATTTTTCGGACTATAAGACGCTCCAGACTAGAAGCACCTAGCTTTTGGGGAGGAAAACAAGAAAAAAAAATCTGCCTCTGCCTCCCAGCATCCATCTGGCCCATTCGCCGCCGCCTGTTCGCCACTGCAACCCGTTCGCCGCCACAGCCTGTTCTAGAACAGCTGATCGGCACCGCACCAAACCTCCTACCACAATATTCACTGTATAAGATGCACAGACATTTCCACCCACTTTTATATACTCCGAAAAAATATGGTAGATACTTTAACACCTAATTAAATGGAAATTACTTTTCAAATATCTCACTTTATGCAAAAAAATAATCATCTATATATCAAAATTAAATACAATATTTCAGGATGTCATACATGCATGTTATATCTTACCTCATTTGCTGCATTTATAATGGCATTAGCAATCCTAGCTTCAAGGCCATAATCCTGGTTTACTTCAGCTGCTGCTCGTTTTAAGATACCAAAAGCTCTTATTACTTGAACCTAAGATTTTCAAGAAAAATGTAAAATTTCACATAGAAAATAATACACAGAAAACATAAAAAACTATCTTATTGGAAGCTATCTTATTTAGATGCTATCTTCTTTAGCAAAACAACACTCTTGTTTTGCTAAAAGTACTTTCTATTTTATTTACAACATGTTTATATGACAACAGTATCTAATAACTAGGTCAACATAAATTATCAATTAATATTGCTATTATATAATTTTTTCATACAAATCAAAATAATTAGTGACTTCCTGGCAGAAAGGGCAAACTGAAGAGTAGTCAACAATAATGGTGGAATAAAGAACTAGCGAGTAATTCAGCTCTTCATAATTCCTTTCTGTATAAGAAGAGCATTTCAGATCACTCACAAATGATCCAGACAGTGGAAACAATAGTATAGTAATCTTGCTGAAACCACTGTTGATGTCTTTAAAAGAACACTAAGTTTGCATATTTCCTTTTCTAATCACTTTTGGAAATTGCTTGTTAACTACTTTTCAGCTATTGGGAATAAAATCAATTGTAGAGCATTCAAAAATACAAAGATAACAAATATATCTTACAAGCTAGCATTGGTCTGTATATGTATTAACTAATTAATATTTAAGGATTAGGAACGGCAACAGCACACTGGCCTACTTTCTCACTCACTTGCTTGTTTATGAGAAGCAGACATAATTTGAAAACCTACTTTTTTAACCCTTAACTCTAGGTAAACGTATATCTATACTAGCTCTAAGTTTACATTCAGATAATAATTTCAGGTTTGAATAACTTACTGGCATCCGTTCCGTTTCACCACCAATCTTAAAATTCATTGTAGATCTCACAGTCTGTGCACCATAATACTTGTCATTTGGAACATTGAGTTCACCAAAAGTATCATATTCAATTCTAAACAATGATTGACTAGCCTAAAAAGAAAAAAGGCAAATCCAATGAATGAAGAAGCCTGTAAACTCAAAAAAGAACACTAAAGATATAAATAAATACTCTTGTTTTTAAATTGGCATATATAAAAATGTGTGTCCCAATTAAAAGAATTCAAATACTGTGAATCAATAAGGAGAAACAGAATGAAAAATAAGGTTGGCATCAAGCACATCCAAATGAAAGAAGCCAACCACTTTCCACAATATGGTATTGACCGTATCATGTAAAATAGGTCTTTAAAAGACCTTGTCAGCTCTATCCCAACTTAGATCCTTAGGAAAGAAAGACTCCCAAATCCATTTGGTTTAAGTGATAGGTTCTTTTACTAAAGCTAACTTGTTGCAGCGAAAGTAAGGCTAAGTCTGAGTATTCCTGCAGTTTGATGCTTTGGGAACTGCTTTGATGCTGGGTACTTCTCGAAGTAGTTTCACATTCTGTTCCCAGGCCACTTGTCTTTGGCAGCTGGTTTATTCCGGTTTGACACTTCCCGTTCCAGTCAGCTTGTTTTTCTCTCCCTTTCATAAGTCTTCTTCTCTCCAGCCCAAGCTTCCCCAAATTCCTTCCCTCCCACCTTTTATGGCAGAATGCCCTGAAACAGCTGAAGATGGCAAACCTGACAGGACTATATCAATAACCAGTGCTACATTGATGACAGAGAAACAGACAGAGAAACAGACAAACATATTTTAGACTATATATAGTATGTATGCTACACTGATGATGCTATGAAAACTGAACATACAAGTAAACTGCAAGCTCTGGTATTAAAAGTTAAGGAGCCCAGGTAGGGCTCTGGCGGGCCCGGGATGGGGGGAACTCCTCCATCCTGGTGCTACTTGACCTCTCAGCGGCTTTCGATACCATCGACCATGGTATCCTTCTGCATCGGCTCGGGGAGTTGGGAGTGGGAGGCACCGTTTTACGGTGGTTCTCCTCTTATCTCGCCGATCGGATGCAGTCGGTGTTGGCAGGTGGGCAGAGATCGTCCCCTAGGCCCCTATTATGTGGGGTGCCCCAGGGGTCGGTTCTCTCGCCCATCCTGTTTAACATCTACATGAAACCGTTGGGTGAGATCATCCGCAGACATGGGGTGTGTTTCCATCAGTACGCTGACGACACCCAGCTGTACATCACCACCCCGTCTGACTTCAGGGAGGCAGTGGATGTAATGTGCCGATGCCTGGACGACGTTAAGATCTGGATGGGGAGGAACAGGCTCAGACTAAACCCCGATAAGACTGAGTGGCTGTGGATATTGCCTCCTAAGGTTCATGACAACTACCCCTCCTTGGTTTTTGAGGGTGCGAAACTGACCCCCTCAGACCAGGTCCGCAACTTGGGGGTCCTCCTAGATCCACAGCTAAAATTGGACCACCATCTTTCTGCTGTGGCTAGGGGGGCCTTTGCACAGGTTCGCCTGGTGCACCAGTTGCGGCCATATTTGGAGAAGGAGGCGCTACTCACGGTCACTCATGCCCTTGTCACCTCGCGGTTGGACTACTGCAATGCGCTCTACATGGGGCTACCCTTGAAGAGTATCCGGAGACTTCAGCTGGTGCAAAATGCGGCTGCGCGTGCTGTGGTGGGTGTGCCAAGGTACACCCACGTGACACCGATACTCCGCCAGCTGCATTGGCTGCCCATCGGTCTCCGGGTCCAATTCAAGGTGTTGATCACCATCTTTAAAGCCCTTCATAGCTTAGGACCAGGATATCTTCGGGACCGCATTCTGCCTCATACTTCCCTCCGACCGGTTAGGGCCCACAGAGCTGGCCTCCTCCAGGTCCCGTCGGCCAAACAATGTCGGCTGGCGGGCCCCAGGGGGAGAGCCTTCTCTGTGGCTGGCCCCGTGCTCTGGAACCAACTACCCCCAGAGACCCGGACTATCCCCACTCTTTCACTTTCCGTAAAGCCATTAAGACATGGCTTTTCCTGCAGGTGGGGGGGACAACTTAATTCCACCTGAGCCTACCCCCCAAGTATGTATGTGTCGAATGGATGTTGCTGTTTTAAATAATTGTTTTAAATTTTTGTACTTGTTTTTAAATTTTATGTAATTTCTTTGTTTATTCTTGTATTTCTCCTTGTTGTAAGCCGCCCCGAGTCCCTCGGGAGTTGGGCGGCATATAAGAATAACAAAATAAATAAATAAATAAATAAATAGATCAAACTAAGAAACAGCTACTGTGCATACTTAAAGCTACTTTATTAGAACAACTGCAGAAACAAAATGTGCTATCTTTCCTCCACTTATATCTTATTGCCATGAAAATTAGGAAAAGGGAGCCTGAGGCATTTTCAAAAATTTCTTGGCCTGGGCTAAAGTTTCATTTATTTACTGCACAGAGTGGGGGGGGGGGGGGAGAAATGGGACTAAGATTAAAAAACAAAAATGACAATATATACAGTAACCAGCTTTTGACAATAGATGCTGAAATGATGGATAGTCCTGCCTTTTTAAGATCTACTATTAACATCAAAGGAACTAACAGTCAAAAAAATACAATACAGACTAACATTTGTGAGAGTAGCAGTGAAAGTATTGGAGATGCTATACCTCCAACAGGTGGATTCATACAGGCAACATTCTATGGAAATAAAAATTGGCTTTGAGAGTTGAAAGAGCACTAATACTTTTTTTAAAGAATTTTTTTTATTTTTTCTCCACAACTTCATATACAACTCAATACACATATATCTCAAAGTATCACAATAAAATACAGTTCTACATTGTAATCAATCATTCAAAAATCAATATCTTGTTCAACACTTACATCATCAATCATCAGTCTGTTCTACTTTTTTCTATTACACTCCCCTCTCTCTATCTCCATCTTCTCCTCCTACTTTCTTACTCCTTCACTCCTCCTCTACCTCTCTCTACTCCTTCTCTTCCTCCTCCTTCTACTTCCTCTTTCACCCTCTTTGCCTTTCCCTGAGTACTCTTTATACTAATTCATCTTACATTTAACAGACTGATGATATAATCTCAAATTTAAACTAATCCTATCTCTTCTAAAAATTTTTTTTATTATGTCATTTCTTTGTATATAGTATTTTATTCTAGATATGTGCTGCTATTTCAATATTACCTCCCCCCCAAAAAAGAAAAAAAAATCTAGTTTTGTCATCTGGGATAGTTCGTTTCAAATTCCCCTTCCAAATTAAACGCTGTTAGTTTAACTTCCCAAGATAGTTATTATTTCTCCTGCTTCTTAATTTTAAGCCATATTGCTTCCTCCACTTCTTTAATCTCTTTATTCATCATTTATGTTTCTTATCCTCTATTCTATCAAAATTAAATGCCCAATTGTACATTTCAATTTCTCATATTAATTATCAAAATTCTTCTAAGTTATTTCAACTCAATATACAACTCTTAAAAATAATGGGTTTTTTAAATTTTGCATTTAAACAAATCTCATATATAAAGATAATACACTCAAAAATTAATCTAACATCATTATCTATTCATCCATCTCTTATATTTAAACAAATCAAAAAGATCATTTAATTTTCAATTCTCATCTTAATAGATTTTCGATGTTAATAAAAGTAATAAACAATCATAGTATACTTTTTTATTTTTAACATTTAGATATTTTCCTTTAAACTCTAATAATCATATTTTTCATTCATACTTCTCATATTAATTTTTTTTAATTCTTGAGCAATATTAACCTATAATAATTATATTGATTATATATATCAAGATTCTAAACAATTAACATTCTTATCATAATTAAATCTAATATAATAATAATAAAGAAAAAGAGAAACAAATAAAAAAACATTTCTATAATATTTCAACACCATCATCCATTTCCTTTTAATTTCTCGACTACTTCCCTTTCATATATATACTTCCTCCATCCCCATTTCCTTAACTTCTTTCCCTTCTGTCGTTTGCCTTTATACCAATAAGTTCTCATTTCCCACGCCTTTCTTCTTCTTCTTAAATCTATTATCTGTATGTATCTAGTTTTTCCCATTCCTTTTTTATCTTTATGTATCTCAAAGTCATCATCATCAATCTGAACATAATCATTTTTAATATCTTTATCTCTATTATCACTGTTAACCCCAGTGGAATCATTGTAAGTTTCAAATTCATTGTAATAATCATTAATCAACAATGCATTTTCAGTATCATTAATCAGCATTTCATTTTCAATATTCTTTCCCTTTTCATCATCATATATATTATTTTCATCAATCTTATCTTCATCTGTTATTTTTTCCATTGTTTTTTCCATTTGCACTTCATTCTTTCCTTTTTCAAGTGTTCCAATTCCAAGAGATCTTCTAAGATCTTTCAAAAGATCTTTCAAAATCCCAGTCAAATCTTCATAATCAATTCCTTCCATGTTAAGATCGTAATTCTCAAAGCTTAAACAAATTTAATCTGTCATCAGAATTCATTCAAAGATGCCACCAATTCTTAATAGTCACTAGTCTTCAGGTCTCAAAATCGTACATTCACTTGTTTTCAAAGTCCATCCAGCTGCTAACAAAGATGTGTTTCACAGCCTGTTATAATCTACAAGTTTTTATTTTAATGATCAAAAAACCAATTCCTTCTGTTCTTTTGTTATTGACTTCTGTTCATATTCATTCTTATCCAAGTCAACCCAAACACTTTCTTTCAAATAGCAACAAGTTTGCAAACTGCTTTAGATTTCCTCAACTTTCAAATAAGTTTTTCTTATTCAAGGTCAGCAACTGTCCAAACATCCATAAAGAAATTCCATCACAACAGTAATTCTTCCAGCCACCAGATGGCATTCTTCAATCAGATTTCTCCACTCTACCTTTCCCATTTTAATTTTTCTGTTTTTAATCAGTTCCAATCTTCAAATTGTTTCCTCCAAATTTATTTTCTAGACTTCTTACACGTTCACCAAATCTTTAAAGCAAAAAATCCAAGTCTTTAATAGTTGGGCTTTTAGTTACAAGTCCCTTTAATTCTATTGCACTATTGTATCCACCTATTAACAGCCACTCCTTGATTTCTGGCCCTTTTGTCCCCCTTTTTATATTAGAATTATTCTTTAAGTCTTTTCTTGGCAATGTCACTCACCAACCTCTCTTCTTCAACTTCTCCAACCCATATGTTTAAATTTTCTTCCTTTCTTCTTCCCAGATGACTCCAAACTTGCTGCTTCAATCTTGCTGATGTGACTGCCACGGCTAAGGACGGCATTTGTTTTGTTTGCGATTTTATAGGCCGCCCTACTCCCTGGGGACTCAGGGCGGCGTACAACATATATAAGAACAGCTGAATACTATATTAAAAAATACTACAAAGACAACAATAATAAAATAGTAATTAAAAAGATAAAAACAACACAAGTAACCACAATCACCCCGCCTGCAGGAAGAGCCATGTCTTAATGGCTTTCTGGAAGGCCAGCAAGATGGGAATGATTCGGATCTCTGGGGGGAGTTGTTTCCAGAGAGCTGGAGCTTCCACAGAGAAGGCTCTCCCCCTAGGGCCCGCCAACCGACATTGTTTGGTTGAAGGGACCTGGAGGAGACCGACTCTGTGGGACCTAACTGGTCGTAGGGATGTATGAGATAGGATGCGGTCCCGAAGATAACCTGGTCCTAAGCCATGTAGGGCTTTAAAGATGATAATCAACACCTTGAATTGCACCCAGAGACCAATGGGCAACCAGTGCAGCTGGCGGAGCATAGGTGTTACGTGGGTGTATCTAGAAACATCCACCACTGCTCGCACAGCCGCATTTTGCACCAATTGCAGCCTCCGAATACTTTTCAAGGGTAGCCCCATATAGAGCGAATTACAGTAATCCAATGAGAGGTGACAAGGGCATGAGTGACCGTGAGTAAAGCCTCCTTCTGGTCGCCGCCGGTTGAGGGGACAGAGTCGGCTCCCTGGGGGGGTTGCAGCCCCCCCCCAGTCCACCAGCAGGCATCCCTCTTTTTCACCACCCGTCCAGGGTGGTTCTGACCTGGTCCTAACCAGAGCAGGTCCCCGGACGGCGCAGATATTGGGGCTTCCCCTCAGAGCACGGGGAAACTCCGTGGCGCCATGGCGTTGGCCACGCCTTCTTCCTCTGAAAGAGCACTAATATTTTTGACATGACAGAAGATTACTGAGAATACAAAGGATAGCCAAGAGAAAAAAAAGAATTATCAAAGGGGGATATCCTTTGGGCTTTCTGAGCTTGGTTTTTTATTTGCAGACATTCCATTACCCTGAGGGACGTACCCTTTCCATTACCCCCAGAAAGACAGTGCCAGAAACCCCCAAAACAGTGCCGAGAATAAAACCAGCTTTTCTCCCTTCAGAAAAGAAGGGACCCCAAGGCAGACTCGAGCAAGCAATCAGACTTAATTGAAAGTCTGGGTGTGTTGCCAAAAGACATTAACACCTTTCCCTAAGAATAACAAAGTAGATAGGAAGACCTGGGCAGATTGCCAAAAGCTCTCACTAGAAATAACAAAGCAGATCCTGAAAATACTTAAAACCTAAAAAGCTAAAAATAACTCACCAAGAACTCCTCTTTTCCTCTTTCCTGACAGGATTAAACCAGAGGATAGGAAAGACAAAGGTGCAGAGATAGGATTAAACCATTAAGGCAGAACTCAAAACAAACACATTAACAAAAGGCACATACAAAAATCCCATCAAACTACACAGTCTTCAAAGAGAAAACAAGTATAAAAACCCATAGACTTATCATTTCAATCTGCTTGCAAGCTAGGAAAGCTCGAGCTATATCACTACTTTTCCTGCCTTCCTGAATTAAAAAACCCTGCTTTCTGGCAGCTCGCTTCTGTGTCAATTCCTTCTCAGCATCGGTGACTGCTTCCCAGCTGGGAACGATCTGGGGAAATTTCTTCCAACAACCCAAACTAGGTAACAACATCAGAGCTCTGATGATGTTACTTAGTTTGGGTAATGAAATATCTCCATGAAAACAACCAAGCTCAGAGAGCATCAAGGACCCAGCATTTTAACCCTGAGCTACAAATATTTTTCTTCATTGATTATCAAACAAATCAATTCAAAGTTTTCATTTGAGACACAAATCACCAGGCTCAAATTATCCCACTCTATATACATTATGTTAATACTTAGCTATCTGAAGAAGTCCATAATGCTGGAAAAAAGGGAAGAAGACAACTAACATCAAGGTGGATAGGCTCATTTACAGCAATGACCATTAGAAGATGTGAAGGACCAGGTTGGAGACAGATTATTCTGAAGAAAATGTATCTATATGGTTGCTAAGAATCAGCATTGACTTGACCGTATGTAATTAATCAATAGCAAGAATCCCCACAGCTATGCTCTACAGCAGAGTTCCCCAACCTTTTCAGGTTGGTGGGCTGGAGTGGGGGGGGGGCAGAGGTAGGAAAGAGATGATTTTGTGGGAGGGGCAAGCATATGTATGCATGCATGCGCCGCATGAACACCTGCTCTGTTCGCAGCAACGCTCACTCAAGTGGGGCTGTGAGCGCCTGCAAGGAGGCTCGCGCGAGTGGGGCTGCAAGTGCCTGTGGCAATGTGAGCATAAGTGGGGCTGCAAGTGCCCGCTATGAGGCTTGCACAAGGGGCTGCGAGTGTCCAAGACACTTGAGCAAAGGCTTGCTAACCGGCTAGCCACTCATGCGGCCCGGTGGCGATTAGCCCGCAGCCCAGTAGGGGTCTGTGGCCCACAGGTTGGGGACCCTTGCTCTATAGAGTGTTCAGTGTTTCCAGATGAAAGAAGAGCTGTAAAAAATTGTAGTTTTTTTGCTCTGCATAAGATGTTTTAGCCACTCCAGATAGAATAAAAAGAGAAATTCAAAGACAAATTTCAGACCACTCCTGACATTAAGGAGAATTGTCAAAAATGAACATTCATTCATTCAGTTTCTATGGCTTCCCATTTCAGTCAATGACTTTGGATGGCTTATTAAATATATTAGTCAATTAAAAAAAAGAAATTAAAACAAAAAACCCGTAAAAGTAGTAAAAACATTAAAAACTTCAAATTCAAGACACACAAGAGCAAGAAATTTTGCCTGTTAGTAATACAGTCAAAAAATGGGTCCCTTGGGATATTCAGCGAGCACCCCATGCAGGAGAATATAATGAAATTTTAACACCTTGCAAAAGGCTAAAAGAGTTGGGGCCATTCTAATTTCTGAAGGGAGGATATTCCATATAGGAGGGACCACTGCAAAAGTTTGCCTTCTGGTCCCCACCGGCTTACATTCTTTGGCTGATGGGATCTGCAACATACTATTCTTCTTGACTGGGTTGGATAAGTAGAGATTCTTGCAAAAAAGGAGATTCCCTCAGGTATACAGAAGATATAACTAAAATATGTGTTTTCAAAGTCATGGATAATTCAGAATTCTGGACAATCACCAGACTGCTAATTGTATGATACTGCTAATTAATGTTGGCCAGGCCAACAGAATTTCAGCTGACAAGCAAGACAGTTGTTAAGTGAGTCATGCCTGATTTTATGGCTTTTAGAATGGTTAAGTGAATCTCTGTAGTTATTAAATAAATCATGCAGTCATTGTGAATCTGGCTTCCCCCACCGAGTTTGCTTATTAACAGCTGGATGGGAAGGTCATAAATGGTGACCCTAGAATGCTGCAAAATGCTGTCAAAAATACATGTCCGTTGGCAAGCACCCAAATTTTGATCATGTAATTTATGGGAATGCTGTCAGGATTATAAGTGCAAGGACTGTTAGTTGTACATTATTATTTTTCAGTGCAGTTGTAATTTCGAATGGTCCCTAAACAAATGGTTGTAAGATGAGGACTATCGTGGTACCTCGGTACTTCGACTGCTTCAAAACTCGTTGAATTTGGTAGTCGACATGTTTTGATGAGGAAATGTTGTCCTGGTACTCATCATTTGTTTGGTAGTCAACATGCTGTGATAGGAAAAGGGGGACGGCTGCGGAGAATGGACAAGAAGTCGGCCATGCTGGAAAGTCGCTGACATAGGAAAAGAGACATACAGAAGTCCTACCTGAAACAAAGGGTCATGTGGTAAGTCATGTGATTTGTTGGTACTCATTATTTTTTAGTATTCATCATGCTTCCTGGAACTAATTAAAGATGAGTACCAAGGTACCATTGTAATTGCATCTGAAGTTAAGCCTAAAGAAAATTCCAGAATCCTGATAAGAGCAACTTTAAAATAATTCAAGGTTACAAAATAGTGTACAAAACTTTCCAAATGCATACGTTTTCTTGATGACTTATTTCCAAATCACACATCAAAGTTTAAGCATTTTTTCTCAACCAGTTATACATTTACTTTTAAATAATCAACTGGCCGCCGTACAGAATTGCACCATATCATTAAAGTAGGACAGAAGGTTAAGAATAAACAGTTGTTTTTTTAATTGTTTTGTAAAACAACTAGTTATAAATTACATTGTTATGCTATTAACATTGTTTTATATTTACATAATGATGTAATTAATTAAGCACATATAAATCAAGTATATTATTTATGTGTCAGATAATATATTGCAAGTATATTACAAAACCAAGCATGATTTTGTTTTGCTCAGTTGTAACACACAGATTAATTTCAGGGGTAAAAGTGATAGAATATAGGAAGTAATTTAGCCAAAATAAATATTATCTAGTTTTAAGACTGGACTCCAGAGGATGGTAGAGGACAGGAAGGCCTGGAGAAACGTTGTCCATGGGGTCGCGACGGGTCGGTTACGACTTCGCAACTAACAAGTTTTAAGACACTCCTTTCTTTGTTGCTTTGTTATTAAAAACAGCATTAAAAACTATATCCTCCTCTGTGACGTGTATGTTAGCAAGGATGGAGAACAGATCATAGATTAAAGTGCATGTTTGTTTGGGGTGATTATGCCATACAGACTTTGAATATCCAATTCTGCATGAAAAAAGGGCAGACAGATTCATTTGCCTTATTAAAAGCTAATTTGACAAGAGTCTATGACACAGAAAGACTATGACATAGTCTTTCGAGACTGAAGGTTGCCAATGATGATGACAATAATTAGAAATTATCAGATTCTAATTACTGCACTTCTTATTGCTTCATAGAAGAAAACCAAACCAATTTCTATCTGGAGGACCAACTAGAAAATATACACAAAAGATAAACAACATATTCGAAGGAATAAAATTAACAAGGGAAGAAGAAAATAACAAGCTACCCTTCCTGTATAGTCCCATCAGCAGAGGCAATGATGGCAAATTAGAAATACACATCTATTGTAAAACTACACACACTAAGTGCTCCTCTACTGAAGTAACAATCCAATTTCCCATAAGAGAAGCTATGTAAGAATACTATTTAGATGAGCACAAACACATTGCAACAACAAGCTCTACAGGAATGCATAAAACCAAGAAAAGCTTCCTTGAATGCATACGAGTTAATATAAACTCGTGAGACACGTTTCCCTTTCTCCCTCCTCCACTAGGCCACCAAGCTGCAAAGATTGGAGATAGCTGATCTAGTCAATTGAAAAGAAGGACTAGGGGTGACATGATAACACAGTCTTCCAATATTTGAAGGGATGCCACAACCTATTCTTCAAAGCACTTGAAAGCAAGACAAGAAGCAATGGATGAAAACTAACCAAGGAAAAAAAAGGAACCTAGAACTAAGAAGAAATTTCCTGACAGTGAGAACAATTAATCAGTGGAATAGCTTATCCATTGAAGTTGTGGGTATTCCATCACCAGATGTTTTTAAGAAGAGATTGGACAGCTGTTCATCTGAAATGGTATATGGCAGTGATGGCGAACCTTTTTTGGTTCGCGTGCCAAAAAGGGGGGGGGGATGCGTGGGATCATGTGTGTGCGTGCCCACACCCATAATTCCATGCACTCCCGCGCATGCGCGTATGACCCCCCCACTCCCAGCATGCAATAGCACGCCCATTTTTTGCTCTCTCCAGACTTCTAGGAGCCTGGGGAGGGCGAAAACGGCCTTCCCCAACCCCCTCTGGAGGCTGGAAACAGCCTGTTTCCTGACTCCCAGTGGGCCCAGAAGGCTCGAAAATCAGCCGGCCGGTGCGCACATGCGCGCCGGACCTGAGCTCGCGTGCCCACTGATATGGCTCCGCGTGCCACTTGTGGCACCCGTGCCATAGGTTCGCCATCACGGGTATATGGTCTCCTGCTTGGACTGCAGAACCTCTGGGGTCCCTTCCAACTCAATTATTTTGTTATTCTCTTTTTCTATGATCATGTGTATCCATCCCATCAAGCCCAAAGAAAGTCCAGATTAGTATAGGATCACCTGCCATGGTCAGGGGGTTGGACTAGAAGACGTCCAAGGTCCATTCCAATCCTATTATTATATGTTCTAATAAAGATTATACATTCTACAAGTTTTCCAGCCTTTATTTTATGGTGTGTATATTTCTCTGAATTAACACTGAGTGGAGAATCTACTGTTATGCATTACAGTGCTATATACATATTTTATATATATATATCTATTCCAAGAAAACAGGATACATGTCAGAGAGATACCTTACAATTACAGGAGAACCAGAAAAAGCCTATTAGTAAAAGCATCAGAAAAAGGACTGACTTGAACTCACAGAATTGGAAGCGAAAAGTTTTATGCAAGTTTTCAGAAAAATGGAAATCTTTTCTGAATATTCAATAAAACCTTTTCTGGAACACATGAAGTGAAAGGGAACTCCTGTTCTTCCCCCTACTCCCAGTTAATGATTCCACTTCTGTTAGAATCTGACTCTGTAGAACTTAAATCCGTATTTCATATCTGCACTTTGGAGCAATAAATGTAGAACTGCTACCCATGATTTGGAAAAGTAAAATACTTTTACTGAAGTACCAAAAATCTGCATTTGTCCATAAACCACTATATAAATAAATTAATATTTATATATTAATAAATTAATATTTCAAGATCTTTTACACAAGTACAGTACAATTGGCAAGCATCCCTCTCTCCTCATCTAATGGCATTTCAATCACTGACGTAACTCTAGATAGCTCACAATACATACAAAATGTAAAACAATCATTAAAAATACCAATAACAAAGTAATATTACATAATCATATGTTAAGGATACTAAAAAGGATTAATCAGAATAGATTAATATCAGAGAAAATAAAGGGCTTGCAAAAAAGTGTTGATTCTACAACTTTATGAAAGCCTAATGGGGTTTAAGCTATTAAAACTTTAGGAAGATACTTTCCCACAGAATAGCACAGCTACAAAAAAGATCTTCTAGATTGCAAAAACTGACAATAGCTGGGACTTGGTATATCCAAACGTTGGTATATCCAATCTTACTGATTAGGCAGAAATAGTAAGAGAAAGACAGTCTCAAAGGTATCAGAGTCCTAAATCATATAGTTTTATAGATGATAATCAACAGTTTGCATTGCATCTGGTTTTCCAATGATAATCAATGCAAAATTTCAGTTTAGAAGTTGAAAAATTTTGCATGAATCTCTTTAAATTTTATTTTCTTATTTACAATCTATTTTACAAATATGTCAAGATTTTTTAATGTTATATATTTTTCAAAGATATAAACATTCCACCCAATTTTAACTCATTTACAAATTTGATAAACACTGCATCTAAATAATTAATGAAAACGTTACCACAAATACTGCAGTTTCCTAATTGATATTTCTCTTCAATTTGTTGAAAACCATTGATAAACACGCAGAATGATTTTTGGGTCAGTTATATATTCATTACACTAGTTTGCTAATGAATATGTTATGGGATAATCTGTTAAAAGTTTTGTCAAAATACATCTACACAATGTTATCTTAGAAATCAATATATTTCTGACATGTTCTAAAATCCTTCCAAGTTTAGTATTTCCAGTTTCCCCTCTCCCTTTTTTTCAGAACAAACTGTTCTCTTGCAAGTTATTTGGTATTTCACCAACTTTCCAAGGGTCAAAGTTTCTCTCAGCAAAAACTAGAACTGGCATAAACAGCCAATACACCAATGAGCGGTACCTACATAAATATTTTAAATAAATAAGGATGCAGGTCTCTGTTAGCTAAATTTATTGCAAACTACTCAAGATAATTATTGTAGAATTTCAATAATTTCTATATATCAAATAAAAGTTATTATACGGTACAGAAATCAAATCCTCTCATCCATGCAATGCAGTGGAGTTACTTTTTTAAAAACAGCATTATTATCTTGTCCCATAGGTAGTAGACTAGCCTGGTTTCAACCTACTAGCTTCTTTTATCTTGGCAAAACTAACACCAAGAGTTCTTAAATATTTAATTTCCCTTAAAATGTCAGCTTTATACAAACATAAAGCCCTTGTTCCTGTGACTTCCATTTTATTCAAAGAGCTCCCTACTGGTTAATAGCACATCTCTCACTCTTTGGAAGATAAAGCTATCAAGAAAACAAATCAAGAATTTCCTGAAGACTTTGGCAGAATTTATCTCCAAACAGATGTGAACGACCCAGAGCCATTAATTTGAGATGGGAGGCCATTTAAACCACACGAATAAATAAATCATACCTCTTTGAAAGGTCTGAAGTTTGATTCTGAAAGACTTCATATACATTTTCTTTGATTAGATGAGCAGTAGCATATGTCACAAGGATTTTTTTTAGCATTAGTGTATTGATAAGAATGCCATGAACTTTATAAGGCCATGATTTTGATTTTGCATTGAGTGCCTTAACATTCCGTTCTTCTCGTTCGTAACAGAGTAACGTGCAACAGGCATATTCTTATTTGTATATGGCTCAACGATGCTGTTATTCCTTCTGAATTTTCTTGATTAGTATCAACTAACACACATTTTATTTTAGAAACCATTTCAACAATGAGGGCTTTCTATCATGTGTACTTTGGAGGCGTTCAACTTGATGGCGTCATTTCCTCACCCTTCTCTGCAGTATTAACCTCGTCAAGGAGGAGTCCAAGTCACCTTCTACCCCTGCTGTCTTCCCTCTTCCCGCCCCCGCCCCCAGCCCCAACACTAGCAGCCGAGACACCCAGAGTGTCCAAGGTCACCTTCCAGCATTTATTTCGTCCCCCTTCCCTGACACAAGGAATTACGCGCTCACCATTCCTCGTTGCTGGGGCTGATTGTAGAAACACCTCTGCAGACGAACGCTTCGGAACTGAGACTCGACAGCGAAGGCCCTACAACAAAAACGGCGGAAAGGAGGTAGCGAGCGATACATGGCGTCGGAAGGTAGATAGCTGAAAGGAGGAGTCAGGAGACGGAGTAGAGGCAGCCAATGGAAGTACCAAAAAAAAAAAGAGGAAAGACCCGGACTTGAGAAAACTTCGTCGCCCGCAGAACCAATCAAGAAGACCGGGTGGAGTTGAAAGCGAGCAAGAAAATAAAGAAAATAAACCAGTGACACAGCGGCGTGGAAAATAACAAGGAAAACCGAGTTAGGCCGAATGAATCTCCGACACATTTTTTAATAAATGGCTGCGCATGCTTCCCTTGCAAACGAGCTTCCCTAGAGGTTACTTTTTTATGTGTCCTTTTTGGAGAGGCAAATCTATTTTTGGTAGCTGTGGGAAAAATCGGAAATACGATAGGTTTTCACCTATAACTACTTATGCAATGGCAACATTTCTATCCATTACCCTCTTTTTTATGTCTCCTTAAACCGTCATACTTGAGGAATTCTCCTTGAAAACGAAAACTTTCAGGCTATTTTGCAATTTGAAATTAGGCTAATAAAGGTTTATTATCACCTGAAATTTTTCGCATGAGTAACATGGTGGCTTAAAAAATGTATTTTTATTTATTTGTATTCCGCCTTCATTTTTACAAATAACTCAAACCAGTGTAGAAAGCAGCCCACCCCTCTTCCAAAAGAATGAAATATTTTTGAGAAATATTAAAAAGGCAGAATATTATATTTCCCTGAATGAGAAATGGAGAAACATGCTCTTGGAAAGCAGCCCCCACCTTTCTTAATAGTCTTCAGCAGATGTCAGCACAGAATAGAATTAGATTAGATTAGAATTGAATTGAATTGAATTCTTTATTGGCCAAGTGTGGTTGGACACACAAGGAATTTGTCTTGGTGCATATGCTCTCAGTGTACATAAAAGAAAAGATACTTCATCAAGAATCATAAGATACAACCTTAATGATAGTCATAGGGTACAACTAAACAATCAAATCATATTAGGAAACAATCTATAAATCGTGAGGATACAAGTTAATGTCAGGTGTGCTTCCATTCAAAGTCCAGGAAATAAAAAACCCAACTCCATGTTAATAGAGATGAGTACTTTTACTAGACAAGAAGTGATAGCAACAAAAGAAAAGCAAGTTCTGAGGCAAAAGGCGGGTAAAATGCATATACAAAGAATCTCAAAGCCCTCCCTCATAACCCCCCTGGGCAATTCATCCAATCCCCATGTGCCAAGGTGTCAGGTGGGTGCACCGGCTGTTGGGACTTCCACATCTGGTCCATCGAAGCCGTTGACCTTGAGCAGGCAATAAAGGGGACATAAAGCTTAGATCCCACCCAGGCTAGGCTGTCACGAATGGTGCACTCATTTGAGTGAGACAGAAACCATTTGTCCGTTTTCAATGCTAACACGAATTGAGAGTTTAGGTCAGCTGAAAGATCTGAACCCATTCCCTTTTGAGCTCAGGTGATCACTGGAACCGCCAATTGCTTAGAAAGGATCACAGGCCGGACTAATTCCTGCCTGGCGCTGTTATACTGGGGCAAGTTAGACAAGGCATCAGCCATAAAATTCTTTCCCTGGGGAAGGTAGCGTAAGGAGAAATTAAATCGGTTAAAATGCTGTGCCCAGCGGGCCTGTTTAGATGACAGTTTCCTAGGGGTCTTCAAAGCCTCTAGGTTTTCATGATCTGTCCACACTTCGAAAGGATGCTTGGCGCCTTCGAGGAAATGCCTCCAGGTCAGGAGGGCCCACCGGACAGCAAAAGCTTCTTTCTCCCAAATGGCCCACCTCCTCTTGGTTTCAGTTAATTTCTGGGAGGTGTAAGCACAGGGTTGTAGGACCCCATCAGCATTTGTTTACAGTAGTACTGCTCCAACTGCCACGTCGCTGGCGTCAGCTTGAACCACAAAAGGGGCATCCATGTCAGGGTGCTTGAGGACTGGTTCGGCTGCAAATAGTCACTTGAGCTTCTCAAAAGCTGCTTGGCATTCCATGGTCCAATCTAGGGGCCGACTAGGTTTAGGCTTGGCTTCTCCTTTCGTTTTTAGGAGATTTGTGATTGGCAGCGCAATTTGAGCAAAAGGGGATGAACTGCAGATAAAAGTTGGCAAAGCCCAGGAAACACTGTAATTGTTTACGGGTGCGTGGGGCCGCCCACTCCAAGACTGCTCGCACATTCTCAGGATCCATTTCAATACCCTCATGTGATATGCGGTAACCCAAATAGTCAATTTTGTTTTGATGGAACTCACATTTTGACAGTTTGGCATACAGTTCGGCTGCCATGAGTTTCTTCAAGACTGATCGCAGCAGTTTTACGTGTTCGTCCATTGTCTCCAAGTAAATGAGAATATCATCAAGATAAACCCCCCCCCCCCTATAAAGGTGCTCATGGAGCAGTTCCTTGATCAGTTGCATAAACACTGCTGGCGCCCCCTGTAGGCCAAAAGGGAGCACCCAAAATTGGAAACAACCCAGGGGACAGTTGAAAGCAGTTTTCCACTCATCACTGTCTTTAATTCGGACTCGGTAGTAGGCCTCCCTTAAATCCAGTTTAGTAAAAATCTTCCCCTTCTTTATCTTTATCTTCTTTATCTTACCTAGACTGGAGTGTGCCAATTCTTCTGGGTGATGAAGTATTTAGCAAATATGAGTGTCACAGTGTGTTCAGGGTTCCCGCTTGCTTTGAGTGCCCATCTTTATTCAGCTGAGACAAATACCTAGACTCTGTCTTTATTTCTAGTGAGCCACAGCTGAAACCAGCAAAATATTTTTGGTGACCACAGGGCAGGTGCTCGGTCCTGGGAAGCCCAGAAAGGGAAAAGCACCAAATGTGCTCTGGGATTTTCTGGAGGTACGTTCCTTCTTGACTCTTCAACAGGTTATAAATTTTGGAGGACCAGGGTTTATATTGTTTGCCTCTATTTAGTTCCTTTTTCTACCCTGGATGGCTAACTACTAGATAAGGAAGATCATTTTACTTTTTCCTCTTTTCTCTCACCTCTTAGCATGTGCTTTGCTTTTGAGTGACCTGTGTTGTGTGAAAGGATGCGTGTCTCGTCCAAGTTACCCTACCGTTGACCAGAGCTGGGAGGAATGGTTGGCATCACCTAACCCTCCATGTCTGGAAGTGCTTAGAAAGCAAGGGGGGCCAACCCACTTCTTTCGTACTCCAACAGATTGCACGTGAATTGCTGTAGTACATGAGTTCCTCTTATATATTTCCCACTGTTGACCAGCTCTAGGCATGAAACTGATCTCAGTTGCCCGTGACTCCCTGCTAGGCCATTGTGCCGTTGATCAGAGATTTACCATTGCAAGGGGGGGGTATCAGTGGATCTCTTGTAGCCCAACAGGTTTTGCAAGGGGTATGACTGACTTAGACATATGGGCTCAGCCCAGGGGAAATCTGAAATTGAGATGAGTAAGAATAAGGGATGTGCCCTCTGCCCTCTTGAATGTGTTATAAGTAACTTTAATAAGCTTAAAAATCTGTCAGGATATGAAAATTGAAACCTTGGTTAAATACAATGCTCTTTGGCATCAGGATATGCCTGATGTCTGGCCCCCAGGGGGATCAACTGACTTAGGAGTCTTTGAGACAATGGTAGACTATGCCCAAGGGGCATGGACAAAGATAAACATGTTTACTATGCACCTTTTTGGACCTTGCAATAGCAATAGCACTTTTCTTATATACCGCTTCATAGTGCTTTACAGCACTCTCTAAGCGGTTTACAGAGTTCAGCATATTGCCCCCAACAATCTGGGTTCTCATTTTACCTACCTCGGAAGGATGGAAGGCTGAGTCAATCTTGAGCCGGTGAGATTTGAACTGCTGACCTGCGGATCACAGTCAGCTAAACTGTCTGCTGAACATGTTTCTGAAGGGGGAAGCTCCAGAATGACCTTGTTTATACCCCCTTTTTTACGTCTGATCTCTATGCGTGGAAGGGCAGACTTGGTTCCTACATTGAGTCCTATTTAAATACTCTGATCTGGTCCTTACTCCGTACTCACAACTCCAATTGGGCAGACCACAGGTCACATTAGTGTTCTGCTCCAGCGTCGAGCCCACCAGTAATTACACACACACAAACATCCAGTTTGTTTTACTAATTAAAGCAAAGTCTTCTAATAAGTTCTTAGAAGCGTAAAAAGCAAAAGAACGGCAGAAGTTATTCTGTTCTGAAAACCCAGCTGCTAATATCTTAACAAGAGGTAATTGGCAAGTCTTACTGTACTTGGCACAAGTCCTGGAACTAGGAAATGCAAGAAACAAGATGCAGGCCGAAATGCAAACTGGAATCACAGAAGTCAAGACTTAGAATCGACGTTGTTCCCGGCAATGAGGCTTAGCGTGGTTAGGACTTAAGAAGTCTAAGGGCATGGCCAATTAGCCTGCAGCTCTACTCTTGAGGAGACCTCCTTCTGAGTAAACCTTTCTGCCTCTTGGCAGCCCTGCGTGCTCTTGCATTCAGGAGTAGCCCCTCCTTTCTCAGCACTGCCAAGAGGTACTGCAGGTTCCAAAGGCCCAGGCTGCACATGCTACGGACAGGCCACAACAGTTAGATGCTTTCCTTACATTGGAAGAGAGGCATCTGGTAGTGACCACCGCAAAGAAGCTTGCTGAGAAGAAAAATGCCCTTTTCCTGGAGACTGATCCTAAGTTGTCTGTTAAGAACTACGATAGTCCACATTGTGAATATTTGAAAGCATTTCAAAATCTCATTGTTACTACCTTGCAAACTGCCATTCCAAAAAAGAACCTAGGAAATATATATGACATCCATCAGCTGCCCTCAGAAAGCCTGAGTAACTTTTTGAGCGCCTTTATCGGGCCGTTTGAAAGTACAGTGACTTGAATCCGGAAGCCTCAGAGAATCACCATCTTGTGAACATGCTTTTTATTGGCCAGAGCGCTCCTGACATCAGTGACACACAATGTCCTTGGAAGACCTCCAAAGGAGAAGGATGACTATTTCTGTACTGTTATGGATATTTTTGTACTTCTTTATCTTATCTGGAGTGTGCCAGCCGTTCTGGGTGATGAAGTACATAATTTAGCAAACATATAAATATGAGTGTCACAGTCAGGGTTCCATCTTGCTTTGAGGGGCATGTTTTTATTCAGTAAACAGGTGCAGTTTCACATTCTTTTCCCAGGCCAGGTGTCCTTGAACATGCCAATTCTCACACCTCTGTTTCTGTCAGAGCCGTCACCCCCTCTTCCCGCTCATCGGTACTCTACATTGCCCCTTCTTCCCTCCCTAGCAGTTTATGACAGGATGCCAGCAAAGCATAGAAGCTGAAGATGGCAGATCTGACACAATAGTTATCAATTTATCTTTATTTATCTTACTGACCTGGAATTTTTTTCAAAAACATCTATTTTAATTCAATACCTCACTAAAATGAAAAGGATAAAGTAGTTTTAGTTTGTAACAAACAAGAAAAGCCCATTTGAAGTAATATTCATAATCATAATGACTGCAGCAATTACATTTTTAAATGCCATGTAGTTACTAAAAGTTACAATGCAGTAATAAATTTCTGTAAGCACAAATCAATCTATTAAATGATACTCTACATTGCTGGTCTTGATGGTGCTCTTACATTCAATAAAAGCCCCTCATTTCCATCACATGCATATAGTTTCTTAATATAACACACTAAAATTTATTACAGGAGAATGAAAATAATGTATGCAACAATAAGCAGATTCCTAGTGTCCTGAGAAAATTAGAAACTGACTTGCATGCAAGAACATTTTAATATTGCAATACATAGCTCACATCTCAAAACTCAGTTTTCTCACACATCAAGCATAAAAAATTAGAGCAGATTTTTGATTTTGAAAGGTTTAAATTAACATGCTATTTTTATCTACTACAATGGATAATGTTTGCCTGGTATGTTTGCATATGCATTCAAATCAAAATAACTAATAAGACCGAATGGCTGGTGGAACTGTAGCACAATCTTCTTCATTCAGGGTTTTATCTATTACAGGTCTATAATCCAGTGAAACCTTTAAAAAAAATAAAGATTCATCTTATTAATAAAGTACTATTAATACTTTATCTTTTATTTACCTTGTCAAATTCAAATTTTATGATTTACATTGATATTAATAAAATTACAATTTATTATAATGTATTACCATAAATATTTAAAATTTATTTATGTCAAAAACATTCTACAAAAGAAATCAGGTCTATAACCAAATATTGCCACATTCATGCTGAAATTGTATTTTTGCGGCTTAATAAGCATTGAGACTATTGAAGCCAAACCAAGATACTTCTACATCTCTCCCCCCCCCCACCCTTTATTGAAAAGACAGTGACATATCAGGATAAAAATTACATATAAAACAAAGCCAATGAAAAGTTAATAGTAAATCTTAACACACAAGCTAATAATTATAACAATATAATAACAGTAATTATAGTAGTATGACCAAAAGGAGTAAAGGAAAAGAGCTTTAACTAAGTTTCTACTTACATTAGCCTATTTACAACTTTCCCCTTACTGTAGTCATAATTTTATACATCTTTATTTTCCATACTAACAATTATTGATGTTCATAAGCTTATTTTCCCTCTACCTCCTTTCTCTATCCATTCATAAAATGTATTCCATGTCCAATAATATTTCGAATCTTCTTTATCTTTAATTTTTAAGGTTAGTCTATCCATTTTGGCACAATCCCAAATTTTCCTGATTATATCCTCATCCGATGGGGTATTCACATTTTTCCAATATTTAGCATATATAATTCTTGCTGCCATCACAATATGTAACACTAAGAATATGGTTATTTATCATAACTTTCTAAGGAAACTTATCCAAGCTATATACTTCTACATCTCTAATTGCGTGGTCAGAATACATAAGATGCTGTCAGAAATACATAAAATGCTGTTCACTTAGGATATTAATAAATACCATCTAAGCAAGACTAAGGTTTTTCTAAGGTTTTATTTAACATCCTGCAGCATGAATAAAGAGGCTTTTATCCCAATCTCCTATCCTACTAGATTAGATTTCAATTTCCTCATCTAGCAAATACCCAAGAATCACATACAATGGTACCTCAGTACTCGTCTTTAATTGGTTCCGGGAGGCACGAATACTAAAAAGGATGAGTATCAAACAAACCATGTCACATACGTGGTCCTTTGTTTTGGCTGGGAAGGACTTCCTATCTGTCCCTTTTCCTATATCGGTGACTTTCACAGCATGGTCAATTTCTTGTCCATCCTTTGCGGCTGTCCCCCACTTCCTTTTGAAGTGTGTTGTGTACCAAAATAATCTGAATACTAGGACATTTTCACATGAAAATGCGTTGCGTACCAAACTCAAATAGTTTTGAAGCAGTTGAGTACTAAGGTACCACTGTATTAGAAATTATTATTTAAAGTAAGGCTAGGAGTACAGGTAGTCCTCACTTAATGACTGATCACTTATTGACCAAAATTATAATGGACTCAACAAAAAGTTACTTACAACCCATTCTCAAAGTTACAATCGTTGCACCCATCCCCCTGCAGCCACATGATCGTACTTAGAGTGCTTGGCAAATGGCAAATTCTATTACAAATACTTCCAACATCAGTGTTCATCTGATACAAAGGGAGAGATCAGCTCGCCATCCACCCCCAGACATGGCCTCTATTATCTATGTCAGGGATGCTCAACCCCTGGGCTGCAGACAGGGCTGTGAAAGTCAGCGAAGCTCCATCGGTGCATGCGCAAAATCCAGGCAGTGTGCAAAACCATGCCCCTCAGTCTGCAGAAAAACCGCCCTCCATAGAATTGGTCCCTGACACCCAAAAGGTTGGGGACCACTGCCCTATGTGGTTGCTAATTCCTGGTCTAGACCCAATTATGCAAGGAAGTTCACATAGTAACCATTAGCTTATATCTTCTCTACCAGGGATAGCTCACTATTAAAAAACAAAACAAAAGGAAAGATGGAAAAAGACATAATTGAGGCTCTGATTCTTCAAGGAAAAGCAAGACATACATATAAATCCTTCAAGCACAATATTCTTTATTATTTCTAATAATTTATTTAATCATTCCTTTCAAGACCTGTGTTACTAGAAGTAGTATACAACTAAATAAATATTAAAATTAAGGAAATGTTTTATACCTTCCCGGTCTTCACATCTACATTAGAGAGTGTGTGTTTTCTCCAATGCTGCTCAAATGGTTTCTTCTGCTGTCCTGGAATTGGTTTAGAATAATCATATTCATCTATCCTAACCTAGAACATAAAATACAAGTGAGGGTATATTATGTTTGAAACTCACATTCATATAAGATCAGGTGCATTTCAAAACAACAAAGCTAGCTTAACACATCTTAAATGGTAAATATAAGTGTTGGCACTCACACTGATAAGTGTCTGCTAATTAGATAACCCAGCCCTTATATATTTTACAATAAAAGAATAACAGAACTGGAAGGGATCATGAAGGTCTTCTAGTCCAACACCCTATACCATTCTGGATAATGTCCAATCTCTTCTTAAAAACCTCCAGTAATGGAGCACCCATAATTTCTTGAGGAAAGCTGTTCCACTGATTTACTGTTCTCACTGACAGGAAATTTCTCAATAAGTGTAGGTTGGATCTCTCTTGTATGTTATTTCTTATCTGATGCATCAGATAAGAAATAACTTGTATGTTATTTCTTATCTGATGCATTGGAAAATAAGGCAACCTCCTTTTTCTATAACAACCCCTCATATACTGGAAGATTGCTTTCATATTGTCTCTAGTCCTTCTCATTAGACCAGACATACCCAGTTCCCACAGCTGTTCATTGTATGCTTTAGCCCAGGGGTCTGCAACCTTAAACACTCAAAAAGCCATTTGGACCGGTTTCCCACAGAAAACACCGGGAGCCACAAAACCTGAATGGGTGTGGCCAACTCAGCATCACTCACTCCCACCCAGTCACATGACCCCGCTAGCCATGCCTACCCAGCCTGTAATTAGGGCAGAGAACCAGTTGTTAAAAAACATCCGGAACCACAAAACCCTTTTGACATCTCTCTCTCCCTCTCCCCCCTCTGTCTCTCTCTCCCCCTCTCCCCTCTCCCTCTGTGTCTCTCTATCTGTCTCTGTCTCTCCCTCTGTGTGTATCTGTGTATCTCTCTCCCTCTCTCTCCCCGTCTCCTCCGCTCTGTATCTCTCTCTGTGTCTCTCTATCTCTCTCTTCCTCTCTGTGTGTGTCTCTTCTCGCTTCTATCTCCCTCCCTCCCTCCCTCCCTCCCTCCCTCCCTCTCTCTCTCTCTCTCTCTATCTCTCTGGCTGTGGTTGTGAGAGGAGAAGGGTCGCCCAAAGACGCCCACCGCGGCTCGCGCTCATTCCTCAGCCAGCCCGGATTTCCAAAAAGTTGGCAAGAAGAAGGAAAAGAAAGAAAAGGAGTAGCAAAGAGCCCTAAGGAGATCTTGCCAGGTTAGCCCAGCCTTGGCTTTCAGCATATTGAAGGCTCAGAATGGGGCGTTTTTGCAAACGGCTTGAAAATGGGGAGGGGGGACTTTCCTCAGCACAGCCTGAGAACATGGTGAGAGGCAGGAAAATCCCCACTCCCCATTTTCAAGCCGTTCGCAAATATGTGTGTGTGTGAGAGATCCCTAACCCCCCACCCCTCCCAAGGCAGCCACATCCCTCCACTAACTTGTTTTCCTGCTCCATTCTCCACTGCAAGAAAAGTAGTCTGTGGGACTACTTCCAACTTCGCCATATATATATATATATATATATATATATATATATATATATATATATATATATATATATATATATATATATATATATATATATATATATATATATATATATATATACATATACATATACATATACATATACATATACATATACATATACATATACATATACATATACATATACATATACATATACATATATATATATATATATATATATATATATATATATATATATATATATATATATATATATATATATATATATTTGGCGAGAAGTTGGAAGGTCTGAATTTCTGGTATTTTTTTACCATAGTTGCACACAGACTACTTTTCTTGTCTTGCACGTGCAGCAGAGAATGGAGTTGGAAAGCAGAGTAGTGAAGGGATGTGGCTGCCTTGGAGGGAGGGTGTGTGTGTGTGTGTTTGTGTGGTGAGAGAGAAAGAGAGGGAAAGAGAGAGGGGAAGAGAGAGAGATATCCGATCCAACCTCGGAGAGTTACCTTATACCAGGGATGGCTGCGGTGTCCTCTCTCTGTCTCTCTCTCTCTCACACACAAAAGTTCGAAGGAGCTCTTCGCCCTCCTGGCAGTGCTGCTCTCGGCCACCCTGCTGGGCTGCTCCTGCCTGGTGCGGGATGAGTTGGCCGAGATCTACGACCTCCAGAGTGCTCACTGGTGGAGCCAAGCCGCTTCACCTGCTGCTGCCTTTGGGCTGATGAGCACCTTCCTGAAGCTGAGCCCGGCGCTCTTCAGGCCCTTGCCCTGGTGGGCACTAGCTCTCATGCTGGCTGTGCAAGGTGGCGTGGGCGGCACAGCTCCCCCGGCAGCAGGGGGCGCTCCGTAGGTCATAGATCTGGGACGACTCACCCTGCACTAGGCAGGAGCAGCCCAGCAGGACGGCCAAAAGCAGTGCTGCTAGGAGAGTGAAGAGCCCCCACGAGGCCAGAACAGCACAATCAGCTGTTCAGTGGCCAGCCAGCAGCAAGCCAGGCAGGTGGAAACCAGGGCACGCAGAGAACTTGGGTCATTGCGGCCGCAGGCAAGCAGGTGGTGGGATGGAGAGGGTGGGGCCAGTGGGCTTGCTGCCTCCTGCACCTCAAAAATAATAAGACCTCCCCGAAAATAAGGCCAAGCCCTTATTTGGGAGGGGGGGGTCAAAAGAAAACAAGACCCTGTCTTATTTTCGGGGAAACACGGTATCAATTCCAGACTGGTCAAGGTTCTGTCTAGTGCAGGTGTCTGCAACCTGCAGGTCCAGAGCTGAATGCGGCACTTTGGGCCCTCTGTGTTTCTGACCTAGGCTTCCTGATTAAATAAAAAGGCACAAACGGCGTCTCACAAACCTCTCTTATTTGTACGGCTGCTAATTATTGTCATTAGCAGTTGTCGTAAGTCCAAATAAAATAAAATAAGTCCGACTAAAGTCTTTCAGGGAAAAGCTGATAACACACACATGAACCCTGCCAAAGACCAATTTGCAGGAAAAACTTGGCAAGTTCAAACAGGAACAAAACTGAGTCTTGAGTTGCAATGACGAGATCTAGGGATGAACTCAGTTGCTTCCTGCACCAAACCCTTTCGTGTTCTCCACTTATATAGCCTATGGGAGGGGCCAATTATCCCCAAGCCTTACTCCCAAGTAGTCCTTCTCCTCTGGAACTCTTCTTGCCTTCTGGCAGGTCTGCGCATGCGCGCATTGAGAACAGGCTCCTCCTGTTCTTCTTCCTCGCTCAGGTCAGCCTCTGGAGGTTCTAGAGGCGGAACAGACCTCCCCAACAGCCCTTGCTGCATCCCTGCCTCTGGCACCGAGCCGTCTCCAGACTCCAGGCCTGGCCCAGGTTCCTCCCCAGCCTCCTCGCTGTCCGACTCTGCTGCCAGCCGCACAGGCCACTGGCGGACCACAACACTCTGCTGTGGCTCCCTGTCAGGCCACCACTGCCTGGCCCTGCCCCTACCCTCCCAGTTACTCCTTGCCTAGCCTGAGAAGGTAAGGGCAACAGCGAGGGATGGAGAAGCTGCCGGGGCTGATTCTCTGGCGCCTCAGTCTTGCTGTAGCTTCTGGCCCTTGTTGCTGCTAGACATGCCTCAGTCGCTTGGGGAGACACGCAACCTGCTCTCCACCCAAGATACTGGCCTGACCTGGCCGCAACCAACGCCGGCTTCGCTAACATAAGGGCTGGCGGGGTGGGAATGGAATCCGGGAGGATGGGACAATGGAAAGGGGGACGGGCCCACAGCAATATAAGTAAAGCATCTTTGACAGAGAAATAGGCTTTGAGGATAGCTCTATAAAAAGTACAAACCTTATCTTGCGTACACTAAGAGTATTTATGATAGCAGTTGAATAACTTCTAAATAAATATGTACCTTATAGTCCTCCCTAGCATGAGCTCCACGTGACTCTTTTCGAGCTTCTGCTCCATTAATAGTTTGTAAAGCACACAGCATGAGATTTTGTAGTTCCAAAGTCTCTACCAAGTCAGTATTCCAAACAACACCTACAAGTACAACAAAAAGTATGGAGCAGTTTTAGAAATTATAGGAAGAAAGAACTTCAGCAGATTCACCAGATTCTTCCTTTGGTATAATTTAATGGTACTATCATAGAAAGCAGAAAGAAACTTAATACTTCTTTAAGACTCAAATGCAGCTTGATAAATATATTTAACAATAAATGTTGAACACAAGGTATACTTCTGAGTAAGGAAATGAATTGTGAATTTCTCATATATAAGTTGAGGGGGGTGGCTAGGTTGCAAGAAAGAAAACCAAAAATCTCCAAAAGTTGAGCAAATGACATTTTCAATAGTATAGAAACAAATTATATCAGTATCTGAAAAGCAGCAGCAAGCAAGGAAAACAAAGTTGCAGCTGTGCAGATTGCCTCAAAGATTTCATTTCTATAATGCCACATTTGCTTATTTACATTGCAGTACTTGCAACTCACCCAATACCAAGAGATGGAGTAATTGCCATGAAACGGAGAAACCATTCTTAAAATAATTTCTCCAATGAAGAAAAAAGAGTATTAACACATTTGCACAAATACCTTCAATTTGCATAAATTATAATTTCAGCCCTTCCTGCCACAGACTTAATTTATTTTTAGAATTTTCTACAAATCAGGATTGGAAGAAGCTATTTAAGTCACTGATTTCAACCCTGATCAGTGAAGGAATCTAAATTAAAGCAACATGAGCGGTTGCTTAACTTCTGTTTGAATATCTGCAACAAAGGCAAACCTATCATACTTTTTTAGTAATTGATCCCACTATTTTTCTAAACTTTCAACTAGAATCTGTTTCCTGTAATTTAAGGTTTCTGTGCTAAGACTGTAATGCATAGGTTGTCCACAACTTACAACAGTAATTAAATCCGGCAATTATGGTAGTAAGTCATGACAATCATAAAGCAAGTAATCACATGACTGGACCCAATTTGAAACATACTATACGGTCATAAATGGAGGAGGGCTACCAAGGATACATTTCAACTCCCGTCTGCTATATCCTTCCAGCTCTGTCATTTTGGCCACCCTGCATTCAGCCACCTACCCCTGTCACTCTCTACTGCCCCAGTTGAACTTCACAATCTGCCATAATTTGCAAGGCCTTTGTGATCCCCACCTACCTCTTCCCTTTTGGCCATCCTGTACGCTACCACTACTATCCCCAACTGACCTTTCTCACATATCTCTTCTTCCTCAACGTGACAGCAGTGTCAGTACTGGGCTTGCCACTGCCTTCCCAGATGCTGGGTTTTCTGCTACACATTTCCAAGTGCATACCACTTTTGCCTGCTGGGCTTGAAGTAACTCACTGCCACCTCCTCGCTGTGGTGTTGCAAAACAGCTGTTTTTCTATAAGGGGTTGCTCCTCCTGAGTGGTAAGCAAAAGTGAGACAGTTGCAAGCTGCAGACTGTGACCTGGAGCAGCCACATCCCAGCTAGCAAAGCCCTGCTTGGTGTAGGTTATACTCATCTCCTCTACAGATGCTCCTCCCTGACTTGTGACAGGATCCTTGGTGCTCTCTGAGCTTGGTTGTTTTCTTGTAGACATTTCATATCCAAACTAGGTAACATCATCATGAGCACTAATGGTATTACCTAGTTTGGGTAATGAGATGTCTGCAAGAAAACAACCAAGCTCAGAGAGCACCAAGGATCCCTCATTTCAACCTATAAATATTCTGCTTTATTGGTGACAGGGCTATTGTGCTTCCTGACCCGGTCCTTGTCCCATCTCTGCCTCTGCCTTTTCCATTTTTGTTCTTAAAGAAGAAAATCAGCAATGAATACCGTAAAAAGTTTTGTTTATTAAGATATCTGGAGCAAGGATAAAATATAATTGCTAAAATATGTAGTTTATTCCAATTTGAAACAATATGAAAAGGTTGAGGATTATATCTCAAGGGTTGCCACAAAGAAGAAGGGGTCAACCTATTTTCTAAAGCACCTGAGGACAGGACAAGAAGAAATTGATGGAAACTAATCAAGGAGAGAAGCAGCGTAGAACTAAGGAGAAATTTCCTGACAGTTAGAGCAGTGTTTTTCAACCACTGTGCCGCGGCACACTAGTGTGCCGTGACATAGTGTAAGGTGTGCCGTGGGAAAAACACCCGCTGGGTGTTTTTGCTACGGGACATCTCTGTGTCCCGAAAGTTGGTTTCGGGACACAGAGATGCCTCTATTACCGTATTAGCCCTGGAGCCCTGACGCCGCTCTGCATCTCGGTCTCTTGGGGCTTGTCCGGCAGCCTGCTGGGAAGGCTGCGACGCAGGGAGGGAAGGAGCTGCTATTGCCGCTCCGGCATGTCTCTGTGGCTGACCGGGGAGCCGCGTCCTTGTTAACAATGGAGAAGCTGCGCGGAGCAGAGGCGCCTGGCGAGCGAGGCGAGTGGCTACATCGGCTGCAGGCTCCTGCCCGCGTCTCCCGCCCGCCCGCCTCTCATTCTTTTAAATGCTAAGGCAAGAGGTGGGCAAGCGGGCGGGAGACGCGGGCAGGAGCCTGCCGCCGATGCAGCCACTCGCCTCGCTCGCCAGGCGCCTCTGCTCCGCGCAGCTACTCCATTGTTAACAAGGACGCGGCTCCCCGGTCAGCCACAGAGACATGCCGGAGCGGCAATAGCAGCTCCTTCACTCCCTGCGTCGCAGCGATCCCAGCAGGCTGCCGGACAAGCCCCAAGAGACCGAGATGCAGGGCGGCGTCAGGGCTCCAGGGCTCCTTCGCCGCTTGGCCGGAGAACAGCAGGGATGCTGCCACGGTCGGGGACTCAGTCGGGTGGCTGCAGCCCCGCGGGAGACGGCAACAGAGGTTCCTTCTTTCTCCTACAGGGAGAAAGACAGAAGGAAGGAAGGAAGGAAGGAAGGAAGGAAGGAAGGAAGGAAGGAAGGAAGGAAGGAAGGAAGGAAGGAAGGAAGGAAGGAAGGAAGGAGAAGACAGACAGACGGACAGAAAGAAAGAAAGAAAGAAAGAAAGAAAGAAAGAAAGAAAGAAAGAAAGAAAGAAAGAAAGAGAAGCTAGGAAGGAAGACAGACAGAAAGAAAGAAAAAGAAAGAAAGACAGAAAGACAGAAAGACAGAAAGAAAGAAAGAAAGAAAGAAAGAAAGAAAGAAAGAAAGAAAGAAAGAAAGAAAGAAAGAGAAGTTAGGAAGACAGACAGACAGACAGAAAGAAAGAAAAAGAAAGAAAGAAAGAAAGAAAGAAAGAAAGAAAGAAAGAAAGAAAGAAAGAAAGAGAAGTTAGGAAGGAAGACAGACAGAAAGAAAGAAAGAAAAAGAAAGAAAGACAGAAAGACAGAAAGACAGAAAGACAGAAAGAAAGAAAGAAAGAAAGAAAGAAAGAAAGAAAGAAAGAAAGAGAAGTTAGGAAGGAAGACAGACAGAAAGAAAGAAAAAGAAAGAAAGACAGAAAGAAAGAAAGAAAGAAAGAAAGAAAGAAAGAAAGAAAGAAAGAAAGAAAGAAAGAAAAAGAAAGAAGTTAGAAAGGAAGGAAGACAGAAAGAAAGAAAAAGAGATGTTAGGAAGGAAGGAAAGAAGAAGAAAGAAGACAGACAGACAGAAAAAAAGAAGTTAGGAAGGAAGGAAGACAGACAGAAAGAAAAAGAGATGTTAGGAAGGAAGGAAAGAAGAAGAAAGAAGACAGACAGACAGACAGAAAGAAAGAAAAAATAATTTCTTTTTGTTTATTTGATTCCTATTCAAGAGAATTACTTTATATATAGTCAATATAGGCACAGAGTTAAATTTTTTTAACATTTTCTAATGGTGGTGTGCCTCGTGATTTTTTTCATGAAAAAAGTGTGCCTTCGCACAAAAAAGGTTGAAAAACACTGAGTTAGGACTTCCTGTGGTGACGTGGGGTGAAGCAGCTGTAAAGGGACGATCTCCGTCCTCAGAGGCTGCTTTCTTCTTTTGTTTTTGGAGACCCTTCGGGGCATCGAAGTTTGTAGGACTTGGTTGACAAGAGGGACATCCCAGGCAACAGCGGGGCGAAGGCGTTCGCCCGCTGGGGCGGAGGGCATCCTCATTATCCGAAATGAAAGCGTCCGTCTCTGCTCTTTGAAGTATGGCGGACCCGAAGCCTCAAAGCACCACATAAGAAAAGGAAGCAAAAATAATAGCGGATCGCACCTGGAATACCAAACCTAACTCTCACGAAAACTTTGGATTTATAAATAAGGGAGATCTGACCACAAGGACAGGGCAATTAAGGAGCTCTGTGAGAAAATCAGCGGCGAAAACAAAGAACGAGCAGAAGGACAGGACTCTAAGGAGGAAACAGCACTGTGAATAAACATAACAAAAGAGCTAAATTGAGCCCCTGTGGAGGACGTGCAATAGTACCTTTTTGTTATCGGAGGATTACCTGCTGAGAGACAGCAGACCAGAGAAACTGGGGATTCAACACCAGATGAGAGATCAGAGACGGGAGCGGAGAAACAGCACATGGTGGATGACTTGGCAATTTTGAACGGAACGATCTCTATTACTGAGGCCAGAAGGAAACATCTGATTGCAGAATCCAAGGAAATCAAGACCTCTAAAACACTTACAGGATTGCTGAGATCCACTTAATACCAACTGAAACTGGTACCGCTTAAAAAGAACTATATTATATAACTTTTTTCTATTTTTCACCTTTGAACACTTATTTCATTTTTATCACCTATTTTACTTTTCACTAAATATCCTGCTATAATTAAATCCTCTACCCTCTCCTCTTCCTATTTATAGATTGTAAAAAAGGGAAAATCTTTAGTGTCTATAAATGTAATATTTTTAATTTTAACTGTAACTTAAATAATATATATATTTATTTTGAAATAATATTTTTAAGGATCGATTTAAAATAAATAGGGATATATATTGATTGAATTGTAAAGTCTATAGAGAATACTTTGAACATTAATAGAAATATATAAATTGTAATCATAACTATAATTAGATTGGTTAAAATTTTATAAGGAAAACTATTGATATATTGTGATATTCTACTGTATAACTCTTTAACGTATCTAAAATATTTAATTAGTTATTAATATAAGTACTATAGTAACATAGATTATTTATAGATATATTTATATAGAATTTTTGGATAATTGGTACATTTAAGAACATAGAGAACTATATCAGTAATTGATAAAACATACAGGATTGATAGAGAACTAAATAATACAACAGGGTAAAAGATTGTTATATGGTAATCTGGGAGAGGATCTACAAAATTTTAGAACAACAAAAATCAATCTTAAAGGAAATGACAAGTAATACAACAAATATGCCTATGAAGGGGGGGAAGAAACCAGCACAAGCTGGAGCTGCAAGTGCAGCATCACCAGTCACTCAAAGGCAGATAGATGACATGTTACCAGTAGAAAAAGGGGGCACATCCCTTATGCAGAATATGAACAGTACACTAAACGTGGTTCAGGAAACAATGCTTAAATTACAGGAATTGATTACGCAAAATCATACCGAACTAAAATCAGATATTTTAAGATTGGACAATAGAATGGAGATGATACAGGAGGCGATACAAAAAAATGAACAACGTATTAGTGGTGTGGAAAAAAAAACGGAACAAAATGAAAATAAAATTGAGAAGGTAGACCAGAGAGTGACAGAAATAAATAGAGAGCTGGAGTCCTCACTAATCCATCTCGAAATGGATAGATCATCTTATTTCTTAAGAATACAAAATATTCCAGAGAATAAGGAGGAAGACTTGGGAGATGTGATGGCAGGGGTGGTAGCAGAAATTCTACAGCAAGACAAAACAGATACCAGAAATGAAATAGATGAAGTGTACAGGATACAAACCAACTACGCTAGACGCCACCGCCTGCCGAAAGAAATACATATAAGGTTTGCCAGAAAGAAAACAAGAGACAACGTTTACTTAGCCACGAGAGGGGGGACATTAACATACAAAGGGAGAGAAATAAACATCTTGAAACAAGTCCCAAGAAGGGTTAGGGAACGTAGAAGAGACTATAAGCCACTAGCAACATTGTTAAATAAAAAGAACATTATATTCAGATGGCTCATTCCGGAGGGGATGATAATAAACTTGGAAGGACGAAAAGTAAAGGTGGATACCATAGAAAGAGCACAGGAGGTATATGAACAACTTGCTGGTATGGAGAAAGAGATGGAAAGTGAAGGAAAAGTGGATGGGGCAAGTGAAGAAGAAGAGCAGGAGATTGAAGAAGAGGTACAGAGGGAGGGAATTGAAGAGACTGAAGATTTAAATAAAAAAGTAGAGAGAATTAAAACAAGGACACAAACAGCAGCAGAAGCGAAAAGTAAATAGTTAGAAAAACACTTTATAAACAAAACCGGAAACGTTAAAGGAAACAAAACTTATATCATTAAACATTAATGGATTAAACAATGCACAAAAAAGAAGGAAAATATTTTCAAAATTAGTTAAACAAAAAGCAGAAGTAATATGTTTACAAGAAGTCCATATCAAACAAGTACATAAAAAATATCTGGAATATCCAAAATTAGGGAAATTATACGCATCATTAGGGGAGAAAAAAAAGAAAGGTGTAGTAATATATGTACAAAAAGAGATTGAGTCTAAAGAAATAAAAGTAGACTCCAAAGGAAGATATATAATGGTGGAAATTGAAATAGGGGGAGAAAAAATATTATTAGTAAATATATACGCACCCAATCAAAAGCAAAAAAACTTCTATCAAAAGATACATGAGAAATTAATGACAACTAAATATAAAAATATATGTTTAATAGGGGATTTTAATGGTATAATAGATCCAAAAAGAGACTACATAACAGGGAAAAACAAAAAAAATAACAAAAATACACTACCAACTACATTCAAGGACATGATAGAGGAGTTGAATTTGACAGATACATGGCGATTATTGCACCCTAAAGACAAACAATATACATTTCATTCAATACCACACCAATCCTTTTCAAGAATAGACATGGTCTGGACAAATAAAGAAATATGCAAGAACATAGCGTCGGTGGAGATAGCCCCAAACATATGGGCAGACCATAGCCCCTTAATAGTAATATGGAAAGGGAAAAAGAAAGGAATAAGGAGATGGACTTTGAACACAAAAATACTCCAAGAAGATGAATACATACAAACAATTACCAAAGAAATAAAATTATTTATGAAAGAGAATAAGAAACAGCCTACAACCATACAAAACTTATGGGATACATTAAAAGCATATATAAGGGGAATTACAATTGCCTATACGGCAAAGAAAAATAGAGAAAAATGGCAGGAATACAATGAAAAAATAAAGGATATTCAGCAGTTAGAAAAAAGACTGCAAAAAGAACCAAAGGAAGAGAATACACATAAATTATTAATGGAAACGAGACATAAATTGAATTTAATTGAACAACAGGAATATTTGAAGGATATTAGGCTTACAAAACAAACATTCTTTGAAACAGCAAATAAACCCGGTAGATGGCTAGCTTATAAAATTAAAAAGGAAAAAAGCAATAGAATTATAAATCAACTGATAGACACAAATGGGGAAATACAACACTCAGACGAAAAAATAAAAGAAATTGCAACAGAATACTATAGAGACTTATACAGACAGGACCCAGTGGAACTAAATAAAATAAAAGAATATTTAAAGGAAATTAGTATGCCGCAAATAGAGGAAATTGATAAGGAAATGTTAAACAGGGATATTACAATACAAGAAATTCAAAATGCAATTCAAAAACAAAACAACAATAAAACACCAGGACCGGATGGATTTCCAGGGGAATATTACAAAAAAATGAGTACAATACTAGAGGATATTCTATTAGAGCTATATAATGAAGCATTAACAGGAGCTAGGATACCAAATACGTGGAGGGAAACATATATCACCACGATCATGAAAGAAGGTACCGAGAAAAATCATATACAAAACTACAGACCAATTTCGTTGTTGAACACAGATTATAAAATTTTTATGACAATTATGGCAGAAAGAACCAAAAAAATACTAAATAAAATTATCTATTCGGATCAAAATGGATTTTTACCAATGCGGCAGATAAAAAACAATACAAGAATCGTCTTAAATATATTGGAATATTACGAAGCGCATCCAGAAAAGCAGGTCGCCCTAGCTTTCCTGGATGCGCAAAAAGCGTTCGACAACGTAAATTGGCAGTATATGATAGGTTTGATCAAAGAGATGAAATTTGGCGACAAATTTGAAAAAATTATAGAAACAATCTACACCTCCCAGTCAGCCAAGATTATGATAAATGGGGATATGACACAATCATTCCGGATCTTTAAAGGAGTACGTCAGGGATGTCCGATGTCACCTCTGCTCTTTATCTTAACATTGGAAACATTACTAAACAAAATTCGAAATAATAAGGATATTAAGGGAACAAAGATTAGAAACCAGGAGTATAAATTACAGGCATTTGCCGATGATCTCGTATTTTTTATAGAAGAACCAATTGAAACAGGGCAAAAACTGATTAAAGAGATAGAGGAATACGGAGAATTGGCAGGATTGAAAATCAATAAACAAAAAACTAAACTATTAACAAAAAATATGACAATAAAACAAAAAGATGAATTAGAAGAGAAATTAGGCTTACAAACAACCAAAACAATTAAACATCTAGGGATAATACTAACAAATAGATGTTCATCTATTAAAAAAGACAATTATGACAAATTAGTAAACCAAACAAGATTAGAATTAGAAAAATGGAAAAAATTACAGTTATCATTATTAGGGCGTATAGCTGCAATTAAAATGAGTATACTGCCAAAATTTTTATACCTATTCCAAACAGTTCCGATCAAATTAGAGACTAAATTTTTTACTAATTTGAATAAAATTATATCTAAATTTATATGGCAAAACAAAAAACCAAGAATCAAATTAGCAAATTTACAGGATGATAAGAGCAGAGGTGGTCTAGGGCTCCCTGACTGGAAACTTTACTACAAAGCAGCATCCTTGGCGTGGATAAAAGAATGGATAAACTTAACTAACAAAAGAATACTAACACTAGAGGGCCACGACCTACAAATGGGATGGCATGCTTACATATGGAGAGATGGAACTAAGCTACAACTTAGCTTCAACCAACACCTAATTAGAAAATCTTTGTTAAAAACATGGTATGAAATCAAAAAGAAGAACTACATGAAAATCCCCAAATGGCTTTCAATTATAGAAGCCATGACCTACCCCAACCTAATTGATATAACCAAAGCAGCAAAATATAGCGATATATTAGATCTGACAGGGAAATTAAAAAGTAGAGAACAATTGGCGGAACAAAATATAAATATTGATTGGTTGACCTACTTACAATTAAAAACTCGACACAAAAAAGATACTGAGGGTATGGGTATAGAAATGGAAATGCAAAAACTGGATAAAATTTTGATTGGCCCGGACGAAAAAATAATATCAAAACTATATAAATATCTGCTGGAATTCGATAAAATGGAGGAAATTGTCAAGGAACCCATGATAGCATGGGCAAAAAACGTAGGCCACAACATACACTTAGCTGACTGGGAGAAAACATGGAATATAAACTGCAAAATAACTAAGTCAACAGCATATAAAGAGAATTATTATAAAATGTTTTATAGATGGCATTTAGCTCCATCAAGATTGGCCAAAATATACCCAAAAATGAATTCGGCTTGCTGGAAATGTAAAAAAGACGTAGGTACCTTCTTTCATGCGTGGTGGTTGTGTCCCGAAGCAAAGGGCTACTGGAAAAAAGTGCATGCCTGGTTACAAGAAATTACTGAGAGAACAATGGAATTTACCCCAGAATTTTTCCTTCTGGGGATAATGGAAAAACAACATCCAAAAAATATACAATATTTAATACTACATATTACAACTGCGGCAAGAATAACATATGCACAATATTGGAAAGACAATCAAATCCCACCAGAAAATATACTAATGGACAAAATATATAGATGTGCCGAAATGGACATGCTGACTATTCAACTCAAAGGACAATGCGACTCAGAATACTACAAAACATGGACTAGATGGTACAACTGGACTAAAAAAAAGAGGAAAGACTGTGTGACAACGTGAGAAGAAAACAAAGACAGAAAAGATTGTAAATTTATGATTTAATGTGCATAATTGAGATATAACAAATGTTGTAAAAACGGGTGTAGATCTGTATCAAAATATTCAGATGTTTAATGAAGAAAAATAATAAAAAAAAATTAAAAAAAAAAAAAAAAAGAAAAACACTGAGTTAGAGCAATTAATCCGTGGAACAGCTTGCCTCCAGAAGTTGTGAATGCTCCAACACTGGAAGTTTTTTAAAAGATGTTGGATAACCATTTGTCTGAAGTAGTGTAGGGTTTCCTGCCTAAGCAGGGGGTTGGACTAGAAGACCTCCAAGGTCCCTTCCAACATTATTATTATTATTATTATTATTATTATTATTATTATTATTATTATTATTATTATTATTATTATTATTATTATTATTATTATTATTATTATTATTATTATATACAGTGGACTAAAAGCATTGATTATAATATACAAATGGGAATGATGGAAAAATATGTGGTTGAAAGGATAAAATTGTTATAAAGTGAATCTTTATCCAATGATATATTGTTGTATACAATACTAAAAACATTATCTGGTATGTATAAGTGTACTTCAAATTTATGCTGGAAATGAGAACAAGGATAATTTTATCATGCTTGGTGGACATGTAAAAAAATTAGAAAATATGGGGCTCAAATGCAGAGATTCAGAGGATTTTAAAAGAATAATCAACTTTTAATCTTTAATCTTAAATCAGAACTTTTGCCCCGAGACTGATGGTAAGAGCTAGAAAAGAGCCATGGAACATTGTTTTTATAATTGATAACATTTGATAACAGCAGCGAGATTGCTGAATGCACAAAGATCTTTATCTACAATATCTATAATAGAGAAAAGTTGGTGGAGATGACAGAACTGGCTAACCTGACTTGTTTGGTTAAAGAAAAGACAATATATATGTTTAGTTGTGACTGAAAATCCCTTGTGGACTTTTTGGATAAAAAAGAAAAAATGAACTTAAGATTTACAGTTTTTGATGATTAGACAGAATAGATTATAGAAAGAAGAGAGTCATGACATAATGTTAGAGGCTAAAATATAATTGTACTTATAACTGCTCTGAAGATTGGAAGTTACTTCTTTCTATCTTTAAATTTTTCATTTTTTCTTTTCTTTTACCTTTTTCCACTTTTAATTTTGAATTTCTTTCTCTTTCATTTCATTCTATTTGAGAGTTTGCATTACTACTATTGTTGTTGAAACTTTCAATAAAAATTATATGCTAAAAAAGTTTGAGACAAGGAAAAAAAATACATCATTCCATTAAACACAGCCCTTTCTGCTGAAGGCCACACATCAGCAGTCTCAGGCACTGAGGGCCGGGGGTCCTACATACATGCTTGCCTATGCCCCTGCCTGCTGTCACCTCTCTGGCTGCAAGTTTCCTAATCAGCCTACAGCAGAGAGGGCTGTTCTTAAACATGTGTCTTGTAAACAAAACTTTGTATTCATTGCTGACTTTCTTCTTTAGCAACAACACATGAAGAAGGCAGACACAGAGGTAGGATGGGAATAAGTGTGAGGATCACAACAGTCCTGTCACAAGCCAGACAGGCACATCAGGACAGGAGAGAGGCATAACCTAAGCTGAGCAGGGGACTGCTGCCTAGGCTATGATTGCTCCAGGTCATGACCTGCAGACCGCACTTACCTTGTTTTTCTTGCATCTTATAAGGCACCACCATGTTGTTGAATGAACAGCTGCTTTGCAGCACCATGGCTGGAAGCTAGGAGGAGGCAGTGAATTGCATCTGGTGGAATTCTGATAGTCAGATAGGGTGTGCACACACGGGAATGTGCAGCATGCTGAGACCACTAAAGTGGGGCATGCCCCTCAGGAGCCCGCCTGGGATAGCAATGGCAAGCCCAACATCAACAGAGACTGCATGCCAAGAAAGAAGAATATGATAGTTGCAGGTGGTAGGGGTAATATCAAATAAATGATGGTGACAGAATACAGTTCGGATAGATGGCAGAGTGCAAGGGAGCCAAAAGGACAGAAATAGTGGGGAGAGAAGCTGTGAAGAGTTGACGTAGAGGTGAGTATGTAGGGCAGGAATAGTATGAGGACTACACCTAATAATAATCCTGGTCCTGATTTAACAACCGCAATGAGAATTGCCGGAACTGCTGTTAGTAAGCGGTGAGGTCACATGCTGTTTCATCTAACGATCTCTTTGCTTAGCAATGGAAATTCTGATTCCAGTTGGGGTCATTTTTAACTTACTTTTCTGCAGATCAATTGATTTGCTTAAATAAGATTATAATGCAGATACATTTAGGTTAATTGGATACAAGAATTTATGAATTTTCACAGTTTTATGAAGTCTGTATTGAAACAATACCTCTATCAAATGTTTTCAGATCATCCAAATCTTTATAAAGTATGGACATTTTTTCACAGCCTTCTTGTAAGACAGGGCCTGTACGGAACACAGCAGCATGGCTTTGCATTGTCTATAAAGAATGAAGGAGCAAATACAGTTCAATTCATTTTCTTTGACAGCTTTAAGTAAGAATTTAAGTTTCTACATTTGCCAAAATAATTATGTCAAAGCTCACCCACAGACTTTTAAGACAAATATATAGTTGTTTTCAGCCCTAGTTGGAGGTGATTGGAATCAAACTTCAGGTACTTTTCGGAGGCTCGATTACCCAATTATATTGTCAAATTCATTTTTGCACAAAGTTATATCTAAATTAATACGAAATGGATATTTCATATTCTATTAAAGCTTCGAACAGGAGTGTACTTTTTTCTTCCCATACACAGAAATTGTTATGTCAAGAATATTTTCTGAGATCTCATTTTTTAATATGTTGTCACAGTTTCAGACCATACCCTACAGATTTTTAACAATTTAAATATATTTTCATTGAAAGACTAAGTGGAGCTTTTTGATGAAGTTTTTTTGAAACTGATAGAGATTCATTCAGTACAATTATTAAATGGGTTTACATAGGTTCTCTATCAAGTTTCTGAAAATATCAAATTTGTAATTGACATTTTTACTCTAGTGTAATATAGGTGGCCTATCAGCTATAACATCCTTGGGTGCTGTACAAGGCTTTGATGTTGTTTCTTGAAAATATTTAAGGGTAATTTTGACCGATTATTATCAACTGAATGAATTATTTAATTTCTGATTCAACCGTAATTATTCATGAATCTCTCCTTAACTCTATTTTGAGGTATACATCAAGATGGTATTCTTTCTCCTTCCCTTTCAATTTGGATTCAAACTCTCTAGCCTATAAAATAATAAAATATATAAGAATCCTCCGAAGTAGTCACTTTCTCCAATGCGGAACAGGAGAGACCAAGCAACTCCACGAGGCAAGTTCATGGGGCTAAAAAAAAAAGAAAATAAAAGATCAGCCTTTCCAACTTTGCGAGTTCTTACTTTTTTTCGCGAGAAGTTGGAAAGGCTGATCTTACTTTTTTTTTAGCCCCACGAACTTGCCTCATGGAGTAGCTTGATCTCTCCTGCTCCACATTGGTGAAAGTGACGACTTTGGAGGATTCTTCTTTGGTGCACATTTTTTCCTTTTGCAATGTAGCTTTTCCATTTCTCCAGTGAAAGAAGAGTATCTTGAGCTGCGGGGAGAAACACTATGGAACTGGAAAGCAGGTTGGTTTAGGAGCCTGCCTTGCAATTTGGAAAAGGCCTTGGAGTGCTTCTGGCAAGGGAGGGGAGCAGGGTGTCAACGTGTCAAGCTCTCCAGCTCCGTGGTGGCACAATTTGTGAAATCTGGACAGGTTTGGCACTTCAGCAAGTGGCAGGGTTGTGCCCGCTTATTAGAAATCCTAAGGCTCAGCAGGGAAGGGGAGAGGCCGGTCTGGTACTTCTGTCAGGCTGGACAAGGCCTCTGCACTCAAAGTCATGCAGGAGACAAGCATGGGCAGCACAGGGCTTTCAGGTGTGGCACTGAAGGAGCATGTTGTAGCATCTCTGTGGTTGTTCATAAGGGCCAACGATCCCTATGGTGCTGCAACATACTTGGGATCCAGTTGTAAGTAATTTGGCGGGGATGTTGTAACTTTGAACAGTTGCTAAGTGAACATTCATAACTCGAGGAATACCTATATTTAACAAAAGTGTTACTAAAAATATCTAGTTACCCTATTAAGCTAGAATAAATCAGAAGTGACACAATTAAGAGATGCAATAAATTTGATGAATAGTATTTTTGGTTCCATTCTCTCTCCTTTGTTAACATAAGGATCCCTAGGGAGCTTTCTTAGTTGGTAATTTTAAACATGATAAGAAACACACCGAGTTTAGAATTCCTTTAGTATTTGGGCTGATTAAGCTGAACTTAATTCCAATGTTCATTTTTTGTATTCCTGCATTTTTGCTATCATAGTATTCTAAATCAATTTAAACAATACTAAATAAATGTTACATGGGAATGAACGGAATGGAATAGAAATATAAATGAAATGGAATAAGGGTATAACCATGCTGCGCCGGAGCAATGAAGCTCAGATTCCAAAAAATTGAGCTTCCTTACAGACCAGCACACTGATTCCCCACAGGCCCCTTGTCAGCCAACAGAAGTGTTGATTTTCCATCCGTCTATCAAGTACTTAGAAGGCGCGGGCTGGGCAGCACAAGCAAATGACAATTAACGACTTAAAAGCCAGCTATCAATGCACCCCAATCAACATCTAAAAAGCCATATACAACAGGCACTATAAATACCACAAACAGAACAACACACACTCTGCTAGAGAGAAGTTCCCTGGGCTGCAGAATGAGTCTGAAAGCTCGGAATACAAAACCTCAGAATAGAAAACCTGTGACCGACTGAGATTGGATCCTGCACTTTCGGAGTGATAAAAGGCTAGAAAGAAGCTTGAATCTTTGGGACACAAAATTCTTTTCTCCAGCCAAGAGCTTGAGTTCCCTTCTATGTAGAGTTGAGGGGGGTGGCAGTGAGGGGGGAAGAGGACAGACACTGGCACACAGCTAAAGAAAAGAAGCTTGAATCCTAAAAATCTTTATTTCTCCAGTTCCTGCCCCCCTCCCCCCCATGCATGAAGTTGCAACCCCACTGACTTTTGGGGAAGTCGGGAGAGAAGATTGCAAATGGCAATCACATGAGTGCAGCATGCTTGGCAATTGGTTATAAGTTAAAGTGACCAGATTTTTTTTTTTTAAGCGGGACACCGATGGGAGGCGGGGCCGCCTGGACGCCGGGTTTTGCCCTCTGCGCATGCGCAGAACGCTGCGCATGCGCAGAGGGCAAAAGACCGCTAATGTCGTTTCACAAGAGTCGTTCGCGTGCAGGGCAGTTTATAAATAGCGGCCGCCAGGTAGGGAGCCGCCCGGGGTTGCGCAGGGCTGGGGGATGCTCGCTAGCCCGGCAGCTCCGGCCGCAGGAAAGAGCGGGGGGGGGCCGTACTGGGAAGGGCCAGCAGTCGCCGCCGCCTGAGGGGGCCACCCCCCCGCCCGCCCGCTTCGCTGCAGGGGACGCTGCACCAGATCCCGAGTCGCGCCGGCTCTCCCGCGGCCACGATGCCTGCCGACCTGATGGAGAAGAGCTCCTCCTCACCCGCGGCGGCCATCCCGGCCAGCGCCAGAGGAGTCAACGCAGGACGCCCGCCCGCCGCCCACGGCCGTCCCGAGCTGAGAGGCCTGCTGCTGCGGCTGGGCCCCCAGTCCCGGCCCCAGCCGAGGGCCATGGATGAGGGCCAGCCGAGGGCCATGGGCCTGCTGAGCCAGCGCCGGCCCGAGCCGAGGGCCATGGATGCGACTCCTTCGCTCGGGCCGCCCCGCCCACCGCGACGCCAGCCTTTTCGAGAGGGCGGGGCTGCATCAGGCGCCTCTCCACCGTGTCCTTCACCGCCCTCCAGTGCATGCCCGGCGCCTGATGCAGCCCCGCCCTCTTGAAAAGGCCGGCGTCGTGGTGGGCGGGGCGGCCCGAGCGAAGGAGTCGCATCCATGGCCCTCGGCTCGGGCCGGCGCTGGCTCAGCAGGCTGGGGCCGCCGCCGCAGCCTTCCCGCCGCCGGGACTGGGGGCCCAGCCGCAGCAGCAGGCCTCTCAGCTCGGGCCGGCCGTGGGCGGAGGGCGGGCGTCCTGCGTTAACTCCTCCGGCGCTGGCCGGGATGGCCGCCGCGGGCGAGGAGGAGCTCTTCTCCATCAGGTCGGCGGGCATCGTGGCCGCGGGAGAGCCGGCGCAACTCGGGATCCGGTGCAGCGTCCCCTGCAGCGAAGCGGGCGGGGGGTGGTGGCCCCCTCAGGCGGCGGCGACTGCTGGCCCTTCCCAGTACGGCACCCCCCCGCTCTTTCCTGCGGCCGGAGCTGCCGGGCTAGCGAGCATCCCCCAGCCCTGCGCAACCCCGGGCGGCTCCCTACCTGGCGGCCGCTATTTATAAACTGCCCTGCACGCGAACGGCTCTTGTGAAACTTGCCAAACTTGTGAAGAGCCCTTGCAAAGCCGTGCCCGCCGAAAATTGTATTTGTCTTTCGCCCCCCCATGAGCCGCGGCCGGCCGTCCCTGCAGGGGAGAGCCCGCCCCCCAGCCCTCCCTCGCCCCTTTCAAAAAATCGGGACTTTTTAAGAGGGCGGGCGGGATGCGGGACAAATCATTAAAAAGCGGGTCTGTCCCGCCAAAATCGGGACGTCTGGTCACCTTATTATAAGTGCAAATAGGTTGCCACCACCTGAAATACTATCACATGATCACAGGGGTGGGTCAGCACCTGTAACTTCAAGTAACTTTTCCTGAGTCTCTCATTTCGAATGAATCATTAAGTTGAAGACCCCTGTAAGGGAATCAGTAGTCAAAATTAACAGATTAATTCTTGGCAGAGTAGCCATGCCTTAAAAAGATATTCAAATGTTGGATTGTGTCTATACCTACAAAGACCATAGTTATACAATCTTTGTGCAGGCAATGTGACACTCCATGAAAATAAAATATGGACTTTGAGGAATAGGTTAAGAATTTACAGAAGACTCCTGAGAATACTATAATCATAATACCATAACAGCTAAAGCCCCCAAACAAATGGATCATTAATTAAAACAACACAGAGTTCTCACTTGAAGCACAAATAACTAACCTCAAATTATCATACTTTGTATACATTAAGCAAAAAGACCTAGCTCTATAGAAAAGTTCTTAATGCTGGGAAAGACAAAAGATGACTAGCAGCAACATGGACTGGAATCAGTTACAGCGATGAGAGATTACCAATTAGAAGATCTGAAAAAACAGATAATCCTGGAAAAATCTATATATGTGGTCCCTAAGAATCAACAGTAACTTCCTATAATATAAGAATTCTTATAATTCTTACAATATACTTTTACTAGACTATGTACAAAACATAAAATGTATTTCATTATTTATTTAAAAATATCTACAAAGTCAATAGCAGCTAAAATCACTATAGAAGATAGCAGGAGTATGTTACGGTTCTCTGCAAGAAAATAAATCTCCCTTGTTTAAAACAATCTTTCCAAAACTTATGGGAGATATATTTGTATCCTGCAAATCCTCCATGCAGTGAACAAGCAATATTATTAGAATCCCATAAATCTTTTAAAAAGCTGAGATATAAGAAGTCTAATTTAGGGAACTCTGTGACTAAACAAACTTCAATTTAAGTTGCTGAACCCAACAACCATATCAAATTAGGCCTCAATAATTTATCAATATTTAGCTTATGGATGGATGCATTGGTATTAAATTTGGAAAAGTCAAGGGTGGAATTTTTTTGAGAAAAAATATTTAGAACATTCTGAAATTGAGTTAATAATTAATCATGTGCTGCAAGTTCAGATTAAAAGCCTATCCTCCAATCCGAAGATCTTACTTACTTTTTGCATATTAAGTCTCAGTTCTGATGTTCTTACATTTCCATTGGCAAAACGCAATTTGTCAAGATTTGCAACAGATTCTTCACCTGCATTTGATTTAATTGATGGAGCTGATTCCCCTAACAAGAATAAGCATAATTATTATTTAACTGCATAGTGTTTCTTTGGAGGGAACACAGATAATAAAGGAGAATATTTGTAGTTCAGGGTTGATATGAGGGGTTCTTGGTGTTCTCTGAGCTTGCTTATTTTCTTGCAGATGTTTCATTACCCAAACTGATGCTGTTACCTAATTTGGGTAATGAAACATCTGCAAGAAAACAAACAAGCTCAGACAACACCAAGGATCCCTCAAAGATAATATTACCCATATTCCCATCTATCTTATAAAAATACAGAAGAATCCATTCTATATGACACCCACAACTGACTATTTGTACTGGCCACTATGGTTCAAGGAATCAATAAAATGGAAGGGGTCATTCAGTTTTGGATACAATTGAAGACGGTGATTATCACTTATAAATGTTCATGGTGTAAAGTTAGTTATTTAATGGATTGCCCCTCTTCATTAATGTCTACTTGTCCAACACATTCTGACAGAGTTAGCATGTTCTACATCACATAGTTTAAATTTGTTTGTTTGTTTGCTGATTTTGGAAAGCATAGAGGAATTATGTCTTTAGCAGCCAAGCTCCTAAATAACATTAGATGACATTAGGTAAGTTCATCAGAGGTAATGAGAATTTAGAAACATATATTCTCTGAATTTTGTATTACAAAAAAGAAAACATCTCCCCCCCCCAGCATTATAATTTTTATGCAAATTCAAGCAGAAGTTGATACCGAGAAATGCAATTACAGGTAGTCCTCCAGATATTACATGTCAATTAATGAACAAAGTTACGAAAGACACCTCAAAACTACGTAAGACTCTGTTTCAAAGTTACGATGGCTGTAGTGACCCTATGGTCATTTGCCCTTACAACTAATTTTAGGGATGCTGCAGCACCCCCACCTCTCTTCCTCCCATCCCAACCCAATGTGATCCGGCAGCACTTGGGCCTGTTCCCTTGCCACCTTAAGCAGCCATTTTAATGCTTCAATTTTCAGCACTGACAATTCCTTGTGGAAAATGGTGGCTGTTTTCAGAGCTTTCTGCCCTAATCAGATGGCTGCTGGGAGAATGCAAACTTCTCCTGGCTCTTGCAGACTTTGGGAAACCAGACCCTACATGCTAAGGCAGTAGCTTCAGGATAAGCTTCCCAAAATCTTTGCCTTGCTTTAATCTCCTTCATCCCACAGTCACATTTCCACAATAAAGAAAAAAAAAAAGCTCCGAAAAATAGACTTGATCTTTTTACCGCACCATAAAGTACTAAACTCCCCACCTTTGCCCTCTAATCTCTAATCCTTTTAAAAACCATACCTTGATTCTAGACTGAAGAGTAGGGAAAGGAAGGAAACAAATAAATGCTTTTTGCAGTTAAAATTCAGGAAGCTTAGCCAGCTGCAGCAAAATGGGACAGAAGCTGGGTCTTTGCAAACCTTTTGTCTAAATGCCTGTAGGACCTAACTAGGACTTGTCTTTAGAATCCTAGCTGGGTTCTTCAGGCAGGCAGACAAGCAGTTAAAAGTTTGCAAAATTCTGAGCTGAATTTTTTCTGTAGCTGCTGAAGGCAAAAAGCTGCAGAATAAGTTTCTTTGCTTGCTTGCTTGCTTTCCTGTACTCTTCAGCCTGGAGTCAGGTTTTTAAAAGGGATAGCGATTGGAGAGCAGAAGTGAAAATTTTGTTTAGGCACATAATTGGGGAGGGGAGAAAGATCAACGTCTGTCCCTTTCAGCTTTTTTGTTTTGTTTATTGAAAAATCTGGGGTTTTGGGGAAGGAAGAGAGTTAAAACAAGGGAAAGCTTTGGGGAAGGTAGTCCTGAAGTTACCGCCTTAGCCAGGAGTTTGCAATTTCCTGATGGCCAGCTGATCGGTGACCGATGGATTGGGCAAAAAACTCTAAAAACCCAGGGAACTGGTTCCTTTTTTGGCCCAGAAAGGCAGAAGCATCTTGGCAGGAGGAAAAACAGTGGCAGAACTACAAAAGGCAGGTGTGCCCAGTGTTTCCTTCCCCATTATTTATTGCTGGCAAGACAATCAACTGTGTCGCAAGCTTGTATGGCCACCCAAGGGACAAAAGCACAGCCAAGAGTATCTCAGAGGATGGAGGAAGCCTTGGGAGACCCAAGGCAAGTAGGCCATCCCTAAGATACCCCATGCTCCAATTAATGACACATATATTTGATTAACAAATGCACTGGGAAGAGCAAGGATGACTAGTTGTTACTTGAGGCAGTTCATTTAACATTTGTTCTGACTTCTGACCCCAATGGGCAGGCTCCATTATGGTCATAACTTGAGGACTACATGTACATCATTGCAAAATTTAAGGTACACATTTTAAATGTTAACAACTAAAGAGACTTACCAGGTTTGTATAATTCTGCAATGGTAAGAGCACAGGCACGACCAAAGACTACCAAGTCCAAAAGCGAGTTTGCACCAAGTCGATTAGCACCATGAACAGAGGCAGAAGCTGCTTCACCACAAGCATATAAACCAGGTACTATTTGATCTTTGCCATTTTCATGTGTAATTACCTGTCAATATATACATATATACAGTATATATATGATACATATATATATATATATGCACAAATGTATAAAGACAAGACATGGCACCTTATAATAAAAAAATGTTGACACTAGATTAAGGCCCAGAAGGAAAACTAATGAGAGTTTGTTTTGATATACTGTTAAAGCTTTGAATAGTGTATAAAAATAAACATCTAGTCTATTTAAAATTAAAATTCAATAGTGAGATGGACAATATATAAATTTAATGAATGAATGAATGAATGAATGAATGAATAAATAAATAAATAAATAATTGTTTTGAAAATTACCTGTCCTTTGTAGTTTGTAGGGATACCTCCCATATTGTAATGCACAGTAGGTAGGACAGGAATAGGTTCTTTTGTGACATCCACACCAGCAAATATCATAGCAGTTTCTGAAATCCCAGGAAGACGCATTGCTAGCTGCTGTGGTGGCAAATGGTGCAATTGCAAGTACACGTGATCTTTGTCAGGACCACAACCTCTGTTGTTATTTTTAAAAAAGATGTTAAATAGAGATGAACATTTTTTTCTTACCACTATTTAGATACAAACGTAAGAACAACAAATAATTATATAAGAGAATTCTATCAAGTGTTTGCAAACTATGTTTGATTTGATTTTAGTAGTTACATTTTTTAGTTTTTCTATTTCATTCTCTTAATTTTAATTGCTTTGGCTTACTTTTTTATTTTTTATTATATTGCAAGCTGCCTACTGTATCCATGAGATGGGCAGCATAAAAATTTAATAAATAAATAAATAAATAAATAAATAAATAAATAAATAAATAAATAAATAAATAAATACATACATACATACATACATACATACATACATACATACATACATACATACATACATACAAATATTCCCTTTAAAAAAAACAAATGGAGAAAATCTGTAACAGGGATGCGCAAAAGGCTTTTAAAATATTCTAACCTCAAAGTAAAAGTTCCAAGTGTCTAAAAATGAAACAAAACATAAGCATTTTAAGAGTTCTGTTTCAAGAACAGGCTGTTTTGTTTCAAGTTAATTTGGAATGTTCTGAATGATCATTGCAGTTAGGATGTTTTCTGGCTTATGACTGAGTTGCTCTTTTTCTATTGTTTTCTTCTGTCTAATAATACAGTAACACAGAACAATGACATCCTTACATGTATTTGTTTAAGATTATCTGTAAATGAGTGCTGAGAGAATAAAAAAGCAATTAAGCACATAGTTAAACAAAAAAAGTGACTTATTTCAGCTACAGGTCTGTCAGGCTGCCAAGTCACTGCTTTTTAAAAAAGAGAGTTTGCTATAGGGAAACTGGATTTTAAATTGTGGATGGGTGGGTTTTATAAATTTTGTGCTATGCTTTATTTTGCAAGCAACTAATGGAAAGATATGTGTGCATATATTTACTTGGTTTATTTAACTTTGTTCTCACATTTTGCTATAATCCTACTCATTAAATTAAAACTATTGAATTAAGAAACATTTAGCAATGTCTGAATGTGAAGTAAAACATCATGAAACATCAACATAGTGGCCTTTATTAGACATGTACTTGACAATTTAACTACCAAAGTTACTCATTTCAAATTCCTGTATCTATAGAAAACTAACCAAAGAGACATTTTTAAAAATAAAATAAAAACTTAGAAAAACTTGTAAAGGAGAAGTACTGCACTAAATGAAAAGTATTAGTTTGGTTGTTCTATATTTAACTGAAGCCAGCAAGCAGATTCATTTAAAGAAACTAGAAAAAATGTGTTATGTCTGTTTAAAAATTTATGTGACTCAACATATTTTAATCCAAGTAGGTTTTCTGACTGATGACAATGAAGCACTACAGTATGCTCATTGTTTTTCACAGAGACTATTTATGGAATCCAAAATTTACCTGGATTTTTTATTCTCCTTCTCCTAAGAAATCTATAAATTAACCTTGTAACTATCTTCAAGAAAGTATTTTATTCTTTAAGATACAATATGTTGAATTAGCTAACTGTACTCTCTATCTTTTATAATCACATTTATGGATTTGATAGATTAAACTTGCCTTCCTTCACGGATCTCAATAGTCATAGAACGAGATACAACATCTCGGGAAGCTAGATCTTTGGCAACTGGAGCATATCTCTCCATAAATCTTTCTCCTTCACTGTTAATTAAAATACCTCCTTCACCACGACAGCCTTCTGTAATAAGACAGCCAGCTCCATAAATACCTGCAAAATATATTAAAATTACAATATTTTACCAATGATATCGATCATCCCAAAAACAAAATTTACTGTAACATTTGATGTAATGTAATACCTAACTGAACAATACTCTACAAAGGTTAGCTTCAAATTATGGCCTGCAATTATTTACTGATTTTTTAAAATACAATTTTATAAAATTTACTGAATTATCTTAATACAAGTAGAGTTTCTTTCAAGTCAAGCTTGACTACCAATGATTACAGATATATTCACATAGTTTGTTTTAAAATGGGTTTTGCTATTACCTTCTCCAGGGCTGCTTTCCTATTCCAGGGATATCCTGGGACAACCAGGTCCAACCTTGTTGAGCTTTTCAATATGACCAATATTGAAAAGCTTTCAGCGAGTGATGAAAACACGACTTATCTTATATTTTGAAAGTGAATGCCTAACATTTATATCCCTAAAGCAAGATATAAATAAGACTTTCGAACTTTCAAGGAACATTTTATATAAGTAGTCTTTGATTTACGATGTACCCAAAAAAGGGGATTTATAATCTGGATCTGACTGTACTTCGGATGCTTGGCAACAATGCTATATTTTATCTCCTTAGCAGCGTCCCACAGTCATGTGACCAGATTTTATTTTTGCTGAAAACCTGCAGTTACTTCCAGTTATTGGCAAAACACTGGTTTACTTAACAACTGCAAGTAATTCGTGACTTACAAGCATTCATTTAGTGACCGTTAGAAGCTACAAAAGCACTGGAAAAATGACTTATGACCATTTTTCACACTTATGACTATTGCAGCTTCTCCATTGTCACATGATCAAAATTTGGATGCTTGTATTTATGACTATTGCAGTATCCTGGGTTATGACTATTACAGTGTCCTTGGTTTATTTAACTTTGTGACCACCTTTTGCAACTTTAATGGGGAAGACAGATTCACGGTTAAGAACCATGTTACTTAACAACTGCAGTGGTTCACTTAGCAACTGTTGTAAAAATGGGGCAAGACTACTTAACAAATGTCTTGCTTAACAATGGAAATTTTGAGCTCAATTGTGGTTGCACATGACCAGGATTCGCTTAACAATGGATCCACTTAACGACTGCAGTGATTCACTCAACAAGTACTGTAAAAAGAGTTATAAAATCAGGTCAGTCACATGATTTATCCATTTTATAATCATTATGACTTATGACTGTAATAGTAATAGTACCTGTTCTCCAATTAATTGAAATTTAAACTTCCTTGATGGACATCCGTCTTCTTTTTAAATTTACCACATATGACAAACTGCACACAGAATCTGGAATTATTTTATACTCACTACAGTATTCATTATTCAATGCACATCGGAGGGACTGCCTTCAAAGAATAATGAAAGAGACCACTACAGACAAAAGGATGCACTCATATTTACTCATTTCAGAAAGGTGGAGAAAATAATGCAGACTTATGTAATAGATGATGTAAGAATTATGTTACTTCATAATTAACAGATAAATGCAGTATTCATAATTAATACATCTCAGTTACTTCCCATTCTTCTCCTATTACTATTTTCAGAAAGAATCATTGTCTTAGAAAAAGAAACATACCAGTAAGTGTGAAATGTGAACTAGATATTTCAATTTTTCTATTGTCTACAGGTAATCCTTGACTTACAATTGAGCCCAAAATTTCTGCTGTTAAGAGAAATATTTGTTAAGTGACTTTTGTCCCATTTTACCAACTTTCTTGCCACAGTGGTTAAGTGAATCACCACAGTTGTTAGATTAGTAAAACGGTTGTTAAGTGAATCTGGCTTCCCCATTGACTTTGCTTGTCAGAAGGTCGTTAAGGTTATCACGTGACCTCAGGACACTGCAATTGTAATAAATATGATTCAGTTGCCAAGCTCTTGAATTTGATCACGTGGCCATGGGGATGTCACTCTAAGTGTGAAAAATAGCTATGTCACTTTTTTCAGTGCCATTGTAACTGTGAACGGTCACTAAATGAACTGTTATAAGTTAAGGACTACTATATTTTTCGGACTATAAGACCCTCCGGACTATTAGACGCCACATTAGCTTTAAAAGAGGAATACATGAAAAAAAATTGCCCGTTCGCCGCGGCCTGATCAGCGTCGCACCAACCCCCCCGCTGCAATATTCGCTCTATAAGACTCACAGACATTTCCTCCCACTTTTGAGGGGGGGAAGTGCATCTTATAGTCCAAAAAATATGGTATTTGTATTTGATTAAAATACATTATTTATTTATTTATACTCTGCTGTCGATTTTTTTATGTTTTTACTTTGCCTAAATTTAAGAATTTACTTTGCTCATACTTATGTTACAATTTTATAGAAAACAAAATTTCCAATTTTTATATACTGTAGTCACATTACTGGAAGATGCTACTTAAGGGACTGCATTCAAAATCTGTTCAATGCTAGAAACAAAATGAACAATTTTTTGAGAAAATGGCCATAAACATGGACAAAGTAGTTGTTTCAAACTGTGGAGTATGTTTTTGAGTCTGCATGTATCTGCTAAGTTCTCATATAATTGAAGCTAATTAGAACTTCATGGGATATTTCTTTACTTTGCTAAAATTGCTAAAGATATACAAGATCTATAGGATTCCTGCAATTTATTGAAGATGTTATCCAATAGAAACAATGAATAGACATACATAATATTCTATTGCACAACATTTTGATTTTAAAAAATTAAGGGGGGGGAAGGATTTGCTACAAAACTTAGTTCCCTGTAACAGAATAAGTTTTTACCTGTGGGATGGAATTGTACAAATTCCAAATCCTGGCAAGGTAGGCCTGCCCGTGTAACCATTGCTGTGCCATCTCCAGTACATGTGTGAGCAGAAGTACAGCTAAAATATGTGCGCCCATATCCTCTGAAAAAAAATCATAGTTAGCATCTACTACTCAGAAGGCAGGAAATAAAATGTTTCATGAGTAACATTAATGCCAATATATGTGATAATAATGAATGTCATCTCTTTAATGTTTAAAACATTCCACTTCCAACATTTGTGCCTCCCCCAGTAATGTTAGCAACTTGCATCTTAGCAACATGCAGTCATATCATCTATGAGTCACTTTTAAGTATTTTTTCCTGTTCTTTAGTATTATAGATCATAATATGCCATTCTTCCACAAAGAGTGGCTTATTGTGTGTCTGAAACACAGATTTTTAAATTAGATTCCCATGTTTTGACTTTCCACCAACACACTTCAGATCATGTAACTGGCATTTAAAAGCAAAAGGGTTACATTTTAATAACACAATTTTTCTGTTTCTTTAACTAACACAACACACATATCATCATCGTCATCATCGTTGTTGTAGGAATGGGAGCCATTTAACTTGGAGAACTTTCCATCTTTAGCATTCCCCAGCTCATAGACAATAAAAATAAATCATAATTTTTGAAACTAATCTTGAAATTTTTTTGCACTTCAGAGGTTTTATTATTAGAAATCAGAATGCTACAGAAAGCAAATGACCAAAAGGCTGAAAAATGGACCCTAAACAATCATCCCTGATATTTCCTATGAAAGCATGTCAACAGACATCTTCAAATTACCTCCTAAAAAAACCACAGCTGAACTGCAGCTCTCAACTCTTCATATATTGATAAACCTATGTCAGAATGAAACTCATCTTAATGGAAACTATTTGGAAGGGACCATTTAGGCTATCAAGCCTAATACCATATTCAATGTAGGCATTTACACTAATAATTCCTGTCTAACTTCTGCTAGAACACATCTAGTGAAGCGAGCCTACCATCTCTCCAGTATTGATTGCACCCATGCAAAAAAAATAAAATCCATTTTAACAAAAATGTTATAGTTACATTCAAGTATGGAAGATTTGGGCTGCATTACATTTCTCATGCCCTATCTCATCTAGAAGAAAGGCAAAAATGCATGGAAGAATATAAACTAGTGGCATATTATATTATATGAAAAAACGATAATGCTGGATGAATTAAAACAAGAAGGCCCAGAAATTGGCATTGACATTTCTTCATATGATTATTAACATATTACCCAGTGGCAATAACTGTATTCTTTGCTCTAAAACGATGTATTGTGCCATCTTCTATGCAAAGTGCAATAATACCACAACATTCTCCATTTTCCATTAGAAGATCAAGAGCAAAATATTCCACAAAGTAACTGGTATCATATCTGAGTGACTGATAGTGAGAGAAAGAGAACAAAGCATTAATTTCAGTAGTTAAGCAACAATGTTAATTTCATTATGTACTTAGAAAGTGTTTCTTTAGACCATAAATCTGGCTAAAAAATCTGACCATAAATTTAACCACTGCGAGATGGCGCAGTGGTTAAATGCAGCACTGCAGGCTACTGCTAGTTTAGCAATTCAGCTGTTCAAATCTCACCGGCTCAAGGTTGACTCAGCCTTCTGAGGTCGGTAAAATGAGGACCCAGATTGTTGGGGGCAATATGCTGAACTCTGTAAACCGCTTAGAGAGAGCTGTAAAGCACTATGAAGCAGTATATAAGTCTAAGTGCTATTGCTATTGCTAAGAACCTACCTATTTTAGCTATTTTATAAATATTTAATATATTTATGAGAATGTTAAAGCAATAACCCTAGAATTGAAAACATTCAATGGATTCTGCAGAATGGAGATACTGCAGTTCTTGTCAGTCAAAGAATGTCACCCTTTCTTTCTTGTGGTATGGGAAGAATAAGATACATAGCTATTTTCAAAGACACTACATTAGGAATGCACTGTTATTAGTTTGGTTTAAAATAAAAGAACAACATTATTTGAAAATACCAGTCTGGCTTTCCACTATGGAAGCATTGGTACATCCTAATGTTATTAACATGGAAAAAATTGTAAGATACAAAGATATTCTGAATGAAAAGGGAGAATTAAAAACTAAGGAGGAACTTAGTAGTCAAGGAATGGACATTGCACGGTGGCCACACATGCAAATACAATCTCATTACGAGAAAGATGCTAAAACGTATGGTTTTAACAAAGAGTGAACCACATATTAACTGGAACAGATGAAAAACTGATAAAGAAACAACTACTTACCCGGCCATACAGTGTGTGTAACAGAGAGTGACCTGTCCTATCAGCCACACAACAGCAACGGTGAGCCTGTCCTCCTTTCCCAAATTTAAGGCTCTGACCTCCAAAAGCACGTTGATAGATCTTTCCATCTTCTGTCCTGCTAAATGGCATGCCATAATTCTCTAGCTGAGGGATCCAAAATGAGATGAGTAATTTAATTATGCATATAAAGACAAGGAGAATTAGTAAAGTGACATATAATACATCTGAAAATACCTCAGCTCCCAAAAACAAATAAAGTAAAATAAAAGGAAATAACATAAGCTAAGCAACATTTTAATCTATTTAGTATGTTTTGGTGCAAGATTCTGCACTATTATGTAACTGGGGATTCTAATAGAAGTTACTGAAAATTAGCTAGTAATATCACTACGGTTCCTAGATTATTCATGAACTATGACAATACTGTACTGTAAGAAGGCTGTAATACATAATATTTAATAAATCTTAAAAGATTTTGGTATTTTCACTCAGTCTCATTTTAAGCAAAAATACTGAAATATTATGAGATTTAATGATCACATGAGTTCTTCGCCATTTTTAAATTCAGTAATTTAATTTAACTTATTTAAGTTTAGCAATTTATGGACACCATTTAGGGATCTAAATATGTCCTGAGGCCTTTTGTATAAGCCCACATAATATTTAACAACTGTGATAATTCATTTCTCAAAAATTGAGAACCACACAGCAGAAAAAGAATATTTGAATACTGAAGCTTTTGCCGCACATAAGAAATATGGTTTGCCTGCATCTATTACTATTTTGGGGGGAGAACAATGTAAGGTCTATCAAAAATGTCAAGTCCAGCAAAACCTGCAACCACTTTTCTTTTTGGTATGCCATCTTTGCTTGTAAAATTAAAAGGGGAAGGGGAAAGCTAAGAATAATCTGTATTGATAAGGATCAGGAAGACTGTACCACCATGAAGAAAGCCGACCTACTTAGAACAAATGAAAAAATCAAGCCCAAAAGAAAGCAATGGCAAATCACTTAGGTGGCACTAGTAAGAAAACTGTATGTATAGGTCTGAAATGCCAAGTTTTAATCAAATTTTTTTCACAAATAAGTTTGGACATAATGATGTTGTCAGACCAAAATCATAAAAATAGTCTGATTACTAAGGATGACAGTTTTCAATGATATACACAGTTGGCTCACAGAACACAAAAAGCCAAAAAAATTAAAACACCTAAGGAGGAAATGAAGAGTACTAGGTAAACTTAGGTAGATTGCAATGGATCATGTCTTAAAACAGACAATTAAGTAGGGTATTTCAATCTAGAAAAATCATATAAGATTTTTTTGTGATCCAAACCTGAAATTTGTCAATGAATGTACAATGGTTTTAAATCAGGGGTCCTCAACCCCCAGGCCGCAGCCTACTACTTGGCTGTGGCCTCTTCAGAACTGGGCTGCATGAGAGGTGGGAGATAACTTGCAGTGGAGCTGTGGAGCATGTGTGTACACACCAGCCTGCTTGCGTGAGTTGTGCTACACATGTGCAGACATGAGCGTCAGCCCACCATTCGCACGGTCTGGTTCCCCTCTCCCCGCCACCCAGCCGGGCCGCCAAGCTGCAAAGGTTTTAAATGATATAAAATATAAACATTTTGTTTGGGATTGCCCTTTCAGAAAGGATATCTTCAATGATATTGGCATTATAAAGAAATTAATGGTCATCAGCAGTTTTTCTGGTTTTTTTTATGTATTACAGTTATTTTATTAAAAGACAAATAAAGGCAGTCAACTAATACATATTTATGTATCCTATTTTTTTACATTGATACTATAAGTAAGGAAAACAGTTATTTTAGCTAAAGAAACTGTATTCTAATTATGTTATCAATGTGAATGTTTGTATACAGTCAAGTAATCTGAGTAACTGTACCTCAATAACTGAAGCTGGGGCTTGTTCTGTCATATAATGAATTGCATCCTGATCTCCTAGCCAGTCAGAGCCTTTCACAGTATCATAGAAATGCCATCGCCAGTTATCATCTTCCATGTTCCCCAAAGCAGCATTGATTCCTCCCTATAAATTAAGTCATTACAGAGGCAAATTGTTAAAATGTTAATAAATCATAACTTTAATACTGAGATCAACATGAGATTTTTTTTTCATAGATCAAGAAATAAGAACTGCATTGTAGGCTTAGCCTTTTTCCGATTATAATAACCTAAATTTTAAAAAATCTGAGTAAATGACAAGACCCTGGCACCTGAAATAAAAAATGATTGATTGAATACAATTCCTTTCTCTAAAGATCAGAAAGTGATCTTTAAAATTTTTCTCTTGCTGACTTTGAAGTCAAGGCAAGTTCATGTCAAGAACAGCAGTCTCTCAGTTAATCATGTCTTCAACCCTTCAGGTTCTAAAAAAATTAATTACTTTGCATTCTGTCCAAAAAACAATTTGGTAATCAGTATATATATTCAACACTGAAATAAAATGCTCCTAGAATTCTGGATTTAATTGTATTTAACCCCAATTGAACTTTTTAAACACTCTTCAAAGTTAATTATATAGAGAGCTCATTGCTACAAACAAGTCATGCTGCAATCAAGGTATAATCAATTTTTATCAAGTATGTCTGATACAGAAATTGTTAACAGTTGGCAATTGGAAAAGCACATCTGGAAATCCAGATGAAGCTGGGAATCAAGGACCATTTCTATATTATGGGATAGTTATTTAAAGGAGAATGCATTCCCATCCAGAAGAGAACTGAATGCCACATAATTAGGACAATATGTAGTCTATAATTAAATAAATGTATGGTAATTTCTATTTATCCAGCTCATTTATGTATGTATAATCAATCAAGGAAATCAATTTGTTTACAGTTAAATTAAGAATTAAGTTGGGTGTTATTAGCATATAGCAATACTTGATTCCAAAGCTCCAGATGATCTCTCTCGTGAAAATTAGATTCAAATTTTACCAGGAATCAATATTCCAATGCAATATAAATATATAATGCACACCTCACTGTATGCTACTCATGAAAATCAGAATAACATAGGCCTCAAGCATTACCATTAACTAGACAACCTATGACCCATTTGGTCATCTTCCTGAGATATTTCCTTACCTAAGCAGAGAATCAGAAAGGCGACAGGTAAGCAGAAAAACTGTGGAAGCAGGAATCATTTCTAACTTCCTACTGGCTTCCCCATTGACTTTGCTTGGAGGAAACTGACATGGAATATTGAAAATTATGATCACTTGACCACAGCTAACTGTGACACTGCAGCAGTCTTAACTCTGCAAATGTGCAGTTGTGAAGAGCTTTGAAATTTCAATGACAAGGGAATAATGGTCCCAGGTTTTGAACACATTCTTTAAATTGATGGAATTAAGGCAATTTAATTCAAAAAATTTTGCAATATGATGAACTGTTAAGGCAAATTCAAAGTTATAGAAACACAAACAGATTCTGCTAAACAATGACATCTGTATATAATATATGTAAATCTAGGTAGCATGCAGCAATTGTGGCATGCTTCATTTCCCTTCCTTTAGTTTGAAAGACAGACTGAGAAAAAGAGGTCTCCTTACTTGTGCAGCAACAGTATGAGATCTGGTCGGGAATAATTTGGAAACACATGCTGTATTAAACCCAGCCTCAGACAAGCCAAAGGCAGCTCTCAAACCTGCACCACCTGCACCCACTACAACTGCATCAAATTCATGGTCCACTACAGGATACTGGGTTGAAATCTGAACAACAAAAAAGCAGAATACCTTGAGATAAAATATTTGCAATATCCCAATACAATTTAAATTATTATTTCAATTTACATTTGAAGTGTAGCACAATCAATAAGCACTATGCTGAAAAAATTTCAAATATCTCTCTTTAGGTTTTGATTAATAATATTCTTTCCCAGCTTTGTGATCCTCTGTAATTTAAACAATTAGAAGCATCATTCAACTCAAGTCCTTAAACCTTTGCTGCCATTCTTTCCCATGTTAACAAAAAGCTCTTTCATTCCTGTAAGCTATCACTATATCTTTAGTGTTTAATTTGAACAGGTGGATAGATCAGATAAATAAATAAATTGCAATTTGACTGATCCATACAAACAAGATTGGATGCCAGAATCCTCAATAGGGAAAACTGAGGATGGGATCATTTAAATCCAGCTTTAAAATTTACAAATGCATATACATAGAGTTACTTTCTGGCTAAATGTACAGTATGCATGCAAAGCCATGTCTTATTTAACCAAGGTTTATTGAGTAACCCACAACTATTCAACTTTTAAATCACAAATCATGGTTTGCTAACCAAACAACTCATTCAGAAATAAACTATACTACAACTTAGATCAATCTGTGGACTGAATGTCTTATCTTTTTCAGCATATCTGGATTGGAACGTCTCGAACTCGCGCGGCGTTCTTTTAGAACGGGCTGCCGTGGAGAGAAGACCGTAAGAATGCGACGGAGGTCCCGGGACAAGTCCCAGGTAGGACACCTGCCCGGCCCCGCCCCACTCCGCCAAGAGAGACGCACCACTTACTGGAGTTTTACAGCTCCGTGGTCTCTCGGCTTGTCTGTTTGCAAGTTTTTTCCCCTAAAGAGACTAGCCAAGAGACCACGGAGCTGGCAAATTCCAGTAAGTGGTGCGTCTCGTGCCCCACCCCGCCTGCACCCCAAAAATAATAAGCCACCCCCAAAAATAAGGCAAGGAGCATTTTTGGGGGGTCAAAAAAATATAAGCCCCTGTATATTTTCGAGGAAACACGGTATATATATCGTTATAGTTGTTTTTCCTTGCAATATTGCTTCTGTGATTTTGTACTTCTACTTCTAGTCCTTGCACTTGCTACTACGTGCAAACTGCATGGGTATTCTATACATGCATGATGTTTTATATTATTGTATATAAACAAATTTCTTCTATAAATGATTCGTGCTGAATTATTTACTTGTGTGCTGGTTGGATGGCTGCAAACTCTAACAAGTGATTAAAAAATAACTTACTGAATCAGATACTTTGGCAGACACATTCTTCTTTCCATATGCCGTGAAGTGAAAATTACGAGAAAACACATCACATGCTGCTGGCCTTTGCTGAAAAGATAAGAATAATAGTTAAAATCTTCTAATGTGGTAAGGGCACCAAAATGTTGCTTACAACAATACTTAGTACTCATATTGTTATAAGCAAACATTTTGGTGCACTTACCACAACCAAATGGATCCCAAAAATTTCAGTTTTTTAAACAAGACAAGCTGTTAAATGAGTTGCACTCCATTTTATAACCTTTTTTGCCACTTTTGTTAAGTGAATCACTGCAGTTGTTAAGCGAATCATGCAATGCTTGAGCAAATCTGACTTTCCCCACTGACTTTGCTTGTCTGAAGCTAGGTAGGAAGGTTGTACATGGCAATCAAATGACCCTGGGACAGTGTAACAAGTTGCATTTCGTGATATTTTTCTGACATAGCTCATCATAGCCAAATGGTATGCAGAAATTTAATATCTGTAGTTACATTTTCCCAGCAATTGTCAAAATATTTAAAAAAGGAAATGATAAGAATTGTTAAGGAGAATTATGAATTCATTTAAAAAAAAATCAACAAAAGTGGACAAAATACCATCTAGACTTTTAACCTGATATTGTCTTGGGCTAAATTTTATACTGAAAAATACAGAATCTGGACATGGATGCATTACAGTGCATCCAACTATGTTAATTCAAAACTTATAATGTTTATTATCCCTTTTAGTCATATTTACTTTTAGTAATCTACTGCTTTTATACAACATTTAACAATATGAATAGCTACAAGTATTTCTTCTTAAACTAAAGTATAGGAAAGATAGGATATGGTATATATACACTAATCTTTATCTTCTCCAAGATAAAGTTAAAATACTATTTTCTTCCTTTTGGAGAGATCAGATTACATTATAGTTAAATTAATAATTAAATCCAATATTTGCAGGCATTTCAAATATATTTAAAGCTTTCTTCATCATAGGCTTGAACTGTCAAAACAGCAAACATAAAAAGTCTATCTTAGATGGCAGGAGGATAATAAAAGTAAGAATCTGTAAAAAAAAAAATTACCGTATTTTTCGGAGTATAAGACGCACCTTTTTACCCCCCAAAAGAGGGTGAAAACTTGGGTGCGTCTTATACACCGAATGTAACCCCACCCACCCACCCACCCACCTCCGCCCTTTGGCTTCTGTCTTCCAGCAATTTACCTGTTTGCAGCAAAGAGGGAAGAGCCTGTAAAGCCAAGCAAATCACTAGCAGCTTCCTGACCTACAGCTGACTTGCCAGTGCTAAAATGAAACTGAAACTGTTAGTGTGACTACATTTAAGAAAGCTATTTCTATGGGTCAAGCACACATGCACAGAAATACACAGCAAACAGTGTATATCATCTGTGTTGTTTGCTGTTTGCTATTTGGCAAAATGCTTGGAGGCAGAGGCCTTTTTTCCTTGTTTTCCTCCCCCAAAACTAAGGTGTGTCTTATATACTTCTGTGTGTCTTATACTCTGAAAAATACGGTATATAGGAAGACATATAAATGATTGCACAAAACGGTGCCAGGCTTTGAACTACCATGTTAGCAATGGACAATCTTGAATAGAATTTGCACCTCACATGGCATCTGCTGGGACTCTGTATAAATGGAGCATAGTATCCTCCACTTAGTAAGACTGTGGGGTCCCTTGCCAAACTATAGATCATATCATGATAGGCTGTAAGCTAAGGGCATATAATGGTTCAGTATCTGGCAAACCAGCCAAATCAAAATAAATTCTAAATACTAGTTGCCAATATTAAAGAGTTACCCATTTCCTCTTCATTCAGAATCTAGAACAGAAAAATAAGCTTGACTGCTTTTTCAGTTTTCAAATTATTCCAATATTGACTTTTTCCAAAGAAACATTTCTATAGCACTAGAAGTAGTTACTGCTGTTAAAAAAGATTAAATTAATGAGAGCTCTATCAGCTCACAGGTGAGATTTTCTTTAAAACATGAACAAATGTAGATTTCTTGAATAAACCCCTCTTTATTTATTTATATTTTATTTTATTGGTAGTTTTTCTATGCCGCCCTACTCCCTAAGGACTCAGGGCGGCGTACAACATTTTATAAAAACTCCAAATCATTAAAAAACAGCTTAAAAACAGTTAAGAAATATATAAATACACACCAAACATACATGGGGGAGACATCAAATATAGAATCATCTCAAACTCATTCCGCCTGCAGGAAGAGCCATGTCTTAATGGCTTTTCTGAAGGCCAGCAAGGTGGGGATAATTCGGTTCTCTGGAGGAAGTTGGTTCCAGAGAGCAGGGGCCCCTACAAAGAAGGCCCTCCCCCTAGGCCCCGCCAGTCAGCATTGTTTGGCTGATGGGACCTGGAGGAGACCCACTCTGTGGAACCTGACCGGTCGAAGGGAGGAATGCGGCAGAATGCGGTCCCGGAGATAGCCTGGTCCTAAGCCATGTAGGACTTTAAAGATGATGATCAGCACCTTGAATTGTTCCCGGAGACCAATGGGCAGCCAACGCAGCTGGCAGAATATAGGTGTTACATGGGTGTACCTTGAAACACCCACCAAAGCACGCGCAGCTGCATTTTGCACCAGTTGAAGTCTCCGAATACTCTTCAAGGGCAGCCCCATGTAGAGCGCATTGCAGTAGTCCAGTCGGGAGGTGACAAGGGCGTGAGTGACCGTGAGTAGAGCCTCCTTCTCCAAGTATGGTCGCAATTGGTGCATCAGGCGAACCTGTGCAAAAGTCCCCCTAGCCACAGCTGTAAGGTGTTGGTCTAATTTTAGCTGTGGATCTAGGACAGTGATGGCGAACTTTTTTTGGCTTGGGTGCCAAAAGGGTGCGGGCGCACGCGACAGCATGCGTGCGCGTGCCCACACCCATAATGCAATGCCCTCCCCCGCATGCCCACAACCCCCCCATGGTGCCCCCCGCGCATGCGCACAGGCCTCACTGAAGCCTCCGGATTTCCGGTCGGCCCGTTGGTCTGTTTTTCGCTGTCCCCTGGCTTCAGGAGACTTTTCTGAATCCTGGGGAGAAAACGGCTGAAAAGAAGGCCGAAAATCAGCTGGAACTGACATAGGGCAATGCCTCGTGTGCCCTCAGATATGGCTCCACGTGCCACCTGTGGCATGCGTGCCCTAGGTTCGCCATCACTGATCTAGGAGGACTCCCAAATTGCGAACCCATTCTGAGGGAGTTAATTTTTCTCCCTCAAGAACCAAGGAGGGAAAGTCGATATAGTCCTTCGGAGGCAATATCCAGAGCCACTCAGTCTTGTCGGGGTTGAGTCTGAGTCTGTTCCTCCCCATCCAGATCCTAATGTCATCCAGGCACTGGCACATCACATCAACCGCCTCCCTGAATTTAGACGGGGTGGTGATGTACAGCTGGGTGTCGTCAGCGTACTGTTGGAAACTCACCCCATGTCTACGGATGATCTCCCCCAGCGGTTTCATGTAAATGTTAAACAGGATGGGTGAGAGGACCGAACCCTGAGATACCCCATAGGTCAGGGGCCTAGGAGACGACCTCTGCCCATCTGCTAACACTGACTGCATTCTATCAACGAGATAAGAGGAGAACCACCGCAAAACAGTGCCTCCCACTCCCAACTCGCCGAGACGATGCAGAAGGATACCATGGTCGATAGTATCGAAAGCCGCTGAGAGGTCAAGTAGCACCAGGATGGAGGAATTACCCCCATCCCGGGCTCGTCAGAGATCATCCATCAGGGCGACCAAGGCGGTTTCTGTGCTGTAACTGCGCCTGAAACCCGACTGGTAAGAATCTAGATGATCAGTTTTCTCCAATAACCGAAGGAGCTGAGAAGCTACCACCTTCTCCACAACTTTACCTATAAAAGGCAAGTTGGAGACCGGATGAAAGTTCTTCAAATCTGCTGGATCCAGGGAAGGCTTCTTGAGGAGGGGTCTCACCACCGCAACTTTTAACGGTTGCGGTATGGAACCCTCCCTCAAAGAAGCGTTGACAACTGCCTGGATCCAGCCACGTGCCACCTCTCTGCTGGCCGAAACCAACCAGGAGGGGCACGGGTCCAATAAGCAGGTGGCAGAGCTCATCGCTCCCATAGCCTTGTCCACGTCCTCAGAAGAAATGTTTTGTCGCCAAAACATTTTGTTATTATGCAAGTATGATTGCTGAATGTCTGTTATAAACAAATTCTCTTTTCCAGCAGTTGTGGTGATTGATAGCCTGCAGTTTCCCTCTGCTAACATGTTGTTTTAGTCAAAATATTCTTTTTATACCAAATATTACCTGATTTTACCAAATATGTCACGATGTGAATATATTGCCAGTTGAGCCTCTGTGCCATATTTCTTAGTCTTCTACTATATTTCTAGATCTACTGTATTTTTCTAATCAAGCAGACACGTGATAAGTGTTTCTACGCATGTGTGCATTCCAGGAGTTTGTCTCCTCCTTCTTTCTTCTTCTCCTGTAAGCCTCCGTCTGAGGCAGATGTGAATTCTTGACTGGGACAATGTAGCTTAATTAATGTTACGTTTTGTTATTTTTATACTGAAATAAATATTTTGTTAATTAGAATTAAATCTCAGTTTCATTTTCTAAGTAAGGATGACTTCAAGGGAACAAGATCTATATCGCCTCGGTAGGAATAAATTCCTATCTCATCAAAATATTACCTAAGAATGAACATATATGATTTCATAACTTTCCTAAAAAAAAGGACAACTGCTGCTAAGTTGGCAAAAAGGAAGATAGAGACTTAAAGAAAAATTTCCTGAGAATGAAAGGAAATGGAGGAGTAATGACTGATAGATTCTAGGCAGTGTTGGCTCTTAAAGGTTTGTTGTTTCCTGGAGGGCCCGGGGCCAAGACTTGAAATAAATATGAATAGTAATGGGGTAAAAAGATCCACTGCAAAGGACTGCCGTGGAACAAATCTACTAAACACAGATAATTTCCATGAAATCAGAAAAAAAAAGACATCCAACCAACTAAAAAAAGAATTTGCTAAGGAATTTAGGCAGCATAATTAACTCTCTTACCCATATATAGTTAAGAAGCGGAAATAGAACTATGTGAAGTAATGTTTAATCAGTGGTGGGATTCAATTTTTTTTACTACCGGTTCTGTGGGCGTGGCTGGGGAAGGATACTGTAAAATCTCCATTCCCACCCCACTCCAGGGGAAAGTTACTGCAAAATCCTCATTTTCTACCGATCAGCTGGGACTCGGGAGGCAGAGAATAGATGGGAGTGGGGCCAGTCAGAGGTGGTATTTACTGGTTCTCCAAACTACTCAAAATTTCCACTACCGGTTCTCCAGAACTGGTCAGAACCTACTGAATCCCACCTCTGGCTTATATTTATCCAACATGATAGATTGTATAAGATGCAAAACTTTGCTACTAGAGGTATAGTTTCACCTAGAAATGCTCAGATATGTTTTAGTAAAGTTTATAAAACTTTTACTTTGGTTTATAGATTTATCACCACTTCTAGGGTGCTCATATATTTGTTTAGCTGAGTTGGCATAGTGAAATACTGCCTAAAATAAAATGTTGTTTTGATTAATAAGAGGTATTTGAATCAATCCCATGAACTCCAAAGCCCTTCTTGACAGTCAATTCTGGTATTGAAAATAGTGGCAAGAAAATAAGTTGGAACTTCATCACCACTTATTTCCAAGGTTGCACTCAATTTCTTTCAAATTTCAGCAGCATTAGAAATAAAAGAGATCCTTCTCTCCATTTCCAAGGCACAGCAATAGGTTTTAGATAATAAAGTTCAGTGCTTCGCTGTACTCACATAATGAGAACTATGAACATGATATTTCTATTTTCTCATGATCTTATTAATAATTCTTAAAACAGGCCAGTTCTTGATGTATGTTGTCAATACATTAATTCCATTGGCCATCTTGAAAAGATTTGTCAGAACAATTTGGAAAATGATAATGTGTGTGATATTAACGTATCTTTGGACTATCAAACATCTTTTGCTAAGCATGCATTAGATGAGACTGAAATAAATGCTATTATTTGGGGGGGAGGGTTCTTCACTTTCTTCTAATGTTGGATAAATTTGCATTGTAAATGACAAAGCTATATTACATACATTTCAAATTCTTTTGAAAGTTTGATATAGCTTTTATTGTTGTCTTTAAAATATTTAATAATTGCCACGAAAATATGATTTTTATACACAAGCACTTACAATAATGCTGTGAATACATCTCCATCAATATTCATAACAATGTTTCCACTTTGATTATTTGCACAATTTTAAAGTGTTTTTTAAAACACATTATCTAACAATTTGTATTTAGCATCTGCCTTATTGAATGGGTCTTCATCAAATGACTGAACCCTGGTAACATATTCTCAACCATACAGGTTAGAGTTTATGGCATAAACAAATAAAACAACTGTTTGACAGTTGCATCTAAAATTTGCTAGGTTCTGTTAAAAGATATTTATGCATGTTTCTGTGCAAAGGAATTGTCTTTCTTTTTGCAGTTTTGGTGATGTATTAGATCTTTCTGACCCATGTAATGGGTCTGAAACAGTGCTGGAAGCAATAGTTAAGATGAAATTTGCCTCTATAGTCATAACAATCGTGCATTTTGAGGCTGAATCAACCTAAAAAGTTAGTGTATTAGTTGTGTAATATTGCTGAGTTCATCTCTCGTGAAAATGAAACTTTAAAAGAAATAGCTATTTCTTTCATTTAAATACATTGAATTGTAATAAATAACCATATTTTATCAAACATTACTATTCCAGGAATAAATTGAGAAGCATGTCCAAAAGATACTAGGCAGTCCTTAGAAAAAATATAATTAGAACATAAGAATATATTTATTAACTTGAAGAGTCCTGTATGCCAGACATTCTTGCCTTATAGCAGTGTTTCCCTATCTTGGCAACTTGAAGATGTCTGGACTTCAACTCCCAGAATTCCCCTTCTGGGAGTTGAAGTCCAGACATCTTCAAGTTGCCAAGGTTGGGAAACACTGCCTTATAGTCTTCAAAGCAGGATATCTCATAATGGCTCATTCACATAACTTAGCCATACCATTTGCATTTTGCATGTTTCCATATTTTACTCGCAAGTGTAGACATTCTATTAAAATATTCCCATGTGGGAATGCTATGCTACTAAGATTGTGTGGTAGTCATGTATACTTTTAGGTTTGCAGAAGTCGGTTCTGTCATTTTAAGTGTCTCTTGCATTTATACAGTATTTGGTTTCCAAAAGGCCTCTTCCTTATCCAAATATATTGTATCACCTCAAATCTTTGTCATCATGTTTTGATATTTCAGAGAAAAGTCACTTATCAGGGCTGTTAATTGATATCTCATCTCCATATTAGCAAATTGTTACTGTGTAAGTTATGTTTTAATAAGACCAAAGTACATTTGTTTTTAAGAACAAAGTTCAACCCAGGTCTCTCAACAAGAAAATATACGGACGGAAAAAAAATAAAAAAATTAAAGCATTTACAAGATGTCTTATATAGAAAATATATAATATATCCCTATAGAAATATGGGACTGTTCGAAAGACGATTCCCGTCTGGAGAACGGAATGCCACATCAGGAAAAAAAAAACCGAAACTTCCAGTATCTTATCCTGACCAGGGCTGAATATACGAAGCCCATAAAGTCGCACATCCCGCCACTGTTCTCCGACTGAAGCTGAAATACCCACCCTCGAGCGCAAGGTAAATATAAATTTATTATAGTTGACCCGGCCTGTACCAAGGACGTACCTTGCAGAACAGCTGCAAATATCGCAGCCTCCCCAAAGTCAGCGCCATTTCTACCCGGTAGGATATTACGCTACTGCGCATGTGTGGAAAGTGGGACCTAACTGAGCAAGCGTTCCACGGAGAGCGCTGGTTGGTTAGCACCAGTGCGAGGAAAAAACCAAAATAAATCTGTTCAGGTAGGTTTTTATCATTTGAGGCCTTCCTTGTTTCTATGAAAAGTTATGAGAGCTTCAAAATCAAAGGTTAGGAAAGCTCCGAAGCTTTAAATACTCTACTACACCACCAGGACAATCCGTTTTGAAAAAGAAAAACCGTTATAGTTGATGTCTTTTATGGTTTTGACTCTCGCGATGAAGGGGCTTTATCCCGAGGGGGGAGGAAGCTAAACGAGTACGATGCGCATGTTGCTCATGCGCAATGAAAGCTCAGGGGCTCAGTACCTGCTACGGAGGGTTTGTAATATTATTTTGCCAGAACTAATGTCGTGGGTTTTCTTTTCACCTTTATTTAATGCTCGTGAAGATTTTTTGGTATGGGTTTGCATGTTTTTATATTTAAAGTGCTATTAATTCAATAAAAGGAGAGGAGGCTTGTGAAACAATATATGTAGTTGACAACTGCAGTTAACAGTACTGGGCCCTAACAATCTTGTAGTCCATATTAATCCTATTTTTACTTAAGAGGGTAAAACTGTATAATTATTCTATCTTTTGGTAAAATTGCAGATGCTGAAATGTTCCTTGATACAGATTTGTGTGTGTGTGTGTGTTTACACACACATACAGAAATCTGTGTGAAGGAACATTTCATATCTTTCTCTTAGAGGAAGAGTTTTTCCTATAGATTTCCACAAAACTTTTTATTAAAGAATAGTCAATTAAATGTATGGGGAAAATCGACTCAACAAATGGAATGAGTTCTTCAGCCCTGATGTGGCCATGATGATTAACTACAACTCCTCCAGTAACTCTAGAGAAAACACCTAAGGTTGTTGTTTGCAAATGATAAATATGAAATTGAGAGGTTTTCCTTATGAATGCATTTCCTAGGAATTCTAGTAACCCCCCAAAAGTAAATCAGTTTTCTTTCTTTAATCATGCCTATTACTATGTTAATTTCTGTAGGAAATGAATAAATATGCCTATATCAGAATTAGGGAATTCTGTTGCATATAAAATTACTGTATATCACAGAAAGAACCTTTGGAGATAATGTAATCCAACTCTAATACAGAGTATGATATAGTCTTTGAAAGATGATTATTCAACTTCTGCTAAAATACATTCAGAGAAGAAATGACTATCCTTCCAGAGAGTCTAATATATTGCCAAATAGGCCTTACCTGAATTTTTGTTTAATGTTTGACTAAAATTTACTTCCCATCCATCCATTGGACATAATTCTCCTCTCCATAGCAACAGAGAAAAATTCTGCTCCATTTTCTTAATAATAGCACTTGTGATATTTGAAGATTGTTATAGCTCTCCCTTCCCCCATTTTTTTCTTCAGCTATATGTATCTTGCTCTTAAAACTGTTCCTCTCAGGATTTGAATATCAGTATCATTTTGTGTACTTCCTTCTTCCCTGAATAGATTATAAGTATAGGCACCCCTAAAATTTGGTTCCTCTAATCTGGCCTACTTGACCTTAGCCCTGAATCAGCCCTGATTCTACCGGAAAGTATGAATAATAGATAAAATGGCAGAACTAAAGATTGAGACCATCAGAAACATGATCAGGAAACACATACTTCTTATGAATGATTTTAAATATAAGAGTGTTTTAATTGTATTCCAAAGTACTAAAGGAATTAGCTGATGATCTGGCTAAATCTTTATTATTTGTGGAAGCATAATGAAAGATATGAGAGATCAGATTTGGCAGCACACAAAATCCTACATTTTTCATGTACTCTCACTATGTCATGGGTATAAGTAATTTTTCAGGGAATTCTATCAGAGGTATATGAGTTTAAATAGCTGAGTGTAAAGTTAGGTGATAAGAATCTCAAGAGTTGCTTTCTCTGATTTTAAGGTTTGTCTATGAATAATTTAAATAACCCTCCTCCTAACTGGAACATTGAGCCTAATGCAAGAAATAATGAAGATAATGGAAGCAAATGGAATTATGCTTTGTTGGTTCCAATGCTGGGATTGGCTGCCTTCCGTAAGTGACCTTTAAATAAAATTTGAATTTTCCGATTACTTTTAAATTTAAGTTGTTCTGGTTATCCATTGTTAACAATGAATCATCCTACAAATATTTTGTGTTTATTTTAAAGACTATCTAGGCTTCCTGAAACCAGGAGCTCTATCATTTGTCAGATTTGAACATTGGGCGCTATCAAACAAAATGAAATTCAGTGGTGAAAAAAGTAAGGTTCTACATTTAGGCAAAAAACCCAAACAAAATGCACAGGTAGAGTATATGTGGTATCTTGCTCAACAGTAGTAACTGTGAGAGGGATCTTGGAGTCCTAGTGGACAACCATTTAAATATGAGCCAGCAGTATGCAGCAGCTGCCAAAAAAGCCAACACAGTTCTAGGCTGCATTAACAGAGGGATAGAATCAAGATCACGCGAAGTGTTAATACCACTTTATAATGCCTTGGTAAGGCCACATTTGGAATACTGCATTCAGTTTTGGTCGCCACGATGTAAAAAGGATGTTGAGACTCTAGAAAAAGTGCAGAAAACAGCAACAAAAATGATTAGGGGACTGGAGGCTAAAACATATGAAGGAACTGAGTATGTCTAGTTTAATGAAAAGAAGGACCAGGGGAGACATGATAGCAATGTTCCAATATCTCGGGTTGCCACAAAGAAGAGGGAGTCAGGCTGTTTCCAAAGCACCTGACAAGAACCAATGGGTGGAAACTAATCAAGGAGAGCAGTAACTTAGAACTAAGGAGAAATTTCCTGACAGTTAGAACAATTAATCAGTGGAACAGCTTGCCTCCAGAAATTGTGAATGCTCCAACACTGGAAGTTTTTAAGAAGATGTCGGATAACCATTTGTCTGAAGTAGTGTAGGGTTTCCTGCCTAAGCAAGGGGTTGGACTAGAAGACCTCCAAGGTCCCTTCCAACTCTGTTGTTGTTGTTGTTATCATTATCATTACTGTAGTATTACAAATAAAGATTCCCTACAACATTTTTATTTCTTCCTTTAGCAAAGAAAATACTCAAGTCTCAGACTTTGCAGGAAACAAAGTTTCTTTTTTCTGTCAGTTAGCCAACTGTTTAGAATTTGGCTAATGAAATGTTACAGGGATTCAGTAGGGGAAGAAGTATGATTTCTTCTAATTCATGGCCATGCAAGCTTACAAAATCTTCAGCCTAAAACAGTTTAGAACTCTTAAGTCTAGAACTCAATAAAATAATTTTTCCATATTCTATTTTTTTCATGATTATTTATTGACCACTTTGATAATGTTTGTAAAACTCTACTGCCAGTCCAATTTGAATGAAACCTCCCACATCCTTCCTGCCCCTTGTTCACTCTAGTCATTCTAATTTGCATTGACCAATTAGGGGCCAATTTAAGATTTTAGAGTGAGGTATATCTATTAAGAATTAGTCTTGGGACTATACCCTGTTCCTATTTTCCAGACATTCATGAACACTTGACTGCAGTGAAAAAGATTGTGACATCATGTTTACCTGGAACAGGACATCAGTATCCAGGCTAATGAAACATCATCTCTTGTTTGTCCCTCCTCATAATAGTATTGTTTATATAGACTTCTGCTCCCCTTAATCTATTGTACTGCTCACAAGTGAGAAATAGATGAGAACACACTTCTTTAGTGCTTGGCCATTTTTTCCAGGACCATTGCCTGATGATGCTGGACATGAAATGTTTGATAGTTTGGAGGATTTTGGCAGGAGCACTGGATGATATTTATGCTTATACTGCCACCTCTTCCCCCTTCCCATCTTCCCAATCAAAGAGAAGTATTGCAATTCTGCATCATCCCCTTTTCCATGACATCATCTTCCTCCACCACAACCAGAAACATAGGAACTTGAATTTCTCCTATGAACCTCTTCACATTATCTCAGTGGATTATGTTGTGAGACAACCAGCTCTTTCCCTATCAGCTACTTCCTGGTAAGATGGCAACCTTGTGGATCCAGGATGGCCAGTATCAGTACCAAATATTTTTAAGGGCAGGGGACTATAATACTTTCCCCTGACAAAAATAAGATGTAACTTTTCCTTACTGCCTTTATTTCTGCCTCTTTTTGGAAATAATCTTCTGGCATAAAACATGCAAACATTACCGTATTTTTGGAGTATAAGACGCACCTTTTTGCCCCCCAAAAGAGGGTGGAAATGTCGGTGCGTCTTATACACCGAATATAGCCATTTTTGGCCTCCTGAAGCCCCGCCCCCGCATCCAATTTTTATGAAAAACGGGCTGTTTTTGCAAAAATGGGGGTGTTTTTGCCTTCCCCCACCCCCTAGGCATGCTCTGCAGGCTTCCCAAACCCTCTGCATGCCCTGTTTTTGCAAAAAAAATAGCAAAAAATGAGCCGTTTTTTGCAAAAATTGGGGCATTTTTGCCTTCCCCCACCCCCTAGGAGTGCTCTGCAGGCTTCCCAAACCCTCTGCATGACCTGTTTTTGCAAAAAAAGAGAGTGGAAAATGGGCCTTTTTTTGCAAAAACTGGAGTATTTTTGCCTTCTAATTACCCCATCTAGCATGACTGGAGGAGGAATTCTGGGAGTTGAAGTCCACTAGTTTTAAAGCTGTCAAGTTTGAAGACCCCTGGGTTAGGGGTTAGGGGTGCAAGGGTCTTCAAACTTGGCAAGTTTAAGACTTGTGGACTTTAACTCCCATTCCTGAGCTAGCATGACTGGAGGAGGAATTCTGGGAGTTGAAGTCCACTAGTCTTAAAGCTGTCAGGTTTGAAGTTTGTAAAAAGTGTACATGGTTGTAAAAAGTATACATGGTTGTAAAAAGTATTCTGCTACACTGGTATTTTATTAAATAATACATTACTACACTATTCAAAAGTATTCAAAAAAGAATACTTTTTTCCTTGTTTTCCTCCTCTAAAATCTAGGTGCGTCTTATACTCCGGTGCGTCTTATACTCCGAAAAATACGGTAAATGAAGAGCCATGAAGAGAGGGGTAAGAGATTACAGGTAGTCCACAACTAACAACCACAATTGACCCCAAAATTTCTGTTGCTAAGCAAGATAGTTGTTAAGTGAGTTTTGCCTCATATTACGACCTTTCTTGCCACAGTTCAATCACTGCAGTTGTTAAAATTTTGATCATGTAATCATAGGAATGCTGCAATGGTAGTAAATCTGAAAAACAGTCATAGGTCACTTTTTTCAATGCCATTGTAGCTTTGAACAGTGAGTAAACAAATGGTTGAAAGTTGAGGATTACTTCTAATGTAAAGATAGAAGGCCAATACATAAGAGTTAAAAAACCCTAGCAATATAATTAATGGTTGAAAATGGAAAGACTGAGTTAGCACTGAACATTTTTTAAAAATTGAAAATATTAAGTTACAATGTGTTACAAAAAGAAAGAAAAATGCTACATTATGACACAATTTTTAAAAAGTCAGTTGGAAAGAGAAAACAATCTCATACAGAGAACTATTCTAAGAGAGCTTCATTTTCTTCCCCCATCCATTTCCAAGCAATGCAGTTAGGTATCTAGTTGTAAGATTTACCCTGCTCTGAGGATAAGCTCATTGATCTCTGATTCCACTTTATTCCTTTATTCTACTGATATTATTTCACCAGAGGGGTGTGTGTGTGTGTGTGTGTACACACACACACACACACACACACACACACACACACACACACACACACACACACACATATAACATGAAAAATAGTATTTTAAATCTTTTAAACCTTTTAGGTGTCTTAATATTTTGCTTTTTCATTGTATGTTTACTGTAGAACAGGAACAAAGTTCTGCAGAAGAATGTGGATCTAAGATTGGAAGAATTCAGAGATGCTTGTCCTATCTCAAATAAGTTCAGAATTGTCGCATTCTTTATCAAGTTTGGCTTAACACTAAGTTGGAAACCAGTCCTAGTATTTACCATTATAGGTTATTTTAATGTCTTACAGGTTGGATTTGGTCCAGAGAATCTAAGAAAGAAATAGAAAAAGAGAAAAGAGATGTCTATAGAAAATTGTCTTTTGTACAGAAAGAGCTCGAATCTAAATATCGCGATATAATTATAGAAAACCGCAGAATGGTTGCCCACTTGGAATTAGAATTGGAGAAAGAACGGAACAGAACCCTAAGTTATCGCAATGCACTCATCTCTCAGAGTTACAAATTGGTAGAAGAAAGAAGAACTCTGGAACAAGAGCGTAAAAAGGTGGAACAAGAGAAGCAGATTCTGCAGGATTCTGGTGCTGCAGGTGCTTTGTATAAGGACTGTTTGGAGAAGGAAGATCAGTGGCAAACAAAAGCCACTATTTTACTAAAAGAGTTTGAAGAAGCTTTAATGGAAAGGCAGGATATGTATTGCAGCCTTGTACTGCCAAGGTATCATCGGTTGGCAGTGGAGAAAAAAATGCTAGCCAAAGCAACAACTGATCCAATTGGTTTGGAACTGGAACTGGAAGCTGGGCTGAAAGATATTTTCAGATATGATATCTCTTGCAGCAATTTATTAAATACCAATAAAAATCAAAATGGAAAGCTCATGTGGATCTACCTTCGATATTGGGAGTTATCTGTCGAAGTCAGAAAATTTAAGAAGGCAGAGAAAGTATTTTTGGGAAACACTGGCTAAAGCTAGGCCATCCCTAGCTTGTATTATATCAATGTAGTCCTCTCCAGATCCTTTAAACTTTAAATCACAGAATCCTCATGCTGGTTTGTGATATCCATATAACTTTGTGATTTATATATCAGTATCTTTAGTTACTGTCATAAGTGCATTCATCTAATAATACCAGTCTTCTTTTGATTAATCTAAATCTGTATTGGATGTTAACATAATAATGTATGGCAACTAAATACCTGTGATTTTTGTATTAGCAGTGCTATTGTGTTCAATAGGATTTATTTAAAAATGGTATTTCCACATTTCTACAGTCCTTTCTATGCTGTCATGCTTTTCATTCCTCAGACCCTCAAACACAGGTAGTCCTTGACATACGACTATAATGGAGCCTGCCCATTAAAATCATATGTTGTAATGGTTGTAAAATTTTATGACCATTTTGCAGCAGTTAAGAAAATTCATGCAGTCATTAAGGGAACTAATAATTCTCTATGGGCGCAATTTTGCCAAAAATAGAAGTGCCAGTTTTGGGCAAAATTGTTGTAAACTGTGGTCACGTGACTGCAAATGGCTATAAATATGGTCATGTTGCCAAGTGCTCAAAGTTCAGTCGTGACTACAGAGAGGGCCCAACCATGGAAACTTTGAATCCAGGTTATAAGCCCTCCCCACCTTTTTTTAAATTGTAACAATGATTGCTAAGTGATTGCTAATCATAAATTGAGGACTATCTGTACAGTAGGTACAATACAATCCCTATATATTGATCACTCTGACACATGGTCATCCTTACAAATTGGCAACTTCAATGTAGAGATCATCACATCAGACAATAAGCGCACTATCTCAATGATGAAAACTATATCCAGTCAATCAGACTAATGTTTAAAGTATGTGATTTCATTGATCTTTACAAAGGAAAGTAGTTAAATGCAAAGAATAAGAATGGGATTCTGTTTATATTGGCAGTTATTAAATATGTTTGCCAATACAGCCGGTAAAAAGAATAAGGTATTTACTGCCTGAATAGATGAACTTTTGATGAACGTATGTTCCAGTAGAGAGAAGTTTCCTGAGGATGGGTTGTAGCATGAATCCGAAAGCTAGAAAAACTAAACCTGTCCCAGTGACCAACTCAGATTGGATCCTGCAACATTATCCTAGGATATTTGCCTTCATTTGTGATGAACTTTTCAATAGACTTCTTGGGGGGGGGGGGGGGAATCAATTTTACTGTTTAGCTTCTTGCTTAAAATTTGTTGATATGTTCACCAAGTTCAACTTAAGAATCCTTTTACCTTCACCATATTAAATGAACTTGTCTGATACATAAGATACTAGTAATTTTAATAAACTATGCAATAGATAAATTGAAGGGGAAAAAATCAAAGTCCCAAGGAAATACTCATGTACCTTTCAGCACTATAAATGTCACGTCTGCCATCTTCAGCTTTTTGTTTTGCTGGCATCCTGCCATAAAATGAAAGTAAGAGGAAGGAATTTGGAGCATGGGAAGGGGAAGAGAAATGGAGCTGGGAAGACAAGTTGACAAGAACCAGAGGTGGCAAACTGGAATAAACCAGCTGCCAAAGACAGATGGCCTGGGAACAGAATGAGAAACTACATCGAGAAGCACCAACATCAAAGCGGTTCCCAAAAATTCAAAAAGGAATAATATTGGACACTGTTGAACTGGTCAAGGGGGGCGGGAACAGGGAAAGGGGAAAAGTGTAATCTTTGCGTGGGAATACCAGATCTAGCTTTTCTTTCACTACAACCGCTTGACTTTAGTAAAAGAACCTATCACTTCAATCAAATGGAGTCGAGGGTCTTTCTTTCATAAATGTCTAAGTTGAGGCAGGTCTGACAAGGTGCATGAGCAAGTGGCGCAGATGATCAATATATATGGGGATCAGATTTTAGTAAAGAATTTAAAGAACATAATCATAGCTTAATTTCAGGTAAATGTGACTATCAATAAACTGATTTCTTCTCTTTCCCATGAAAAAATCTAAAAACACTAAAATGTCTCCATTGCTACTCTCTTCAAAACATATGTCCAACTATAGGCAAGGATATTATGTTAATGCAAAATACATTCATTCAACATACGTAGGAAATCATGGAAAATTTGAATACTATTACAGGTTTTGAGTTATTTTTCCCCACTATTAAATAATAATATCTCATTAATATGTTGATATTTGAAACTCCATTGCATCACTTAGTGTATACAAGAACTAATTTGTCTTTTTTTTTAAATTATGTACACAAAAACTTGACATAACATGCAAACATATAGTCTTAGGAACCCCACTTCCTAGCTTGCTTATAGCTAAAGATCAGTACAAAATTTTGTATATCAATATTGTAAATATTTACATTTCTAATTCATTTCGGTATCCATTTCTTCCATATATTTTCTTACATATATTTGTCAGTGTAAGTTATCTTAATTTGATTTTGAAAAAATATACAATGTTATTAAAAGTTTTACATAAGCCCTGGAATGGGCAGTCCATATTTGATAAGGACCCTTGTGTATGCGATTTCCTTAAAAATGTCCTGATAATAGTGTTAGTTCCCTTTTAAAATAAAATATGTATTTTTTACTTTGCCTGTTCGTAACAAAGAATGAAATTCTTGGGTAACAGGCTGTCACAACAAAAGGGAATATTCATTGGAAGACTCATTACTAAGAAGGTTGTCTTACATTAAAGAAGTATCCTATTGGATTGAAAATACGTTTCTGGTGATCATGGGAATGTTTAGAATTCAGCTATTTGATTAGAGGAGGTATAAACAGTTCAGTATATTGTCTATATGTCAAAGGTAATGGAGCACATCAATTAACATGACAAAAAGGTTCATACACCCTAGAAACCAAATTCAAACTAAATTATTGAAATTCAGCATGCTAGACAGTGTAGCTTTCTCTGATCTATCCTAAGGATAAGACCAATTAATGTGTGGAGGAGACAGATGTCAGACAATTTAGATTTTCAAGGAACTGGGATATCTGTTACATTGGCTTCATGAAAAAGAAATCACACTATTGGTACTTCACACTAATATCCTGGGAGAAATTTAAACTGATTCTGGAGGGGATGTTGATAAGAATTGGCTGTTTGGAGGATGATCCCTAAACATAATAAAAATAATTTTGATTATTCAAATAGACATACTATAAATCTAGGAAATGTATAAAACTGATAAGAGCCACAGAACAAGGATAAAGTGACCTCTGCTGTTCATAGGATGATGGTCTCCAGATAGCACCTAAGAATCCCAACACTAAAGTAAAAATAATTTGGACAAATATAAAAGACACCTTACATAAGTTATTATTCAAATAAATCACACAAACTTGTAATACTTGTAGTAGCAAGGTGACGTAAAACATTGCCAATCCCTATCACAAAGGCAAAAGGACCAAAATATATGCTACAGGAAATCAAGTGTGTGTGTGTGTGTGTGTGTGTGTGTGTGTGTATTAGAATTAAGAAAAAAAGGTGCAAAAGGAAAAAAAAGATTATGATTTCCTTTGCAGCAAATATACGGAAATTACAAATTACAAAATAAAGCTCTATGATTACTACTCAATTATTCATTTTATCTAATCATCAAAGCCATGTCATAAGTGCTTTGTATTTTTTCCTGTTTCATATAAAAAAGTTATAAGGGGTTTCAAGGCAGCCATAAATGTAGATACTGTACTATCTTTAATCAAAGAACTTACTGTAATTTATACCCCTCTGCAAATGCCATCATATTCACCAACCAGTCCGCTCTTGCGGGTAATGTTGAATGTTTACACTTTTGAGCATATAGACATTTTGCTGCAGTTATACTATACCAGGTGTCTGCAACCTGCGGGTCCAGAGTCGCATGCGGCTCTTTGGGCCCTCTGCTGTAGTTCCGTGTTGGGTGATCCCACCACTGGCTGGACCTGCCCCTCGCCCTCCCCTCCCAGTCACTTCTTGCCTGGCCTGAGAAGATAAGGGCAACAGTGGGAGATGGAGAAGCAGCCGGGGCTGATTCTCTGGTGCCTCAGTCTTGCTAGAGCTTCTGGCCCTTGTTGGTGCTGGGCATGCCTCGGTCTGCCCTGAGATACTGGCCCGACCCAGCCGCGACCAACGCCGGCTTCGCTAACACGAGGGCTGGTGGAATGGGAATGGGATCCGGGAGGAGGGGATGATGGAAAGGGTGATGGGCCCACAGTGCCCAGCCATGGCTTTAAAACCTGCACGGGGGACTATTGCTGCATGGAGAATGCTTTTCAATGAAAGCCGGCGGTGGCACCGCTCCACTGGAGTAAAGAGGCTCAGGGCAGTGGGAAAAGGGGTCTGGCCCCGCCAAACGAGCTGAGGTAGTGCAGCGGTTAGAGTGCAGTACTGCAGGCCACTTTAGCTGACTGTGATCCGCAGGTCAGCAGTTCAAATCTCACCAGCTCAAGGTTGACTCAGCCTTCCATCCTTCCGAGGTAGGTAAAATGAGGACCCAGATTGTAGGGGGCAATATAAATATACATTGCTTACTGGTGTAAACCGCTTAAAGAGTGCTTTAAGTGTGAGGCGGAATATAAATCTCACTAATAAAATAATAAATAAAAATAAATAATAAACTTCACATGTCCAACCAATGCAGTGATAAATGCTGGGCATATTGTTTACTATAATCAATATCGTGGAAAAAGGGAAAAATAAATATCAACACTGAATCAATAATATTAATACTTTAATTGAATTGAAAACATTTATCATTTGATAATATACATTCTGTGCATTCAATACAATATATCCTACATTTTTAAAGATGATGATGATGGCTTTGTTTTTGTTTCTCAGGGAACAACATTTGTTGCTTTCCTTAGTGTAAGGTAACCCAAAATAACATCTGAAGGAAGCATTCGGATATAGGCAAATTCCTCAGTTGTACTAAATCTCAGTTTGCTCTGAGGGTCAGTATAGTTTGCCTGTAAGAGAAGCACAAATTGAAATATCTCAGTGGAAATGTCAGAAATTGCACATTTTTAAAAACACTGAAAATTAATACTATTGGAAACATTACGTGGTCGTTTAGTTTTCCTTCTTCCTTTGTTCATCCATCCATGTTTTCATAATAATAAAAGTTCAAATTTTAAAATATGTTCTAAAATGGATTTTCTATTTAACTAATTTTCCACATTATAAAATGGTTATCAATACCTAAAAAAGATAATAGTATAAATGTGATCCTTGCCATAGAATGGGCGTTGGTCTTACCTGATACGCCCATTCTCATGGTGATCAACGGGGGAGTCAAGGATGGGTAGTTCTATCCTCTAGCTCTATGACTGAATTGAATTTCTGAGGACCGCCTCCCTGTCAACAGTCCCGTTCTGTAACGAAGTTCAAGTGATAGCACCGCTCCTGTGGAAACTTTGCACTGGGTCTGATTCACCAAGCCATTCCCATACCCAACCCAGCCCTTTATTCCCTCATCCGTCACCCGGGATCAGGAGCAGGATAGATCATCAGGCGGTTCTGGATTCTCCCGTCAATCACCATGAGAATGGGCATATCAGGTAACACCACACCCATTCTCCATGGCTCCGACGGGAGAGTCCAGGATGGGACATATCAAAGCTTGGCTGTCCTATGGGCAGGCGTCACTCTGGTCCTGAGCCCCTTTGTCCTCATGCACCTGCTGCAAGACCTGTCTGCTGAAGGCCGCCTCCGCGGAAGCAAATGTGTCCAGTTTGTAATGGCGAATAAATGGTGAAGGAGACATCTACATGCCGCCCAACATATCTCCTCCATGGAGGTTTGAGTAGCCCAGGCTGCTGTTGTGGCTGCACTTCTCGAATGGGCAGTGATCCCCCGGAGTATGGAAAGCACTTGTAGTTTGTAGGCACAGGCAATGCCTGCCCGTAGCCAATGCCCCACCATGAAAGGTGTGACCCTGTGGCCCAGAGTTGACGGCTGAAAGGAGACAAACAGGGATTCAGTCTTCCTTAAGGAAGAGGTTCTGAAGATGTAAATGTGGAGGGACCACCTCACATCCAGAGTATGCCAGGTCTGTTCCATGGCGTGCCAAGGCCGAGGGCAGAAGTCTGGCAAGACCAACTCCTGTGTCCGGTGAAACAAGGAGTTGACCTTCGGAAGGAAGGCCGGGTCCAACCGCAGAACCACCCTGTTAGAATGAAAAATACAAAGGTCCTTTCTCACCAATAACGCTGCCAACTCCAAAATCCGTCTGGCAGACGTGACGGCCACAAAGAACGCAACCTTGCATGAAAGAAGACGGAGGCTGGCCTCCTGTAATGGTTTGAATGGTGGCTTGGTAAGAGCTTGTAACACCCTGATCAAGTCCCAGGTAGGGATTTGATACCGGGGGCTTTAAATTGGAGGCTCCCCGAAGAAAGGCTCATACCCTGGGGTGATGAGCCAGGAATATAAGTTCCCCCACCTGTAACACTGAGCCTAACGCAGTGACCTGGAACTGTAAGGTGTTAGGGGACAGCCATTTGTCCAAACCGTCCTGTAAGAACTCTAAAATGTCCGCTACCGCTACCTGGTAGATTCCAAATGAGCCCTGGAACACTAGTCAGAGAAGGTCCTCCCCGTCAAGTTGTAAATGCACGTGGTAGAGGGCTGTCTGGCTGCCTCTATTGTCTGGATGACCTTGTTGGAGAATCTCTCCCGCTTCAGGAGTCTCCGCTCAACCGCCAAATGGTCAGCTGGAGCCACTGAGGCTCTCGATGGATGACTGGACCCTGGCTGAGGGAGACTCTGTCCGGGGGGGATCCTCCACAGTCTGGTGATGGACAGGTCGACCAGATCGGCGAACCATGGCCAACAGGGTCAGTGAGGAGCCACCAGCAGAACCTCTGCCCTCTCTGACAGAACTTTCCGGATAACCCCTGGAATCAAAGGGGGGGGGGGGAATGCGTACAGCAGCCCCTTGGGCCACGGGCATCTCAGAGCATCCAACCCCTCCACCCCTGGGGCTGGGAATCTTGTGTAGAATCTCGGAAGTTGGGTGTTCGACAGAAAGGTGAAGAGATCCAGAACGGGCTGGCCGAATCGGCGAGACAGTTCTGCAAATAGAGTGGGTTGAAGCCGCCACTCCGACTGGTCCACCGTGGCTCTGCTCAGCCAGTCCGCCTGGACGTTGGAGACTCCTGCAATATGTGCCGCCTTGATTGATAGCAGATGCATCTCTGCCCACCGGCACAGAGACGTTGCTTCCCCCTTGAGGGCTTGCGACCTCATTCCTCCCTGTCTGTTCACATGGGCCTTGGTGGCCACATTGTCTATGAGGAGGAGGATGTGGCGACCCCAAATCCCCTCCTGGAATGCTCTGAGGGCAAGATGGGCCGCCCAGAGCTCCAGCCAATTTATGTTGTGCTGGAGCTCCTGTTGGCTCCACCTGCCCTGGGCCACCAGGAGCCAAAATAGCCCCCCCCAACCAAACAGACTTGTGTCAGATGTTATAATTAGCCTGTCTGGCTCCCTGAAGGGGCAACCCCTTGTGATGGCTCGAGACCCCCACCAGTAAAGAGATCAGAGCACCTGAAACGGCACTCGAACCCATGTTTGAGATGTGCTGCGGCCCGCCCTCTGAAAGGGTAGCAGGAACCACTGGAGTGGCCTGGCATGAAACCATGCCCAAGGCACAATGTCTATACAGGAAATCATCTTCCCCAGGAGCTGGGAGAGAGACAACAGTGATGTTACTCTGTCTCTTAGGATCTGCCCTGTTATAATCTTGATACTGTCCTGGCGCTTCTGGGAAAGAAAAACCTGTCCGGAAAGAGTGTCTATAAGTGCCCCCAAGTGCACCAGCCTCATCAATGGTATCAAGTGGCACTTGTCTAGATTGAGCGAAAACCCAGGATATCAAAGGACCCGGATCGTCGTATCCAAATCCCTTACTGCCTGTTGATGGGAGGAGGCCTGGATGAGAAGGTCGTCTAGATCAGTGGTCCCCAACCTTTTTATTGCCGTGGACCGGTCAACGTTTGATAATTTTTCCGCGGCCCACTGGGGGGGGGGCTTTCCTTCCTTCCTTCTTTCCTTTCCATCCATCCATCCTTCCTTCCCATCCTTCCTTCCTTCTCTTTCCATCCTTCTCCTTCCTTCCTTCCTTCCTTCCTTCCTTCCTTCCTTCCTTCCTTCCTTCCTTCCTTCCTTCCTTCCTTCCTTCCTTTCCTTCCACTGCGGCTTCTCCCCTGTCTCCTTCCTCCATTCACACATACGATGCACATTTCCAAGCCCTCCCCCTCCGCCCCACCCCTTCCACTTTCCCCACTCCACGACCAAACCTGGGATCGCGTGAGGGATGCAGAGGGAGCTCGGGCTGGCTCTCGCTCTCGCTCGGCGGCTACTTGTCTCGCAAATCTCGCCGTGCTGCACCTCACCTCCACCACACACACACACGCCCCCCGCCGCCGGCCGCCCCCCTTTCAGGCCCTTTCAAGAGCAGAGAAGAGAAAGAGGAGGAGATCAGAATTGAAAAGGAGGCGGAGGGAGAGAAGGGCTGTTCCCCGCCTGTGCTTGGCTCGCCCACCGCTTTTTCCCGGCTTCCTTCAAGACCAGCCGAGCCCCGGCGCTCTCGGACTCCAGATCTTGGGAGCTCCCCTCGCCGACAGCTTGACGCAGTGATGGTGGTCGGAGGGAGAGGCGGAGGCGCTTGCTCTTTCCAGGCCGCCCAAGGATTTCTCATCTGGGTGTGGGTGCGAGTGAGAGACGCAGTAGCAGGGTGGCCCGGTACCATTTGTTCTGCGGCCCAGTAGCGGGCCGCGGACTGGGGGTTGGGGACCACTGGTCTAGATAACATTGGATGCGAATGGGTAAAGATCTGAGGTATGCCGCCAGCGCAGCCATGATCTTTGTGAATGTCCACGGAGCAGACGTCACCAAAGCCAAGAATTCCCCTCCAGAATGGAGCGAAGGGAGTCCATCTTGAATCTCCGGTAGACCAGATGCCAATTGAGTCTCCTGAGATTCAGAATTGCCCTCCACCCTCCTGAGGCTTTAGGTACTATAAACAGCATTGAATAGAAACCCATCTCCCGCTGGTCTGGCAGAACCGGCTGCATGGCCTGAATATCCAGCAAATGCTGAATAGATGATTCCATGAGTACCCGTCTTGCCGTGTCTCTGGAAACGGGACAGCGGAGGAAAAACCTTGGAGGGGCGGAAAGGATTTCCAGGAGAGTCCGGATTTTATGGTCTCCTTGAATTCCTGAGCTAGCAGGGCAGAGGAGGAATTAGTCAGTCACAAGCGCCGGCCCCGCTGCTCATGTGCCGTTACTTCAGAGCAAAGGAAGCGTGGGGGTGGGGTAGAGGAGAAGAAGGAGGCGGCGGTGGCAGCAATCTGAGGCTTTACCCCAAAGCTTTACCCTGAGGTGCAGGACTCCACAGCTCCATTGGGAAAAGGGAGGACAGCAGGGCTCTGAAGAGGGGGGCCGCTGTCGCCACCTCCGCTGCTGCTTCTTGGAATGCAGAAGCTGTGTGGAAGCTCCGCCTGGGGCGAGCCTTCTCATCACCCCATGCTTGCTTTTGTTCCCGCCAGCTGCTGCTGCTGGTGAGGTGCTTTGCCAGCCCTGGTTGTTGTGATTGTTACTCTTACGGGGGGTTCTTATTTCCAGGGGGGAGGGGGGAAGCGCCCCCTTTCCCTCCCTTCTGAAAGAGGTGTGGGGATGCCAGAAGTGGCGGCATCAGGACTTGGCGTCTTGGAAGAGGGCTGGGCGAGGGGAAAAGGAGCCACGGTGGGGATTGGTTTGCAGGGAGAAAGAAAAAAAGAAAGAAAGAAAGAAAGAAAGAAAGAAAGAAAGAAAGAAAGAAAGAAAGAAAGAAAGAAAGAAAGAAAGAAAGAAAGAAAGAAAGAAGAAAGATGTTAGGAAAGAAGAAAGACGAAAGGAAGAAAGGAAAAAAGAAAGAAGTTAGGAAGGAACACAAGAAAGAAAGAAAGAAAGAGAGAGAGAGAGAGAGAAAGGAAGGAAGACAAAGAAAGAAAGAAAGGAAGGAAGGAAGGAAGGAAGGAAGGAAGGAAGGAAGGAAGGAAGGAAGGAAGGAAGGAAGGAAGGAAGGAAGAAGACAGACAGAAAGAAAGAAAAGTTAGGAAGGAAGGAAGGAAGGAAGGGAGGGAGGAAGAAAGAAGTTAAGAAGGAAGGAAGACAAGAAAGAAAGAAAGAAAGAAAGAAAGAAAGAAAGAAAGAAAGAAAGAAAGAAAGAAAGAAGAAAGATGTTAGGAAAGAAGAAAGACGAAAGAAAGAAAGGAAGGAAGGAAGGAAGAAGAAAGAAGACAGACAGAAGAAAGGAAGGAAGGAAGGGAGAGAGAGAGAGAAAGAGAGAGAAAGAAAGAAAGAAAGAAAGAAAGAAAGAAGTTAGGAAGGAAGGAACACAAGAAAGAAAGAAAGAAAGAAAGAAAGAAAGAAAGAAAGAAAGAAAGAAAGAAAGAAAGAAAGAAAGAAAGAGAGAGAGAGAGAGAGAAAGAAAGAAAGAAAGAGAGAAAGAGAAAGGAAGGAAGACAAAGAAAGAAAGGAAGGAAGGAAGGAAGGAAGGAAGGAAGAAGACAGACAGAAAGAAAGAAAAGTTAGGAAGGAAGGAAGGAAGGAAGGAAAGAAGGAAGAAAGAAAGAAAGAAAGTTGTATGGCCGCCTTGAGTCCTACGGGAGTGGGGCGGCATACAAAAATGACCAAATAAATAAATAAATAATAAATGGCGGATCAGAACTCATCTGTGAAAAAATTTGGCGGATGGTATGCTTAAGGTTGGCCACCATATGCTTAAGGTTGGTCTAAAGGTTTCCCCTGTCAAGTTGTGACTGACTCAAGGGGGCGGTGCTCATCTCCGATTCTCAGCCAAAGGAGCTTGTATTGTCCGAGAGACACTTCCGTCATCATGTGGCCAGCATGAAAATATGGAAAACAGTAACTTCCCGCCAAAGCAGTACCTATTTATCTACTCATATTTGCATGCTTTCAAACTGCTAGAGTGGCAAGAGCTGGGGCAAATGATATTACACCTCCAAGGTTGTATAGCTTCTATTTTCAGTCTGATTTTGTTTGAAATTACTTTGTTAGATAACTACTAAACAACAGTGGAGGTGTTTAGACCAATATAGAGAAAAGTTAAATTCTAAAATAAGTTTAAAATACTTACAGGAAGTCCTGAAATATCAGAATATTTTTTGAATGGTTTAAATGAAGTAAGAGCATCGATACTGAAGTCTGGAGGAAAAGAAATTAAAAAGAAATAAAATTCATCATTTCAATACAGACCTGGCAGGCCTCCAATTCTCAGGCAATTTACATTGAAATTTTTAATGCCATCACTTTTTCTAGTCAGCACAAATATACAGACAGTATCCTATCCAAGCAAGGACATATAATTAGATTCTAATGCTAAGTATTTGCTTTTGAAATTTGAAGTATTCGTTTAAATTAAATTGTAAAATAACAGTTAAGTAGCAATTCAAATTACAATATGTTCAAATTATGGAATCTTTTCAGCAGTTTTGAGAAAGATGTGATGATTATTTTTCTGAAATGAGAAGAAATAAAAGTAATTAAAGACATTATTGGTACTCTTATCTGACAGATGGAGATAGTCACAGGAATTTATTATGATAATATCCTTCAGGATAAAATGGGAATCGTATTTTTGGATAGGTAAAATTGTGTTGTTATTACGATTGTAGCAGAAGAGTTCCCTTAGTCCTAAAAAAAACCAACCTACAGCTTTTTCTCCCATCAGTACTTCAGTATGACATTAAGATTCTGCTTTAGTGCACAGTTCCCTTAATTATGAAAATTAAAAACAAAACAAACAAAATATGTTCAGAAAAAGGTTATGTACAGTATTAATGTTTCTGCTGAAATACCAATCATGATTATAATCACCCTTTTAGAATTAGACTCTACTAGCTAGGTACAATCTAGATCCGTGATGGCGAACCTATGGCATGCGTGCCACAGGTGGCACACAGAGTCCTCTCTGCAGGCACATGAGCTGTCGCCCCAGCTCAGTTCCACTGTGCATCAGTGTGCACCTCCGCGCGTGCCTCTCACTGGTCAGCTGTTTTTCGGGTCTCTCCCTCCCCATGCATGTGCATGCATGGGGCGCAAGTGCATACGCGGGGAAACACGGGAGGCCGCGTGCGCATGCACGGGAATGGGGGACACGTAGGGGACATGCACACACAGGGTGTTGGGGCACACGGGGGGCGTGCACATTACATTATGGGTGCATGCGCACATGCATGCTTTCGGCACATGACGACAAAAAGGTTAGCTATCACTGATCCAGATATTTAGAGCCAACATACATCACTTACATTGAAGTGCATTCTTTTCCACTACGATGTACACCTGCTTTTGTATCAGCTAGTGCATCACGGAATGTGTTTTCAGGAGTTTTTTTAGTAAAAGGAGTCCCTGTAGATTTTACTCTGCCAGTCACTGCCAACTATAGGGGAGGGGGAAGTGCTCATCTGAAGGCTCTTGAGCCAGTGCTGTCCGAAGACATTTCTGTGGTCATGTGGCCAGCATGACATCACAGAGTGCTGTTACATTCCCACAAAAGTGGTACTTATTTATCTACTCGCATTTGCATGCTTTTGAACTGCTAAGTTGGAAGGAGCTGGGGTGAAAATGGGAACTCACCCTGTTGTGTGCCGTTCAGGTCTTGAATCTGGACTGCCGGCTTTCCAGCCAACAAGTCTAGCATCTTAACCACCGAGCCACCACCCCACCCCATTTTTTTAGCATGACAACAGAAAATAAGATGAAGGCAACTACTACAGTTGGAGTGATAGTTGTACGGTACAAATAGTTTTGAAATCAGACAGCTTTGGATATTCTCTTCTAAGCTGAGCTCAAAAAAACATTTATTATGACAAATAAGGTATAATTTCTGTGGGAGGAAAGACGAAAGAATAATCTCAAATTCAATAATTTTTAAAATACATACTGGTATTACTTAAAAGAAATCAATGACCTAGAAGTAATGTAACCATTTAAATGGAAAACAAGAAGTTACTTTTCTCTTGAACTGTTTGAGATATTCATTTCTTCATATTGTAACCACAATGTTCTTTGCATTTTTCCTCATATGCTTTTGGTATATTTTTTTATGTTTAAAATATTTCTAAGTCATTAAGTATGCTCCTTTTAGAAATAGTTATTGATAGATATTGATATATGTGATCAATATATATTGATCAGATAAAGAGGAGTGGGAGTCAGGGTCAGCATCAAGGCAACCTGAGAACTCTGGGGAAGAGGGAATGGAGCTGTCAGAGAGACAGACAGAGATGGAGCCTGGGCCATCCGTCAGCCCTTAGATGGAGAGTCAACAGCCCCCGGGTCTGGAAGTGGAGGAAGAGGAGGAACAGCTGGGTCCAGTGCCTGACGTGCGAATGCGCAGAAGGCAGAGGAGAGCAGTGGAAATCCGTGGGCTGATCCTTGGGATCCTTCGCCACCACTGCTAGTGAAACACCACCCTAGCTCTGGAGATAAAAGGCAGGGGACGGAGATGAATAGATGTGGCAGACAGCTATTCATCTCCCTGCCAGACAGACTTGTTAGCCTGATGTAAGAGGTAAACTTTTTGCTGGGGCTGCTGGCGCTCCTAATAAAGGAATCATTGCTTCAACTACAGAGGGTTTGTTGTGTTTGGGGAACTGGGTCAGAACAGTTATATGTGGTAATTTTATCTTTTGAATTGATGACTGTAAATATTTTTCCATATTTCAATGTATTTTAATTGTCTTTTTTAAGATATGGAAACTTGTGAGGGAAGTGAATATGCAAAATGCATTGTACAACTCCATGTCACTCTAATTATGTTTCTGTTCATGCTGAGTAATATTCCCCTGAATTTCCTTTGCTGAAATCTACTTGGTCATGATATATCTCACAATGGAAAAACAGTTTCGAAGTATTTTCTAGAAAGCTGTTATTTATAAATATGTAAGAAAAATCTAAAGAGCTTACAGCTTGGATCATTTAATTGCCACGGCAGTGTTCTTTCTGAAGAAAGGATTTGTTTCAGATTCTTCCATGTTCTGTTCTTCTTGCCAGCTGCTGCTCCACCAGTGCCAGAGTGCTGGAATGTTTAAAAAGTATATTTAACAATTATACTGACACTATTTAAATTGCATTTGTTGCAGCACTTATTAAAACAGTTTAGCTATTTATTTTACGTTAAAGAAATGCTGGGAAGTTCCTTCTTACAAGTAAAAGGAAGAAATGTTTATTCTGTGTAGGAACCAATGTGTTTACATTTTTAAAAAAAGCCCTATGGAAAGCATTCTGGAAATTGTCTTCTTAACAGAAAATAAAATGGTGAAATAGAATACTAGGAAGGTTGCTCATGGGTTTCCAGAACTTGATAAGGTTATGCTGTTAATTTTGTTTTTCAAATACTGTTAGCAAGAGCACTTTGGACTTGAAGAAGCTGGATAGGAAGAGTATTCACTCTTTTCACTTTTTGAGTTGAAAAGCTCTCCTGAAAATATAGACAGCCAACAAAACAAATGGATGGATCATCAAATAAATTAATCCAGAATCCCAAGACATGAGTAAAGTAGAATAACAGAATCTTAAAAGCCCATACAAGTTTCTCTTTGTCCCAGATCAAGAAATGATTATTTTAAGTTTCTTTCTCTTGTGTTTCCCAATTTCTCAGTATTTTTACCAGCTTCTTCATTCCCTTTTTAATAGCTCTGTTGTATCTTCCCAAATGTCATTTTTGCATTATTCCTATATAATGATAGTTAATCTACAATTATCAACAGCCAAGATAAAAATTGGTTAAAATCTATAGGACTTTTGGTTTTTGATCAGTTTCAATGTAAAGTTCTTTATATTGTAAATTACTTGGATACAAGAACCCCATCTAACACTAAGTGAAGATATTTGTTTCCAACATAACTTTATTGGGATCCACGTTTAAAGTCTTGTCCTCTTATATTATTTGTTATTTTAAATATAATATTGTTAATATTATTTTAATAATATTACAGTTTTAATTGGAGTTAGTAGCCATACTGTGCATATCAAATATAAATCAGGCAAGAAAGATAAATATTTAAAAAAGAATAGGAAGAGAAAAGAGAGATTACAAAGAAAGCAATTGAAAGCAGAGGAGAGGAAGAACAGAAGAGAAATATGGCATTACACAATCAAATACCATATTTTTCGGAGTATAAGACGCACCGGAGTATAAGACGCACCTAGATTTTAGAGGAGGAAAACAAGGAAAAAAGTATTCTGAACCAAATGGTGTAGTAATAATAAAATACCAGTATAGCAGAATACTTTTTACAACAATGTATACTTTTTACAACCATGTACACTTTTTACAAACTTCAAACTTCACAGCTTTAAGACTTATGGACTTCAACTTTTGAATTCCTCCTCCAGTCATGCTAGCTCAGGAATGGGAGCTGAAGTCCACAAGTCTTAAACTTGCCAAGTTTGAAGACCCTTGCACCCCTAACCCCTAACCCAGGGGTCTTCAAACTTGACAGCTTTAAGACTAGTGGACTTCAACTCCCAGAATTCCTTCTCCAGTCATGCTAGATGGGGTAATTAGAAGGCAAAAACACCCTTTTTGTGTGAAAAACGGCCCATTTTTCGGTGGGTTTTTTTGCAAAAATGAGGCATGCAGAGGGTTTGGGAAGCCTGCAGAGCACTCCTAGGGGGTAGGGGAAGGCAAAAATACCTCCATTTTTGCAAAAAACTGCCCATTTTTCACAAAAAATAGGATGCAGGGGCGGGGCTTCGAGAGGCCAAAAATGGCTGTATTTGGTGTATAAGATGCACCAACATTTCCACACTCTTTTTGGGGCAAAAAGGTGCGTCTTATACTCCGAAAAATACGGTACTTGAATGTGTTCCACATTTCATAGCTAAACTACTATATAGATAAAAAAGGTTATTTGTCTCAAGAAAATGTAACACATTTGTGGAAAAAATACATACAATAAATCTTGGAGCTTTAAAAGGAAAATGCTTGACAGAAGTTTCTATTGGCCCTGTGCTTGTATTGATCGTCATGGCTTTGTTTTCATTCAGTATTTCTGCATTGGTACTCTGAAAAAAAATACATACATCAATTTGCAGTTTTATAAAATCCAACCCTTAATCCAAATTTGATTCAGAAATTTATCAAAATTATTGCATTGTTTTGCTCACTGTTAAACCAGTAATCCTGAACCATGTATGTGTACTGGGTTCATATGAATGTTGGTGTTTTTTTATTTTTTTTTATTTTTAATCATTATCATTGTTTTATACTGTTCTTAGATTACGCTGTACACCGCCCTGAGTCCCACAGGAGTTGGGCGGCCTATAAGAACCATTAATAAAATAAAATAAATAAATAAAAATATGCTCTACTTCCCCCTGAAAATCAGAAAATCCTAATAGCAAACACATGAGACAAACACACATGCACATTATATTTCAAGATGAATTCATGTTCTATAAGCACTAAATTACGGTATTTTGTAAGAGTTATTTGAGAAATTGAAAAAACATTTATGACTCCATGTTGAGAATTGAATTCAACTCCCATACATTATATGCATTTTTCTCTTTGGCACATTTTATGATAATTTACAACATATTTCTTTTTTAATTTGAAATGTTCCTATATTGTTAAGATGTTTAATATTCAGTGATATACGTAGATTGTTCATATCTTTTTTCTATTTCCTTATTATTGCTTGTTATTATATAGTTTTGTTTTTTATTTTTGCTTATTTTGTTTAGAGGCAGTCTTCCTTTAATGACCAGAATTGGGATCAGCAATTTGGTCAGTAAGCAAAAAGGTTGCTAAGTAAAGCTACCGTAAGTATATGCTTACGATCTTACATAAACTTTCTTTTGTATTACATAACTGTGAAGGTCATATATGTGAAGATTCTATGTTCATTGTAAATATGAACAGTTACTAAAGAAGAACATTCTGGATACAGGTCCAGGCTTATGTCCATTCGTTCACCAGTCATTTAAAGTTACTACAGTGCGGACTTCTGGTCTGACGTCACGGAGAGATTGGACGCGAGGAGCGGGGCTCCGCGAACTCGCGCCAAATCCTCATTGGAGAGTCCCCCAAGGGACTAAAGTCACCCTGTAGGGGTGACGAAGAAAGGAGGGGCACCCTGTAGGTCACGGAGAGCAGCGGCTCTCCAGCTGAACCCAGGGATTCTCTCCTATCCAACGAAGAAAAGGAGAGGCAACCATTATGGCTGGGGTAGCCGAAGAAACAAATATGTGCTGGAGCAGTGTAGATGAACAGTGATTGGAACTGGGTGAGGTGATTCTTTTTTTTAATCTAGAACCTAAACTCTTTGAAATGCTTGTCAAAGCAGCGAATAATTATATAGAGAAAAATTATAGACCCGAAAGAAAAGGAACTAAAGGGAGAGCACAAAATCTTTAAAATAAAGAAAGATTGGATTTTTAAACTTTATTAGCAATATTTTGGTACAGCATTTTAAAATGCTGGAATTATTTGTCTGAATATTGACTATTTGAAAAAAACAAATAAATATCTGTCAGATTTTGTGCAACATTGAAATTTAAGCTGAAGGCACCATCTACTGGTGAATGGAATATATACTAAACTCCTACAACCTTGGGAAGTACTGATAAGACAAAGGGAAAAAGTGGAAATAAATAACACCTGGAGGACTGCTGTGCTATCTACTGTTCCATATCAGTCTACTTCATGGTTATTGGAGGTTTAACTGTGAGATTATGGAATACATCTAAAGAAAGTGACTTTTAAATGCCAGGATCTATGACTGAATTTACAAAGTGGACTTAAGGAGACATTCGGAAATTTTCCTGAATTACCTAAATGGAACTAATTGACTAATTGTTGGACACAAAGCACTATAACCATTGCATTCCCCTGAGGAGCAACACTAGGATTGAGTAAACGGTTTCTTTCTTTCTTTTTTAAAGGTTTTTATTGTGTTTTTTCCATTTAACAAGTTTCCATTCTTTATAACTGTGCTCATTTACCTATTGTTTACATGTCTATTCTTTACATATCATTACATTCAAATTTAAAAATGCTTCATACATAATATTTACACCTTTCATTCAAATCCATATATTCCATACTTTTCAAATATACTGTACATTTTACTTCCTTTTATATTTTACCTCTTTTTTTCTCGTTTTCTATACTCAATCCATTCATACCATTTCTTCCATATTGCGTAATATTCTGAATTAATTTGTCCTTTCAGTTCAATTGTTAGTTTGTCCATTTCAGCACAATCATATATTTTTCTTATTATCAAACTTTCCGAGGGTGTGTTCTTTTGTCTCCAACATTGCGCAAATGCTATTCTTGCTGCTAATATGTTAAATAATGTATGTGGTAGTTTTATTATAGCCCCCTTTAGTAATCCTTAACAAGAATAGTTCTGGTGTATATTCTACTTGAAGGCCTGTTATTTCCTGGACCCATCCATGAATGTTTACCCAATATTTCTTTGTCTCTGTACATGACCACCATATATGGTAAAAGGTGCCTTGTTTTTGGCCACATTTCCAACAGTTTGGTTCCAGGTTTGCATAGATTTTTGCCAGTCTTGCTGGTGCCATGTACCATCTATAAAATTTTATATTGGTTCTCTTTGTATTTTGCTGATTTAGTTATGACTGAACTTACAGAGTGGATTTAAGGAGACATTTGGAAATCTTCCTGGATTACCTAAATGGAACTAATTGACTAATTGTGGGACACAAAGAACTATAACATTGCATTCCCCTGAGAAGCAACGCTAGGATTGAGCAAACGGTTTCTAAGCTGGTCATAGACAATTGAGACTTTGGGGCAGTGACTATTGACAGGCTATGAGCAATATTTGGACCTATCAAAATAAGACAAGATGTTGCATCAGGGGGAGATGAGTGGATTTCAAAAAGAAATGGTGTTGATGCTTCAAAGTACTTATGATATGTTGATAAAGAACCAAAGGGAGATAAAATACTTAATGTATGACATTGTGGAGAAATCAGAAAATGTTCAATAAGGGACAATGAATAAAGAGCATAAAACACTGGAAATAGAGGAGATAATAGAAAGACCAGAGGAAAAGATAGAACAGATAAATCAACAAATAAAACAAGAAGAGACGAAGAGAAGAAGACAATAAAGATGTATGAATCAAATAAGGGACAATATATATTAAGAGATCAAAAAATGGGATTGGATAAAAATAAATATATTTTTGAAGAGAAGATAGGGGCTTGGGCAGATCCTCTGGAGGTACGGCAGCAAAAGATATTAGAGATGGAAGAAATATTTTGGTTAAATAGGAAAGATGTAGACAGAGACAAAGCCCAAGGGAGGAGTTTGGGAGGCAAGTCAAAAAATGAATAATAATTGAAATACTAAAGCAGACAAGAGATGATGGTTAGAAAGGGAATGCTGTTTAATATAAGATTGGCTTTATTAAAAGCTAGAATAGAGGCAGAAATAAGATGAAAAAGGAATATTATTATGCATATTCTTATATAATATACTAAAAGTAATAGCTAGATGTAAAGATTAGATGTTGAAAGATGGTATCATTATGTATGTTTAAACAATATTGTGATGGTTATTAGAATGGCGCACAAAAACTCTGAACAACTAAACAATGAAGGAACACACTCTAATACAAATATGTATAACACCACAATTACATAAGTATGATTAATATAACAAATATTATTAATATTATTATTTGTATTTAAATGAATGATACCCAGATGCCTCACTGTTCATATAATGATATTGATGTATATCCCCCCAAAAAGTTACTAGTGCTGAAAAAATATACGACCATTCCTTGAAATTCCTGCCATCACAGCACTCACATGATAACAGGCATCAAATTTGTGATTATGACATTTCATGGGGCCATAGTCACAAGATTGCCTTTTGCAACCTTCCCTGACAACTTCCCATAAGTAAATTCAAGGGAATAAGATGAATTATATGGTTTTTGAAAATATGGAACTTAAGGGTGCTTGATGAATGTGATTAAGAATGATAGATGATGGAAGTAAAATAAATTGTCAGACCTGCCACAGTCTGATCCCTTAGAAAAGGAAAACTCTCAACCCGTTTGGTTGAAGCAAAAGATAAAGATGCAGATTGCAGTAAAGCCAGGTAGAATCTAAAGTTCCCATGCATCAATACAAAACTATGCTCCTTGGTTCCCAAAAGTCTCATCATCTTCATTTCTCTGCTCATTCATATTTGAATGCATTGGCTACCCAATGTAATTGTATTTTACAGGAAAAATGGATTGAAAGAATGCACATTATATATGTTGCAGAAAACTAGAGTAAGTAGATGCATACAATATCTTAATAAAATATTAAAATATTATATTAAAGATGGAAAATGGATAAAGAAATATTAAAACATGCAAATCCAAACAGAGGAGTTAATAATATGCAACCTGTTGAAAGGAATGACTGCTTGTTGAAGAATGGCTGTGTATAAAAGTATATCTCTGATCACTTTGTTATACATGTAGTCCTTGTTTAATGACTTTTTGAATTGATGCTAGCCTTGGAAAGGGTGCTTTATGGCTTGTAAAGAACTTCCAACCATCACCACATATTACTCACACCCCATCACCCAGTCATATGATTGCAATCTGGGTGCTTAGCAACCTGTTTACACTTATACTCAGTTGCTAAGGTTTCTGAGATCATATGATTGCCATTTGCAATCTTCTCTGCCAGCCTACCCTGAAAGGCTGGGGAAGCCAGCAAGGAAGGTAATAAGCTGCACTAAAACCCTGTGCTAAAAACTTTTTGCTGCATGCTAAAACATACTAAAATCTTTGTCTCCTGCCTTTCCTGCTTGCACAAGAGGCAAGCGCTAAAAATCCTCTTCATACACTAATGACAACATAATACGATTTTTTTCCTTAGATATTTAAGGTCTGCGGGCTTATGAAAGTATGTAAAAGTATGTAAATTGCAATGTTTTTGTCATATTCTTTATTGAATGCCTTAGTCACAAATGCAACCCATGGTTATCAGGAAGTTCCAATGTCTTGCAATTGCCCCCAGGATGGCCTACACTTGTGTTATCAGATATACTTTTGAAGTGATGGAAATGTATTAACCTTTACCAAAGATCTTTCTATCCCTACAGGTTTCAGTTCCCTTTTTATACAGTTTCGAATCAATATGGTTCAGGACCATTTCACAAATACTCCAGTGTTTTGTTTTCTCCAGGAAACTCTTTTAATGATAGGGGTATGAGTTAGTGCACTCAGAGTATCAAAGATCTGGAAATCCAACAAGATCAGGCTGCAGTCCCCAAGAATGTTTTTTTGAGCAGTCAAACACCTCCTTTTAAAGCAGCTAGGTACTTATATAACTGTTCCGAAAATCAGAAGGGCATTAATCTTACTATGCTGCAATGCACTTCCCACAACAGTTTTGGAGGGCCAGTATAAAATATTCCATGAGGTGAGACTGCGCCCCTGTGGACAAGGGGCCATTGAAACTACAGGTCAGGTCTGCTATACTGTTATCTTCTGTAAGGTTTCACAGACTCTATAACACCTCACTTAAATAAAACACCGGGAAATACTGATGTCTTTTAAGTACAACTGTTACCAGATCAATACAAAGTAGCTTCTTTGAATGTGATCCAATTTTGTTATGCTGTAATGCAAAATTAAGCAGACTCTAATTGCCCACTGATAACTCACACTAATTGTTAATATATTATTTTGTCTGTTTTTTATTTTTAATTATTGTTTTTAAAGCATTTATTTGTAATGTTGGTCTGTGACCATAATAAAAATTGATTGAAAGATCTTTATATCCAGGGAGGACTGAAATAAAACCATGATCTTTTAGATAGGCTGACCTCAAATTATAGGCTTGCTAGCAGGCTCTACACTATGCCTGGCTTATTTCACTGGCGCCAGTTCTCTACATCAGAAGAGGCTATTTGGCTCTATCCATCAGAAAAGGATGCTCACCACTCGTCCATTCTATTTCTCTATTATTTCTGAAACTTTCGATAGCAAATGGAGTTGTCATCTTATAATTAAATTATCCACAGTGCAGGATACGCCATATATGTATACAAAACCTACACACTTTTGCTGAATACTGCAACATCACTAAATTTATTTTCGTGCTACGCGTAAAAATGGGTTACCATAAATGTATGTGTTTCGGAAGACGGAATACGCCTGGTTTTCGTTAAACTTCCTTCCTCGCCGAAAACAAAACAAAACACCTTTCCCCAAATGTCCAAAGAGGAGCGACGGAAACCAAAGGGAGACGCGGCGCCTTCGATTACGTCACTCAGGCGAAAACTAGGTGGTGCTTCTCAGAGGTAATGTCATAGAGAGCCGCCTCGTTTCTCTAGTTTCCCGATTGGTGCATACGGGAAAGGAGGCGAGGCCACCAAGTATTAGCGGGCTCTAGAACTTTTTCTGGTCTAGCTATACAAAGCGCAAGTAATGACGAGCGGCAAAGCTCTTAAACTTAGTTCTGTGATTTCATGCATTAAACTCTAATGTTTAGTTCTTTGTAGCACAATGGACTTTCCTATTTTATACCAAGACTTGTGATTTAAATTTAAATAGCAGACTTTCAATTTCGTATATCAAACCTTAGTTTACTATTTTAATAAGTAAGCACTGTTTAAGTGACAGGCAAATAGTGGTTCAGTGGTAGCAAATTGTGATTTCATATAGAAAATGCTTATTTAGTTAAGCAATTTTGTCATTTTATGAAGCAGATTGTTATAAGTAGCAGAGATCTCATGAGCTGTTTTCCCAGAAACACTGGTTTTATCACAGAGATATGTGATTGCATGTACTAAACACTGATTTAGTCAGAGAGGATCTTCTATACAGGTAGTCTTCAACTTATAACAGTTTGTTTAGTGATTATTCAAAGTTGCAATGACACTGACAAAGTAATTTATTTTACCATTTTTCATAGTTACAACCTTTTCAGCATCTCCAGTCACATGATCAAAATTTGGACACTTGGCAACTGACGCAAATTTATGACTATTGCAGTGTGCCAGGGTCATGTGATCAGATTTTACGACCTTCTGACAAGCAAAGTTAATGGGGAAGCCAGATTCACTTAACAACCATGTCTCTAACTTAACAACTGCGATAATTCATTTAACAATTGTAGCAAGAAAGGTCATTAAATGGGGCAATACTAAGGTGACCAGATTTTTTTAAAAAAAATCGGGACACCATTGACGGGGGTGGGTTTCTAGGGGAGCCGCCATGAGTTTTGCCCTCTGCGCATGCGCAGAGGGCAAAAGAACGCCAATCCTTCAAACAGCTGTCGGCAACCTCTCCCGAGGATATCCCCCCCCGGCTGCCTTTACGCGCCCTCCCTTCTTCCTAGGAGCTTTCGCAGTCCTCGCTGGCCAAAGAGAGGCGTCTAGGAAACCCGGCGCAGTCCCGCCGGCTCGGCTTCCTGAAGTGCTCGAATTCCTTCTCCGGCATTTCGGGCGGGCTAGGAGAAACTTTTTTCGCCTCGCTTGAAAACTTCTCAGGTTCTTCGCCCAGCGTGGGGCGTGGAGGAAGAGCGGGGAGGAAACGTTGCGGAGAATTGGGGGTGGGGGGGGAACACTCCGCGCTCTTCGCCGAGAAAACGAGTCTCAGGCAGGGGGCCGTCGGTGGCGAGCAGGCGCGGGGGTGAGAAGACGCGTGGCGCTCGCTTTAATTGTTCCCATTGATTCTGAGCCGGCGTGTTAATTTCTTCCCTTCGCCCGGCGTGCCCTCTGGCTGGCTGAGCGCACGGAGGGTGTGGGGAGCGAGGGCGTCGGCGTCGGCGGCATGGGTGGGGGAACGGGACGGACGGAGGAGCCTCTGAAGTGGGTGGGGGTGGGTGCGCGCGCGTGGGAGTGGGGGGGGGGAGGTTGGAGCCCGGGCGGAGGGAGGGCGCGCGCTGAGGAGAAAAAAAGTAACTTGTAAGCGTGTGAGCCAGGGAGAAAAGGGGGAGGAGGAGGAAAGTTCCCCGGGTGTCTCCTGCCCGCGCTGCGCCCCGCTTCCGAAGAGCTCTGGGGACAGGACCCGCCCCTCTCTCTCCTTCCTCACCCCCCTCCTCTCGCGTCTTTGCCCCGCGAGTTGCCTCTTTCAAATCCTTTCTTAAAACAACCCTTAACAGCCACCGCCAGCATACTTGGAATTTTGTTTTGTTTCACACCGGCTCTTCCGCCAGCTTCCAGCCGCCGCCGGAGGAGTCAACGCGGGACGCCCGCCCGCCGCCAACGCCGCCCACGGCTGGCCCGAGCTGAGAGGCCTGCTGCTGCTGCTGCCGCTGCCCCTGCGGCTGGGCCCCCAGTCCCGGCTGCCCTGGCGGCGGGAAGGTTGCGGCGGCGGCCCCGGCTGGCTGAGCCAGCGCCGGCCCAAGGGCCATCTTGGATGCGATTCCTTCGCTCGGGCCGCCCCGCCCACTGCGACACCGGCCGTTTCGAGAGGGCGGGGCTGCATCAGGCGCCTCTTCACCGCCCTCCAGTGCATACCCAGCGGCTTGTAGACCGCGAAGAGCCATTGCAAAGCCGTGCCCGCCGAAAGTTTAACTCCTCCCCCCAATCTCGCACGCCGCCCTTTCAGGCCGATTTTTTGAAAGAATGCCCTAGTCGTGCATTCTTTCAAAAAATTGGGACTTTTTAGAGGATGGGCGGGACGCGGGACAAATCATTAAAAAGCGGGTCTGTCCCACCAAAATCGGGACGTCTGGTCACCTTAGGCAATACTCACTTAGCATGTTTCACTTAGCATTATAAATTTTGGGCTCAATTGTGGTTGTAAATTGAGGACTACCTGTATTCACAGATTTGAATTATTAAAATCCAGATAGCTATAAGTAACAGATAGCTAGAAGTAACAAGAAAATTATCTCTGCTGCCATGTAATAATCATCAAACTTTTTCACCCAATTTCCTTCTTTTTAATTTGGTAATTTATAATAGAATACAAATAATAATTAAACCTAAATATAGTAATAAAAATAAAAATACAGCAATGATTAATGTAATCAGAAAGGAAAGTTCAATATGCTATTGATTAAAATGAACTAAAACTGAAGAAAAAGGCTCCATATGATATAATAATGTATAAATAGCTCTATCTTGTAACATATTAAAACTTGATCATACACTGCAGTCTTCCCATTTTTACAAAACACAGACATTTCAAAAAATAAAATTTCAATAAAATAAAAATTATTTAGGAATGTAAATATCTTTCCAAATATGTAAAATAATTATCTTTGCTGAATCAGTTTTATCAAAGCCAGAGTTCTCCATAAAATATCAATTTCCATATTTTTAAATATGTCAGAATCACATTTATATTTTTCTGTTGTTTTTTTCTCCAGAGGTGCATTAATTTATCATTTAAAGAGCCAATAACAGATGTGATCAAATAATTCAAATCAATGTCAGCATAAATAATCCAATATCCAACATTCCTTAAACCTTCTTTGAAAAGTCCATGATTTTCTAATGAATTAATTTCATCTCTATATCATAAGAATAATTTATATTTCTTAAAATGTGGTTTTATTTGCTATTCAAAACTGGATATTCCAATTCCTTACTCCAAGTATACATTATCAGTATTAACCTTCTTCCTATTTTTTTTAGTTTTATGTAAAATTAGATTGTAGTATTTATTGTAATATGTTGTAGTATAGATTGTATTATATTGGTATAGATTGTAGAATACAGTATTACTTAAACATCGAATAGCTGCTAAAATGTTTGATCCATGCTGTTTAATGATGTACTGTATGCTTTAACTGTAATACTGCCATATGATTCATGTGTTATATTCAAAAATAATGTATCAAAATATCTAAAAGTGGTATTATTAATCAATTGGTTCAAGGTATTAATCTCTTGTTCAAGAATTCCAATTAAAAATTATCTCTATTTTCAATCTAGAATTACTAAGAAAGTGCTAGCATTGTCTCAAAATTCCAAGTCAAAATTTAATTGCTTTTCTAATAATAACCAGATATGTCTAGCAGCTTTAATAGTTGGAAAAACAACCCTCTTTTATCATCAGTTGACCCCCAGACTTGCCAAGATTTCAAATGACTCACATACTGGCAGTGAGCCTAAAAAATTGTGATAATCAAAGAAACTTACAGCCCATCTTGGTACTCATTATATAATAAACACAAGATTATGCAACAAAAACTGATAATACGTAGAGGCTTGTGATTTTGCAGAGTAAACACAAGTTTATCTTAGGCAGATTTATAATTTATTGTGTCAGAGAGTGCCTTAGTGCCTCAGAAACCAACTGACCTTAGTGTCCAGAAAGATCCTGGTTGTTAGGTCATGATCATGTGGTCATTAAGCAATGACATCACACTTCTGCTGTTCTTCTATGCTTGTCTACACTTCCATTTTCCCATATGCCTATCTCCCCCTATTTCTGCCCTTCTGACTCTCCACTCCACTGCTGCTCTTTGACATCTTTTTCCTCCACTGGAGAGGTGGCATGCCTGCCAGAAGGGCAGGTTCTGGCTCTTCATGAGACCTCTGTTTCTTTGTACATTAAATTTCTTGAAAATATGATTTAACTAACTGCTGTTAGTTAAAGTGCTTTTGTCTCCTAAATCAGGCACTTTTTTTCCATATAACCAATTTCCTGTATTACTTTGAATAGCATATCAATTAATGATGTGAATCTCAAAATTCTGTGTGACTTCTTTAACAGTTTCATGAGAGATAACAGAAATGTTATCACTTTGTTCTTCCTTTCTAAATCAAAATTTATGATAAAATTTGTCAGTTTCAAGTAAGTTACATCACAGCAAAAAATTCATGTAACTTTACACATCCTTTCTGAAAATTCATATTTGTATATACTGTAATTCTGGAGCATGTGATCAAAAGCTAACACTAATGAATGAACTATGACTATTCTAATATAATGACACAAGTTAATCCCAGTGGATAAATGAATCTACTTTGCAAATTGAAATTGAAGGAGAATTTTCCCAGGATATATTTGAACCAGAGTCAAAGAAACAATTACCGTATACTGATGCACAAATTTATTTATTGATATATTTGGTACTGAAGTCAAACAAAGAAAGCTACAGGAGAGTGGAGTTATAGGCCTTCTTTATAGACATATACAAAATATCCTTTTATTTGATAGGCTACAATAAAACTACAGATAGTTATTTGTCATGTAAGACTATAGTGTCAATATCATTCATAAAGTCAACCTTACTGGTTGAGTTAATTCATACACATATTGGAAGGTCTAATAAGTGGGGAGAGAGAATGAACTAATACTTCCCTTATACCTTATAAAGGGGATCTTTTGGTTTAAAGTACTGTAAGAATTAGTGTTTAAAGTGTTATTTTAACATAGCTATCTAAAAGTCTTGAGTTCCTGGCACTAATTATTTATTCTTGAGGCCCAGTCTGCATTCCTGTTCATTTTAGCGCTTGTTATATTTGATGCACCTGAGAATTAGCAATAATGTTTTATATAAAGCTATCTGTAGACTATCAGTATGTGGTAATTATCTGAAAAATTTAGAGCAAATCAAAGAAATGTTGCTGTATTAGCATGTTAAAAAAATTACATTAATTGTCCAAAGTCACCTTGGTTTTGTCAAAAACGAATCTTACTAATCTTATCTTAATAGCTTGTAGGAGTGCTGCAGAGATAATATATATTGACATTAGCAAAACATTTAACAAATACCCAATGATGCTGATTAGAATGCTAATTAAGTATGAGTGATATGGAGTGAATGTATGAAAACAGTACTGAGTATTCAAAATTGGTTCCTCATTAGATTGAAAAGATAAACTGTTTTTCAGTAATTTATTACTTGGCGGCTTAAGGCAAGAGGTGGGCGGGCGGGAGATGTGGGCAGGATAACAAAAGAAGACATAGATTGGAAACCTGAACTATTTTTATTGGGCATAATTGATAAAAAATATAAAAAGGAATTACAATATTTGATTATACACATAATGGCAGCAAGAATAATTATGTGCAATTTTGGAAAAATGAGAGAATACCAAAAGATGAGGACATAATTAGAAAAATATTGGAATGTGCTGAGATGGATAAATTAACAAAAGAAAAAGAAGAGTCTGAACACTACTTAGTATGGAATAAATTATATGAATGTCTGGAAGAGAGAAAGAATATGTACAGGAGTGTATTGAAAGGAGTAAGAATTGAGATTGTTAATATTTGAATGACTATTATGAATGTTAAAGATAACTTATTATAGAAGAATTAAGAAATAAAGAAAGATAGAATAAGTACATTATAAAGTGTAAATATATACATAAGGGATAATATAATTATGGATATTTACCGAAGCTTATTGTAAATATGGGAAAATTGTTCCCCAAAATAATCGACTCTAAAACCAACCTCATGCGGATTTATTTATTAATTTATTAAACGCTCTTATAGGCCGCCCAATCCCGTGGGACTCAGGGCGGCGTACAGCATGAATAAGAACGTACATTTAAAAACAATCATAATTTAAATTAAAATATAATTAAAAAGAACATTATAAACACAACATTCAGGGGGAATCTGATTGTCCTATTCACCCCATCTGCCGGAAGAGCCATGTTTTTAAGGCTTTACAGAAGGCCAGCAGGGTGGGGATAGTCCGGATCTCTGGTGGAAGTTGGTTCCAGAGGGACGGGGCTCCCACAGAGAAGGCCCTCCCCCGTGGCCCCGCCAGTCGGCATTGTTTGGCCGACGGGACCCGGAGGAGGCCCTCTCTGTGGGACCTAACCGGTCTTAGGGAGGTATGTGGTAGGATGCGGTCCCGCAGGTAACCTGGCCCTGAGCCATGTAGGGCTTTAAAGGTAACGACCAACACCTTAAATTGCAACCGGAGACTAATTGGTAGCCAATGCAGCTGGCGAAGGAGAGGTGTTACGTGGGTGTATCTTGGTACACCCACTACAGCTCGCGCAGCTGCATTCTGTACCAGCTGGAGTCTCCGGATGCTCTTCGAGGGTAGCCCCATGTAGAGCGCGTTACAGTAGTCTAGCCGTGAGGTGACAAGGGCATGAGTGACTGTGAGCAAGGCCTCCCTCTCCAAGTAAGGTCGCAATTGGTGCACAAGACGGATTTGTGCAAAGGTCCCCCTAGCCACAGCTGAAAGATGTTGCTCCAATTTTAGCTGTGGGTCTAGGAGGACACCCAAATTGCGAACCTGTTCTGAGGGAGTCAATTTTTCTCCCCCGAGAACCAAGGAGGGACAGTCGACATAGTCCTTGGGAGGCAATATCCAGAGCCACTCAGTCTTGTCTGGGTTGAGCCTGAGTCTGTTCACTCCCATCCAGACCCTCACATCGTCCAGGCAGCGGCACATTACATCAACTGCTTCACTGAACTGACACGGGGTGGAGATGTACAGCTGGGTATCATCAGCATACTGCTGATACCTCACCCCATGTCGTCGGATGATCTCGCCCAGCGGTTTCATGTAAATGTTAAACAGGATGGGCGAGAGGACCGAGCCCTGTGGCACCCCGCAAACCAGGGGCCTAGGGGTCGACCTCTGTCCTCCTGTCAACACCGACTGCGTCCTGTCAGAGAGGTAGGAGGAGAACCACCGTAAAACAGTGCCTCCCACTCCCATCTCCCCAAGACGACGCAGAAGGATACCATGGTCAATGGTATCGAAAGCCGCTGAGAGGTCAAGTAGCACCAGGATGGAGGAATAACCCCCATCCCGGGCTCGCCAGAGATCATCCATCAGTGCGACCAAAGCAGTCTCCGTACTGTAGCCGCGCCTGAAACCCGATTGAAAGGGATCCAGATAATCAGTATCCTCCAAAAGCCGCAGGAGTTGGAGCGACACCACCTTCTCAACAACTTTACCCAAAAAGGGTAAGTTGGAGACTGGACGGAAGTTCTTTAAATCCGCTGGGTCCAGGGAAGGCTTCTTGAGGAGGGGCCTCACCACCGCAGCTTTTAAAGGCTGTGGGATGGATCCCTCTCTCAAAGAAGCGATCACAACCGCCTGGAGCCAGCCGCGTGTCACCTCCCTGCTGGCAGAAACCAGCCAGGAGGGGCACGGGTCCAATAAACAAGTGGAGGCGCTCATCGCTCCTATGGCCTTGTCCACATCCTCAGGAGTGACAGGTTCAAACTCGTCCCATATAACAGGACTAAGACTCACCCCTGTCATCTCGGCTTGCCCTGTCCAAATGGAGTCCAGCTCTGTCCGAATCTGAACGACTTTGTCCGCCAAAAACTGAGAAAATTCCTCAGCTCTGCCCTGCAAGGGATCTTCAGCTCCCTCCTTAGCTAGGAGGGAGCGAGTCACCCTAAACAGGGCGGCTGGGCGGGAGTCGGCGGACGCAATAAGAGCGGAAAAATACGCGCATTTTGCCGCCCTTATCGCCACTAAGTAAGACTTAATGTAAGTTCTTAAAAGTGTCCGGTCAGACTCAGCTTTACTGGCTCTCCATCGTCGCTCTAGGCGTCTCTTTAGGCGCTTCATCTCCCGGAGCTCCTCAGTAAACCAAGGAGCCCTCCGGGATCCGCTGCCACGGAGAGGCCGCAAAGGCGCAATCCGATCTAAGGCCCCCGTTGCCGCCTGATTCCAGGCAGCCACTAGAGCCTCAGATGAATCGTGTACCAGGGAGTCAGGTATTTCCCCAAGTTCCCTCTGAAATCCGTCAGATTCCATTAGGCGCCTGGGGCGGAACCACTCAATCGGCCCCGCCTCATTGCGGTGGAGGAGTGGTGCCATGAAATCCAACCTCAGAAGGAAATGATCTGACCACGACAAGGGTGCTATGACTAAACCCCTCAGCCTCAGATCATCTCTCCACTGCCCCGAGAGAAACACAAGGTCAAGCGTGTGACCTCCCTCATGAGTCGGACCCTGAACTACTTGGGTCAGGTTCATGGTTGTCATGGAAGCCATGAACTCCTGGACTGCCTCCGAGGTTTCACCGGGCGATGACAAATTAAAGTCCCCCAGCACCATCAGCCTGGGGAACTCAATCGCCAGCCCTGCTACCGCCTCGAGCAGAACAGGCAGGGCCTTTGTAACGTAGCTAGGAGGCAGGTACGCTAGCAGAAGGCCCACCTGGACCCCTAAGTCCAACTTCAGAAGGAGCGTCTCACACCCAACAATCTCCGGGGCAGGGCTCCTTCGAGGATTAAGGTTCTGGCGAGCTATAATTGCCACTCCTCCACCCCTTCCCTGGGGTCGCGGCTGATGCTGCACTAAGAACCCATCCGGGCACATCTCGGAGAGGGGGACCCCCCCCTCCTGGCCTAGCCAGGTCTCAGTGATACATGCCAGGTCCGCCCTCTCTTCCAGGATTAAATCCCGTACAAGGGGGGCCTTGTTGGTAATTGACCTGGCATTCAACAGCAGCAGCTTGAGCCCAGGGCCCTGACATCCCTGGTTACCAGGACCTCGGGTTGAGCAAGATGGAACCAAACCAGAGGGGCCAGAACAAGGAATCGCTTGGAGACAGCGAGTTCTCGTTCCCCGAGAGCGGCCTACCCCTCTGCTCCCGCCATACCTACCTCTCCCTGTTATGACCGTAATACTCCCGCTCCCCCTCACACCAGAGATCCCCTCCCCTCCCCCACTAGTCTCCCTCCCTTCCGGCAAACCATCCATACCACTCATTCTAAGTCGGGGATCAGGTTCCAGAACCCCTCCGCTTCTGTTTTCACACTCAGCAGAGGAGGCCGGAGCCCAAGCACCCGCGTTCTTCATTTCTTCCAATCATTCAGTCTACTCATATACCCATGATTGAATTCCACACAACTAGACAAAAAATAGGCACTCCAAGTGTACGCGGGAAGAGGGGGATAGGCTCAGTAGCACTCTATTTATCTTTTTGCTGGCTATGCCCTTTTCTTTTATACACCAATCTGATTACCGCTGGAAAGCCCTGACTTTATTCCTCTTGAGTGACTCGAGCGATGCCACGTAAACCCGCCCTTGGCTTCCGCTGCTGGTATCCTAGGGCTAGGCAAACAGAAGTTTGCTGTTTCGAATTTCATACGATAAATCTAGTTTTGGAATCCTGTACGTGCCCATGTAATTAAAAAAACCGTCTTCAAGATGATTCAAATAGTGTAATCTTCAATAATGGAGGGAAAATAATTACCTTTCTTCTTTAAGCTTATTTTTTATTCTTGTACTAAGCTTAGTACACAAAATTGTCTGCTACAATGTCCTACCTGTTAATGACTACTTTAGCTTCAACCGCAATAATACAGGGACAAACAATAGATATAAACTCATAGTAAACCGCTCCAAACTCGATTGAAGAAAATAGGTCTGTAATGGGGCGTGCATAAGCGCACCAGCGTGCCTACCGTCCCTGTTCTATTATTCCCATTTATTATACAGTTCTCTTTGGTGTAGTTTTAACTTAAGATAGTCTATGTAGGATCGGATAGGATTAGGGTAATGCTCCCTTATGATACGCTCTCACGAATCTGCTACTCGCGCTGCCGGGTCTCCCAACTGTCACCCCTTCCAGAGAAAGCCGCTCGAGCTGGATCACGTGACCAACACATCCGGTCATTGTGGGCGGGAATAGGATGTTCTCTCAAGCGGCAAGGGGGCGTTGCGGGCTGCGTTCAGTGACTCTGAAAATGGCGAGTTTGGTCTCAAGGCGATGATCTGTCGGAGCTGACAAACGTGCTGGTTAGGTTGGACTGTCAACGTCTCTGCTGCCCTCTGGTCGAGAAGCAAGTGGCTGCCATCTAAGGAGAAGTGGCGCTGAAGAAAACAAATCCGAGTTAACGGTGAGGCCTGGGCAAGCGCCCTGTCGGGGACAGTGATGTTCGGATGGTACCGAAGGAGCACCCTTTCTGAGGCGATCCTAGTTAATGGGAGGTGATCGGTCATCTTCCATCTCTCTCTTTCTCTCTCAGTCGTTGCGCTCCCAAGTCCCCATGGCATTTGAGAGAGCGAGACACGACCTGTGAGGGGAAACCTATGTTTAGCCCCGGCGTTTACAAACTTTGGAGACAGCTGATTCTGGAATAATTTCTGGGCCCATTATTGCCCACCGTCCGGAAATACTACTTGGCGGAATAGCAGCGACGAAGTCGCCCCTTGGCGACAGATCCTCTTGGGCAGAGTGAAACTTAATGGAGGTGAGTTTGTTTGCATTATTCCCCTGTAGCAGTCTCCTTTTAAATGTGTTTCTTACCTCTTCATCACAGTAAAAAAGGCAGGCTCAAATGCTTCTAATATACCAAGAAGCATTGTATGATTATTTTTGACAGGGATTTAATGAGTGTTTTTGTTGTTGCAGTAGAATGTAGAACTCTTCATCTATCTGTCAAAGTATGGATAAGTTCACAATCTAGCTTTCCTGAGCTGCTGCTCATAGATTATATCTTATTTTGTACTTCTAAGTCTTTCAGGTTTTTCCCCATGGTCTCCACATATAGAAATTTGAGGGTTGCCCAGGGAAAATGGTGATCCACCAAGTGTTAAAGCACAGATTTGAACTCATTTTTCTGCAGTATTTAACAGCTTGATGAATCTACCCTGGCAGCTTAGTTTTTAGAAATTTACTTGGAAATATATGTAGGAGCATTTGGAAGGGTGTTTAAAGCTACAGCTAATTATATTTAAAGCATTAGGATTTACTTTCCACTTGGACTTGGAGAGAAGATTTAACTTGGAGAGAAGGGCTTGTAAATTAGACTAGGCAATTGAAAAACATCCTGGGAGAAGACAGCAGTAAACCATTTCCTGTTGCTGCCAAAAAAGAGTGTGGTTTGTGTCCATGTAGTCACTAGTGATAAGAGAGTTTTTATGTTTAAACAAAATAAGATTTCACCTTTAGGCAATTACAAGTTTTGTCTCATGTATGGATGGGCAGAATCTATTTATGTAACTAGACTCCCAATTTGATAAAATTCTGAATTTGTTGATTCTCATTTTTTCCTTGTATTTCAAGTATATTTTTCATGAGAGCAATGCCACAGGAACTTACTTAAATTATTCATCCACCAAACCTTATTTTTATGCCCCCATTTTTCAGATTACCCAGTATATGTGGGATATTTTCTTGAAATCTTCAAGTGATAGAGCACCCATGGCTTCAGGAGGCAAGCTGTTTCACTGTTTTAACTCCCACAGAGCTTTCCAGAGCCATCTTCTGAAATTTAATATTATACTTTTAATTTACCAATCTTTCATTTATTTCTAATCTATAATAGTAGATTATATTTAGTTTTTGATAAGAATATTTGTATGAATTTGCAGTCTTGCTACTATAACTCATATAATGTAAACCTTAAGCTATAGAAACTTTTTTTAACACTATAATACTAAATTGTGAATTGTACCTTATTTAGGGGAAAAAGAATTAAGTTCATTCTTGGTTCTTCCACAATTTCCAGTGATAATCTATATGAACTTTATGTAGTTGAAAGATTCAAGGCACATACATAGTTACAACATGAATTACTACTTAATTTAAAAGTATATAAAAAGCATAAATAAATTATCACTTGTGATTTCATCCATTTGAATTCAATTTTGAAAATATTTTTTTTTGCTTGCACTTTATTTTAGTTAATTATATATGAGTAACAGTATTGTACTTAGTGTTTAAAATTATTTGGTTTCCTCAGTTCTAAATTGTCGGTCAGTTAACTGAAAGAAAAAAGTTCCTGGCAGCTATTTCAATTGAGATTGATGATCTACCAATTCATGTAAATTAAAATTGGCTTGAAAAAAAAATCTGAAATTAAGAATAAAATTAAGGGTGGGAAAATTGACTTTTGCTGACTTCCAGTGAGGACATTACAAACTAAAGATGTCTCTGAAGAAGCAGGGATGTTACAGCTGAAATTATAGAATCATGGGGTTGGAAGGGATCTTGGAGACTTTCTAACCTGACTTCCTGCCCAAGGCAGGAAAACTTACATCACCCCAGACAAAGAGCTATTTAATCTTTTCTTGAAAACCACCAGCAATGCAACACCCACAACAATTTCTCCTTAGTTCCATGGAAGGTCCTTTAAGGAGCTTCCACCTGTTGCTTCTTGTCCTGCTTTCAGGTGTTTTGGAGAATAACTCAACCCTCATGTCTCTATGACTGCTCTTCAAGTACTGGAAGACAGCTATAATGTCACACAACCAGAACTGGACTCAGAATTCCAAGTCTGGCCTCACTAGTACAGTATAGAGTTGTACTATCACTTCTCATGATCTTGATGATAGCCCTCTGTTAACGCAGCTCAAAACTGCATTGGCTTTTTTGGCATCTGTGACACAATAGCAATAGCACTTAGACTTATATACCGCTTCATAGTGCTTTACAGCCCTCTCTAAGCGGTTTACAGAGTTCAGCATATTGCCCCCAACAATCTGGGTCCTCATTTTACCCACCTCGGAAGGATGGAAGGCTGAGTCAACCTTGAGCTGGTGAGATTTGAATAGCTGTACTGCTGAACTAGCAGTCAGCTGAAGTAGGTTGCAGTGCTGCACTTTAACCACTGCGCCACCTTGGCTCCTATGCAATGCTCATACTGAAGTGATGGTCAACTTGGACACCTACTCCTCTTGAACAGCTTCTATTGTTGAGCCAGGTACTTCTTCTATACTTGTGCATTTGGCTTTTGCTGCCTAAGTACAGGATCTCGCTTTTTCCGCTAATGAACTGCATCTTTGATAGGACTCATTTCTCTATGTCAATATCTTTCTGAATCTTGAGTGTCTTCCAAAGTATCTTCCAATCCTTTCTGAAAGAAATTTTAAGGACAAGTTTAATATTTTTTAAATTCAGAATTAATAGCAAAGAGTTGGTTTGAATGTTGATTTTAGAATATTTTAAATGAATGAAGGGTCCAGATGGATTTAATAAAATAACATTTTAAAATTAAATACAGCTATACCTCGGTACTAGGTACCTCGGTACTCATAGTTAATTGGTTCCGGGAGGTGCAGCAAGTACTAAAAATGACGAATAGCAAACAAACCACCTAACTTACCACGTTTCAGCTGGGAAAGACTCCCTGTCTATTCCTTTTCCTATGTCAATGACTTTCCAGCATGGCCAAATTCTTGTCTTCCCTTATAGCCATCGCTCACTTCCTTTTGCAGTGACCTTCCTCGCATGGTCAACTTCCTGTCCGTCCTCCTCTTCCTATTGTAGCACATTGAGTACTAAACAAACATGCTCAAGTACTTAGCACATTGAGTATTGGAACAACATTTTCATGTCAAAATGTGTCGAGTAGTTTTGAAGCAATTGAGTACCGGTGTACCACTGTATAAGAATCTTTCCCATGGGAAACTATTCATGTTTTTGCACTTAGAAGAAAAACAGCATGATAAGATGGGTCTTTGAAGGGTGGACACTAGAAAGCACCAGAAGCAAATAAAGATTGCAGTTAAAATACAGCTATACTTGAACTTGATCTGATTATGCAGAATCTTTTAACAATGGATGTATTGAGAGATCTCTGCCCTTATTGCCATTATTGGTAGAGTAGATAATCTTACAGATGAGACAAATTTTACTGGACAAGAGTGATATTGATTTAAATGGTTGGTGTTTTGATAAGCACAAATAATAGGCCAAAATTGTATTGAATAATTTTATTGATGTTGGATTTACAAAAAGGATTTCCTAATGTTGTCAGTCAGTTCTGTGAGAAGAAAAAAAAAATCCAAGTAGTTGGACACTATTTGAGATGGCTGAAGACTAAGTTGGGAGCCAGGGGAGAGAATATAAAGTTGCTTTATTTGACCAGTTAAAATGGAAATATTGTTATTTCTGGGGATTTTTAATATTTTTTCTGACTAGGAGGGATAATGACGTTTAAATAGATTTTATTTATATATAAATGATAGCTGGGAAAGAATTCATTTGCTGTATTAAGGTTGAACAGTTGTGTTGTTATCCCTGGTAACTTTGTTTTTTCTGAATAGATTTGAAGAAGTAGGGGGGATATATTTGATATAAATGAGCCAAGGTGGCACAGCGGTTAGAGACAGTACTGCAGGCCACTTTAGCTGACTGTGATCTGCAGGTCAGCGGTTCAAATCTCACCGACTTGAGGTTGACTCAGCCTTCCATCCTTCCGAGGTAGGTAAAATGAGGACCCAGATTGTTGGGGGCAATATAAATATACATTGCTTACTGGTGTACACCGCTTAGAGAGTGCTTGTATGGTGAGGCGGTATACAAATCTCACAAATAAAATATTTAATAATGAGATATAAACATAAAAAGAAGGAATTCACGTTGTTCTGTTAAATTAAGCTTATAATAGAGGGGTAGTTATTTCTGGTAATACTTAATTGACTTTTGCTGATAGGATGGATGATGATATTTTAAAGATTTGTTTATAAAGAATGAGATGAGATATGGGGGTGAAAAAATTCATTGTGTTTTAAGAAATTGTGATAAGTTATTACAGTTTATACTTACTGGGAGAAAGGGGGAAGTAACTTCTTTTTCTTTTTTATTTTATTGTTGCACTTACTTTTTTATACTTTGCATTAGTTTAATTAATATAATGTAACATTTAACAGTTATAAAACAAGAGAATAGATTTTTGTTAGTGTAACAATGCATTAAATAAATTATATATTTTTTTCTGGTTTTTTTAGCCTTTTAAATGCAGGATGTTCTTTTAATACCTGGCATCAATCTTGTTTTTTTAAATAAGGAAAATATGTCATCTTGAGTTATTTATAAAGTAATATAGGAGGGTTTTAAAAAGCTAATAAATAATTATTTTCTAGTATGTATGTTTACTGTTTTGTAATCAATAATATTATTTGGTTTAAGGTGAGAGTTTACAATATTGGACTAATCTTTTCAGATTTGTGCTGTCATAGTATTTTTTATTATTATGCCGGAACAACTATATTTAAATATTTTTTTAAAATTAAGTCTTCTTAAATATTGATTTGGCAAGTTTTTGGCCATTGAGGATTCTGGGGACTATGATACTATACATTCTTTGGAACATATATATACTGCACACAATTTGGTTTTGGCATACTTGCAATTTTCATTACTGATTCTAAAACCAAGATTAATAAAACAAATTTAGCATTAAAGTTATGATTCAGAGTAAGGCATTTCAAATTATAGAGGCATGTAAGTATTTAATATTTGAGACATTATGAGTTCAAAATTGGCTGATCTGAAGTTACCGGTTTTTTTTAAATCAGTTCAAAAATATTTCAAGCCTAAAACAATTCTGTTTTCAGTTCAAAACAAATATTTTAAGCTTGGATCACTTCTAGAATGATTGGAGCAACATAATAACATTTCTTCTTAAGTTGGAACAGAATTTATCCTAATGTTAATCTTAATGCTCAGAATGCTTAACATTTAAAATTAAAATTTAATTATTGTAATTATTATTAAAATTCTGAACTATATGAATATTACAATAGCTTTTATAAATTAATCTCCATTTAATTCTTTGCCTTGATCTTTCATTTTTTTCAAGAGGTATGCAATGCAAGTTTTAACAAGGCATAGTT